>OY757013.1:95562008-96762008 GCA_963580285.1 Lucinisca nassula
ATTCAGGTTTTCTTACGGTTGATTCGTCCGGTTTTCCACGCATGCCCACTCATGAGCACTCTTAAAATGGAGGTGGCAGTCTTCATTTTTGATTGGGTGTTTATGGATTTGTCTAACTTTGGCCCTTGCCGTAGGCGTGATATAGGAAAATGAAACAGCAACCAAAGTAGCCAAAGCTAGCCATTGGCTCCAGATGAATTCGGCCTAGGTTGGTATCCCTAACGAACGGTTGTATGTCAAAATTGGTAGAGAATTCTCTCATGCCACAGCGCATGACTCAGTGGAACATGTTTGTTTGTGTTGAGGTTAACGTCCCCGACAACATCATTCAGGTCATTTTTGAGACATTGTTTCCGAATTTATGGGACTTTTACCCGACACTGAGTCGAAATGACTTCTCTTACCCTACTGCATTTAAAGCATACTTGTAATTGCTAAATATGGATGACCCGTTTACTTTTTGAAAAGGCAAATACTAGTTTTTGGGTCAATTATTTATCAATCGACACAAAGAAAAAAGTGCAAGTAGCTCTAAAGTTCTTAAGTCCACGTGATTATCACTGATTTGTCGGAAATTCATGGAACTTGTATATAGACAGCAGCGTTTATTTTTATTGAAGAGAGGTCAGCGTGATGCGTAATACGGTTATCCATAGAAAATGGATTGGGCTTTTCAAACAGTGTATGCCCAGATCAAATGCCGCAGAGCGCGGCGTCTAATCAGGTCTACACTGTTTGCTCATATTACATGAATTGAAGGGCCAAACGCAGCGTCTTATCAGGGTCTTCACCTTCAGCTTTAAACTGTAATTTAAGGGTTAAAGGAAGCAGTTTAAATCCATAAGAATGCATCCAGCCGACAGACTTTCTTAAAAAAGTAAAGCTTTAGGCCGGAGCCGTCATAGCCGTAAAGCAAAAACATTTTTTTTCTAACCTGTTATCTTTTTACATCGAAGAATGATTTCACGAAATGGGTTACTGAAATCATTGCAAGCAAGTATTTTTCTTAATTTATATTCTAAGTCACTATGAAATTCAGATTCTGATAGGCTATGTTGCAGAAGACAGTCTGGTTAGCAAAAAATTATGATCTAAGGACAGAGATTGAAAATAGATCTGAGATAAAGAAAAATCTTTTGGTTTTCTTCTTTGATTCTACAAAGGCTAGAATTAGCTTGTATGTTTACTGTTTAATTAGCAAATGCTTCTCTTATCGGATCAGACAGTGCAGGCGCGATTAATGAACCTTTGCTGAAGTTTTGTAGGAGCTGCAGGTATTCGATTGAAGTATTTAAATAGAAGTCGAAGAATCACGAAAACATGCCTAAAAAAATTTGACCCCATTAAATCCAACTTTTATATAGTAAAACGGAGCTTTAAAGAGATATGCATTGTTTTCCTTATTTCTTCTCAGAAACACAGATTGTGGATATGCGTTAAAACCGCCTGGTCTGGGCAGTTGTAACAAGTTCGCACACAATATGTCTTGAGCAGAAATATTAAAACTATCAGAATGTTTGATCTGAAAGTGTTTTATCTTTTTAAGTGGCATTTTAATAGGCGTGTTTTCGTAATGCGTCTTCCCATCTCTGTAACCTGCGAAGCCACGTGCTTTGTAAAAAAAAAAAAAAAAAAAAAAAAAGAACACGACAGAAATTCATGCAGTGCAAATATTATTTGGCTTAGTACTTAATAGATTTGACGAGGACTTGCCGAGTCTATGAACGGTGGTGTAAATAATTGTAAATCGACAGATTTTGTGCATTCGAATCAAAATGTTGTACATGTATTTGCATAGCTGAGACTGAAAATGTTTTCGGTATAAATGATACAGAATGTCTTTAGCATCACCAACTAACGCTGATTGACTGATTCCTCGACATTAATTTAATATCATCCGTTATTATTCTACATAATACAGGGCTTTCAAATTTAGTTCGCAGCCTCTGCGTTGTAATAGGTAAGGAAGCTACGCGCGTTGTATCAAAATATCAAGATTTTTATTTTTCGCAAAAGATATGACGAAAGTTGCATATTAGCTTTTCGATTACATTATCGTTATTCACAATTTATCGGCCAGAACACCAGCCAAAAACGTGTAGTTACATAGGGCGACCGGACCAAAGTGAAAATACAGGTGAATATGTGTTGACTGCCAAATTTCTTTTGGGGTCTATTTTTCTATATTCCGTTTTTCAAACCTTTTCTTGCAACAGACGAAGCCGCACATTAATAAAGTGGTCCGTAAGGCTAATGTCAGTATCGGACAATACAATACAACAGTTAGATTAACGTAAAAACGGTTTCTTACCTGCATTGACGAACTGTCATCCGCCATTTTTCATCGAAGCCTATGCGTCCAAAATACGAAGCCTATGCGACCGCTACGCAGCCTGTACGTATGTATTGACCAGTGTGATGATTGGCCATGATTTGATACATAGATAACTTGTGAAAAAAAATCAGGAATTTCTGCCAACAATGGCCCCAGTCATAGGCAAAGCAGTTGTTTGCATTAGGAAGATTAATAAGGCTTCACAATATTCTTTGTCATAGAAATGATATGTATCAGAAGATAGACAGTCAGTTATTGGAACAGCTGGTAATATCACTACCTTTGCAAATTCCATGGTAAAGATCAACTGACTGGATAATCACAGTACCTGAAGCCATTATATAATAAATTATATTAAATAATCTGTTCATAAATGTGTATAAAGTAAAACACAATAAATTAGCAATATAAGTTTGCTAAATACCCATTTACATCAATTTAGTTTGCTGGCTGTCAATAGCGAATTCGCTATTGACAGCCGGCTGTCAATAGCGAATTCGCTATCGACTTCGCTATCGACAGCCGGCTGTCAATAGCGAATTCGCTATCGACAGCCGGCTGTCAATAGCGATCGCCTTTCTGTATTTAGCTCTGACATCCAATTTGTACAGAGGAGCAAAACCGCTTAAGCACGTTTTGCACAGGGGTCACTTCAGGATTTTTTCTGTCAAAGTTATTTTAAAACTGAGATATTGGAGATGTTTTTAATAATTTTTCTGTCTTTAACCTCTGCAGTCATATGGACATTTTGTTCAGCAAACCCATTTCAGCAATTTAAGCAATCATCAGTACATGATTGATTCTTTTGAGTATAATGACATGTCAACCATTCTGGGTCATTTTGTGTCATCTCCAAGAGATAGGGAGAAAGTGAGTGATAGTGGAGAAAGACAAAAATGAATTGAAGTGTTAAAACAGAAGAAACAACAAGACCCCCACCCCTCTACCCTAACCTGCTGCAGGACAGCGGGCCTGGCCCTACTCTAAGCCAATATCAATTGGTTGCCCCCAGTGCTGCAAAATAAATGTCCCCTTTGCCTTACCCAACCACCCCTAAATCATCTGTACAATAATACTACTTTGAGAAGGGATGTTTCAATGGAACAGATCTAACATAAGCCATACCGTTTAATCAATGTTTTGGTACAAAAATAAAAGAAAACGTTTTCTGTGAATCGGGTTTCCGCTATTGATGTTTCCATTAGGGTCTGTTGTTTCATGTTTGTGTTTCTTTCCCTTTGGTGTCTCCGATAGGAGCTGTGGGTTGATTGTATCGATTCCAGATCATTGCCTCCACTTCTATTTTGAAATTGCGCCATTGACTCTTTTTTGGCTCTGCTGGCCATTTTCTTCAGCGGGACAGAACTATTTAAGCAGTTTTGGTAGAGAGTTACCGGTAGAGAGTTACCAAAGGAGCATTCTTGTGAAATTATTTTGAAATCGGACCATTAGCCCAGGAAGAGATGTCGTTTAAAGTTTTTTTTCTATTTGGTGGTCAGTTTGTTCTGCCGAGTGGAACCATTTAAGCAATTCTGGTAGAGGGTCACCCAAGGAACATTCCTGTGAAATTATTTTGAAATTGGACCATTAGCACATGAGGAGATGTCATTTAACATTTTTTTTTTTTTTCAATTTTCAGCTCTGGTGGCCATTTTGTTCAGCACAGCGGAATTATTTTAGCAATTTTGGTAGATGGCCACCTAATAAATATTCCCGTGAAATTATATTGGGCCTTTTCCAAAGTGGAGGGAGTGGGGCCATGGCCCGGGCACATCCCAGGGGACACCCAAGTTCGTGTCACTGAATGCGTCTTATCATAAGGAACAAGAATATATATGGTTTTTGGGTGGGGATCTGAATGGTTTCTGACATAAATCGCCTTTTATGAAGTAGAGGGGTGGGGCATGGCCCGGGCACATCTCAGGGGAACCCAGGTCGGTGTCACTGAATGCGTCTTATCATAAGAAACAAGAATATATATGGTTTTGGGGTGGGATCTGAATGGTTTCTGAGATATATCGCCTTTTATGAAGTGGAGGGGTTGGCCATGCACACGGCACAAGAAAATATATGGTTATGGGGTGGGGATCTAAACGGTTTCTGAGATACTGGCCTTTTATAAAGTGGAGGGAGTGGGGCATGGCCTATGCACATCCCAGGGGACCCCCAGGTTGGTGTCACTGAATGTGTCTTATCATAAGAACCAAGAATATATATGGCTTTGGGGGGGATCTGAGTGAGTGTTTGAGTTTTACGTCCCACAAACAGCTAAGGTCATATGGTGACTGGACCTCGGTTTAAAGACTCATCCGAAAGTCTGGAGAAGCCCGGAATTGATCCTGCGACCCCTGGTTTACAAGGGGAGTAGCATAACCACTACACCACGGAGGCTTCTCAGGGGGTTGGGATCTGAAAGGTTTCTGAGATATATCGCCTTTTATGAAATAGAGGGGTGGGGCATGGCTCCGGCGCGCCCAAGGGTGCTACAGATGAAATTTGGGCTGAATCGGCTCAGTGGCCTCAGAGGAGATGTTGTTTTAAAGTGTTGATGCCAGATGATGACACAGAAGATGATGGACAACTACCTATCCTATACACTCCCCCGGAGTCTTCGGCTCTGGTGAGCTAAAACAAGAGGGCCCGATGGCCCTATATTGCTCACCTGTGTACCAGAAAATCATTAGTGTAGGAGACCACTTGACATTGCTATATACTAAATATCTAAGCTCAGGCAAAGCGGTGTCCATGCTTATAAACCCTACTGGTTTCATTGGGCAACAGGGCTGGTGATGTAATTTCATCTCAATGTCGGGTAAAAGTCCCACAAAATTGGAAGAGACATCTCCAAAATGACCTATACAGTGTTGACGGGGATGTAAAACCTCAAATCAAACAAAATCTGTGCCTTATGGTTTTGGAGAAAAAGATTTTTTAAAAGTTTTTTCCAGTATAAGTCTATAGGAGCTAATGAGCCCTGGGCTTGGCCAATTTGATCCAAAGGGCACGGTTGGCAGGATTTATGTAGGCGACCATTTTGTGCTGCTATATACTAAATACATGTATCTAAGGTCTGTACTTCATGGTTTCAAAGAATTTTGAAGCTTTTTTTCCATTATAAGTTTGTTGGAGTTAAGGGGCCACAGGATTTGGACCCCAGGGGCATGATTGGCAGGATTCATGTAGGCGACCACTCGACATTGCTACATGCTAAATACCTAAGCTCTGGGACTTATGGTTTCAGAGAAGAAGATTTTTGAAGATTTTTTCCCCCATTTTAAGTTTTTTTTTTTAATCATTATAAGGGCCCTGTGGTTTCAGGAGAAGATTTTTGAAGTTTCTCCAATTGTAAGTCTATGGAAGCTAAAGACCCCTGGGGTGTGGCCAATTTGGATCCCAGGGGCATAACTGGCAGGATTTATGTAGGTGGCCACTTAACGTTGCTACATACTTAAAATCTAAGCTCTGGGCCTTATGGTTTCACAGAAGAAGATTTTTTAAGTTTTTTTCCATTATAAGTCAATTGGAGGTGATGAGCTCTGGCGTGGCCAATTTTGACCCCAGGGGCAGGGTAAGCAGGATTTATGTAGCTTGCTATTTTATGTTGCTAAATATCTAAGTTCTGTGCTTCACAGTTTCTGAGAAGAAGATTTTTGAAGCTTTTTTCCATTATGAGTCTATGGGAGCTAAGGGGCCCCTGGGCATGGCCCATTTGGACCCCAGGGGCATGATTAGCAGGAAATATGTAGGAGACCACTTGCAGTTGCTACATGCTAAATATCTAAGCTATGGGCTCTGTGTTTTCAGAGAAGAAGATTTTTGAAGTTGTTTTTTTTCGTTAAGCGTCTATGGGAGCTATGGGGGTCCCAGGGTGTGGCCCATTTGGACCCCAGGGGCATGATTGGCAGGATTTATGTCGGTGACCACTTTTCATTGCTACATGCTAAATATCTAAGCTCTGGGCCCTGTGGTTTCAGAGAAGAAGATTTTTGAAGCTTTTTTCTATTATGAGTCTATAGGAGCTAAAGGGACCTGGGGCATGGCCCGTTTGGACCCCAGGGGCATGATTGGCAGAAACTATGTATGTGCCCACTTGCCGTTGCTACATGCTAAATATCAAAGCTCTGGGCCCTGTGGTTTCAGAGAAGAAAATTTTTTAAGCTTTTTTTTTCCATTACAAGTCTATAGGAGCTAACTGGCCCCGGGGCGTGGCCCTTTTGAACCCCAGGGGCATGATTGCCAGGAATTATGTAGGTGACCACTTGCCGTTGATACCTGCTAAATATCTCAGCTCTGGGCTCTGTGGTTTCAGAGGAGAAGATTTTTTAAGCTTTTTTTCCATTATTAGTCTATGGGAGTGAAGGGGCCCCGGGGCGTGGCCCATTTGGAACCCAGGCGCATGATTGGCAGGATTTATGTAGGTGACCACTTGCCCTTGCTACATGCCAAATATCTCAGCTCTGGGCCCTGTGGTTTCAGAGAAGAAGATTTTTGAAGCTTTTTTTACCACTATGAGTCTATGGGAGCTAAGGGGCCCCCGGGCGTGGCCCATTTGGAACCTAGGGGCATGATTGGCAGGATTTATGTAGGTGACCACTTGCCCTTGCTACATGCCAAATATCTCAGCTCTGGGCCCTGTGGTTTCAGAGAAGAAGATTTTTGAAGCTTTTTTCCATTATGAGTCTATAGGAGCTAAAGGGCCCCGGGGCTTGGCCCGTTTGGACCCAAGGGGCATGATTGGCAGGAATTATGTATGTGACCACTTGCCGTTGCTATATGCTAAATATCTAAGCTCTGGGCCCTGTGGTTTCAGAGGAGAAGATTTTTGAAGCTTTTTGTTCCATAATGAGTCTATGGGAGCGAAGGGGCCCCAGGGCGTCGCCCATTTGGAACCCAGGGGCATGATTGGCAAGAATTATGTAGGTGGCCACTGGCTGTTACTACATGCTAAATATCTAAGCTCTGGGCCCTGTGGTTTCAGAGAAGAAGATTTTTGAAGCTTTTTTTCAATTATGAGTCTATGGGAGCTAAGGGGCCCCGGGATGTGGCCAATTTGGACCCCAGGGGCATGATTGGCAGGAATTATGTAGGTGACCACTTGTCGTTGCTACATGCCAAATATCGCAGCTCTGGCCCCTGTGGTTTCAGAGAAGAAGATTTAAGAAGCTTTTTTCCATTATGAGTCTATAGGAGCTGAAGGGCCCCGGGGCGTGGCCGGTTTTGAACCCAGGGGCATGATTGGCAGGAATTATGTAGGTGACCACTTGCCCTTGCTATATATCTAAGCTCTGGGTCCTGTGGTTTCAGAGAAGAAGATTTTTGAAGCTTTTTGTTCCATTGTGAGTCTATGGGAGCAAAGGGGCCCTGGGGCGTGGCCAATGCGGACCCCAGGGGCATGATTTGCAGGAATTATGTAGGTGACCACTGGCAGTTGCTACATGCTAAATATCTTAGCTCTGGGCCCTGTGGTTTCCGAGAAGAAGATTTTTGAAGCTTTTTCCATTATGAGTCTATGGGAGTGAAGGGGCCCCAGGGCGTTGCCCTTTTGGAACCCAGGGGCATGATTGGCAGGAATAATGAAGGTGGCCACTGGCTATTGCTACATGCTAAATATCTAAGCTCTGGGCCCTGTGGTTTCAGAGAAGAAGATTTTTGAAGCTTTTATTTCCATTATGAGTCTATTGGAGCTAAGGGGCTCCGGGGTGTGGCCAATTTGGACCCCATGGGCGTGATTGGCAGGAATTATGTAGGTGACCACTTGCCGTTGCTACATGCCAAATATCTCAGCTCTGGGCCCTGTGGTTTCAGAGAAGAAGATTTTTTAAGCTTTTTTCCATTATGAGTCTATAGGAGCTAAAGTACCCCGGGGCGTGGCCTGTTTGGAACCCAGGGGCATGATTGGCAGGAATTATGTAGGTGACCACTTGCCCTTGCTATATGCTAAATATCCAAGCTCTGGGTCCTGTGGTTTCAGAGAAGAAGATTTTTGAAGCTTTTTGTTCCATTGTGAGTCAATGGGAACAAATGGGCCCTGGGGCGTGGCCAATGTGGACCGCAGGGGCATGATTGGCAGGAATTATGTAGGTGACTACTGGCCGTTGCTACATGCTAAATATCTTAGCTCTGGGCCTTGTGGTTTCAGAGAAGAAGATATTTTAATTTTTTCCCATTGTAAGTCTATGGGAGCTGTATGTTGCCATAGCAACCAGAATTCCAATCTGATCAGCCCAAAAACCTTATGCAGCCTTTCCCCCTATCTGGTGATGCTTCTCATGAAATTTGATCAAGATTGACCATGGGGTATTAGAGATATACTTATTTGAAATTGTTTACGGACGCACGGACGCACGCACGGACGCACGACGGACGACGGACAAAAAGTGACCACAAAAGCTCACCTTGTCACTACGTGACAGGTGAGCTAAAAAATCAAAGTGCCAAAAGGCACTGAAATGACAGATTCTGTGAAAAATTCTGATTAACTTTCTTGAGTGATAAGGACAATGGTGCTGGAGTGCTGATTTTTAGTTTGGTTCACAAAACTGAGATGAATAGGCTGTTGTACACTTTCATCATCAATTTACTAGCACATTATAGATAATTCAACATGCAAACGACTACCCAGCAGACACACGTCGCTAGGGCAACGTCAAATCAACGTCTATGCAACGTCATGACGTTGCACCGATGTTGATGTGACGTCACAATTACATCATGTGCCTGCTGGGATAGTTGCCAGTTTTATGACAACACAAAGGGTGGACGCAACTTTCTTGTAAAAGCTTACACTTGTTGACTGAGATGTGTTTCACGGCTCAGTCAAGAACCTGTCTTATGTCGTGCGCTACAATAAAGGAAAACACTTTTTGTGCAATGTTTGAAGTTTTACGGCATGTGACTTTTATTATTTATCACAACATTGTGCTTACATATTCAGTTATTCAGACCTAAAACAGAATTGGACAGTGATAACTGTTAGGAGTATATTATTGCTGGCTTGCTACCGTACGGTGAAGTTTCTAGCGTCACGTACTTCGCATTTAATTAGGTCATGTAAGTGTTATGAGTTTGTACCCTTTCAGCCCTTTATAGCCAAGTACAGATACCTAAAGATGCAAACAGTGTAGAACCTGGTGAGATGGCTCATAATGATACATCGCATTCTGTTCTAAATGGTTTGACATGCTGTTGACGACTATTGATTAGACACCCAATTTACATGTGTAGAATGGACGCATACAAAATCAGTAACAGAATAGTGAACTTGAGAAACTCGTGGATGGAAGGGGTAAAATCTTAACCTGGCCATTTTGAAATGTAGCAGAGGCCATTTCATCTTTTTTCCCCTTTTTTTCTCTTAAATTGCGACACAAACTTCATATTTCTTACGATTCATCTCAGACAGCTGATTCAAATGAAATCCAATCACTGAAAAATAAGATAAAAATGTAAACTCGTCTGCTTCATGTTTTGTATGGCGCTTTTAAGTTAACTAACACGTTCATTGTTCGTTTTACGAAAGACGTTTGTCGTCTGATCGTTCATGGAACTTTTTCAACTACAGTCGTCGCCAAACCCGTCGCATGATGCAGCTGAATCGTAAGATAAAATCGTCAAGTCATCTGCTCCAAAAGTTTGTATTACTCTTACAGGATAACTAATACGCTTGTACAATTTTGATTACTGCGCCAAACCTGACTACATTTTGTGCGGACTCATATTTCTATGGCTGTGAAAGCAGGAAGAACTGAAGTCTGAATTACTTTACACATGTAGCACAACAAGAATAGACAGATAGAATCTGTCATTAAAAACCCTGTTGGTTTAGGGGTGGTAAGGTTTCTGAGATTGGGCCTTTTATGAAGTGGAGGGGTGGGGCATGGCCCAAGGCACCCCAATGTTGGTGTCACTGAATGTCCCTAATCATAAGGAGCATGAATATATGTATAGTTCAGGGGTGGGGATCTGTGAGGTTTCCGAGATATTGGGCCTTTTATGAAGTGGAGGGGGTGAGGCAATATCAAAGACCTGGGCCTTCTGGTTTCAGACAAGAAAATTTTTAAAGGTTTTCACTATCATAAGCCTGCATAAAACCAGTGCGCACCAGCGCGGGGCATTTTTGGCCCCAGGGCTACAATTTGAACAAACTTGGTAGAGGTCCTCTTGATGAAGCTTCATTCCAAACATCAAAGACCTGGGCCTTCTGGTTTCAGATAAGAAGATTTTCAAAGGATTTCCCTATATAAGCCTGCATAAAACCAGTGCGCACCAGCACTGGGCATTTTTGGCCCCAGGGCTACAATTTGAACAACCTTGGTAGAGGTCCTCTAGATGAAGCGTCATACCAAATATCAAAGACCTGGGTCTCTGGTTTCAAATAAGAAGATTTTCAAAGGATTTCCCTATATAAGCCTATGTAAAACCAGTGGGCCCTGGCAAGGTGCATTTTTGGCCCCAGGGCTATAATTTGAACAATCTTGGTAGAGATCAACTAGATGAAGCTTCATACTAAATGTCAAAGACCTGGGCCTTCCGGTTTCAGACAAGAAAATTTTTAAAGTTTTTCCCTATCATAAGCCTGCATAAAACCAGTGCGCACCAGCGCGGGCATTTTTGGCCCCAGGGCTACAATTTGAACAACCTTGGTAGAGGTCCTCTAGATGAAGCTTCATACCAAATATCAAAGACCTGGGCCTTCTGGTTTCAGATAAGAAGATTTCCAAAGGTTTTCCTTAAAAAAGCCTATGTAAAACCAGTTGGCCCCCGTGTGGGCCCTGTGGGGCCATTTTTGGCCCAAGGGCTATAATTTGAACAATCTTCGTAGCAGTCCACAAGATGAAGCTTCATACCAAATATCAAAGACCTGGGCCTTCTGGTTTCAGGCAAGAAGATTTTCAAAGCATTTCCCTATATACGCCTATGTAAAACCAAAGGGCCCCAGGGCGGGGGCATTTTCAGCCCCAGGGCAATAATTTGAACAATCTTGGTAGAGGTCCACTCGATGAAGTTTCATACCAAATATCAAAACCAGGGACCGGCGGGGGCATTTTTGGCCCCAGGGCTATAATTTGAACAATCTTGGTACAGGTCAACTGGATGAAGCTTCATACCAAATATCAAAGTCCTAGGCTTTGCGGTTTCAGAGAAGAAGATTTTTAAAGATTTTCCCTATATAAGCCTATGTAAAACCAAAGGGCCCCAGGGCGGGGGCATTTTCAGCCCCAGGGCAATAATTTGAACAATCTTGGTAGAGGTCCACTCGATGAAGTTTCATACCAAATATCAAAGACCTGGGCCTTCTGGTTTCAGACAAGAAGATTTTCAAAGGATTTCCCTATATAAGCCCTATGTAAAACCAGTGGGTCCTGGCGCGGGGATATTTTTGGCCCCAGGGCTATAATTTGAACAATCTTGTTAGAGGTCCACTAGATGAAGCTTCATACCAAATATCAAAGACCTGGGCTTTCTGTTTCAGAGAAGAAGATTTTTAAAGATTTTCCCTTTATAAGCCTATGTAAAACCAAAGGGCCCCAGGGCGAGGGCATTTTCGGCCCCAGGGATATAATTTGAACAATCTTGGTTGAGGTCCACTAGATGAAGCTTCATACCAAATATCAAAGACCTGAGCCTTCTGGTTTCAGACAAGAAGATTTTTAAAGGTTTTCCCTATATAAGCAAAAGTAAAACAAGAGGCCCAAAAGGGCCTGTCGCTCCACCGGCTAACTTCAGACAATTGTCATATTTATTACATTAACCAATGGTATACTAGTGGACTCTTCTATTGCTATATGTTGGACCAGTCCATTTGTCATATGAGGGATGTCAGGCCTATTGTTTTTTCTATTTTTGATGGAAAATTCTGTTAGCAAATAGTGCAGGCCCTGATCAGACATGGTGTTCTGTGGGGTCTGATCTGGGCCAGCACTGTTTGCCAAGGTACCCATTTGGGGTTTTCCCGCATGCAATGGGTAAAAAGGAAACAAGTGATCCACCCAAGGAATGTCCATTCTATATTTTTTGGACCCCAGAGCCATGGTTGGCAGGATTTATGTGAGTGACCATTTGGCATTGCTCCGTTCTAAATATCTAAAGCTCTGGGCCTTATGGTTTCAGAGAAGAAGACTTTTTTTAAGTTTTTCCTATTATAAGTCTATGGGAACTAATATGCCTCTGGGCGTGACCAATTTTTTACCCCAGGGGCATTGTTGGCAGGATTTATTTGAGTGACCACTTGACGTTGCTGCATACTTAATATCTAAGCTCTGGGCACTGATGGTTTCAGAGAAGATTTTTGTCAGTTTTTCCCAGTATAAGTCTATGGGAGCTTATGGGCCTCAGGGTGTGGCCAATTTGGACCCCAGGGGCATAGTTGGCAGGATTTATGCAGATGAATACTTCAAGTTGCTACATACTAAGCTTTTGACCTTATGGTTTCAGAGGAGAAAAGTTTCAAGATTTTGTCATTATTAGTCCATGGGAGCTACTAAGCACCGGGGCGTTGCCAATTTGGACTCAAGAGTCATAGTTCGCAGGACTTAGTAGGTGACCACAAAACTTTGCTACATACTACAGTTCAACCTGTATTAAGCAAGTGCCTAAGGGATAGTCAAAATATGCTTGTTTAAGACAGGTTCTTGCTTAATACAGGTGAAATTTAACACATCTGCCTTTCTTGGGAACTGAATGCCTGCTTGCTTAAGACAGGTTGCTTGCTTAATAGAGGTGGCCACTAAGACAGGTTTTACTGTAAATGTCTTAGCTTTAGGCTTTATGGTTTCAGAGAAGAAGTTTTTCCGTTTATTGGTCTATGGAAGCTAATGAGCCAAAGGTGGTGGCCATGGCGGCCATGTTTTTTGTCTGATCAAAATTTCTTCAATGAATCTGACAATGGTAGACACAAGGAACATTCATGAAAATTAAGAACAAAATCCATTTAGCGGTTTTGGAGGAGAAGATTAAAAAAAAAAAAAGATCCCTTTATGAGTCTATGGAAGCTAATTAGCCAATGGGCGTGTCCATGGCAGCCATGTTCTTTGTCTGATGAAAATTGCTTCAAGGAATCTGACAGAGGTCCACCCAAGGAACATTCATGCAAAGTAAGAATGAAATCCATTACGTTGAGCGGTTTTGGAGTAGAAGGTTTTTAAAACTTTTCCCCATATAAGTCTTTGAAAGCTAATGAGCCAAGGGGCATGGCCATGGCAGTCATGTGGGGCATGGCCATGGTGGCCATGGTTTTTGCCTGATCCGAATTTCTTCAAGGAATCTGACAGAGGTCCACCCAAGGAACATTCATGCAAAATAAGAATAAAATCCATTGAGCGGTTTTGGAGGAGAAGATTTTTAAACATTTTTTTTTTTGCTTTCGATGCCATTTTGTTCTGCATGTAACAAAATTCTTTGAAGGAATTCAGAAGAGGACTATGTGAGAAACATTCCTGTGAAGTTTGGTTACAATCGACCAAGTAGTTAAGGAGGAAATGTTTAAAGAAAAAAGTTAACGCACGGATGCACAACCGCACAGACGCACAACAGACACAGGGCCATAACATATAACACAAGACCTGCCGGTCTTTGGCCAGTGGAACTAAAAAATGAACAGATTTATGTTTTTATTTCTTTATTTATTTATTTTTTCCTTTCCTATGTCGGATTCGGTATGCCTCCCTTTTCAACTAAGCCATTTTAACCCTCAGGGATCTTGAGAACTGTTGACACTGTAGTATATTTAGGTCTAATAAATCAATCTCCCTCAGTATTTTGAATTTATTTTGAAACATCAAGTCGTATAAATAGAGTTTGTGTTGAAAACATCAGTTCTATCACCAGTGTGATGGGCATGTGAAAATTCTGATGTTTTGAATTTTAGAATGACAATTTTTTAGGTGGACCTCTATAGATATGTGATAGTCAGCAAAATTGGAGATTAATTCAGATACAGGAAGGTACTTTTAAATAAATAAATAAATAAATAAATAAATAAACAAGAACTTTTGAAGAAGAAAAGACTTTTTTAACATTACACTACATGTTATATAGTGAAAATAAACCCCGCCCACTGCAGCATGTTTTATGTGGGATCAAAATTTCTTCAAGGAATCTGACAGAGGTCCACCCAAGGAACATGCATGCCAAATAACTATGAAATAAAACAAGAACTTTTGCAGAAAATATTTTCAGCATTACACTATATGTTATATAGTGAAAATAAGCCTCGCCCATGGCGGCCATGTTTTTTTGTAAGATCAAATTTCTTTCAAGGAATCTGACAACAGTCCACCCAAGGACAATTCATGCAAATTACAATGAAATCCCACAAGTACTTTTGCAGAAAATGATTTTTTAGCATTACGTTATATGTTAAATAGTGAAAATAAGCCCTGCCCATGGCGGCCATGTTTTTTGTCGGATCAAAATTTCTTCAAGGAATCTAAAAGAGGTCCACCCAAGGAACATTCATGCAAAATAAAAACAAGGCATCGCATGCGATACAAATCCCCTCGCACTAGACAACTTCGTGTGTGGAAAATAAAAATCAAAAATGAGTTCCTTTAAGAGCAATGAAAACATTCATAAGAAAGAAGATGGGTCATACTACGTAGTTTCGGCTAATAAAGCCTCATCAGTGACCCTGTAATGATCCGGCAAAGAAAGCCAGAGAAAACATACTGCAATTTTGCGAATTTCGAATAGGCAGTCGATTCAAAGACTGATATAAATCTAATTGGGGTCAAAATAGTTAAAAACCTGTCTAGAATATGAGTCTAAACCAATAATTTATTTCTGATTTCCCAGAATATTCACGCTGATCTCAAAGGACCAAAAGTAAAATATAAACTGCACTATGGTTGATGTACGGGGAGACGTTTTACGGCCGCCACACGGCACAAAAAATGAAATGGCAAAAGTCCAACTTGCTTGAGATATTAACATATGCAACATTTGTGTAAAGTTTGTTTAAAAATCCTCCAATAAATGTACATTCTAGAGTGATGACGTTTCTCTAAAAATAGCCATAGTGACCTTGACTTGAGGCCATGACCACGAAAGTAGATCTTGCTCAAGATATTATCATAAGCATCTTTTGTGTGAAGTTATATTAAAATCTGTTAATAAATGTAGGCGATAGAGCGATGACAAAGTTTTTCTAAAGATAGCCACAGTGACCTTGACTTTGAGGTAATGACCTTGAAAGTCGAAGTAAGTCGAGATATTATCATAAGAAACATTTGTGTGAAGTTCTATTACAATCCATCATTAAATGTAGGCGCTAGAGCGATGACAAAGTTTTTCTAAAAATAGCCACAGTGACCTTGACCTTGAAAGTCTAAATAGCTCGAGATATTGTCATAAGGAACATTTGTGTGAAGTTATATTGAAATTTGTGAAAAAATGTAGTCACTAGAGCAATGACAAAGTTTTTCTAAAAATAGCCACAGTGACCTTGACCTTGAAAGTCAAAGTTGCTCGAGGAATTGTCATAAGGAACATTTGTTTGAAGTTATATTGAAATGGATGAAGAAATGTAAGCGCTAGAGCCATGACAAAGTTTTTCGAAAAATAGCCACAGTGACCTTGACCTTGAAAGTGGAACTCACTAGAGATATTGTTATAAGGAAAATTTGTGTGAAGTTATATTGAAATTGGTGAAAAAAATGTAAGCGCTAGAGCAATGACAAAGTTTTTCTAAAAATAGCCACAGTGACCTTGATCTTGAAAGTCAAACTCGTTCGAGGTATTGTCATAAGCAACATTTGTGTGAAGTTATATTGAAATCAGTGAAGAAATGTAGGCAATAGAGCGATAACAAAGTTTTCTAAAAATAGCCATAGTGACCTTGACCTTGAAAGTCGAAATGGTGAGATATTGTCATAAGGGACATTTGTGTGAAGTTATATTGAAATCGATGAAGAAATGTAAGCACTAGAGGGATGACGAAGTTTTTCTAAAAATAGACACAGTGACCTTGACCTTGAAAGAGGAACTCGCAAGAGATATTGTCATAAGGAACATTTGTATGAAGTTATATTGAAATTGGTGAAGAAATGTAAACGCTAAAGCGATGTCAAAGTTTTTCTAAAAAATAGCCACAGTGACCTTGACCTTGACCTTGAGGCCTTGACATTGATAGTCGAACCCGCTTGAGATATTGTCATAAGGGACATTTGTGTGAAGTTATATTGAAATCAGTGAAGAAATATAGGCGATAGAGCGATGACAAAGTTTTTTCTAAAAATAGCCACAGTGACCCTGACCTTGAGGCCATGACTTGGAAAGTCGAACTCGCTGGAGATATTTTTATAAGGAACATTTGTGTGAAGTTATATTGAAATTGGTGAAGAAATGTAGGTGCTAGAGCGATGAAAATGTTTTTCTAAAAATAGCCACAGTGACCTTGACCTTGAGGTCATGACCTTGAAAGTCCAACTCGCTCAAGATATTGTCATAAGGAACATTTGTGTGAAGTTATATTGAAATCAGTGAAGAAATGTAGGAGCAAGAGGGATGACAAAGTTTTTCTAAAAATAGCCACTGTGACCTTGACCTTGAATCCATGACCTTGAAAGTGGAACTTGCTCAAGATATTTTTATAAGGATCATTTGTGTGAAGTTATATTGAAATTGGTGAAGAAATGTAAGCGCTAGAGCGATGACAATGTTTTTCTAAAAATAACCACAGTGACCTTGACCTTGAGGTCATGACCTTGAAAGTCCAACTCGCTCGAGATATTTTTATAAGGATCATTTGTTTGAAGTTATATTGAAATTGGGGGAGAAATGTAGGCGCTAGAGCCATGACAAAGTTTTTCAAAAAATAGCCAGAGTGACCTTGACCTTGAGGTCATGACCTTGAAAGTCGATCTTGCTCCAGATATTGTCGTAAGGAACGTTTGTGTGAAGTTATATTAAAATCGGTCAAGAAATGTAGGCGCTAGAGCGATGACAAAAGTACGTCATACGTACGTGGCGCTAGAGTGATGACAAAAGTATGTACGTACGTTGCGCTAAGGCGATGACAAAAGTACGTACTTACGTAGGTACGAACTGGACAAATGCTATATCCCCCCTCACAACTATGTTGTGCGAGGGGATAATGAAATCCAACAGGTGGGTTTGGCGGAGAAGATGTTTAAAGATTTTTAATTTTTTGTGTGGTTTTGTTGCCATGGCAACCAGAGTTCTGGGTGTAACAAAATTCTTTGAAGGAATTTAGAAGAGGACTAAGTAAGGAACATTCCTGTGAAGTTTGGTTACAATTGGCCCAGTAGTTTAGGAGGAGATGTTTTAGCATTAAACTATATGTTAAATAGGGAAAATAAGCCCCGCCCATGGCGGCCAGGTTTTTTGTCGGATCAAAATTTCTTCAAGGAATCTGAAAAGGGTCCACCCAAGCAACATTCATGCAAAATAAAAATGAAATCCAACAGGTGGTTTTGGAGGAGAAGATTTTTAAAGATTTTTAATATTTTGTGTTGTTTTGTTGCCATGGCAACCAGAGTTCTGGGTGTAACAAAATTCTTTGAAGGAATTAAGAAGAGGACTAAGTAAGGAACATTCCTGTGAAGTTTGGTTACAATTGGCCCAGTAGTTTAGGAGGAGAAGATGTTTTAGCATTACACTATATGTTAAATAGGGAAAATAAGCCCCGCCCATGGCGGCCATGTTTTTTGTCGGATCAAAATTTCTTCAAGGAATCTGAAAGGGGTCCACCCAAGGAACATTCATGCAAAATAAAAATGAAATCCAATGGCAACCAGAGTTCTGGGTGTAACAAAATTGTTTGAAGGAATTTTGAAGAGGACTAAGTAAGTAACATTCCTGTGAAGTTTGGTTACAATGGGCCCAATAGTTTAGGAGGAGAAGATGTTTTAGCATTACACTATATGTTAAATAGGGAAAATAAGCCCCGCCCATGGCGGCCATGTTTTTTGTCGGATCAAAATTTCTTCAAGGAATCTGAAAGAGGTCAACCCAAGGAACAGTCATGCAAAATAAAAATGAAATCCAACAGGTGGTTTTGGAGGAGAAGATTTTTAAAGATTTTTAATTTTTTTTTGGTTTTGTTGCCATGGCAACCAGAGTTCTGGGTGTAACAAAATTCTTTGAAGGAATTTAGAAGAGGACTATGTAAGGAACAATCCTGTGAAGTTTGGTTACAATTGGCCCAGTAGTTTAGGAGGAGGAGATGTTTAAAGAAAAAGTTAACGCATGGACGCATGACCGCACGGACGCACGACGGACACAGGGCCATGACAATAGCCCCGCTGGCCGAAGGGAGCTAACCAGTACGCCCCGGGGCGGGGCCATTTTTGGCCCCAGGGCAATAATTTGAACAATCTTGGTAGAGGTCCACTAGATATACCAAATATCAAAGACCTAGACCTTCTGGTTTCAGACAAGAAGATTTTCGAAGGATTTCCCTATATAAGCCTACATAAAACCAGTGGGCCCTGGCACGGGGACATATTTGGCCCCAGGGCTAGATGAAGCTTCATACAAAATATCAAAGGCTTGGGCCTTCTGGTTTAAGAGAAGAAGATTTTTAAAGATTGTCCCTATATAAGCCTATGTAAAACCAAAGGGCCCCAGGGCAGGGGCATTTTCAGCCCCAGGGCTATAATTTGAACAATCTTGGTAGAGGTCCACTAGATGAAGCTTCATACCAAATATCAAAGACCTGGGCCTTCTGGTTTCAAACAAGAAGATTTTTAAAGGTTTTTCCCTATATAAGCCTATGTAAAACCAGTATGCCTATATAAAACCGTAGCGGGGCCGGCCCCAGGGCAATAATTTGAACTATCTTGGTAGAGGTCCACTAGATGAAGCTTCATACCATATATCAATGACCTGGTACTTCTGGTTTCAGACAAGAAAGTTTTTAAAGGTTTTTCCTTATTTTCCCCTTTTGTTGCCATGGCAACCAGAGTTCTGCATGGAATGGAATTCTTTGAACAACTTTGAGAGAGGACCACCCAAAGATCATTTCTGCCAAGTTTGGTCAAAATCTGTTCAGTGGTTTAGGAGATGTCGTTAAAGAAATTGTGGACAGACATCCGGACGGATGACGACGACGACAGACGAATGACCGATCACAATAGGTCCCCCGGAGCCTTCAGCTCAGGTGAGCTAAAAACACAAAACCTGTAAAGGCAAATATGGTGAATACTTCCATAAACTCTCAGCCTCATAGAACATACGGTCCCTGAGGAGATGATTTTTAAATTATTATTATTTTTTTTTTTTTTAATTTTGGTTTACATGGCAACCAATAGAAACAAGAGGGCCATGATGGCCCAGTATCGCTCACCTGAATCCAAGATGTTTCAAAGCTTATGGAAATGGGGGATTCACTGCTTTAAGGAGATGTGGACCAAAGACTTTTATCTTTGGGGGCTATTTTTCACTGTAGTGGAATTTGAAGGTTTTTCTTTTTTAGCACTGGTGTCCGTTTTGTTTAACACAGCGGTCTGTTTAGGCAATTTTGAAAGAGGGTCACTCAAGGAACATTCCTGGGAAATTATTTTCATATCAGGCCATTTGCCTAGGAGGAAATGCCATTTAAAGGTTTTTCTATTTTTAGCTCTGAGGGCCATTTTGTTTAACGGAGTGGAACGATTTAGGCAATTTTGAAAAAGGGTCACTCAAGGAACATTCCTGTGAAATTATTTTCAAATAGGGCAATTTGCCTAGGAGATGTCATTTAAAGGTTTTTCTATTTTTAGCTCTGGTGGCCATTTTGTTTACATAAGCGGAACCATTTAGGCAATTTTGAAAGAGGGTCACTCAAGGAACATTCCTGTGAAATTCTTTTTAAATCAGGCTATTTGCCTAAGGAGGAAATGTCATTTAAAGGTTTTTCTATTTTTAGCTCTGGTGGCCATTTTGTTTAACAGAGCAGAACGATTTTGGCAATTTTGAAAGAGGGTCACTCAAGATCATTCCTGTGAAATTCTTTTCAAATCGGGCCATTTGACTAGGAGGAGATGTCATTTAAAGGGTTTTCTATTTTTAGCTCTGGTGGCCATTTTATTGAATAGAGCATAATGATTTAGGCAATTTTGAAAGAAGGTCACTCAAGGAACATTCCTGTGAAATTATTTTCAAATTGGGCCATTTGCCTATGAGGAGATGTCATTAAAAGGTTTTTCTATTTTTAGCTCTGGAGGCCATTTTGTTAAACGCAGCAGAACGATTTAGGCAATTTTGAAAAAGGGTCACTCTAGGAACATTCCTGTGAAATTCTTTTCAAATCGTGCCATTTGACTAGGAAGAGATGTCATTTAAAGGTTTTTCTATTTTTAGCTCTGGCAGCCATTTTATTTAACGGAGAGTAATGATTTAGGCAATTTTAAAAAAGGGTCACTTAAGGAACATTCCTGTGATATTATTTTCAAATCGGGCCATTTGCCTAGGAGGAGGTGTCATTTAAAGGATTTTCTATTTTTAGCTCTGGCAGCCATATTATTTAATGGAGCGGAATGATTTAAACAATTTTGAAAGAGGGTCATTCAAGGAACATTCCTGGGAAATTATTTTCAAATAGGGCAATTTGCCTAGGAGGAGATGTCATTTAAAGGTTTTTCTCTTTTTAGCTCTAGCGGCCATTTTATTCAACGGAGCAGAACGATTTAGGCAATTTTGAAAGAGGGTCACTCAAGGAACATTCCTGTGAAATTATTTTCAAATCGGGCCATTTGCCTAGGAGGAGATGTCATTTAAAGGTTTTTCTATTTTTAGCTCTAGCGGCAATTTTATTTAATGGAGCAGAATGATTTAGGCAATTTTGAAAGAAGGTCACTCTAGGAACATTCCTGTGAAATTCTTTTCAAATCAGGCCATTTGCCTAGGAGGAGATGTAATTAAAAGGTTTTTCTATTTTTAGCTCTGGTGGCCATTTTGTTTAACAGAGCAGAACAATTTAGGCAATTTTGAAAGAGGGTCACTCAAGGAACATTCTAGACTGTCTCCATTTGTTTTTATTTAATATCCATCTTGCTCATTCTTTACATGATTGTATCTTGTTTCTCTTTAATCCAATTTCAAGTTACCCTTTCAGTAGTTTCAGAGAAGAAGATTTTTTTTTCCCATTGTTATGGGAGCTATATGTTGCCATTGCAACCAGAATTCCAATCTGATCTGCCCAAAAACCTTATGCAGCCTTTCTCCCTACCTGATGATGCTTCTCATGAAATTTGATTAAGATTGACCATGGGGTATTAGAGATATACTTATTTGAAATTGTTTACGGATGCACGCACGCACAACGGACAAAAAGTGATCACAAAAGCTCACCTTCTCACTACGTGACAGGTGAGCTAAAAAACACTTAAATCATATGGCAGATAGAAGATGGCCTAACAAACATTACCATGCAAGTTTGATCAAAATATCTGCTGAGGCTTGGCAGTAAATGCCATTTTACAGTTTTCCCCATTATAAGTCTATGGAAACTATAAGTTGCCATAGAAACCAAACTAAGGAGCCGAATTTCATAAACAAGAGGGCCCAGAGGGCCCTGGTTCGCTCACCTGATCCAAAGTATAACAAGTGGGCCCCGGGCAGGGTCAATTTTGGCCCCAGGGCTAAAATTTGAACAATCTTGGTAGAGGTCCATAAGATGAAGCTTCATATTGAATATGAAAGACCTGGGCTTTCTGGTTTCAGAGAAGATGATTTTAAAGGTTTACCCTGCATATAGAAGTTTATGTAAAACAAGATTTTCCCTATATAAGTCTATGTTAAAACAAAGGGCCCCTGAGCGGGGGCATTTTTGGCCCCAGGGCTATAATTTGAACAATCTTGGTAGAGGTCCACTAGCTGAAGCTTCATAACAAATATCAAAGACCTGGGCCTTCTGGTTTCAAACAAGAAGATTTTGAAAGGTTTTTCCTTATATAAGCCTATGTAAAACCAAAGGGTCACATGGCAGGGGCATTTTTGGTCTCAGGGCTATAATTTGAACAATCTTTATAGAGGTCCACTAGCTGATGCTTCATAACAAATATCGAAGAAGTTTCAGAGAAGAAGATTTTTCAAGATTTTCTCTATGTAAGTCTATGTAATACCAAAGGGCCCCGGAGCGGGGGCATTTTTGGCCCCAGGGCTATAATTTGAACAATCTTGGTAGAGGTCCACAAGATGAAGCTTCATACCAAATATCAAAGACCTGGGCCTTGCAGATTCAGAGAAGAAGATTTTTCAAGATTTTCCCTATATAAGCCTATGTAAAACAAAAGGGCCCTGGTGCGGGGGCATTTTTGGTCCCAGCACTATAATTTGAACAATCTTGGTAGGGGTCCACTAGATGAAGCTTCATACCAAATATCAAAGATCTGGGCCTTGCGGTTTCAGAGAAGAAGATTTTTCAAGATTTTCCCTATATAAGCCCATGTAAAATCAAAAGGCCCCTGTGCGGAGGGCATTTTTAGCTCCAGCACTATAATTTGAACAATCTTGGTAGGGGTCCACTAGATGAAGCTTCATACCAAATATCAAAGACCTGGGCCTTGCAGTTTCAGAGAAGAAGATTTTTAAAGATTTTTCCTATATAAGCCTATGTAAAACAAAAGGGCCCTAGTGCGGGGGCATTTTTGGCCCCAGCACTATAATTTGAACAATCTTGGTAGGGGTCCACTAGATGAAGCTTCATACCAAATATCAAAGACCTGGGCCTTGCAGTTTCAGAGAAGAAGATTTTTAAAGATTTTTCCTATATAAGCCTATGTAAAACAAAAGGGCCCTAGTGCGGGGGCATTTTTGGCTCCAGCACTATAATTTGAACAATCTTGGTAGGGGTCCACTAGATGAAGCTTCATACCAAATATCAAAGACCTGGGCCTTGCAGTTTCAGAGAAGAAGATTTTTAAAGATTTTTCCTATATAAGCCTATGTAAAACAAAAGGGCCCTAGTGCGGGGGCATTTTTGGCCCCAGCACTATAATTTGAACAATCTTGGTAGGGGTCCACTAGATGAAGCTTCATACCAAATATCAAAGATCTGGGCCTTGCGGTTTCAGAGAAGAAGATTTTTCAAGATTTTCCCTATATAAGCCCATGTAAAACCAAAGGGCCCCCGTGCGGGGGTATTTTTAGCTTCAGCACTATAATGTGAACAATCTTGGTAGGGGTCCACTAGATAAAGCTTCATAGCAATTATCAAAGATCTGGGCCATGCGGTTTCAGAGAAGAAGATTTTTAAAGATTTTCCCTATATAAGCCCATGTAAAACCAAAGGGCCCCCGTGCGGGGGCATTTTTGGCCCTAGCACTATAATTTGAACAATCTTGGTAGGGGTCCACTAGATGAAGCTTCATACCAAATATCAAAGACCTGGGCCTTGCGGTTTCAGAGAAGAAGATTTTTTAAGTTTTCGGTGAAAAAAATCTATTTTTGGCTACTGTGACCTATACGTGCAACGGACCGGAACCATTTGAACAACTTTGAAAAGGGACCACCTAAGGATTATTCCTGTGAAGTTTGGTCAAAATCCGATCAGTGGTTTAGGAGGAGATGTCGTTTGAAGAAAAGTTTACGGACGCACTCACGCACGCACGGACGCACGACAGACAAAAAGTGATCCCAAAAGCTCACCTTGTCACTACGTGACAGGTGAGCTAAAAACACAAACTTTCAATCCCCAAGCCCAAGGGTGCTAAAGGTAGAATTTGGGCCCAATCGGCCCAGAAACTTCAGAGGAGATGTCGTTTGAAAATGTTGAAGTCATAGGACAGACAACGATGACGACAACGACGACGGACAACTGCCTATTCTATAAGCTCCCCCGGAACATTTGGCACTGGTGAGCTAAAAACACAAACTTTCAATCACCCAGCCCAAGGATGCTACAGATAAAATTTGGGCCCAATCAGCCCAGTGGCTTCAGAGGAGATGTCATTTGAAAGTGTTAACGATGCAGACGAGGACGGACAATGTCTTTTGGCTCTGGTGAGTAGGCCTTAAATCATATGGCAGACAGAAGATTAGTTAAAGATCATTTCCATAAAAGTTTTGTCAAAATATCTGCAAAGGCTTGGCAATAAATGCCATTTTTCAATTTTCCGCATAATAAGTCGATGGAAACTTTAAGTTGCCATAGCAACTAAACTTAAGAGCTGAATTCCATAAAAAAATAAAAGCACGCTAACACTGCATGATTACCCACCACTGCAAGATAATATGGTTATAGCCTTGCCCATAATAGTGGTACTTTTAAGTGTTATAGTTATCTGTAAAACTTCACTAAGGCATTCAATATAGTAAAGGAACTACATACATGTATATCAAAAGGGCAGATAATACAATAACCAGAAAAGCAGAGTGACTTTCCTTGGCAATTATATGTGTCCTTTAGTGTTTTAAAATTTGAAGAAAATCCATGAAAAGATTCTTAAGTTATTGATCGCAAACTCCAAAAAAAATTGTGAGAAATTAATCAAGTTATCGGTCGGAAATGGTGTGGATGGACGGACGAACGGACAGACACCGGAGGGTACATTATAATACCCCAGCACTATCGTGTGATGGGGTATAACAAAAAGAAGAAAAGAAAAAAAAAGTCATTCCCGATATAAACATGTAGGCACAATTTGAAAAAAAAAAATGTGAAAAATTAATCAAGTTATCGGTCGGAAATGGTGGGGATGGACGGACGGACGGACAGACGGACGGACGGACGGACGGACGGACGGACAGACACCGGAGGGTATATTATAATATCCCAGCACTATCGTGTAATGGGGTATAACAAAAAGAAAAGGAAAAAAAAAAAAGGTAAAAAAAAAGGAATGAAAAACAAAAAATGAGAAAAAAAAAGACGAAAAAAAAAAAAAAAAAATTCATTGCAAAAAGAAAGAAAAGAAAAATAAATGGAAAAAAAAGAAAAGAAAAAACGAGAAAAAAAGGAAACAAGAGGGCCCAGAGGGCCCTGGTTCGCTCACCTGATCCAAAGCATAACAAGTGGGCCCCAGGCAGGGTCAATTTTGGCCAATCTTGGTAGAGGTCCACAAGATGAAGCTTCATATCGAATATGATAGTCCTGGGCTTTCTGGTTTCAGAGAAGAAGATTTTAAAGGTTTACCCTGCATATAGAAGTCTATGTAAAACCAAATATCAAAGACCTGGGCCTTGCAGTTTCAGAGAAGAAGATTTTTCAAGATTTTCCCTATATAAGCCCATTAAAAAAAAAAAAGGGCCCTGGTGCGGGGGCATTTTTGGCCCCAGCACTATAATTTGAACAATCTTGGTAGGGGTCCACTAGATGAAGCTTCATACCAAATATCAAAGACCTGGGCCTAGCGGTTTCAGAGAAGAAGATTTTTCAAGATTTTCCCTATATAAGCCCATGTAAAACCAAAGGGCCCTCGTGCGGGGCATGTTTAGCTTCAGCACTATAATTTGAACAATCTTGGTAGGGGTCCACTAGATAAAGCTTCATACCTAATATCAAAGACCTGCGCCTTGCGGTTTCAGAGAAGAAGATTTTTAAAGATTTTCCCTATATAAGCCCATGTAAAACCAAAGGGTCCCCGTGCGGGGGCATTTTTGGCCCCAGCACTATAATTTGAACAATCTTGGTAGGGGTCCACTAGATGAAGCTTCATACCAAATATCAAAGACCTGGGCCTTGCGGTTTCAGAGAAGAAGATTTTTCAAGATTTATCTTATATAAGCCCATGTAAAACCAAAGGGCCCCCGTGCGGGGGCATTTTCAGCTCCAGCACTACAATTAGAACAATCTTGGTAGGGGTCCACTAGATGAAGCTTCATACCAAATATCAAAGTCCTGGGCCTTGCGGTTTCAGAGAAGAAGATTTTTAAAGATTTTCCCTATAAAAGCCCATGTAAAACCAAAGGGCCCCCGTGAGGGGGCATTTATGGTCCCAGCACTATAATTTGAACAATCTTGGTAGGGGTCCACTAGATGAAGCTTCATACCAAATATCAAAGACCTGGGCCTTGTGGTTTCAGAGTAGAAGATTTTTCAAGATTTTCCTTATATAAGCCCATGTAAAACCAAAGGGCCCCCGTGCGGGGGCATTTTTAGCTCCAGCACTACAATTAGAACAATCTTGGTAGGGGTCCACTAGATGAAGCTTCATACCAAATATCAAAGATCTGGGCCTTGCGGTTTCAGAGAAGAAGATTTTTAAAGATTTTCCCTATATAAGCCCATGTAAAACCAAAGGGTCCCCGTGCGGGGGCATTTTTGGCCCCAGCACTATAATTTGAACAATCTTGGTAGGGGTCCACTAGATGAAGCTTCATACCAAATATCAAAGACCTGGGCCTTGCGGTTTCAGAGAAGAAGATTTTTCAAGATTTTCCTTATATAAGCCCATGTAAAACCAAAGGGCCCCCGTGCGGGGGCATTTTTAGCTCCAGCACTACAATTAGAACAATCTTGGTAGGGGTCCACTAGATGAAGCTTCATACCAAATATCAAAGATCTGGGCCTTGCGGTTTCAGAGAAGAAGATTTTTAAAGATTTTCCCTATAAAAGCCCATGTAAAACCAAAGGGCCCCCGTGCGGGGGCATTTATGGTCCCAGCACTATAATTTGAACAATCTTGGTAGGGGTCCACTAGATGAAGCTTCATACCAAATATCAAAGACCTGGGCCTTGCGGTTTCAGAGAAGAAGATTTTTTTAGTTTTCGGTGAAAATAATCTATTTTTGTCTACTGTGACCTATATGTGCAACGGACCGGAACCATTTGAACAACTTTGAAAGGGGACCACCTAAGGATCATTCCTGTGAAGTTTGGTCAAAATCCGATCAGTGGTTTAGGAGGAGATGTCGTTTGAAGAAAAGTTTACGGACGCACGCACGCACGGACGCACGCACGCACGCACGACGGACGACGGACAAAAAGTGATCCCAAAAGCTCACCTTGTCACTTCGTGACAGGTGAGCTAAAAAAAAAGAAAATTCCATTCCTCCACGGGGGTTTGAACTCACGCCCCTCAGATTCATAGCACAAATTAATCCAGTTATTGGTCGGAAATGGTGGGGACGGACGGACGGACAGACACCGGAGGGTATATTGTAATATCCCAGCACTATCGTGTGATGGGGTATAACAAAAAGAAGAAAAGGGTGAAAAAAAAGGGAAAAAAAAGGAATGAAAAACCAAAAATGAGGAAAATTAAAAAAAATTAAAAAAAATAAATAAATTCATTGCCAAAATGAAAAAGAAAGAAAAAGAAAAAAGAACACACACACAAAAAAAAAGAAAAAACGAAAAAAAAAAAAAAAATTTCCATTCCTCGACGGAGATTTGAACTCACGCCCCTCTGATTCATAGTCACAATAGGATTTGTAGTCCAGCACTCTAACCACTACACTGGCAGTGATAATCAATATATGTCATAAATTAAAGGAATAAATGCGCAGAAACTATTTAATGGGAATTGTTAACGACCAATTTTTCGTTAAATGTTAACGCATTTTGTGTATTCACAACACAAAACCTGCTTATTATGGTCGTTTATACATCAGTGCAGTTTCATCCAAATATTCCATATAGTAAAGGAATAAGTCCCCAAAAACCATTTAATCGGAATTTTTAACGACCATAATTCCGTTAAATGTTAATGTATTTTGCCCATTTACAATCCCAAACCACTCATACCCAATGCCAATGTGTATACAAAATTTGAAGAAAATCCGTGAAAAAATATTCAAGTTATTGATCGGAAACGCCCCAAAACCCCTTATTTTGAACTAAAAAGGGCCATAACTCTGTCAAATGTTAACGGATTTTGCCCATTAACAATCCCATACCACTCATTCCCTATATAAACATGTATGCAAAATTTGAAAAAAATTCGTTAAAAATTACTCAAGTTATCGATCGGAAATGGTGCGGACGGACGGACATACGGACGCACGGACGGACGGACACCGGAGGGTATAACATAATACCCCGCCACTATCGTGTGGTGGGGTATAACAACATAAAACCTGTTGAGGACAATAAGGTAAATATTTTCATAAAGCTTTAGGGGCCCACCAAATCCCCTAACAAGAATTAAGCCAAAGGCTATGTCGCTCCTGTGGGGGCACAAAGTCACCAAACTAGACAAAGTGTCCAGTGAGGCACATCTACCCCCGGCCAGTGCCATCGCCTCAGCTGAAAATGGCAATGGTAAAGCTTCTTTCCATATACAGGCCATATTCTATATAAAAGGTAATGCTATAGGGATATACTGTACCAAATCCGAAGAGAGAATCTAACATGGTTACAGAGATATCAGCAATGAAAAAAGGTTTAACACAAAACTTTGATGAAAAAGTTGACGAACGGATGGAAGCCCAACAAATGGCTTGAACCAGGAGCTTAGATTATCCACATGAATGATAATGCTACAGAGATATCCTTTACCAAATACGAAGAGAATCTAACATGTAGTTACAGAGATATGAGCAATCAAGAGGTTTAACACAAAACTTTGATGAAACATTGATGAACGGACGGATGGATAGACAGCCCTCTCAGGGGCTTGACCCAGGGGCTTAGATATTCCATTCCTTTGATGAAAGGTAATGCTACAGAGATATCCTTTACCAAATATGAAGAGAATCTAAAAAGTGGATGCAGAGATATAAGTAATCAAAAAGGTTTAACGCAAAACTTTGACGTAAACTTTGATGAACGGACAGACTGACAGAGAGCCCACCCAGGGGCTTGACCTGGGAGCTTAGATATTTAAACAAGAGGCCCATGGGCCACTATGCTCACCAGAGCTCAGGTGGGCACTGCCAAATTGCAGCCATGTATTTTAACATGATATCATTTTAATCTGCCAAATGAACCCCCATATCCAAATGAGCATCAATGTGGACTCAGTATATGAAACATTAGGCCTTTTATGAAGTAGAGGGGGTGGGGCATGGACCCAATGGAGCCCTGGTTGGTATCACTAAATGTGTCTTATCACAAAGAACAAGAATATATATGGTTTAGCAGTGGGGATCTTCATGGCTGGAGATAAAAGTGGAGGGGTTGGAGCATGCCCTGTCGTTCCCAGGAAAGCCTAAGATTGTTGTCCCTAAATGTGTCTCATCATAAGGACCAAGTATATATATGGTTTAGGGGTGGGAATCTGAACGGTTTCCAAGATATCCTTTCATGAAGTGATAAAGGAGAGGACTGGCCCCTGCGGACACCCCTACAGTAGGTGTGCTAATAATAAGGAACAAGAACATATATGAATATGGGGTGGGGATTTGAATGGTTTCTGAAATATATGGCCTTTTATGAAGTGGAAGGGCGGGGCACATTGCCTCAGCACAAAGAGACCCCCAAGTTGGTGTGACTGAATGAGTCTTATCATAAGGAACAAGAATATATATGGTTTAGGGGTGGGGATCGGAACTATTTCTGAGATATGTGGCTTTTAATGAAGTCAAGCGGTGGAGCAAGGCCCGGGCATGCCCCGGGGACTCACAAGCTGGTGTCAATGAATGTGCCTTATCATAAGGAAGATGAATATATATGGTTTAGGGGTGGGGCTCTGAACAGTTTCTGAGATATAAGGCCTTTTGTGAAGTGCAGGGGTGGGGCAAGGCCCAGGGAGACCCCCAGGTTGGTGTCAATGAAAGTGTCTTATCATGAGGAACAAGAATATATATGGTTTAGGGGTGGGGATCTGTAAGGTTTCCAAGATATTGTGATATTATGAAATGGAGGGGGTGGGGCATGGCCCCAGCACATCCCTGGGGACCCCCAGGTTGGTGTCACTGAATGTGTCTCATCATAATGAACAAGAACATATATGGTTTAGGGGTGGGGATCTGAACAGTTTCTGAGATATATGGCCTTTTGTGAAGTGAAGGGGTGGGGCATGGTTCTGGCGCACCCCGGAAGACCCCCAATATGGGGTCAATGAATGCGTCTTATCATAAGGAGCAAGAATATATATGGTTTAGGGGTGGGGATCTGTAAGGTTTCCGAGATATTGGGCCTTTTATGAAATGGAGGGGCGGGACATGGCCCCGGGGCATCCCAGGGGACCCCCAGTTTGATGTCACTGAATGCGTCTTATCATAAGGAACAAGAGTATATAGGGTTCAGGGGTGGGGATCTGAATGGTTTCCGAGATATTGGGCCTTTTATGAAGTGGAGGGGGTGGGGCATGGCCTCGGCACATCCCGGAGGACCTCCAGGTTGGTGTCACTGAATGCGTCTTATCAATAGGAACAAGAATATATATGGTTTAGGGGTGGGGATCTGTAAGGTTTCTGAGATATAGGTCATTTTATGAAGTACTGGGGGCGGGGCATGGCCCCGGCACAACCTACTGGATCCCCAGGTTGACATAAAAGCATATGGCTGAGAGAAGTTTACTCAAGGAACATTTCTATGAAAGTTTTGTCAAAATATCTGCAAAGGCTTTGTAGTTAATGCCATTTTTCAATTTTCCCCATTATAAGTCTATGGAAAATCTAAGTTGCCATAGCAACCAAACTAAAGAGCCGAATTTCATAAAAAACACAAAACCTGTAAAGGCAAATATGGTGAATATTTCCATAAACTTTCAGCCTCATAGAGCATACGGTTTCTGAGGAGATGATTTTTTAAGTATTTTTTTTTCTATTTTTTGCATTTTGGTTTCCATGGCAACCATTAAAATTGAGCAGTAGGCCTAAAATCATATGGTAGATACGAGATTGCTTAAGGAACATTTCTATGAAAGTTTTGTTCCAATATCTGCAAAGGCTTGGCAGTTAATGCCATTTTTCAATTTTCCCCATTATAAGTCTATGGGAGCTCTAAGTTGCTATAGCAACCAAACTGAACAACCGATTTTCATAAAAAACACAAACTTTTAATCCCCCAACCCAAGCATGCTACAGATAAAATTTGGGCCCAATCGACCCAGTGGTTTCAGAGGAGATGTCGTTTGAAAGTGTTGACGACGCAGACGACGACGACGACGACGCAGACGACGACGGACAACTGCCTATCCTAAAAGCTCCCCCGGAGCCTTCGGCTCTGGTGAGCTAAAAAAAAGGTAAAGCTATAGAGATATCCTGTACCAAATATGAAGAGAATCCAACATGTGGTTACAGAGATATGACCAATCAAAAAGGTTTAACACAAAACTTGGATGTAAAAGTTGTTAAACGGACGAACAGCCCACCCAGGGGCTTGACCCAGGGGCTTACATATTCCATTCCTTTGATGTTCGATTGAAATTGCCTCAAGAGTTTAGGAGGAGTTAGCATTTAAAGCAAATCGTTGACGTCACACAACACACGACAGAAGACGCATAAGGGACGTTGGACATGACCGTTCACAATAGCACACCATGTGTACTTCATGCTCAGGTGAGCTAACAATCTTGGTAGAGGTCCCCTAGATGAATCTTCATACCAAATATCAAAGATCTGGACCCAGTGGTTTCAGAGAAGAAGATTTTTTAAAGGATTTCCCTATATAAGTCTATGTAATTCAGGTGATCCTGGGGTTCGGCCATATTTGGTCCCAGGGCTATAATTTGAACAATCTTGGTAGAAGTCCACTAGATGAAGCTTCATACCAAAACATCAAAGAGCTGGGACCAGCAATTTCAGACATGATTTTTAAAGGATTTCCCTATGTAAGCCTATGTAAAACCATTGGTCTCTGGGCACGGTCGTTTTTGGCCGCAAGGCTATAATTTGAACAATCTTGGCAGGTCTCCTAGTTTAAGCTTCATACCAAATATCAAAGACCTCAGCCCAGTGGTTTTAGAGAAGAAGGTTTTTAAATGATTTCCCTATATAGTCTATGTAAAACCGGTGGGCCCCGGTGTAGTGTCATTTTTGGCCCCAGGGCTATAATCTGAACAATCTTGCTTGAGGTCCACTAGATGAAACTTCATACCAGCGGTGAGGGGGGCACCAGCCCCCTTCTTAAACTCCCAAATGATATATTTCTAGTGGGGAGCGGTGCAAAAAACAGGTCATTTTTTAGGACACAAAAATCGCTATTCAGGGTGGGGAATGCAATTTTTGGTTGGTTATGGGGCTCAAAAAGGGGTGGGGGGTTCAGACATGTAAAAAGACGTATACATCTGAGTGGGAAGGGTTAAAGAGCACTGTTTTAAAGATTTCCAGCAATTAATTGATGAACCCATCCCAAACGGGATACCAGCAAACAGTGCAAGCCCAGATCAGATGCTGCAGAAAGCAGTGCCTAATCAGGACCATCACTATTTGCTAAAACATTCGGCCAATATCCAAATAAATTTTGACGGTAAAAAAATCATCCCGACACCACTAAATTTTGCTCCGCCAAACGGGGCTGGGAGAAATAGATTGGGCTGCATGATGCTTCCACCCAGCGCTGACACTGACCACACACGAGTACTGGTAAACTGCCTAGAAGGTCTTAGTCTGCCCAGGCAAAGTGGTGCGAGTCGGCCCGACCATGCATATAGACCCTTTTGGCTTTATTGGGCGGCAGGGATTGAGAATTGTCATTTCATCTCAATGTAGGGTAAACATGCCATAAAATTGGAAGCAACGTCTCCAAAATGACCTATAGAGTGTTGATGGAGATGTTAAACCTGAAATCAAACAAACAAACAAAAGACAGCCCTAAATTTCCAAATGAATTCCTGCTATATATATATATAAGGGTCATTCAGTAAGTTCAGATAATAGCCTTATTGTAAGGAAACTAGTGATAAACACCTACCATATCTTTATTCCTTTACAGTAACTACCCCTGCTTCTAACAACCACTTTCCATCTGTTCGGAAGATGGGCAATTCCAATTGCTAGGCAACCGTGTTTGATGCGTTGAAGCTCCGTGGCCATGGCAACTTAAAGCTCCTCGAAGTCATTAAATCTAACACCCCTGAGTGGCATTTTGAGTTTAGGAAAAAGGTCATAGTCATAGGGACTCATGTCTGGCGAATAAGTGGGGGTGGGAGGTGGTTATATTCCTGGATTGTGACGTCACTGGGTGTGATTTATGCAGAGTTGCATTGCCATGAATTAACAGAACCCTTACTTAAAGAGTGTTGGTCGTTTTTTCCTGATCTCTGACTTTAAAAAACTCAATATATACACACTGTTCATCTAGGCTTACTGCGGCAATGACACTTGAGCAGCGTTCAAATAACATCATATATATATGATGTCATATGTCGCACGGTAACCTGATCTATGCCAATTAGTAGCTAAATAATTGTTTGTCACTAATACAAAGTTTCATCATTTTAAAATGAAAGACAAAAATGTTATGGGGTAATTATCAGAACTTATTAAACAGCCCTCTAATATAACACAGAAGATTCTAGGTTAATGACAGGTGGCTTGCATAATCTATTGACTAACCACAAAATCCGGCCCCAGCCAATCGGGGCTTGAAGAAATAGATGGGCTGCATGATGCTTCAATGCAGAGCTGAAACCAACTGCATAAGAGTACTGGTAAACCACTTAGAGTATCTAAGCCTGCCCAGGCAAAGTGGTGCGAGTCGTACCGGCCATGCATATAAACCCTATTGGCTTCATTGGGCGACACTGCTTGAGATGTCATTTCATCTCAATGTTCGGTAAAAGTCCCACACAATTGGAAGCAACGTCTCCGAAATGACCTATACAGTGCTGACAGCAAGGTTAAACCTCAATCAAACAAACAAAACAAACTGACAATAAATCATAGAAGATCTTACCTGTAGAAATAATGGGAATGCGGCAGAGTGTTGGAGATCTTTGATTTCAGGACTGCATAGTCTTTTTTATTCCAGATCTGAACAAGAGAGCAGAAAAAACACATGTACAGCATAAATCTGCAGAAATCCATGAAGCTTCTTGTCAGATCTACCATTTTACAAGAGTTCAATTTTATTTCTATCAAGTACCAACAGTATGTTTCTAACTAGAGGCCCAAGTGGGCCAGAATCGCTCACCTGGATGAGGCTGATCATACATGTCCTTGGTAAACCATCTTGTCTATCAGATCACATTGCCTTTAGCAATCCTAAATGTGCATATAGTCTTGATGCCTCAACATCTTAGTCTGATTTTGGATTCAGGAACAAACAAGGATTTTAGCAATTCTGAAACTCCATGCTGCACCCATTGTCTCATACCATCCTACAGCTTTCGAGCCTCGCTTGGGTCACATGTGAGACGCCAAGTTCTGCAACGGAAAGTCACGTGGTTTTTCTCCAGGTACTCTGATTTTCGCCCACCTCGGATTAACAATCAGCTCGATATGAGTGAAATAATCTTGAAAGGGCCGTAAAACCAAAACACGAGGGCCATGATGGCCCTAGATCGCTCACCGGATCCATAGAGTAACAAGTGGGTCCCGGGGAAGGGCCATTATTGACACCAGGGTTATAATGTGCATAATGTTGAGGGAGGTCTAAAAAGGTGAAGCTTCATGCCAAATATCAACAAAGGCTATAATTTGAACAATCTTGGCAAAGGTCCACTAGATGAAGCTACACACCAAAAATCAAAGACCTGGGCCTTGCGGTTTCAGAGAAGAAGATCTTTTTAAAGATATTCCTTACATAAGCCTATGTAAAACCAAATGGTCCCGGGGCTGGGGCATTTTTGGCCTCAGGGCTATAATTTAAACAATCTTGGTAAAGGTCCACAAGATGAAGTTTCACACCAAATATCAAAGACCTGGGCCTTGCTGTTTCAGAGAAGAAGAGTTTCAAGGATTATCTCAATAAGTCTATGTAAAACCAAAGAGCCCCGGGGCGGAGGCATTTGTGGCCTGAGGGCTATAATTTGATCAATCTTGGAAGAGGTCCACTAGGTGAAGCTCCATACCAAATATCAAAGACATGGGCCTTGCAGTTTCAGAGAAGAAGATTTTTAAAGATTTCCCAATATATGTCTATGTAAAACAAAAGGGTCTCAGGCAGGGGCATTTTTGGCCCCAGGGCTATAATTTGAACAATTTTGATAGAGGTCCACTAGATGAAATTTCACACCAATATCAAAGACCTAGGCCTTGTGGTTTCATAGAAGAAGATTTTTCCTATAAAAGTCTATGTAAAACCAAAGGGCCACAAGGCGGGGGCATTTTTGGTCTCAGGGCTATAATTTGAACAATCTTGGTAGAGGTCCACTAGCTGAAGCTGCATACCAAATATCAAAGACCTAGGCCTTGTGGTTTCAGAGAAGAAGATTTTTCAAGATTTTCCCTATATAAGTCTATGTAAAACCAAAGGGCCCCGGAGTGGGGGCATTTTTGGCCAAAGGGCTATAATTTGAACAATCTTGGTAAAGGTCAACAAGATGAAGATTCATACCAAATATCAAAGACCTGGGCCTTGCAGTTTCAGAGAAGATTTTTAAAGATTTTCACTATATAAGCCTATGTAAAACCAAAGGGCCCCGGGGCGGGGGCATTTTTGGCCCCAGCACTATAATTTGAACAATCTTGGTAGGGGTCCACTAGATGAAGCTTCATACCAAATTTCAAAGACCTGGGCCTTGCGGTTTCAGAGAAGAAGATTTTTCAAGATTTTCCCTATATAAGCCCATGTTAAACAAAAGGGCCCCGGGGCCGGGGCATTTTTGGCCCCAGCGGTATAATTTGAACAATCTTGGTAGGGGTCCACTAGATGAAGCTTCATACCCAATATCAAAGCTCTGGGCCTTGCGGTTTCAGAGAAGAAGATTTTTCTAGATTTTCCCTATATAAGCCCATGTAAAACCAAAAGCCCCCGGGACAGGGGCATTTTTAGCCCCAGCGGTATAATTTGAACAATCTTGGTAGGGGTCCACTAGATGAAGCTTCATACCAAATATAAAAGACCTGGGCCTTGAGAAAATTTTTTAAGTTTTCGGTGAAAAAAATCTTTTTTTGGCTCCTGTGACCTATATGTGCAACGGACCGGAACCATTTGAACTACTTTGAAAGGGGACCACCTTAGGATCAAACCTGTAAAGTTTGGTCAAAATTCGATCAGTGGTTTAGGAGGAGATTGTCATTTGAAGAAATTACTTACGCACGCATGGACCGACGCACGCACGCCGGACGACAGACAAAAAGTGATCCCAAAAGCTCACCTCGTCACTACATGACGGTGAGCTAAAAAAACAAGAGGGCCCAGAGGGCCCTGGTTCGCTCACCTGATCCAATGTATAACAATTGGGCCCCGGGCAGGGTCAATTTTGGCCCCCGGGCTATAATTTGAACAATCTTGGTAGAGGCCCACAAGATGAAGCTTCATATCGAATATGAAAGACCTGGGCTTTCTGGTTTCAGAGCAGAAGATTTTAAAGGTTTACCCTGCATATAGAAGTCTATGTAAAACAAGATTTTCCCTATATAAGTCTATGTTAAACCAAAGGGCCCCGGAGCAGGGGCATTTTTGGCCCCAGGGCTATAATTTGAACAATCTTGGTAGAGGTCCACTAGCTGAAGCTTCATAACAAATATCAAAGACCTAAGCTTTGTGTTTCAGAAAAGATGATTTTTAAAGATTTTCCCTATATAAGTCTATGTAAAACCAAAGGGCCACATGGCAGAGGTCAACTAGCTGAAGCTACATAACAAATATCGAAGACCTAAGCCTTGTGGTTTCAAAGTAGAAGATTTTTGGTTTTACATAGGCTTATATAGGGAAAATCTTGAAAAATCTTCTTCTCTGAAACCGCAAGGCCCAGGTCTTTGATATTTGGTATGAAGCTTCATCTAGTGGACCCCTACCAAGATTATTCAAATTATAGTGCTGGGGCCAAAAATGCCCCCGCACCAGGGCCCTTTTGTTTACATAGGCTGTGCCGTGTTGTGGCCATAAAACGTCTCCCCGTACATCAACCATAGTGCAGTTTATTATCCCCACGTTTTTCAAAGAAAAGTGGGGATATTGTTATCGCCCCCGTCCGTCTGTCCGTCTGTCTGTCCGGCTATCTCCTCCTAAACCGTTAGCCGGAATTCAACCAAATTTGGTATGCGAGTTGCTTACATGAATGGCTTGCGCAAGAGCACATTTTTTTTTGTCCCCACCCCCAGGGAGGGGTCAAAAGGTCAAATTTTGACATACTGTGGAGAAAACGTGGGGATTTGCGATGGCTTGCCATCGACTGCGCGCTCTAGTATTTTACTTTTGGTCCTTTGAGATCAGCGTGAATATTCTGAGAAATCAGAAATAAATTATTGGTTTAGACTCATATTCTAGACAGGTTTTTAATTATTTGGACCCCATTTGATTTATATCAGTCTTTGAATCGACTGCCTATTCGAGATTTCGCAAAATTGCAGTATGCTTCCTCTGGCTTTCTTTGCCGGATCCTTACAGGGTCACTGATGAGGCTTTATTAGCCGAAACTACGTAGTATGACCCATCTTCTTTCTTATGAATGTTTTCATTGCTCTTAAAGGAACTCATTTTTGATTTTCATTTGCCTTCACTGCAGCTGGTGTTGTGCCGTGTGGCAGCCATAAAACGTCTCCCCGTACATCAACCATAGTGCAGTTTATATTTTACTTTTGGTCCTTTGAGATCAGCGTGAATATTCTGAGAAATCAGAAATAAATTATTGGTTTAGACTTGTATTCTAGACAAATTTTTAATTATTTGGACCGCATTTGATTTATATCAGTCTTTGAATCGACTGCCTATTCGAGATTTCGCAAAATTGCAGTATGCTTCCTCTGGCTTTGAAGACTTTGCCGGATCCTTACAGGGTCACTGATGAGGCTTTATTAGCCGAAACTACGTAGTATGACCCATCTTCTTTCTTATGAATGTTTTCATTGCTCTTAAAGGAACTCATTTTTGATTTTTATTTACATATATAAGCCCATGTAAAACCAAAGGGCCCCCGTGTGGGGGGCATTTTTAGCTCCAACACTATAATTTGAACAATCTTGGTAGGGGTCCACTAGATGAAGCTTCATATCAAATATCAAAGACCTGGGCCTTGCGGTTTCAGAGAAGAAGATTTTTAAAGATTTTCCCTATATAAGCCTATGTAAAACAAAAGGGCCCTGGTACAGAGGCATTTTTGGCCCCAGCACTATAATTTGAACAATCTTGGTAGGGGTCCACTAGATAAAGCCTCTTACCAAATATCAAAGACCTGGGCCTTGCGGTTTCAGAGAAGAAGATTTTTCTAGATTTTCCCTATATAAGCCCATGTAAAACCAAAGGGCCCCCCGTGCGGGGGCATTTTTAGATCCAGCACTATAATTTGAACAATCCTGGTAGGGGTCCACTAGATAAAGCTTCATACCAAATATAAAAGACCTGGGCCTTGCGGTTTCAGAGAAGATTTTTTAAAGATATTCCCTATATAAGCCTATGTTAAACCAAAGGGCCCCAGTGCGGGGGCATTTTTAGATCCAGCACTATAAGTTGAACAATCTTGGTAGGGGTCCACTAGATAAAGCTTCATACCAAATATCAAAGACCTGGGCCTTGCGGTTTCAGAGAAGAAGATTTTAAAGATTTTCCCTATATAATAAAAATCAAAAATTGAGTTCCTTTAAGAGCAATGAAAACATTCATAAGAAAGAAGCTGGGTCATACTACGTAGTTTCAGCTAATAAAGCCTCATCAGTGACCCTGTTATGATCCGGCAAAGAAAGCCAGAGGAAACATACTGCAATTTTGTGAATTTCGAATAGGCTTTCGATTCAAAGACTGATATAAATCAAAATAGGGTCCAAATAATTAAAAACCTGTCTAGAATATGTGTCTAAACCAATAATTTATTTCTGATTTCTCAGAATATTCACGCTGATCTAATAGGACCAATAGTAAAATATAAACTGCACTATGGTTGATGTACGGGGAGACGTTTTACAGCCGCCACACGGCACAACACCAGCTGCAGTGAAGGCAAATAAAAATCAAATAATGAGTTCCTTTAAGCCCATGTAAAACCAAAGGGCCCCAGTGCGGGGGCATTTTTGGCCCCAGCACTATAATTTGAACAATCTTGGTAGGGGTCCACTAGATGAAGCTTCATACCAAATATCAAAGACCAGGGCCTTGCGGTTTCAGAGAAGAAGATTTTTCAAGATTTTCCCTATATAAGCCCATGTAAAACCAAAAGGTCCCCATGCGGGGGCATTTTTAGCTCCAGCACTATAATTTGAACAATCTTGGTAGGGGTCCACTTGATGAAGCTTCATACCAAATATCAAAGACCTGGGCCTTGCGGTTTCAGAGAAGAAGATTTTTAAAGATTTTCCCTATATAAGCCCATGTAAAACCAAAGGGCCCCCGTGCGGGGGCATTTTTGGCCCCAGCACATAATTTGAACAATCTTGGTAGGGGTCCACTAGATGAAGCTTCATACCAAATATCAAAGACCTGGCCCTTGCGGTTTCAGAGAAGAAGATTTTTTAAGTTTGCGGTGAAAAAAATCTATTTTTGGCTACTGTGACCTATATGTGCAACGGACCGGAACCATTTGAACAACTTTGAAAGGGGACCACCTAAGGATCATTCCTGTGAAGTTTGGTCAAAATACGATCAGTGGTTTAAGGGGAGATGTCGTTTGAAGAAAAGTTTACGGACGCACGGACCCACGCACGGACGGACGCACGACGGACAAAAAGTGATCCAAAAAGCTCACTCTATCACTACGTGACAGGTGAGCTAAAAAAAAGAAGAAGACGACTAAATGCTAATGAGCAGATGTGGTTTGAAGGATTTCATGACGGCCATCTTCAAGCTGGCTATCAGAACACAACAAGTTTAGAAATTCTGAATCTCCATGCCTCCCTGATGCCTCTCAAGTCGAATCTAGCTTCTGATTTACAGTATGAGAGGAGATATCATTTGAAGATTATCAAGATAGCTGCCACAATGGCCACTTTGGACATCAAACAAAACAGTTTTAGCAATTCTGAATCTTGCCTCCCTACAAGTTCCAACTCAATTTCAACTGTTTCATCTACCTATTGCCCAGACAATATTTTCCCCATTTTATGTCTATGGGAGACTAAAGGGCAAATAACTCATGTGAATAATCTGATCTGCCCTTAAAACCAACAGATCCAAGACTTTATGGCTGTCCTCATTATCTGTAAAGTAGAAGTAAAACAAAGATCAGGAATCGATACAATTAACTTACTCCACCCATCAAAGACACCAAAGGGAAAGAAACACAAACATTAAGCGACCAGACCATAATGGAAACCTAAAGAAAGGAAGGCCATAAGGACAGTTACTTTCCCCAAAAATGGCCATATGGCCATCCAAAATAAAAAGACACAAGTGATACACACAGTAAGTAACAAACAACAACATAAATAAATCGCCACAGAAGAACCGCCTTGGAACAGTCAAGTGAAAGATTTCAACTGGGGGGCTTAAATCGATTTTATGTGGCCACAATCCTCGCCCTTACTTCCTCCACGATTTAGACAAATAATTTGTTCAGTCCGCATGAAGGCCTCCTAACTCATCAGTGCAACATCTCCGTGAACACAAATAATCAAAGAACCACAGAGGTGAGACAACGGTGAGGACTCGACAGCAAGAAACCACTGAAATGCTGGAGCAAAAGAAAACCAACAGTTAGACTCCGATGGGGCCGACCAGAGACAGAGCATCAAGCACCAACCAACATTACCTTGAATTAGATCTCTCTAATTCTCAATAAGCTTTTACGTACGAACCTTCATAGAATCTGAGGCCTGACCCACCAGCGTGCAATTAAAGAGGGAAGCCAAGTTGCCAACCGTGATTGGGTAAACTACCATGCATGCAGTCTGTTGTATAATATCCATGTTGTACCCAATCTTTTATATCGAAGAATGATTTTACGAAATTGGGTGCTAAAGTCATCGCAGTAATATATTTTTCTGAATTTATATACTAAGTCACCATAAAATTCGGGTTCCGATAGACCTTGTTGCAGAAGAGATTTAAGTCCAAGAAGTCTGATGAAGATTCCATCAAAAATGGAATTGCTATCATCTGGACAACATTTTCCTAAGTATATGAGGCACGCAAGGATGGATAACACTTATGCCAGCAAAAAGCAAACTTGACCTAGATTTTATGCCTGTCCTCATTACTTGCAAGTTTGATGAAGATTTTATCAACAAGAGGGCCCAGAGGGCCCTGGTTCGCTCACCTGAGTGTCACTGCCTCAAGTACAATCTCCTTTTAGCTCTGGTGGCCATCTTGTTCATCAGCAGAGTGATTTTAGCTTATTTGGTAGGGAGTAACCTAGCCAACATTCCTGTGAAGTTCGAATCAAATTTGCCTAAGGTTTTAGGAGGAGTTCCTGTTTGAATCATATTTACAATATTTTTCTATTTTTAGCTCCCGTGGCCATTTTGTACATCTGAGCAGGATTGTTTTAGCTTGTTTGGTAGAGGGTCATCTAAGCAACATTACTTCAAAGTTTAAATGAAAATGGTCTAATGGTACTGGAGGAATTGTCGTTTGAAGATTTTTTTTTTATTTTTAGCTCTGGCTGCCATCTTGTCCATCGGAGTAGAATGAGTTTACACTATTTTGGTAGGGATTCACCTAGGCAACATTTCTGTGAAATTTGTATCCAATTGGCCCAAGGGTTTAGAAGGAGTTTGCATTCGAAGCAAATTTACAATGTTTTTCTATTTTTTGCTCTTGTGGCCATTTGTTAATCGTTTATGCTATTTTCCTAGAGGGTCATCTACAAAACACTCCAATGAAATTTAGAAGCCTTCATGGTGAAGTGGTCATGCTTCTTGCCTTGTAAACCAGGGATCCATCTCGGGCTTCTCCAGACTTTCAGATGAGTCTTTTTAAACCGAGGTTCTGTCACCGTATGATATTAGCTGTTGGTAAGACTTAAACTCAAACACTCACTCCTATGATGTTTGAATGAAATTGGCCCAAGGGTACAGGAGTTGATGCTTGAATATTTTTTCTATTTTTAGAAAAGGGGTCATCTTGTTCATCAGAGTGGAATGATTATAGCTATTTTGGTATAGAGTCACCTATGTAACATTCCTGTGAAGTTTGAATAAAACTGGCCCAAGGGTTTAGGAGGGTTCAGTGTTTGAAGAAAATGTACAATGTTTTTCTATTTTTAGCTATGGGGTAGACGGTCATCTAAGCAAAACTCCTATGAAGTTTGAATGAAATTGGCCGGAGGTAACAGGAGGAGTTGTCGTTTGAAGACGTTTTTCTATTTTTTAGCTACGGCAGCCATCTTGTTCATCAGAGCAGAAAGATTTTAGCTATTTTGGTAGGGAGTCAACTACGTAATATTCCTGTGAAGATGGCCCTGTGTCGTTCATCTGTGTACCAGAAAATCATTACTGATGTTTGAAAAAAATAAAAATAAAAAATGAAGAAAGGCAAACTGTGATGAAAAGTAAGACATGATTGTTTACCTGAGTGATATAAATATCTTCATTAATCCAGGGTTGTCAATATAGTTGTACATCCGTTGAACCAGGTGAACTCTTCAGGATGAAATCTTGAAGGGCATGGTGGTGCACATGACTTGTTGAATCTATGCTGTAATTCTATGTTCATGTTCATGGTGAAGTCATAATTTAACAAAACTAGAAATGCGTCCATAGGACACGGATGCCCCCGCCTGAAAATATGTCTGTTTGTATTCATCAATAGAAAGATATTGACCGTGTTTAAGTTTTGGACCCCTTTTTCACGTTTGACCTCTAAGTATGACCTTGACCTTGTAGGTAAGGACCTTGGTTTTGTGTGAGGCAGATTGTCTCATGATGGCCAACATTTCTGCCAAATAATTTCAAAATCCATCCAGAGATAAGAAAGTTATTGACCGACCATTTTTTTTACCTTGGACCTCTAAGTATGACCTTGACCTTGGAGGTACGGATCTGGGTTTGCACGTGACACATCGTCTCATGATGGTTAATATTTCTTCAAAGTAATTTTAAAATCCATCCAGAAATAAGTAAGTTATTGACTGCGTTTAAGTTTCGGACCTCTTTTTTTTACCTTTGACCTCTAAGTATGACCTTGACCTTGGAGGTACGGATCTGGGTTTGCACGTGACACATCGTCTCATGATGGTCAACACTTCTTCAAAGTAATTTCAAAATCCATCCAGAAATAAGTAAGTTATTGACTGCGTTTAAGTTTCGGACCCTTTTTTTGGCCTTTGACCTCTAAGTATGACCTTGACCTTGGAGGTACCAACCTGGATTTTACACATGACACATCGTCTCATGATGGTTAACATTTCTACAAAGCAATTTCAAAATCCATCCAGAAATAAGAAAGTTATTGACTGCGTTTAAGTTTCGGACCCTTTTTTTGACCTTTGACCTCTAAGTATGACCTTGACCTTGGAGGTACGGACCTGGGTTTTGCACGTGACATGTCGTCTCATGATGGTTAACATTTCTGCCGAGTAATTTTAAAATCCATCAAGAAATAAGGAAGTTATTGACTGCGTTTAAGTTTCGGACGCACGGACGCACGGACACACGGACACACGGATGCACGGACGCACGGACGGACAGGGGCAACGCTATATGCCCTTTCCACCATTCTTCGAATGGCGGGGGCATAAAAATCAATATCTGTAGCTATGATTTCCTTTTGACACAGTGGTTAACAATAGTATTGCATGGTATGACAAATTTACATGAGAAACACAGCTGACCTGAAATATAGCTGTTTACATATCAAAAGTGACACTTTGAAGTTTGTCCATCCTGTATCTTTGAGGCTATAGATTAAGTTACCTTTCTGCCATAAACATTGTGGTTCTTACATCTATCTAAAAGCCACAAAGAATTAATTCTGATACAGTGGGCATAAATATGAGAATAAGGAATAAAATAAGACAGATTAAGATGTGTGGAATCTATGAGGCGATATATGCCAAATAGAAACTTAAGGAAAGTCAAAGTCACTCAAGATAAAATCGGATATAAAGAACAGGTAAAAATAATGTGAGTCTTTCCACAGAATACAGATGCATCAACTTATTCTCTTGAATTTCAACAAAGCTTTTCCTGATCTTGCAATAATCTAGAAAATGTTAACTTGGAACATTTTGAGGAAAATCTAATTTCAGCCTTTACATGTAACAATGGATTTCCATTTCAAAATATTGTTGCAATTAAGAAAACAATACTATATATTATTTGACAGAATTCAAAATACTGGGGTCGCCTGTTCTCCATATAAAGAACAACAGATTCACATGACAAAACACAGTCCTAAATAAGAATACGATACAGTATGTTTTAGACAGAATTAAAAATATCGTGACAAATCTACAGAATGTACATTACAATCTATATTCCCATAAAAAGTGTCTTGTGAGCGGTTTAATATGAAGGCAACAAAAGCTTGTGTATAAGGAAAGAAATTAACCCATATCCTGCTGAATATTTAAATTAGTCATGCCCAGTTCTTAGTATCAGCCAATCCGATTACATGATATATTTTTTTCATTCAAATTACGAAACTAAATGACAAACTGTGTAGATCCAGATCAGATGGCTTTATCATCTGGATCTATATTGTTTGCGAAGCTAGAGATTGTTGTGAACAGCGTATAAGGGTTAATACTCTTTACAATTATTTTGCAATACACTTAACTGAATCCAGTAGTAATTACAATTAACCCATATATGACAATGGAATCCACCACCAAATTAGTTTGGAGTGGTCCATTTCCAATTATAGGGGTGTAAGGTTTGTTTGGAGGAAAGTTGTCAACAATGCATGTACTTTGAGCAAACACTGTACACCAGATCAGATACCGCACACTGTGGTGCTGATCTGGGTAATCACTATTTACCCATGTCCCATAAAAGGGTGGCTATGAGTATATGGATTAATATTACCAAACCAAACCATGCATCAACTAGAGCTGTCAGTGAAACTGACTAGGGCCCCGGCAGCGCTATCAGAAATTTGTGGACGGACAGACAGACAGACAGAGGGACGGACAGAGTGATTACTATAGGGCACCCACACTTTGACAGACAGACAGACGGACGGACAGAGTGATTACTATAGGGCACGCACACTTTCAGTGCGGGGCCCTAATAACATGCCAGCCTCAGTAGCTCAGTCAGATGTGCGTCTGACTGGTAATCAGGAGGACGGGAGTTCAATACCTGCTGATATCAGCAACATTCTTTCGTGGAGACTGATCATGAAATCTTTTCTAGTCATTGTCTCTTTTCCGCTGATTCGAAAGTTGTCAGTTTCGGGCGAAAGAATGAGCACTGTACTGGTTGACAGCTTACGCATAAGCCTGCCCAGGAAAAAGGGTGGATAGGTAAACTGCCCGGCTCAAAAATGACCTAAATAGTGTTGACTGGGCCTTTAAATATGTTCTATAAAAGGGTTATCCTTTGGAAGCAAGGAATACACCGCAAAACTGGAAAATACAGAGTGTACATACTTTCTGGGCCAGACTAGCCTGTACAAACAAACAAAGCATCAACAGCATACAAAGTCTATGTTTTGAGTGAGAAAATGGGAAAAAAGCCCTATAAACTCCACTTTTCTCTAGATAATGTGGGGTTTTACAAGGCTTTTCATTTCCTGATGTCAGTCAGTGGTGGCCACCCTTATCTTGTACAAACCACCAGCAATACATACCTTTAAGGGGTAGGTACTGCATTGTATGTGGCAGGTGGGTACACTTCAAAGTAGCATAGACAATCACGTGATACAATTTCCAAGTTGTAAAGCAAGACAGTGAAGTACACTATGATCTGCCCAATAGATTCCTCCATTTCAATTTCACCAAGACAATGAGTAAAACAACAACACCCTTAATTTGAAAAGCTGGTATTATACATTCACAACAGAGCGGGTGACATGACATTGTGTTGAATTATGTGGATTTTAAGTGTAGAAAAACTTTTTTGTGATCTGACAGTGACCAGTATGTCTCACATGTCCCAACTGCACCATCAACATCTGATAAATCATAATTCGAAAATATCAAATCAAGCATTGTCATATGATCTGTGGTACATTCATTTATTAGCATTTTGCTTGAAAACTTTTCACTTAATTTCTTAATGATTTGAGGTTTTAGCAAAATGTCAATATTGAAATCTCCAATTATCACCAGTGGCTTTGATGGGGTAAAATATGGAATGAGTTCTTTGTTCAGAAAAGAAAGAAGATTACTGTCAGACATTTGAGGTGACTTATACAAAAATACAATCTGACTTTCAATTGAGATATGCCTGGCAGTTATCATAATGAACTCCAATGTATCTGAACTATACTTTCTATCCTGTGTTACAATGGTATCATCTTTAGCTTAAACTGCTAATCCATGAGGAGGTCTTTTGGAAGAATTGTATCCAATCTGGTCGTTCCTTATCAAACAATAGCCTTGTATTGCATAATCACTATCATTATCAGGCTGATGTAGTCGTGTTTCTGCTAATCCAAATACGTGGGTTGACAACAAATTTTTGTTATGTCTAATATCATCAAAATGAAGCTTCAAGGATCTACAATTATTGAAAGCAACTTTGAAATGTGAAACTGGATCTCTCAATTCTATAGAAGTATCGCAGTTGAAGCATTGCTGTTTCATGCAGTTGCTGCATTTAGGCCTTAACTTGATCATCAACTTGTAATGCTTTTTCATTAAAGTTAAGGATCTGAAGCTTTTCTATCAACCTTACTCTGCTGAGTGCAACATAGTGTAAATGTGGAACTTTACGGATTTTACATTGCGATAAGTCAATGACAACTCTTTCAAGGGTACACCCCTGGGTTCTATGTACCGAACGCCCTGCAGAAGGTTGCAAAGGGAACTGAATTCTCTGAAATGTCTTCCTGTTGTATGTAAATGATCTGTTGACATCAAAAATTGGTGTCCAATTATCATCGATACAACTAAGACAAAGTCCCCTGTTTCTGTATTTGATTCTTTGTTTCCATTCATGCTTTCTTGTCATCAAACTGAACCCAAATTATGATTGGGCGTCGTGTGGTTTGAAGTTTATACTCAATAAACTTAACTACACATGAAGCTCCGTTAGCGAGTCCATCTTCTGTTTTTATGTTTATTGTTAATTCATAAAGCATGTCGACAACAACTGTTAAAGAGCAATGTTACTTTGCGGTTTGGTTTGAATCTGTGACATTCTTAAGGTTCTCAAGGCCACAGTCTATCTTTTCTTTTGATAGCTTAGGTGAAATGTATGTATCCATGCATGGTATGTATTCATTCCTAGCTTCTTTTGCAGCTGCATGCAACAAATTACTTATCCCTCTTTGAGATTTACTAATATATGAAACTATATACATAGCACAAGCATATGGATCTAAAACAAATTGAATGTCAGTGTTTGCCTTCCATGCTTTTAACACACTATCATTGTACAAATTTACACGGATCTCACTCGGATTTCTTTTCAAAAACACTTTTGAAGAGTTTAAGGAACTTCTAAAGCATTTAATGTATTCTTTCTCACTCATTTGGACAACATCTTTCAGAAATTCTTCATGAGGCATATCATATCCATCTTTCTTATTGTTCATTGTTTTCTGTATGTTTTGGTAAAGTTTATAATACTTGTCTTTTTCGGTTTCCAGAGGCTGCAAGACCATAGTTTTGGAAAGAGGTGGTAGAGGATAACCAAATCGACATATTTTATCTTCTCGTTTTCTACATGTTCTAGAATGTTTGTGAATTTGAAGTTCTATTAAACGACCAAGGTTTGGATTGTCTAGAGAACATTTCAGATACTGATCCACATAAGCAGCCAACTCTGCATCCGAATCCACATTGAATTTTGGGGCATTTTGTACCCATACAATCATGTGAATGTGTGGCGATCCACGTTGCTGAAATTCCACTCTGAAAAAGTAATCAGCAACTTTTCCAAGAGGTTCGTGTTCACTCTTTAGAACTGTGTTGATGAATTCTTTAACTCTGTGCTCGAAATACCTGGAACAAGTGACTGGATCTGATTGAATGAGTTTTATCTTTTTTGTTCCCAAGCCAAGTTTTCAATTTGATCATCAGTGTATTTCAAATTTTTATTTAAGATAGCTAACATTTTCAAAAGGTCAATCCATCTTGTATCAGCCGAGGACAGTGACATGAACCAAGTTGGCAAACCCAACTGTCGAATCATAGCATAAACATCTTTTTTTCTAGATTCTAAATATGCAGGAGAATTTCTTAGCTGCTTAAACAAATAGTAACCTTCATCATTTTTTACAATACTGTCAATGCACTCTGAGTTTCTTGCTTGTACAGCAGTAATCTTATTTGCTCCAGTCTGACACCTTCTAACAGCAAGGTTTGCTTTATCGTTCAATTGCTTCAGCTGTAATTTTTTTCAGTTTAAAAAATATATTGGGTACACTGTTAGCAGCCCGCCTATCGTGACTTCTCAATTCCCACTTTGTAATATCACTATAATGTACAGGCACCTGTCTGTCATCATTAGATATTGAACTCTGTCCACAAAATATGGTTGGAAAACAAAGATATTCAGAATCTTTACCTTGAAATATACTGAGTGGTCGCTGGCCTTCTCCAGGAGCAAATGTGAAAGTAGAGTTTCTGTTTTCAAGATCTGCATCATCCAATAGAGTGTCAATATTTCCCACATTTTCCTGTGTGATTTCTTCTGCATCTGAATCATAAAGTTCTTTCACATGAGATGTATTATCATTTGAAATATTATCGATCTGATCATTTGAACAACTGTCGCATATTTCACTAACAACATCATCAAAATCAACAATACCATATTTTGAACATTCCTCTGTACACCACTCAAAAAAATTATGTATAATCTCAGCTTGGTTCTCATCATGAGTAATATCATCAAAACCAACATCATTTGTTTCTGAACAAGCTGTTTTGTGTGACTCCAAAAATGCATGAAGGGTTTCATTGCTTTCTTCTGTGATTTTCTTTATCCACTGCTGATCAATTTCAACATTTGCATGCTTGTACAATTCACTACCACTCAATAGCCAGTGCAAAGCACACAATACATGGAATGGTCGGACATTTTCTGAGAAAACATATGACTTAAATGAAATCTTCTTCTTCAATTTCACTGCAACTGTAAGATTTTCGTCAAACGGTCTTGGTAAAGCATTTACAACTGGTTGAATATCAACAGGTACATTAACAACATTTCCTTTTACTGATAACTGGCGACCTCTGGGTAGTTCTCGCAACTGCATGAACGGTATACGTAAAGCAATAAGGCGTTCTTCAAGGGGAAACAGCTCCAGTTCTTTGGGTTTTGGTGGCCACTTCATTCCATTTAAAACAGACAATTTTGGGACTTTATCACATTTAATATTGTCTTTGCATGTGCAACGTATCCATTCTTCTTCAGTGACTGATTTTACACCTGTTAAGAATTTTTCCTTGTCTTTACAAACAAATGTTTTAGCTTTTGATACAGTCTCTTCAAACCATGTCTGTTGACAACAACTACATACATAGACAGGTCCAACTGATATATTCTTGTGAAACTTTTCGATACAAACATCAATATCACTACCACAATTTCTGCGCTTTCTGCTGATCTTTTCAACTTGTGAAAAGGATGGATCTTTACGCTTGGTAGCTTTTCTTTGACAGTCTATCATGTTTTCAACTTTTTTATTTCTTTCATTTAATCTCCATTGTTGTTTTGCAACCCTTTCTTGTTCTAATATGTATGGATCTGACCTTGCCTTCCTCTTTGACCGATTCTGTACTGCAGTATCCTTTTGTTTGAACTCAATGCATTCTCGATATTCTCGTTTCTTCTCACGTTCCCATTTTTTGTATTCATCTATCAATCTGGCTCTTCTCTTACATGCCTTTGTCATAGCTTTGTCTTTTCTCTGGTATTCTTCAGACTGTCTAGCACTCTGCATTGATTTGAGGGTATATTCTCTATCCTTTTTTCGATACTCGTCAGACTGTCTAGCTTTCTGCATTGATTTAAGTGTATATTCTTTATCCTTTTTTTGATACTCTTCAGACTGTCTAGCATTCTGCATAGATTTGAGATTACATTCTCTATCCTTTTTTCGATAATCTTCAGACTGTCTAGCACTCTGCATTGATTTAAGTGTATATTCTTTATCCTTTTTTCGATACTCGTCAGACTGTCTAGCATTCTGCATAGATTTGAGATTACATTCTCTATCCTTTTTTCGATAATCTTCAGACTGTCTAGCACTCTGCATTGATTTAAGTGTATATTCTTTATCCTTTTTTCGATACTCTTCAGACTGTCTAGCATTCTGCATAGATTTGAGATTACATTCTCTATCCTTTTTTCGATAATCTTCAGACTGTCTAGCACTCTGCATTGATTTAAGTGTATACTTTTTGTCTTGTACTTTGAAGTTAGAGACTTGCCTTCGTTTCTGCATATAAACTCTCATATATTCTTTTCTTTCTGTAACTGTTTTCTTGTTTATTTTAATTCCTTTTTTCTTAATCTTCTGATTTTTAGCTATCTTTGTATTTTTTCTTGTCTTCTCATCAAGTTTATGCTTCTGATCCTTAAAGTATTTGCCAATAAGCGTTGCATGATTTTCACTGTTCGGATGAACAAACATGTCATCTCTTGCATGTGGATTCCTCATAGGGCATTCCAACATCTTTTTCTTGTAAGTTACAGATTTCCAAGCATTGTCACACGATGCTTCAGTATGACACTCAGCATGACTTTCAATATCAAATACTGAATTATTATCAAGATTAGATAAGTCAAAGTCTAAAGGTAGAATTTCGAACTGTGTGGAAATTGAAATCATCATACTTTCAAACAACGCATACAGAAATGTAACTAGATCATCTAAACTATTGAAAGCAGCCAGCAATGATTTTCCATCTGGAGCTGATAATCCATTGAAACCATGTGAATGTGAATCAAATATAAAATATTTGCAATCTCTCTTGAACACAGAAGTACAAATGGAACCTATCATTAGTAGAACATTTGGAGAATTTTGTAAAGCAGTGTATAATGCTTGATGAAGAGTCGGTAAGCTGGTATTGACAAACTGTTCTGTGCAAAGACCTGTCACAATAGCAGATGTTTTCACAACAACTTCTTTGTTTAAAACTGAAACTAACATAGGAAGTTCATCAAAGCTAAGTAACTTACTTCTGAATTTACCTATTGTCTTTAATTCATCTATGATCTTATTATATAGACAATCTCCAGCTAAAAGAATGTTGTCAAGATCTGTACTACAGGAAATGTCAGAGTATGCTGCATATATTAATGAACAAAGTGCATTTGCAGTGCACTGACATCCTCTGGACTCATTGCTAAATATTTCAGAACCTTGGTGAAAAGATCCCAGTTCAAATTTGACAGAGTTAAATGGACCATAAGAAGGTTTCCATAGCATTGTATCAGTTTGTTCTGTTAAAGGAAAAGCAGTATAGATAGTATTTTCAGCACCTTGTGTAGCCCTTGACATCACAGTATTTGTAATCTCTATAGGTGAATGGATTCCGGCATGTTGTGCAAATTGTTTTCTGCCACCATCTTTGTCATTTGTACTTTGCAAAACTTCACCATGTTGTACTGGTTGCTTTCTACTAATTTCTTTGTCATTTGTACTTTGCAATATTTCGGTACATCGAACTGGTTGTTTTCTGTCATTATTTTTGTCATTTGTGATTAGCAATATTTCGCTATTTTGTATTTGTTCATTTCTGTGAATATCTTTGCCATTTGTACTTTGTAAAATTACGGAATCAGATGTTACGATGGGGCAGGTCATACCCACATCTCATCTGACAAAATTTGAGACCCTGGGACAGAGGTCCCCATCACTACAAGTGATTGGGGCTTAGATCCTCCATGATCTATGAGGCGGGTCAGGCCCACATCTGAAGTTTGAGACCCAGGGCTGCTACCATCAGCCCTCACTACTGTCTTTGCCATTGACTTCTTCCAGTTCTTGTTACGTGGCATGTCTCAGCCTGAAAGATACAGAAATAGGTGTTTACTTCAATTATTATTATGAATAGATGTATTTTTGATAAACAGAAATATATGCTTTTGTTACTGGAGCAGTAATTTGACAAAGAAATAGGTAAAACCAAATGATAGCACTCAATGACTTTTAACATTCTGTATAGTTTTGATCAAGTATTCTTAATAGGATAATAGAAGTGAAGGCAATGATCTCTATCACTGAGACTTTAGCTGACCAATTTGCACAAACCACTGCACAACTGAGGGTTATGTTTGGGGCCTGAAAAACCAGTTTAAACCCTCACATTAATTATTGCTGGACAACCCAAGGTTGTTCTATTATTGCAGTTTTATTTTGTATTATGTTTCAGATTTTTGTTTAAATTTTCTAACACTTAAGTGTGTCCAAATCATTTAATTTAGTAAATGTTACCTAGTTACCGCTTGTTTAGAAAAAAAAACTGCTTTGTTTGCTTGGTTTATTGCCAAGCCAACAGTATTTAGGTCATTTCTTTGCCAGTCAGTTTACCAAATCAAACTTCCAAATCTATTTCTATTTCTATTTGCCAAATCAGGGCAAGTCTGTTTCTAAAACACTCGAACATGGTTAAATATTTCTCAATATTTCACAGCTTTCACAAACACTGAGAAGCAATCTAAAGCTATTTTAGTCGTACAATACCACATATAAATATCTCTAGAATTTTAAAAATTTTTAAACTATATTCAGTGTTGCAAACGGTGTCACCATCCTTTAGGTCTGATAACTCTCCTCAAACTACCAGATATTCAAAAAAAAAAAAAAAACGGTCACGTCAGTTTGTATGTTTGATTTGAGGCTTAATATCCTTATCAGCACTTTATAGATCATTTTGGGGACATTGCTTCCAATTTTGTGGAACATTTACCGGACATTGAGATGAAATGATATTTCAAGCCCTGTTGCCAAAAGAAACCAATAGGGTTCATAAGCATGGATGGTCCGACTCATCCCACTTTGTCTGGGCAGGCTTAGTCTAACTGTTGGTTTTCTTTTGCTCGAGCATTTCAGTGTTTTTTTGCTGTTGAGTCCACACCGTGTTTCATCTCTGTGGTTCTTTGATTTTTGTGTTCACCCAGATGCTGCACTGTTGAGTTAGGATGCCTTCATGCGGACTGAACAAATTATTTGTCTAAATCAAGATTGAAGTAAGTGCGAGGATTGCAGTTGTGTTAAATTGATTTAAGCCCCACAGTGGAATTCATTTCACTGACCGTTCCAAGGTGGTTCTTCTGTTGAGGTTTATTTTTGTTACAGTTTGTCTTTGAGTGTGTGTATCCCTTATATTTTTGTTTTGGATACGCAATTGGCCAGTTTGTGGGAAAGTAAGTGTCCTTTTGGCTTTCAACTATTGAAATGGGTGGAATGACAGGACAAAGCAAATCCAGTATAGCCCTGTTTTTTTTTCAAAGCGGGGCTATAATCATTTATCTGATGATTTTTCACTAAATGTTCATTTACCTTGGAATACAGTGTTGAGTTGTTTCAATGGCAAGTCTTCCACGTTCTAAACACAACACACCAGAATATTGTCACTATTTCACAAACACTGTCTATTAATGCAATTCAAACACTGTCTATATATGCAGTTCATGTAGTTTTCACTTTGTCAATTATTTATCAATATATACATATAGATCCAACACAATTTGAATGTATTCTTTTCAGAAAAGTTGTTGATACTACAAGAAATGGAAAACTTTATTAGACAATTAGTTGTATAAACAAAGCAATTTTTGAGGATCCTGAAAAAAATTACTGTTTCAATAAATTAAAAAAAAGTTGTTTAAAATACTAATTAGCTAAACACCATTACAAATATTGCAATTGCTTTAAACTCAAATATATAATGGAATTTTAAATGAAATTCATAAATAATTATCATCATGATTATTACATATTAATTAAGTGGAGCTTATATGGGCCTCCATGGTGTAGATAAGAGCACTACTCTTAATCAATAGGTCTCTCACTGCTGTAGGTTCTAGCCTGGCTCTGGTAACATGTGGGACGCCAAGTTCTGCGAAAGAAAATCAGGTGTTTTTTCTCCAGGTACTCCGATTTTGCCCACCTTTGGATAACAGTTGGCTCACTATGAGTGAACTCATGTTCAAAGGGCCATAAATCAAAAAAAAAAAGTGTGGCTATTCATTTGATAAACTTTCATTCAAAAGATGATAAAGTATTATAATATGTCTCCCCACCGGGAGCATATAAGCATGATCAGCAAGGCGGTTTCACTCCAGAAAGAGACTCCCATTGCACAGATGAAGGTATTACAACAGGCATATGTGACTGTTTATTTATTTTATCTTTAAAACTAACGAAATCTATCACTAAATGTGACTAATACCACACACAAATTGCTCTGTCACAAGATGGTGTGTTTAAATTCTGCAATTTCAGTCTCTGCAGTTTTATTATTTACCATTTCATTCATAATGTCATGCGGAACAGCCTTCATCTTTCTTACCTGGTACGTCTGCGATAGCCCCTTTTGAGGTACTATTTTCAATGAACATTGTTTGTTTAGGAGTTCAGTTTTGAGCTAGTTAGTTTAATCGAACACACTTTCCAGTAAAAGGTTATTCAGTACAGTGCATATTCTTTCACTGTTAGTTCATAACTGCCCTTCTGGAATCAGAAGATGGAAGAGAATGACTATAGAAAAGATTTTGGGATCAATATGCACCTAAGAATGTTGCAGACCCCAGCAGGTATGGAACCTGTAACCACCTGATCACCAGTCAGAAGTGCCTCCAACAGCACTACCAAAGCCAGTTTAGATGAACTAGAATTGTAACATTAGCCATCATGAAATTCTTTTTTAGCCACAATAAACAATGTCCCGGGTACGACTATAAATGACACCAATATAACTCTTCACGAAGCTGCAGAACTAAATATTTTCATGGATTCGAAACGTTGCCTCAAATCTGAAAAAAGTAAGCAGAGTGTCAATGTCATTAAATGTGTGTGTGTGTGTGTGTGAATTCGGGTTTAACGTCGCTTTCAACAATTTTTCAGTCATATCACGATGATGTCTGGTTGCGACAGGGAGCTCAATGCTCACTTTTATAGTGCTGCCTCACTGAAGTATCATGTCACAGACACATTACATGATACCACACCCAGTCACATTATCCTGACACTTGGTCGACCAGTCCTAGCTCTACCCCTTAAATCTGAGTGCCAAGCGAGGAGCAGCTAGTACCATTTTTAACGACTTTGGTATGTCGCGGCCCCGGATCGAACCCGTGACCTCCCGTTCCCCGGAGCGGACACTCTACCAACTGAGCTATCGGGCCGGTCAATGTTATTAAAACAACTAGTTTGTTTTTCTACAAAACCACAAATGTCTCCCCCCGTTTTGGACCTCTAAGTATAACCTTGACATTGGAGGTATTGATCTGGGTCTTGTGTGCAACACAACACCTAATGAAGATGAACATTTCTGCAAAGTAACTGTAAAAATGTTCATTGAAAAATAAAAAAGTTATTGGCCGTACACAAAAAAGCCCTTTTTTACCTTTGACCTCTAAGTATGGCCTTGACCTTTGCGGTACAACACATCGTCTCATGATGGTTAACATTTCTGCCAAGTAATTTCATAATCCATCAAAGAAAAAGGAAGTTATTGACTGTCCTTTTTTTACCTTTGACCTCTAGGTATGACCTTGACATTGGAGGTATGGACCTTGGTCTTGCACATGACTCATGGTCTAATGACGATGAACATTTCTGCACGGTTACTTTATAAAGTCCATCCAGAAATAAAAAAGTTATTGACTGGACACACACAAAAAAAAACTTTTTTTACCTCTGACCTCTTAGTGTGACCTTGATCTTGGAGGTACCGACCTGGGTTTAGCGTGCACCACATCATCTCATTATGGTTAACATTTCTGCCAAGTAATTTCACAATCTATCCAGGAATAAGAAAGTTATTGACTGAACACTAAAAAAGGCCTCTTTTGTCCTTTGACCTCTTAGTTCGACCTTGACATTTGAGGTACCAACTTGGGTCATGCACGCAACACATCGTCTCATGGTGGTTAACATTTCTGCCAAGTAATTTCAAAATCCATCTAAAAATAAGAAAGTTATTCATAGAACCCCAAAAAGGCCCCTTTTTTTACCTTTAACCTCATGTCTGACCTTGCCCTTTCAGGTACCAAACTGGGTCATGCGTGCAACATATCATCTCATGGTGGTTAACATTTCTACTAAGCAATTTAAAAATCCATCTAAAAATAAAAAGTTATTGACCAAACACGAAAAAGGCCCCTTTTTTACCTTTGACCTCTATGTATGACCTTGACATTTTAGGTACCAAACTGAATCAAGCATGCAACACATCGTCTCATGATAGTTAACATTTTTGCCAAGTAACTTCAAATTCTATCTAAAAATAAGCAAGTTATTCACAAAACCCGAAAAAATGCCCCTTTTTTACCTTTGACCTTGACCTTTGAGGTACCAACCTGGGTCATGCACGCAACAAAACGTCTTATATTGGATAACATTTCTGCCAAGTGATTTCAAAATCCATCTCAAAATAAGAAAGTAATTGACCAAACACGAAAAAAAAAAGGCCCCTTTTTTACCTTTGACCTCTAAGTATGACCTTGACATTTGAGGTACCGACCTGCCTCATGCGCACCACACATCGTGTCATGGTTGTTAATATTTCTGCTATGTAATTTTAAAATAGATCTCAAAATAAGAAAGTTATTGACCAAACACAAAAAAGGCCCTTTTTTGACCTTTGATCTCTAAGTATGACCTTGACCTTGACCTTTGAGGTACTGATCTGCCTAATGCGCACCACACATCATCTTATGGTTGTTAATATTTCTGCCAAGTAATTTTAAAATCAATCTGAAAATAAGAAAGTTATTGCCCGGTTACAATTTGCCCATACATATATACATACCGACAAACTTCCAAGAGATAATTAAAAAAGGTATAAATGCGAGAGTTATAGTTCTTGCGCACTGCATGTCGGCTAATGCTGATTAATATTTATATGAAGTTTTGTGAAGATAGCACAAACCCTTTTCAAGTTATAGAGCGGACACGAATGTGTGACAGACGGACAGACAGACGCCCGGGAGACATAATTATTATCAATTACTTCAATTTTTTTTTGCAATAACTACACAAGTACAACAATGCATTATTTTCTCTCAATTACCATGCATATATCTAAGTGCTTTCTAAAGGCTTTGGAGATTTTCACTGATGTGTAAAAGTCTCTTTTAATGATCCAATTTTCACAAACTAATCAACACATTCTGATATCTCCAAAACTATGTACATATCAAGTGGTCCCTAGAAGGGGGCAATTTTTAGATGGCCCTGGATCTCTCACCTGATCCATAGAGTAACAATTGGGCCCCTGGAAGGGCCATTATTGACCCCAGGGCTATAATGTGCATAATGTTGAGGGAGGTCTAAAAAGGTGAAGCTTCATACCAAATATCAACAAAGGCTATAATTTGAACAATCTTGGCAAAGGTCCACTAGATGGAGCTAAACACCAAATATCAAAGACCTGGGCCTTACGGTTTCAGAGAAGAAGATTTTAAAGATTTTTCCTATAGAAGCCCATGTACAATCAAAGGACCCCGGGGCAGGGGCAATTTTGGCCCGAGCACTATAACTTGAACAATCTTGGTAGGGGTCCACTAGATGAAGCTTCAGACCAAATATCAAAGACCTGGGCCTTGCAGTTTCAGAGAAGAAGATTTTTAAAGATTTTCCCTATATAAGCCAATGTAAAACCAAAGGGCCCCGGGGTGGGGGCATTTTTGGCCCCAGCACTTTAATTTGAACAATCTTTGTAGGGGTCCACTAAATGAAGCTTCAGACCAAATATCAAAGACCTGGGCCTTAAGGTTTCAGAGAAGAAGATTTATAAAGAATTTCCCTATATAAGCCCATGTAAAAACCAAAGGGCCCCGGGGCGGGGGCATTTTTGGCCCCAGCACTATAATTTGAACAATCTTGGTAGGGGTCAACTAGATGAAGCTTCATACCAAATATCAAAGACCTGGGCCTTACGGTTTCAGAGAAGAAGGTTTCTAAAGATTTTCCCTATAGAAGCCCATATAAAATCAAAGGGCCCCGGGGTTGGGGGCATTTTTGGCCCCAGCACTATAATTTGAACAATCTTGGTAGCGGTCCACTAGATGAAGCTTCAGACCAAATATCAAAGACCTGGGCCTTGCAGTTTCAGAGAAGAAGATTTTTAAAGATTTTCCCTATATAAGCCAATGTAAAACCAAAGGGCCCCGGGGCGGGGGCATTTTTGGCCCCAGCACTTTAATTTGAACAATCTTTGTAGGGGTCCACTAAATGAAGCTTCAGACCAAATATCAAAGACCTGGGCCTTGCGGTTTCAGAGAAGAAGATTTTTAAAGATTTTCCCTATATAAGCCCATGTAAAAACCAAAGGGCCCCGGGGCGGGGGCATTTTTGGCCCCAGCACTATAATTTGAACAATCTTGGTAGGGGTCAACTAGATGAAGCTTCATACCAAATATCAAAGACCTGGGCCTTGTGGTTTCAGAGAAGAAGATTTTTTAAGTTTTCGGTGAAAAAAATCTATTTTTGGCTCCTGTGGCCCAGATGTGCAACAGACCGGAACCATTTGAACAACTTTAAAAGGGAACCACCTAAGAATCATTCCTGTGAAGTTTGGTCAAAATCCGATCAGTGGTTTAGGAGGAGATGTCGTTTGAAGAAATTGTTTACGCACACACGCACGCACGCACGCACTGACGACGGACGACGGACGAAAAGTGATCACAAAAGCTCACCTTGTCACTACGTGGCAGGTGAGCTAAAAATGAAGCCGAGGACTATCGGACAACATTTTTCTGTAAGCTTGATATAGATACATGTACTATCATAAATGAATCCAGTGTCGAGCAGACAACATTTTCCCCATTATCCATCTTTAAAAGACTAAAGTGTAAGTAACACTCATGTAAATAATCCAATCTGCCCAAATTTAAACTTGCCCAAGATTCATTACCTACAAGTTGTATGAAGAACCAATAATCCAGAGACCATGATGGTCCTATATCGCTCACCTGAGCTAAGCGTTTTACATACTTAATATTGTAATTTCACAAGATTTTACTGCTTTAAGACTTTGTTTAAAATTTATGTCCAAGAATTTAGCCACAGGGTTATAATTTGAACATTCTTGGTAGAGACCCACCAGATCTACCTATGTACCAAATATCAAAGGCTTAGATTTTCTGTAACAGACAAGGACAGTTTCATAGTTTTCCCTGCCTATGTCTATTTCAAACAAGTGATGCCTTGGGTGGGGCCAGAGCTGTAATTTGAACAATCTTGGCAGAGGTAGATAAAGGTGTATACAGAATATGAAAAACCTGGACCTTCTGTTTTCAGACAAGAAGATTTTTAAAGGTTTTCACTATATTAACTCTATGTAGAATACGGGCCCTGCCACTGGGCTATTTTGGCCCGGGGGCTTTAATTTGAACATTCTTTGCAAAGGTCCACTTGATTAAGGTGTGTGAAAATCAATGTTCTGGGCCCTTTGGTGACATACGAGAAGATTTTCAAAGGATTCACATATACATGCCTGTGTAAAACATGCATATGTGAATGTGTGCATTTATGCATTAGTGTGTGTGCATGCATGCATAAGTGCTAGGCATGCATGAGTGCATGCATGCAAGAATGTTTGTGTGTGTGTGCAAGTGTACACGCATGTGTGTGTTTGTGTGTGCATGCATGCAAGTGTGCATGTATGCATGCATGCATGTGTGAGTGCATGCATGCATGTTTGAGAGCATGCATGTCTGCATGAGTGTATGTGTGCATGCATGTGTGCTTGCATGAATGCTTGAGTGTGTGCATATGCATGTTTGAGTGTGTATGTATGCCTGCATGAGCGTGTGTATACATGCATGCATGTGTGTGTGTGTGTGTGTGAATGCATGAGTGCATGTGTGCATGCATGTTTGCTTGCATGCCTGCACGTGTGATGGTTTATATTTATGCACAAGTGTGTGTGCTTGCATGCCTGCATGTGTGATGGTTTGTATTTATGCACAATGGTGTGTGCATGCATGAATGTGTATGAGCATGGATGTATGAGTGCATGCAAGCATGTTTTTGCATGTATGTGTACATGCATGTATGAGTGTATGTGTGCATGCTATACATGTATGCATGCAAGGGTGAGTGCATGCACACATGTATGCATGCAAGCGTGTGTGCATGCATGAGTGTATGTGTGTATGCATGTATGCATTTGTACATTTATGCATGAGTGCATGTGTGCATGTTTTTGCAATCATGCATACATGCTTAAGTCTGCATGCATGCATGAGTGTGAGTGTGTGCACATGCATGTGTGTGTTTGCGTAAGTGCTTGTATGCATGTATGTTTGTATGTAGGACAAATGCAATATCCCCACCACCTAACACTTTTGTTGTGCGAGGGGCATAACAACTGTTTACGTGTGTTTATGAAGAAAAAAAGAAAAGAAAAAAATTCAAATGGGGCATAACTCAAGAAAAAAATTTTGGGTTTTTGTTAAAACTTAATTCGTTCATACCCTCATCATCTCCAACCATTCTGTAAAGTTTCATAATCCTAACGAGAAAGAAAATTGGATTTTTGTCAAAAGTTAATCAGTTCATCTTTATATCATCCCCAACCATTCTGTAAAGTTTCAGAACAATAGCTCAAACAGTTTTTGAGTTATCTTGCTTACAAGCTTAAAACGCCAAAAAAAATCAAAGGGCCATAACTGAAGAAACAAATTTCGGATTTTTTTTCAAAAGTTAATCAGTTAATCTACTCATCATCCTGAACCAGCCTGTAAAGTTTCAGGGCAATAGCTCATACAGTTTTTTAAATATCTTGCTTACAAGCTTCAAACACACAAAATTTCAAAGGGGCATAACTGAAGAAAAAAAAAAGGATTTTTGTCAAAAGTTAATCGGTACATCTTCTTATCATCCCCAACCATCCTGTAAAGTTTCAGGGCAATAGCTCAAACAGATTTTTAGTACTCTTGCTTACAAGATTAAAACGCAAAAAAATTTCAAAGGGCCATAACTCAAGGAAAAAGTTTCGGATTTTTTTCAGAAGTTAATCTTTTCATCTACTCATCATCCTAGACCAGTGTGTAAAGTTTCAGGGCAACTCAAACCGTTTTTGCTTACAAGATTTCAAAATATTTTTTTTGCAAAGGGGCATTACTCAAGAAAGGGGCATAATCCTGACGAGAAAAAAAAACACGGGTCAATTATTTTTTCATAAGGAATCCATATATGAAATTTCAAAAACCTAGCACCCATGGTTCTTAAGTTATGCTAAGCAGTAACAAGAGGCTCAATGAGCCTAAACCGCTCACCTGAGAAACTTAAGTTTTAACAATTCACAGACTTGACTACTAAATCTGCTAATAGAATCCAGCCCATTGACCCTTACAGGATATAAGTCATCATTATTGCATTGCATTCCAAGTTTGAGACTTCTAGCTTCTATAGTTCCTGAGAAATCTTTGACGAAAATTTAACATTGGTCAAAATGCAGAGAAAGAAGAATGAAAGAACAGATGAACAAATCAGCTGAGAAAGTCCAATGTCTCTTACACAAAATAAGTCATCATTATTCTATTGAATACCAAATTTGATGCTTCTAGCTTTTATAGTTCCTGAGAAATCTTTGATTAAAAATTTAACATTGGTCTATTATCTCTATATGGAGAGAAAGAAGAATGAAGAAACAAATGAACCAGACTAGCTCCAAAACCTAATGCAGCCTTTTCCCTTGCCCAATGGTGCTACACATAAAATTTAAACAAGATTGGTCGACTGCCTTCTGAGATATGCTTCATTGAAAGTGTGGACGACGGATGGACGGACGACAGACGACGGACTCCGGAGCCTTGGTATACTATCAGCTCACTGGAGCCTTTGGCTCAGGTGAGCTAAAAATTCAAGTCACTATTTCTGTCACAACATTTTCCCTACGTTAAGTCTATGGGCAAATTTTTTTGTCTCTCAAGGTCACGTAACTCCGAGGTCAATATTCCGATTCGGCCCAAAATCGAACTTAACCGAGATTTTATGCCTGTCCTCGTTACCTGCAAGTTTGAAGCTGATATGAATAAAAATAAAGTTGCTATCGTGGTCTCAACGTATTTTTTTATGCTCAAGGGCAGGTAACTCCAAGGCAAATATTCCGATTTGGCCCAAAATCGAACTTAACCGAGATTTTATGTCTGTCCTTGTTACCTGCAAGTTTGAAGCTGATCTGAAAAAAAAAATCAAGTTACTATTGTAGTCGCAACATTTTCCCTAATAAAGTCTATCGGCAAATTTTTTGTCGCTCAAGGTCACGTAACTCCGAGGTCAATATTTCGATTCGGCCCAAAATTGAGCTTAACCGAGATTTTATGCCTGTCCTTGTTACCTGCAAGTTTGAAGCTGATATGAATAAAAATAAAGTTGCTATCGTGGTCACAACGTATTTTTTTATGCTCAAGGGCAGGTAACTCCAAGGCAAATAATCCGATTCGGTCCAAAATCGAACTTAACCGAGATTTTATGTCTGTCCTCGTTACCTGCAAGTTTGAAGCTGATCTGAAAAAAATTCAAGTCGCTATCGTAGTCACAACATTTTCCCTATGTAAAGTCTATGGGCAAATTTTTTGTAACTCCGAGGTCAATATTCCGATTCGAACTTAACTGAGATTTTATGCCTGTCCACGTTACCTGCAAGTTTGAAGCTGATCTGAATAAAAATAAAGTTGCTATCGTGGTCACAACGTATTTTTTTATGCTCAAGGGCAGGTAACTCCAAGGCAAATAATCCGATTCGGCCCAAAATCGAACTTGACCGAGATTTTATGCCTGTACTGGTTATCTGCAAGAATGAAGTCGATCAGAAAAAAATTGGCGGAGCTAGAGTGATGACAAGCCTTTTCCTATGTGAAGTCTATGGGAGCTAGATGTTGCCATGGCAACCAGAGTTCCACTCAGATCTGCCTGGAAACCTAATGAAGCCTTTCCACTTGCCCAATAATGCGACACATGAAATTTGATCAAAGTTGGCCAAGTAGTCTTTAAGATATACATTTTTGAAATTCCCATTAACCCTAATGCAAAAACACAAAAGGGCAGGTAACTCCTAAGTGAATGATCCGATTCTGCCAGTTATCGAAATTGACCGAGATTTCATGGCTGTGCTGGTTATATGCAAGAATAAAGCCAATCTGAAAATAATTAAAGCAGCTATGGTGATGACAACATTCTCCCCATGTTAAGTCAATAGGCAATTTTTTCAACGCTCAAGGGCACGTAACTCCTGAGTGAATAATCCGATTCAGCCCAAAATCGAACTTGATCGAGATTTCATGCCTGTCCTCGTTATCTGCAAGAATGAAGTCGATCAGAAAAAAATTGACGGAGCTAGAGTGATGACAAGCTTTTTCCTATGTTAAGAACGCTCAAGGGCATGTAACTCCTGAGTGAATAATCCGATTCAGCCCAAAATCGAACTTGATCGAGATTTCATGCCTGTCCTCGTTATCTGCAAGAATGAAGTCGATCAGAAAAAAATTGACGGAGCTAGAGTGATGACAAGCTTTTTCCTATGTTAAGCCTATGGGAGCTCTTTGTTGCTGTGGCAACCACAGTTCTCATACGATCTGCACGAAAACCTAATACAGCCTTTCCCCCTACCTGATGATGGTTCATAGGAAATTTGATCAAGGCCGGCCCACTGGTTCCAGAGATATACTTCGTTGAAAGTGTGGACGACGGACGACGGACGCCGGCTCGTGGTATATTAATACCTCACATGAGCCTTCGGCTCAGGTGAGCTAAAAAAGCGGGACGGACGGAAGGACGGAAGGATGGAAGGAGGGACGGACAAACAGGGCAAAACCAATATGCTCCCACAACTTCTTCGAAGTTTGGTGCATAATTAATGGCCGTTTTTCTAGTTTTAGTTCTGGAGGCCAATTTGTCCATGGGAGTAGAAACGTTTTAGTTAGTTTGGTAGAGGGTCACCTAAGCAACATTCCTATGTAGTTAGAACGAAATCGGCCTAAGCTTATAGGAGGGGCTGCAGTTTAAAGATATTTCTATTTTTAGACCTAGACGCCATCTTGTTCATCGGAGAGGAACTGTTTTAACTTTTTTAACCCTTTACCACTCAGGGATTTTGTGAATTTCGCTGATTTTCACAGTGTTGCACCTGACAGCAACTTCAACTAGCCATTGTTTCATAATGGATGGTCTGTTTTACACAAAACTCGGTATGAATGTTCAGTGGGCAGTAGCCTTTCAAATGCAACCTTTCATGACTTGATCATTGTTGTCATGGTAATGAGGGGGCATCTCAAAGTTGGCAAAAAGTGTGACTTCACACGAATTTTTGACCAAATCTCAATCTTCACACAGCTGTCAAGGCAACAATTAAGGGTTTTGGCACTGGCCATTTTCACTGTTTGCAGCATGTTTCATCAGCATCAATTTTGAGACATTTTTGACCCCAGACACCCTCAGATATAAATTTTAGCGGCCGGTTGGGCCATACACCCAAAATTTCCCCCTCCCCACCTCAGAATATTTTTAGTGGGGAGACGCCCGAAAAAACAGGTCACTTTTTAGGCCAATGTTCAAATTTTAAAGCAAACATAACGAACCAGGGGTAGGAAATGCAAATTTTAGGTGCTTCTGGGGCTTAAAATGGGGGGGGGGGGGGGTGTTGCAGACACGTAAAAACATGTATCTGAGTGGGAAAGGGTTAACAGAGTCACCTAAGCAACATTACTAAGAAGTTTGACAGAAATAGGCCCATGGGTAAAGGAGTTGTCATTTAATGATTTTCCTATTTTAGCTCTGGAGGCCATCTTCCTCATCAGAGCAGAATGATTTTAGCTATTGTGATAGAGAGTTACCTAAGCAACATTCCTATGAAGTTTGAATGAAATTGGTCCAAGAGTTTGGGAGGAGTTGGCATTTAAAGCAAATGATTGATATATTTCTATTTTTAGCTCCGGTTGCCATTTTGCTCATCGGAGCATAACTGTTTTGGCTATTGTGGTAGAGGGTTACCTAAGCAACATTCCTGTTAAGTTTGAATGAAATTGGCCCAAAGGTGTTGTTGTTTAAAGACTTTTCTATTTTTAGCTCTGGTGGTCATCTTGTTCAGCAGAGCGGAACGATTTTAGCTATTTTGTAGAGGGTCACCTAAGCAACATTATTATGAGGTTTGATTGAAATTGGCCCAAGGGTTTGGGAGGAGTTGGAATTTATTGCAAATTATTGACGTTTTTCTATTTTTGATCTGGCGGCCATTTTGTTCATTGGAGTAGAACCGTTTTAGCTATTTTGGTAGAGGGTCACCTAAGCAGCATTCCTATAAAGTTTGAATGAAATTGTCCCAAAGGTACAGGAGTAGTTGTCGTTTAAACAATTTCTACTTTTAGCTCTGGTGGCCATCTTGTTCAGCAAAGCATAACAATTTCAGCTATTTTGGTAGAGCCCAGGTCACCTATGCACCATTCCTATGAAGTTTGATTGAAATTGGCCCAAGGGTTTAGGAAGAGTTAGCATTTAAAGCAAATTGATGACGCTGCATGTGGGAGGATGTACGACAGACATTGACCCATCACAATAGCTCAACAGAAGCACATTGTGCTCAGGTAAGCTAAAAATGAATAATCGTGGTAGATGTCCACTAGATGAAGCTTCATACCAAATATTAAAGACCTGGGTCTTCTGGTTCTAGACAAGATTTTTTTAATCCATTTTAGATGGAAAACCCCCAAGACAAAGCCAAACAAGGCAGGCCCAAATCAAAATATGACCGGGGCCTTCAATGTTTGCAAAAGAGTTCAGCCATTTTCTAAATAAATTTTGGAAGTTACTGAACCTGATATCCCTAAATTTCAAAATAGAATCTGGCTATATAATAGGAAGTACATTCCAGTCAATACAAAATGGGTTAAATTTTTTTGTTTGTTTGATTTGGTGTTTAACATCCCCGTCAACACTGGATCGGTCATTTTGGAGATGTTGCTTCCAATTTTGTGGGACTTTTACCTGACATTGAGATGAAATGACATCAAGCCCTGTCACCCATGAAACCAATAGGGTTTATGTGCATGGCCAGTCCAACTCGCTCTGCTTTGCCTGGGTAAGCTTAGATCCTCTAAGCAGTTTACACGTGTGCGGTTGGTTTCAGCTCTGTGTGGAAGCATCATGCAACCCATCTATTTCTTAAAGCCCCAATGGGTGGGGGCCAAAATGGGTTAAAGTACCTCCTGGAAAGCCACAATATGGTAGTCCGCTTTAGCCACAGCATCACCTATAGCTGCTATTCTTTCTTTCTTGTTCTTACATACCACTGGAAAAGGAACACCCCTGAAAATTATGACAGAGAAACTCTTAGTCTGTGTCTGTACAATCAATTCAGTGCTGTTGAAATACCATACATGACTTATTCAACTAGTCTCAATTCACTTGGCCAAGTGTAAATATTTAGTTCCAGAGACAAGTGTGGGCAAAGTTTTTGTCAAACTTGCAGTTACTATTTCCTTAGGTTATCAAAGCACCAAAAGGCACTGAAATGACAGATTCTGTGAAAAATTCAGATTTATTTTCTAAACTGGTAAGGACAAAGGCACTGGAGTGCTGATTTTTAGTTTGGTTAACAAAACTGAGGTGAACGGTTCGAATCTTCGGCTGTTATACACTTTCATCATCATTTACTTGCACATTAATACAACATGCAAATGACTAGTTGCCAGTTTTATGACAGCACAAATAAACGTGTGCTAAGCATAGACACAACATTCTTGTAAAAGCTTACACTTGTCGACTGAGATGTTGCACGGCTCGGTGTTGTGTGCTACATCAATGAAAGCACTTTTTCTGAGATTTTTGAAGTTTTGCGGCATGTAGCTAATTATTTATCATATTAAGTTATTCAGTTCTACAACAGAATTGGACAGTGATAACTGTTGTTTGGAGTATATTATTGCTGGCTTGATACCGTACGGGGAAGTTTCTCGTACTTAGCTTTTAATTAGGCCATGTAAGCGTTATGAGTTTGTACCCTTTCAGCCTTTTATAGCCAAGTACAGATACCTATGCAAACAGTGTAGAACCTGGTGAGATGGCTCATAATGATACATCTCATTCTGTTCTACAAGGTTTGCCATGCTGTTGATGACTATTGACTAGACACTCAATTTACATGTGTGGAATGGACGTGTACAAATTCAGTGACTGAAGAGTGAATTTGAGAAACTCATGGGTAGAAAGGATAAACTCTTAATCTGGCCATTTTGAAACGTGGCGGGGGACATTTAATCGTTTTTTTTTGTCTTATATATTTCGCCGCAAACTTCACATTTCTTACGATTCATCTGCAGGCAGCTGATTTTGTTTTGTTTGTTTGAACTGAGGTTTAACGTCCCCGTCAACACTGTAAGGTCATTTTGGAGATGTTGCTTCCAATTTTGTGGGACTTTTACCTGACATTGAGATGAAATGACACCTGTCACCCAATGAAACCAATAGGGTTTATTAGCATGGACCGTCCACCTCGCACCGTGGTTCCTGGACAGGCTTAGATCCTCTAAGTGGCTTACCAGTACTAGTGTGCGGGCCGGATTCAGCTCTGCGTGGAAGCATCATGCAGCACATATATTTCTTCAAGCCCCTATGGGCGGGGGCAGCTGATTTTGTATGGCCCTTTTAAGATACTAACACATTCATTGTTTGTTTTTCAAAAGGCATGTATGGCCTGAACTTTCATGGAATTTTTCAACTTGAGCATGTTGAGATAGTACATGTATACAAATATGAGCGAGAAAATTTGCAAAACAATCACCGGAATGAAACTGGGCCAAAATCTGAATACATCACGAAAACACGCCTATATAATTTTGATCCCTTGGACCCCACTTTTATATAGTAAAACTTGGGTTTCCAGGGGTAAACCTTATTTTTCTTATTTCTGCTCTAAAATATAGATTGTGGTTACTCGTCAGAGCCACCTCATCGAGGCAGTTCTAACGAGGACCTACAATCTATACTTTTAGCAAAATAAGAAAAATATTACAATTTCTCATCTTAAAATTGTTTTTTTTTTTTTTTTCAGCGATAAGGTTTACAATGCATTTACATGTATATAGGTGTGTTTTCGTAAATGAAAGCGGGACTACATTTTGTGTGGACTTATATTTCTATGGCGGTCAAAGCCGGGGGAGCCGGAACTGCTTTAAAAAGTGCAGGACAGCGAGAGAATAGACAGATAGAATCTGTCAATAAAAACGAGGCTTCTCTGGCATAAAGATTTTTTAGGGTAGCAACTGTTAAAGACAACAAGGCCAGGATGGCCCTGAATTGCTCACCTGATTTCAAAGATGTTAAATAACTTCTGAAAGTTCTGGAGCCCATCTTATTCATCAGTGCAGAACAATTTTATCTAATTTGGTAGAGGGTGACCTAAGCGACATTCCTGTGAAGTTTAAATCACATAGGTCGAATGGTTTAAGAGGAATTGGCATTTAAATCAAATTGTTGACTTTTTTCTATTTTAAGCACTGGTGGCCAATTTGTTCATCCGAGCCAATTGATTTTAGCTATTTTGGTACAGGGTCACTTAAGCAACATTCCTATGAAGTTTGATTGACATCTAAAGCAAACTGTTGATGCCTTTCTATTTTTAATTTTCAATTTAAATATTTTTTTTATTTAAGCTCTGGTGGCCATCTTGATCATCAGAGCAGAACAATTTTAACTATTTTCGTAGTGGGTCATCTAACCTTCAGCTCTGGCGGCATTTAGTCATCAGAGCTGAACTGTTTGTTATTTTGGTACAGGGTCAACATTCTTATGAAGTTTGAATGAAATTGGCCCAAAGGTTTAGGATATACATGTATGTTATTGATTTTTCTATTTTTAGCTCTGACGGTCATTTTTCTCATCTGATTGGAACCATTTTAGCTATTTTGGTAGAGGGCCACCTAAGCAACATCCCTATGAAGTTTGACTGAATGGGCCTATTGGTATAGGAGTTTAGTTTAAAGATTTTTTTCTATTTCTAGCTCTGGTGGCCACTTTGTTCACCACAGTGAAACGATTTTAGCTATTTTGAAAGAAGGTCGCCTAAGCAATATTCAAGGGTTTAGGAGGAGTTAGCATTTAAAGCAAATTGTTGACTTTTCTATTTTTAGCTCTGGCAGCCAATTTCTTCATCCGAGTGGAACCGTTTTAGCTATTTTGGTAGAGGCTCACCTAAGCCACAATCCTATGATTGGGTGTGGCCAATTTGGACCCCAGGGGCATGATTGGCAGCATTTATGTAGGTGACCACTTGACATTGTTACAAGCAAATTATCTAAGCTCTGGGCCCTATGGTTTCAGAGAAGAAGATTTTTAAAATTGTTCCCATTATAAGTCTATGGGAGCTATATGTTGCCATGGCAACCAGAATTCCAATCTTATCAGCCCAAAAACCTTATGCAGCCTTTCCCCCTACCTGATGATGCTTCACATGAAATTTGATCAAGATTGGCCATGGGGTATTAGAGATATACTTATTTGAAATTGTTTATGCACACAAGCACAGACACACACACACACGACGGACAAAATGTTATCACAAAAGCTCACCTTGTCACTACCTGACAGGTGAGCTAACTAGAAATGTGCCCAGACGGCACAGATGCCCCCGCAAAGGGCCCCGCCTCACCCCGAAAATCAATGTTGCAACAAAATTTTCTAAGTGTGTGACCTAGACCTTGAGGTCATGGGCAGGGTCGTTGGTATGGGTGAATGAGACTTGGGACCTGCATCTATCATCATTCGAAATATGAAGCCAATCTATAAATATGAGCCCTAAAACTTTAAAAGCATAATAAGACTGAGTCTGTGACCCTGACCTTGAGGTCAGGGGTGGGGGTATATACAACTTTGGACCTGTAACTATCATCATAGAAAATATGAAGCAAATCTATATGGTTTGGTGAGTATGAGCTCTTAAACTTTAAATAAAAAATTTCTTTGTCTGTGACCTTGACCTTTAGGGCACGTGGATGGGTGGGGGTACTGGACCAGTATCAATCATAATACCAAATATAAACTTCATTCATCATACGATTTGGAAAATATAAACTCTTAAAATATCTAATTAAAAAATTCTAAGTCTGTGATCTTGACCTTGAGCTCACGGGCTTGGGTGGGGGTATCGGTGAATAAAATGGACAGGTATCTAACATCATACCAAATATAAACTCAATCCATCACACGATTTGGAAAATATCAACTCTTAAAATATCTAATTAAAAATTTCTAAGTCTGTGACCTTGACCTTGAAGCCATAGGCATGGGTGGAGGTATTCACCTTGAAGCCATAGGCATGGGTGGAGGTATTGCCAAATAAACATTTGGACATGTATCTATCATCATAGCATATATAAGCCAAATCCATGATATGGTTTGAAAAATTTGAGCTCTTTCAAATCTTTAACATTAAAATTGTCTAAGTCTGTGACTTTTGACCTTGAAGTCAAAGGCATGGGTGGGGGTATTGCTGAATAAAACACTGTACCTATATCTATCATCATATGAACCAAAGTCATCATAAAAGTTCAGGTTCTGCCAGGTAAAAATACCTTAACTGGAGTCTTTAACATGGAAAATTTCTAAGTCCATGACCTTGAGGTCATGGGCATGGGTGGGGCTATCGCTGAATAAATCTTTGGACCTATATCTATAATCATACCAAATATGAACCAATTCCATCAAATGGTTTGGAAAATATGAGTTCTAAAATGTTCAGGTCTACCTGTTACAAAAACCTTAACCCGAGTCTTTAACATTGAAAATTTCTAAGTTTGTGACCTTGACGTCACAGGCATGGGTGTGGGTATTGCTTAATAAAACTTTGGACCTTTACCTATCATCATACCAAAGATGAACCAGTTCCATCAAATGATTAGGAAAATATGAGTTCTAAAAGTTCAGGCTCTACCTGTTACAAAAACCTTAACCTGAGGTTACAGAATCACGTACGTACGCACGGACGTACACATGTCGTCACTTATATGCAAAACTGTATAACTGCATATTTCAAAATTTTACAGAAGAAACAAACAAGAGTTGTCAGAAGACAACATAGCTCGCCTTTGGGGACCTAAGATGGATGAGGGCAAGTTATCAAATTTTTTCTTCTGTAAAAAAGCCCAACAGACTGCAGCAAATGAAAGAGAACCAAAAAGTATCCCTAATCATCCTGTTTTCAAGCCTTTCCACTGTAAAAAAAAAGATTAAAAAGAAATCTATATTTAATAAAAACTAGAAAAAGTGTCCATAGGACACGGATGCCCCCGCCAAATGCCATTCATAAACAAGGCATCGCATGTGATACAAATCCCCTCGCACAAGACAACTTCGTGTGTGGAAAACACTGAAAAGGCAAAAGTGCAACTTGCTCGAGATATTATCATATGCAACATTTGTGTAAAGTTTGTTTAAAAATCCATCAATAAATGTAGGTTCTAGAGTGAAGACAATATTTCTCTAAAAATAGTCATAGGGACCTTGACTTGAGGCCATGGCCGCGAAAGTAGATCTTGCTCAAGATATTATCATAAGCATCTTTTGTGTGAAGTTATATTAAAATCATAAATGTAGTGTTTCCCCCAGCTCCTAAAAAGGGCATGGTGCTGATCAAGAAAAAAGGGCACTCTCAGCGCGCGAAAATATAAAAAAAGAGCACTTAAAATACGAACAAGTGTGTAAAAGGGGCACATTCACATGCAGCACCTTGCTAAAAGGGCACATCTCTCAACTTGAAAAAAAATGCTCCTTCTCTTGCCCTATGTATTCAATGCTAAAATATACTGCCTGTTTTTTTATGCTAAGTGAAGAGATATGTCATATTCACCACTGGTGACCAAAAGTTAAAGTTTTGTAAGCAAGCTGATCCTAGATACAAACAAGATATTAAAGTTTGGAACATGTTTTTGCCACAGCTCCCATTCTCTAATTCACACAAACCCTGACACGACACTGGTCAGGCACACTTTCACACTCCATTTGTTTAATTGGTGTCACTCAGTCTTGTTATCAAAACACAGTCATGACTTCTTAAAGTGACATAATTAAGTACAATAAACAAGGGGATTAGCAATCAATCATAAAGGTGGACTGTTAAATAGGCAACATTTTATTGCTAAAAAGTGTCTAAAATAGTCCTTGTTTAAACAGGCATAACTTTGTTAGTTTTTGGTCAATTTCAGTGATTTTTGTACCAAAATGTAGGGCAGCATTTACTCTCTCTGAAAAAGGGCATGGCGCTGGAAAAAAATAGCCATCGGAAGAGATGGCAAATCCCCCGACCAAAAACCAATATGGCCTTTAGAAGATTGTTCACCAATAGAAAGTGCACCAGAATCAAACCAGCAATATATCACAAAAGTATTACAGTTATGGCCATCACAAGATTATACTTCAGGAGAGATAACTAAAAAACCAGGGTACTCAGAACTGTGGTTCTTGCACCAGACATGCCTGCTAAAGCTCATGCGTTTCTGTACAAAGTTTTGTTTGTTTGATTTGAGGTTTAACGTCCCCGTCAACACTGTAAAGGTCATTTTGGAGACGTTGCTTCCAATTTTGTGGGACTTTTACCCGACACTGAGATGAAATGACATCTCAAGCCCTGTCGCCCAATGAAACCAATAGGGTTTATTAGCATGGACGGTCCGCCTCGCACCCCGGTTCCTGGACAGGCTTAGATCCTCTAAGTGGTTTACCAGTACTAGTGTGCGGGCCGGATCCAGCTCTGCGTGGAAGCATCATCCAGCCCATATATTTCTTCAAGCCCCTATGGGCGGGGGCTTCTGTACAAAGTACCATCAATATGTCTCAAAGGGTGTAGGAGATCACAAGCTGGTCATACTGTGTTATTGGAAGGGTAAATAACTCAAATATTTATCATAGCACCCAGAATTGTGGTTCTCAGACATGAAGCGCCATCTCTACCTTGTATACAAGTGTGCCAAGTACCATCAATATATCTCAAAGGGTATTGGAGTTATGGCCATCAAAAGGTTATATTGTCAGGGGAGAAAATTAAAAAACCAGGGCACCCAGAGTTGTGGTTCTTGCACATGACACACCTGCTAAACCTCATGTACAACTGTACCAAGTACCATCAATATATCTCAAAGGGTATTGGAGATGTGGCCATCACAAGGTAGTGATTCTTTATTATTGGAAGGGGAGATAACTAAAAAACCATGGCACCCAGAATTGTGGTTCTTGTACATGACACACCGTCTCGGCCTTGTGAACAACTGTGCCAGGTATCATCAATATATCTTAAAGGTATTGGAGTTATGGCCATCACAAGGAAGTCACTCTATTTTATTAGAAGGGGGGATAACTCAAAAACCATGACAGCCAAAGTTGTGGTTCTTGTGCATGACACACCGCATCGGCCTTGTGAACAACTGTGCTAGGTATCATCAATATATCTTAAAGGGTATTGGAGTTATGGCCATCACAAGGTAGTCACTCTATTTTATAGGAAGGGGTGATAACTAAAAAACCATGACAGCCAGAGTTGTGGTCCTTGTGCATGACACGCTGTCTCAGCCTTGTGAACAACTGTGCCAGGTACCATCAAAATATCTCAAAGGGTATTGGAGATGTGGCCATCACAAGGTAGTCACTCTATTTTATTGGAAAGGGAGATAACTAAAAAACCATGGCACCCAAAGTTGCGGTTCTTGTACATGACACAACATCTCGGCCTTGTGAACAACTGTGCCAGGTATCATCAATATACCTTAAAGGGTATTGGAGTTATGGCCATCACAAGGTAGTCACTCTATTTTATTGGAAGGGGAGATAACTCAAAAACCATGGCAGCCAGAGCTGTGGTGCTTGTGCATGACACACCGTCTCGGCCTTGTGAACAATTGTGCCAGGTATCATCAATATATCTTAAAGGGTATTGGATTTATGGCCATCACAAGGTAGTCACTCTATTTTATTGGAAGGGGAGATAATTAAAAAAAAAACCATGGCACCCAGAGTTGCGGTTCTTGTGCATGACACAACATCTCGGCCTTGTGAACAACAGTGCCAGGTATCATCAATATACCTTAAAGGGTATTGGAGTTATGGCCATCACAAGGTAGTCACTCTATTTTATTGGAAGGGGAGATAACTCAAAAACCATGGCAGCCAGAGTTGTGATTCTTGTGCATAATACACCGTATAGGCCTTGTGAACAACTGTGCCAGGTATCATCAATATATCTTAAAGAGTATTGGAGTTATGGCCATCACAAGGTAGTCACTCTATTTTATTGGAAGGGGAGATAACTCAAAAACCATGCCACCCAGAGTTGTGGTTCTTGTGCATGACACGCTGTCTCAGCCTTGTGAACAACTGTGCCAGGTACCATCAATATATCTCAAAGGGTATTGGAGTTATGGCCATCACAAAGTAGTCATTCTTTTTTATTTAAAGGGGAGATAACTAAAAAAGGATGACATCCAGAGTTCTGGTTCTTGCGCATGACACGCCGTCTCAGCCTTGTGAACAATTGTGCCAAGAACTATCAATGAATCTCAAAGGGTATAGGAGTTATGGCCATCACAAGGTTGCGTCTACAGATGGACGGATGGATGGACGGACGGACGGACGGACGGACGGACGGACGGACGTTCTCACGGATGTATACTCATGTGGCTATTTTTGGCAGGATTGATACCTAAGTGGCTACTTTTAGCCACAGAAAAGAAGTTTTTTCGGTGTCTAACGGAATAAATCCCATAGACTTACATTGATTCTGTCCATTTACATAGCCACCTAACTATACATTTGTTGGTGCGGACAGACGGACGGACGCCAGGCTGATCGCTATATCCCCCGAACCTAACCGGTCGGGGGATAAAAAGGGCATGGCGCTAGAGAAAAGGGGCATGGCGCCCCGCCATGCTAAATGGGGCTGGGGGAAACACTATAAATGTAGGCGGTAGAGCGATGACAAAGTTTTTCTTAAAATAGCCACTGTGACCTTGACCTTGAAAGTCGAAATAGCTCGAGATATTGTCATAAGGAACATTTGTGTGAAGCTATACTGAAATTGGTGAAGAAATGTAAGCGCTAGAGCCATGACAAAGTTTTTCTAAAAATAGCCACAGTGACCTTGACCTTGAAAGTCTAACTCGCTCAAGGTATTGTCATAAGGAACATTTGTGTGAAGTTATATTGAAATCAGTGAAGAAATGTAGTCGCTGGAGTGATGACAAAGATTTCTAAAAATAGCCACAGTGACCTTGACCTTGAAAGTCGAAATCGCACGAGATATAGTCATAAGGAACATTTGTGTGAAGTTATATTGAAATCGGTGAAGAAATGAAAGCGCTAGCGCCATGACAAAGTTTTTCTAAAAATAGCCACAGTGACCTTGAAAGTGGAACTCGCTACAGATATTGTCATAAGGAACATTTGTGTGAAGCAATATTGAAATTGGTGAAAAAATGTAAGCGCTAGAGCAATGACAAAGTTTAAAAAAAATAGACAGTGACCGTGACCCCGAAAGTCGAACTCGTTCCAGGTATTGTCATAAGGAACATTTGTGTGCAAGTATATTGAAATCGGTGAAGAAATGTAGGCGCTTGAGCGATGACAAAGTTTTTCTAAAAATAGCTATTGTGACCTTGACCTTGAGAGTCGAAATGGCTTGAAATATTGTCATAAGGAACATTTGTGTGAAGTTATATTGAAATTGGTGAAGAAATGTAAGCGCTTGAGTGATGACAAAGTTTTTCTAAAAATAACCACAGTGACCTTGACCTTGAAAGTGGAACTCGCTAGAGATATTGTCAAAAGGAACATTTGTTTGAAGTTATATTGAAATCGATGAAGAAATGTAGGTGCTAGAGCGATGACAAAGTTTTTCTAAAAATAGCCTGTGACCTTGACCTTGAGGTCATGACCTTGAAAGTCGAACTCGCTAAAGACATTGTCATAAGGAACATTTGTGTGAAGTTATATTGAAATCAATTAAGAAATGTAGGCGCTAGAGTGATGACAAAGTTTTTCTAAAAATAGCCACAGTGACCTTGACCTTGAGGTCATGACCTTGAAAGTCAAACTCGCTCGAGATATTATCATAAGAAACATTTGTGTGAAGTAATATTGAAACCAGTGAAGAAATGTAGGCGCTGGAGTTATGACAAAGTTTTTCTAAAAATAGCCACAGTGACCTTGACCTTGCGGTCATGACCTTGAAAGTCGAACTCGCTCGAGATATTGTCATAAGAAACATTTGTGTGAAGTTCTATGAAATCAGTGGAGAAATGTAGGCGCTAGAGCGATGACAAAGTTTTTTCTAAAAATAGCCACAGTGACCTTGACCTTGAGGTCATGACATTGAAAGTCAAACTCGCTCGAAATATTGTCATAAGAAACATTTGTGTGAAGTTCTATTAACATCCATCAATAAATATAGGCACTAGAGTGATGACAAAGTATTTCTAAAAATAGCCACAGTGACATTGACCTTGAGGTCATGACCTTGAAAGTCGAACTTGCTCGAGATATTGTCATAAGTAACATTTGTGTGAAGTTATATTGAAATCAGTGGAGAAATGTAGGCGCTAGAGCAATGACAAGAGTGAGTGTTTCAGTTTTACGTCCCACCAACAGCTAAGGTCATACGGAGACGGGACCTCGGTTTAAAGACTCATCCGAAAGTCTGGAGAAGCCCGGGATCGAACCTGCGACCCCTGGTTTACAAGGCGAGTAGCGTAACCGCTCGACCACGGAGGCTTCTAAAGAGCAATGACAAAGTTTTTCTAAAAATAGCCACTGTGACCTTGACCTTGAGGTCATGACCTTGAAACTCTAACTGGCTCGAGATTTTTTTATAAGGAACATTTGTGTGAAGTTATATTGAAATCAATTAAGAAATGTAGGCGCTAGAGTGATGACAAAGTTTTTCTAAAAATAGCCACAGTGACTTGACCTTGAGGTCATGACCTTGAAAGTCTAACTTGCTCGAGATTTTATTATAAGGAACATTTGTGTGAAGTTATAATGAAATTGGTTAAGAAATGTAGGCGCTAGAGCGATGACAGTTTTTCAAAAAATAACCACAGTGACCTTGACCTTGAGGTCATGACCTTGAAAGTCGAACTCGCTCGAGATTTTTTTATAAGGAACATTTGTGTGAAGTTATGCTATATCCCCCCTCACAACTATGTTGTGCGAGGGGATAAAAATATTACAAATGTACTTCAAATCAATCATAAAATATATGCATCAAGGGCAGATAATCCAAAAACAAAAAATGCAAGAGTTGTCTTCCTTGTTCATGACACATCATCTCAGTGTGATGAATGCACCTGTGAAGTTTCATGAATATATTCCATACGGTTTAGGAGTTATGGCCCGGACACGGTTTACTATTTGGTACTAAGTCAAGGGCAGATAATTCAAAAACCACAAATGCAAGAGTTGTCTTCCTTGTTCATGACACATCGTCTCAGTGTGATGAATGCACCTGTGAAGTTTCATGAATATATTCCAAACGGTTTAGGAGTTATGACCCGGACACGATTTACTATACGGTACTAAGTCAAGGGCAGATAATTCAAAAACCAACAAGAGGCCCATGGGCCACTATGCTCACCAGAGCTCAGGTGGGCACTGCCAAATTGCAGCCATGTATTTTAACATGATATCATTTTAATCTGCCAAATGAACCCCCATATCCAAATGAGCATCAATGTGGACTCAGTATATGAAACATTAGGCCTTTTATGAAGTAGAGGGGGTGGGGCATGGACCCAATGGAGCCCTGGTTGGTATCACTAAATGTTTCTTATCACAAAGAACAAAAATATATATGGTTTAGCAGTGGGGATCTGCATGGCTGGAGATATAAGTGGAGGGGTTGGAGCATGCCCTGTCGTTCCCAGGAAAGCCCAAGATTGTTGTCCCTAAATGTGTCTCATCACAAGGACCAAAGTATATATATGGTTTAGGGGTGGGAATCTGAACGGTTTCCAAGATATCCTTTCATGAAGTGGAAAGGAGAGGACTGGCCCCTGCGGACACCCCTACAGTAGGTGTGCTAATAATAAGGAACAAGAACATATATGAATATGGGGTGGGGATTTGAATGGTTTCTGAAATATATGGCCTTTTATGAAGTGGAAGGGCGGGGCACATTGCCTCAGCACAAAGAGACCCCCAAGTTGGTGTGACTGAATGAGTCTTATCATAAGGAACAAGAATATATATGGCTTAGGGGTGGGGATCTGAACTATTTCTGAGATATGTGGCTTTTAATGAAGTCAAGCGGTGGAGCAAGGCCCGGGCATGCCCCGGGGACTCACAAGCTGGTGTCAATGAATGTGCCTTATCATAAGGAAGATGAATATATATGGTTTAGGGGTGGGGCTCTGAACAGTTTCTGAGATATAAGGCCTTTTGTGAAGTGCAGGGGTGGGGCAAGGCCCAGGGAGACCCCCAGGTTGGTGTCAATGAAAGTGTCTTACAATAAGGTACAAGAATATATATGGTTTAGGGGTGGGGATCTGTAAGGTTTCCGAGATATTGTGATATTATGAAATGGAGGGGGTGGGGCATGGCCCCAGCACATCCCTGGGGACCCCCAGGTTGGTGTCACTGAATGTGTCTCATCATAATGAACAAGAACATATATGGTTTAGGGGTGGGGATCTGAACAGTTTCTGAGATATATGGCCTTTTGTGAAGTGAAGGGGTGGGGCATGGCTCCGGCGCACCCCGGAAGACCCCCAATTTGGGGTCAATGAATGCGTCTTATCATAAGGACCAAGAATATATATGGTTTAGGGGTGGGGATCTGTAAGGTTTCCGAGATATTGGGCCTTTTATGAAATGGAGTGGCGGGACATGGCCCCTGCGCATCCCGGGGGACCCCCAGTTTGATGTCACTGAATGCGTCTTATCAATAGGAACAAGAGTATATAGGGTTCATGGGTGGGGATCTGAATGGTTTCCGAGATATTGGGCCTTTTATGAAGTGGAGGGGGTGGGGCATGGCCTCGGCACATCCCGGAGGACCTCCAGGTTGGTGTCACTGAATGCGTCTTATCAATAGGAACAAGAATATATATGGTTTAGGGGTGGGGATCTGTAAGGTTTCTGAGATATAAGTCATTTTATGAAGTACTGGGGGCGGGGTATGGCCCCGGCACAACCTACTGGACCCCCAGGTTGACATAAAAGCATATGGCTGAGAGAAGTTTACTAAAGGAACATTTCTATGAAAGTTATGTCAAAATATCTGCAAAGGCTTTGTAGTTAATGCCATTTTTCAATTTTCCCCATTATAAGTCTATGGAAAATCTAAGTTGCCATAGCAACCAAACTAATGAGCCGAATTTCATAAAAAACACAAAACCTGTAAAGGCAAATATGGTGAATATTTCCATAAACTTTCAGCCTCATAGAGCATACGGTTTCTGAGGAGATGATTTTTTAAGTATTTTTTTTTTCTATTTTTTCATTTTGGTTTCCATGGCAACCAATACAAATGAGCAGTAGGCCTAAAATCATATGGCAGATAGTAGATTGCCTAAGGAATATTTCTATGAAAGTTTTGTCAAAATATCTGCAGTGGCTTGGCAGTAAATGCCATTTTTCAATTTTCCCAATTATAAGTCTATGGAAACTCTAAGTTGCCATAGCAACCAAACCAATGAGCCGAATTTCATAAAAAACACAAACTTTCAATCCCCCAAGCCAAGGATGCAACAGATGAAATTTGGACTCAATCGGCCCAGTGGCTTCAGACGAGATGTCGTTTGAAAGTGTTGACGACGCAGACGCAGACGACGACGACGCAGACGACGACGGACAACTGCCTATCCTAAAAGCTCCCCCTGAGCCTTCGGCTGTGGTGAGCTAAAAATGCAAGAGTTGTCTTCCTTGTTCATGACACATCGTCTCAGTGTGATGAATGCACCTGTGAAGTTTCATGAATATATTCCATACGGTTTAGGAGTTTTTGTTTGTTTGATTTGAGGTTTAACGTCCCTGTCAACACTGTAAAGGTCATTTTGGAGACGTTGCTTCCAATTTTGTTGGACTTTTACCCGACATTGAGATGAAATGACATCTCAAGCCCTGTCGCCCAATGAAACCAATAGGGTTTATTAGCATGGACGGTCGGCCTCACGGTTTAGGAGTTATGACCCGGACACGGTTTACTATACGGTACTAAGTCAAGGGCAGATAATTCAAAAACCAAAAATGCAAGAGTTGTCTTCCTTGTTCATGACACATCGTCTCAGTGTGATGAATGCACCTGTGAAGTTTCATGAATATATTCCATACGGTTTAGGAGTTATGACCCGGACACGGGTTACTATACGGTACTAAGTCAAGAGCAGATAATTTAAAAACCAAAAATGCAAGAGTTGTCTTCCTTGTTCATGACACATCATCTAAGTGTGATGAATGCACCTGTGAAGTTTCATGAATATATTCTATAAAGTTTAGGAGTTATGGCAAGGACACGACATACCTTTTGACTAAATATGGATGTTAGTCAAAGGCAGATAATTCAAAAACTAAACAAGCAGGAGTCGTCTTCCTTGTTCATGACACATCATCTCAGTATGATGAATGCACCTGTGAAGTTTCATGAATATATTCCATACGGTTTAAGAGTTATGGCCCGGACATGGTTTCCTATATGGTACTAAGTCAAGGGCAGATAATTCAAAAAACCAAATAAGCAAGAGTTGTCTTCCTTGTTCATGACACATCGTCTCAGTGTGATGAATGCACCAGTGAAGTTTCATGAATATATTCCATAAGGTTTAGGAGTTATGGCCCGGACACGATGTCGGGACGGACAAACGGACGGACAGGGGTAATAAAACTTAATGCCCTTCCGCTATTCTTCGAATAGGCGGGGGCAAAAAAAAATCTACAAACTTCCAAGTAATAACAATGCATCACAGCCAATACAAATTCCCTCGTGCAAGACAAATTAAAAAAAACCTAGCCTAGCATTTGCGTAAAATTACATTATATCCATCAATAAATGTACGTACTCAAGAGTGATGACAAAGTTTTTTCTAAAAATTGCCACAGTGACCTTGACTTTGAGCCCCAGGCCCTGAAAGTTGAACCTACACGAGATATTATCATACCCAACATTTGTATGAAGTTATCTTAAAATCCATCAATAAATGTGGACACTAAAAGCAATGATCAAGTTTTTCTAAAAAATAGCCACAGTGACCTTGACCTTCAGCCCCTGACCCGGAAAGTCAAAGTCACTCAAGATATCATCATACCAAACATTTGTGTCAAGTTATATTAAAATCCAACATTAAAAGAAGGTGCAAGAGCGATGACAAAGTTTTTCTAAAAATAGCCAGTGACCTTGACCTTCAGCCCCAGACCCTGAAAAGCGAACTTGCTCGAGATATCATCATACCCAACATATGTGTAAAGTTCTATTAAAATCCATTCATAAATGTAGGCACTAGAGTGATCACAAAGTTTTTCTAAAAATAGCCACAGTGACCTTGACCTTCAGCTCCGGAACCTGAAAGTCAAAGTCACTCGAGATATCATCATACCCAATATTTGTGTGAAATTATATTAAAATCCATCCATAAATAAAAGCGCAAGAGCGATGAAAAAGATTTTCTAAAAATAGCCACAGTGACCTAGACCTTCTGCCCCAGACCCTAAAAGTCGAACCAGCTCTAGATATCATCAAACCCAACATTTGTGTAAAGTTATATTAAAAACCATCCATAAATGTAGGCACTAGAGTGATCACAAAGTTTGTTCGAAAAAAAGCCACAGTGACCTTGACCTTCAGCCCCAGACCCTGAAAGTTAAACTTGCTAGAGATATCATCATACCCAACATTTGTGTGAAATTATATTAAAATCCATCAATAAATTAAGGTGCAAGAGCGATGACAATGTTTTTCTGAAAAATAGCCACAGTGACCTTGACCCAGTGACCCTGAAAGTAGTGACCTTGACCTTAAGCCCCGGACCCTGAAAGTCAAAGTCACTCGAGATATCATTATACCCAAGTTATATTAAAATCCATCAATAAATGAAGGCGCTAGAGCGATAACAATGTTTTTCTAAAAATAGCCACAGTAACCTTGACCTTGAGCCCCAGACCTGCTATGTTTTTGAAAAGAAAAAAAAACAAGATGTGTTTGTGAAACACTGATGCCCCCGGACAGCGCATGTTAAATATGAAAGCAGTATCACTAAGCAATCGAAAGGTATGGCCAAAGTTCAAGCCTTAACAAGGAATGCACATGTGAAATATTAAAGCTCTATCAGTTACTAATCAAAAGTTATAGCCAATGTTAAAGTTTTTAAAAAGGAGGTCAAAAGTAGGTCAAATGTCAAGGTCACGAGGTCAAAAATTATAGTACCAATAGAAAGGTCTTGCGACAAGGAATGCACATGTGAAATATTAAAGCTCTAGCAGTTACTAATCAAAAGTTATAGCCAATGTTGAAGTTTTTAAAAAGGAGGTCAAAAGTAGGTCAAATCTCAAGGTGAAGGTCACGAGGTCAAAATTTATGGTACCTCTTGAAAGGTCTTGTGACAAGGAATGCACATGTGAAGTATGAAAGCTGTACCACTTACCATTCAAAAGTTATGCCCAATGTTAAAGTTTTTGCAGACGGACAAACGGACAAACAGACAAACGGACAGACGGACAGACCAAAAACTATATGCCCCCCAGAATCTTAGATTCCGGGGGCATAAAAAAACATGCCTCCCCCGGGATTTGAACTCACGCAGCTTGCAGGTAAACTTTAACACAGGGAAGTAAGGGAGGTAATAAAGAGGAAAATATTAACTTCTCAAAAAGACCAATTTAAGCCAAAAAAACCTGTAAAATAAAATACAATGATAATGTTAAATATTGCTTTTTACCAATTGTTAATTATATATTCAAAATAAACTTATAAAACATCATGTATAAGAGCTTGCAGGTAAACTTTAACCAAATGTGGACGCCGACGCTGACGCCGATGACGGACGCCGGGGGGTATGGCAATAGCTCCCCCTTACTTTCGTAAGGCGAGCTAAAACTGTTTATTTTTAGTATATAGCAATTAAAAATAGTCAGATTCACAAATATTAAGTAAAATTACATTTTACACATACAATCTAAAAAGCTTCTCATAACTCTTGAAAAAAAAGAAATTTGTAAGTTACAATAGTTTCACAATGAAAATAGTGAAATTTGCATTGTATTTTATATGCGAAACTGTTGTAAGTGCATTTTTTTCACTATTTCATTTTGAAGGATATTTTAAAAGTAAACTTATTCAAGTTTACAATAAATAATTTTCAAAATGTGAGTCTGGATGGTATTTTCTTTCTTCAGTATGCCAAAGAAGGATAATTTTCCTTTCAAATTGTAATGTTAAGCATGTTTCATATAGGCTATCTATTTGTTATCAAGAGCAGGGTTCTATATTTTTTTACAGAAATTATTGGATCTCAATTTATTGTAAGATGATTATTTCAGCTTTAATAGAACAAGAATAGTTATATAGACTTCTTACCTTTCTTTTCAACTGTATGAAATGGGATCATTACCTTATGAAACTGCGAAATACTCAAGTTTTATGGCCTATAATAACCCTTGTGCTGCTGTTTGCAACAACCCTGTATCTTTGAAAACAGTGTAGATCAAGATCAGAATAAGCCACCCGATCAGAATGAACACTGTCATTCAGTTTGTGCATTTGAAAGAAAAACCAAATCATGTAATCTGATTGGTTTATTGTCAGATATGCATGTGCCGGCCTGGGTAGCTCAGCCGTATGCGCGTCTGACTGGTGATCAGAAGGACGTGGGTTTGATACCTGCCAGGGTCAGCAACATTCTTTCTCGGAGATTAATCACCCTTCCGCTGATTCAAAAAGGGCACTTGTCAGTTTCCGGCCGAAGAATGTGCAGTATACTGGTTAACCGCTTACGTATAAGCCTGCCCAGGAAAAGTGTGGGTAGGTAAACTGACCAGCTCAAAAATGACCTAAATAGTGTTGACTGGGCTATTTAAGGCCAAAACAAACAAACAAACAAACAAATATACATGTGGCCAATTAAAATATTCAGCAGGATAAGGGTTAATTGTATCTGAAATAAAATATATGAATAAATATTACCAAACAGGCAAGGCCTATTGACATTCACTCTGTCCCTTTAATCCTGACTTGGGTAGACTCTGATGGTGTTATCACTAAAACACACCTGTATAAATTTGACCCCCCTTTAACCCAACTATTATATCGTAAAACTGGTGTTTGAGGGATAAACCTTGTTTTCCTTATTTCTGCTCTAAAATATAGATTGTGGGTACCAGGGGTAAACATCATTTTCTTATTTCTTTTCGAAAACATATATGTTGTGGGTACTCGATAGGGTCGCCTCGATCATGTTTTTCATCTAGTATTCAATATAGGAGGCTCTACCTGTGCCCTTTAATTATATTTCTCCTGTCATCTAAAAATGGAACACTGGTGATGTCATGAAATTGCTTGTGCGGTTGCTTCAACCCACAAATGAATTGGCCCCCGCCCATTGGGGCTTGAAGAAATAGATGGGCTGCATGATGCTTCCACGCAGAGCTGAAACTGACCCGCACACGAGTACTGGTAATCCGCTTATGTGATCTAAGCCTTCCCAGGCAAAGTGGTGCAAGTCGGCCCGTCCATGCTTATAAACCCTATTGGTTTCATTGGGCGTCAGGGCTTGAGATGTCATTTCATCTCAATGTCAGGTAAAAGTCCTACAAAATTGGAAGCAACGTCTCCAAAATAACCTATACTGTGTTGATGGGGATGTTAAACCTCAAATCAAACAACGAAATCAACCCACAAAAGAGTGATATCAAATAGTAATATGTTTATCATAAGCTTGTAAATTTACAGGTACACATAATGTCTGTCATGCATGATAACTTATGATCCCACTCATATCAGTACATTAACACATCCATACAGTTAGTACCCCTGAAAACCCCACTTTATAACAGAAAAAAATAGGTTTACAGAGGTGTTCCTAAATGTTTGTATTTCTGGTGTAAACTTAGATTTCGTTGCTCATTAGAACCACCGCATTGAGGTGTTATAACAAGACCCAAAACTCTTTGTTTGGAGCATAATGTAATAAATGAGAATTGTTCATACGAAAAATGTCATTTTTCAAGCCACATAATGGAGGTCATATTTTGCCCAATGATATTTTTATGTCTTCCATTGTCTTATCCTTTGGTTTGCTCACCAACCCTACAATGGAGGAAAACCTGAGAACATTACATGTAGGTTATCATAAAAGAGGCTACTTTAATTTAAATCAACAAACTACACACTTTTGTTTCTTAAAACAATATGTTGTGGGAACATAATATTGTGTATGCCAACAAGATATGTTGTTTGCACAAGTTAATATTATGTGCCCACAACATATTGTGTTGTGCAAACAAGATATGTTGTGTGAATGAGACAATATTATAATATGCGGACAAGATAATAGGTGTGCAAACAATATATAATGTATTATCTGGAGCGCACAAGATAAAATGTTATCCACACAATATTAATGTCTTTTGCGGGCAATATGTGGTGCACACTAGATAGTATGTTGTGCAAAGATAATAAGTTGTGTAAACAAGATACAATTGTGTGCATAAAATAAATATCTTAAAATAGTTGTGCACACAAGCACAATATAACACAAGCACAAGATGTTATCTTGTGCAGACAAAACATCACAAAAACAGGCCTATATTATTTTGATCCCTCTTAAACCCCACTTTTATAAAGCAAAAATGTGGTTTACAGGGGTATTCATTATTGCATTCTTGCTCAACACCATAGATTGTCGGTACTCCTTAGAACCGCCTCTGCATGGGCACATTTACCCTTATCCTGCTGAATATTTAAACTGTCACACCCATTTCCGACTACCAGCCAATCAGATTACAGGATGTAAAATTGTTGTTCAAATTCAAAAGCTGAAAGGCAAACAGTGTAGATCCTGATCAGATGGAGAAGCCATCTGATCTGGATCTATACTGATTGCAAAAATAGGCTTTTCATGGACAGCAGGATAAGAGTTAACGTAATGAAGAGATAAACAACAATTATCTGTCATCTACTTAGCTGCCAATAACAGCATTCAGAGGGTGTATGGAAGCATGGAAAAATCTCTCAAATTACCGGTATATCAGATACCACACATTATCATTCTGAATAAAGTCTGAATAGTTGGATCCTTTGGAAGCAAAGAATACACCAAATAAAAGAAAATAGAAAACTCATTTTTTTAAGTCTGTTCATGACCAGTACTTAAATGTCAACACCTGCTAGACCCTCTGGCAAAGGCTTAAGCAGAACTCTATTTTCAAAATAATTCTAAATGAACTCAGTGATCACAAAGGACCAGAAGCCTTGAACATGTGAAGCCTTGAACACGATTCAATGATCCAAAATGACAAGAAGCCTTGAACATACAAAATTTTAACTAATTCTCCGCTGTTCATCATCATCTGCTAACTGCAAAATCATGACCATTACTGTTTGTTTGTTTGATTTGAGGTTTAATATCCCGTCAAGACTGTATAGGTCATTTTTGAGACGTTGCTTCCAATTTTTTTGGCACTTTTACCGACATTGAGATGAAATGACTTCTCAAGCCCTGCCACCCAATGAAACCAATAGGGTTTATATGGTCTGATTCACACCACTTTCCTCTAAGCTATTTTTATACCAGTACTCATGTGTGTGGTTGGCCACGGTTTCAGCTCTGCATGGAAGCATCATGGAGCCCAGTCTATTTCTTCAAGCCCATATCTTCATCATTATCATTGCCAAATCAATCATTCATGTGGGGCAACAAAACATAGAAAATGTAATGTGCTCAGGTAACAACATTTGAGAGGCAGAGAGACAAAAGGTCATTGTATCTGTGCTGATAGATATTGGGCTATTTCTCAAGACATTCAATTGGATTTGATCTGCATTAGTTCTGGTTTTGGACCTAAATTGTGTTTGTTTGTGTTGAGAAAATCAACTCTGTGCAACATACCATCATACTGATACATGAATTGAAACTGATAGGGGACATCTAACTGAGCTTTAGCACAGAATCCCATTCCAGATAAGAACTTGATTTTATTGGAAATTATGATGTAAACAGCGATGTCATATAACATACTGTATTCATCATATTAAGGGGAATATATACACCTTCAGGGGAGGCAACTCATGCAAACGTAATCATGTCTCCCATGTCAATATGGTGCAACTCTTAAAGGAAAGAATTTGCTCCTAATGAGCAATTACTTTCCTTTAAGATTAGACCTCTTTTTCTGCAGGTTAGAGCTTTTAGTATTGCAAATAGGAAGTTCAAAAAATTGTCCCCCTTTGAAAAATGCATTTTTGTTGATAAAAATACATGTCAAGTTTATAGGTGATAAAATCCTTTCAATATAGGTCATATGATAAACTGAAGCTCACAATCGTGGTAATTTCATATGAAATTTATGAAACTCGCCAAAGGCTTGTTTGATAAATTTCATATGAAATGACCACTCATGTAATACCCACTATTTATTCATAGCTTTCTTTAAAATGATATACCGTATTCCTCCCATTTAGCGCCCCGGGCGCTTAAAAAAATAGAAAAAAGTGGGGTGCTTATTAGAGACAAAAAGCTTACCAGAGCAGAAAGTTTAAAACCAATTACTTGCAGTAGTTTTCCATTAGCATATGGTGGAATCATGACATGTAAAGTACCAAGTGGTCAAAACAAGGGGGTTTAGCAGGGGGTTTAGAAATACCTTGCATGATACGATTTATAGCAGATATGGCGATGATTAAAAGGCTGAAATCTTTACTTCAGGTAAGCCAATATACTTTTTCCTCAGACTGCAGAAGGGGCGCTTATTATTTTGTTCTTTGAAAAACAGTGAGGGGGCGCTTATAGGAGCAGGGGCGCTAAATGGGAGGAATACGGTATTATCTTTGTTTTCTTCCCTCTCTCTCCAAGTTTTCATAGTTTTTAAAGAGCAGTTACAATACTTCAGCCATCTGACATATCTTTTTCTTATGTGCGAAACTATTGAAACTGAAAATATAAGCCTTTACTTGCTGTTCTTTTTCTAAATTAAATAATAATATTAGTAAGTTTTATTAAATATAGTATAAATAACTATTGTATCTATTTAATTTCAGTTACAATAGTTTCGCATATAGAAAATATGGCAGTTTAAGTTACAATACTTTCCAAATTCTTTAATTATGGTTTATCGTTTCATAATTCAACTTCAATATTTGGTGTATATGCAGTGTTTTTTTTCCCTATAAAACCGGGTCCGGAAAACGGACCCGTTCCCAATCGCCAAAAGTATGTTTTTTTCCCAATTCAAAGGTTAAAAATTCCCAAAATCATGATGCAGCATCCTTTTTTTTCTCTCTCTTTTTCGTCGCGAGAAATCGGTTGTTTTATCGCTCGTATTGTTTACCTTCCGGAAATCCGAAGTAACGTCCCTTTGAAGAAACGGCTATTGACATAATTCGCGTACTATTGCAATGATTTGCCGAAATTCGGGTAAGTTCAAAGTCGTAGGTAAGTCCAATATGTAACTCTTCCGTCTGGAAACCACCTTTAGCGCGGCAAGTTTTCTGGCGGAAAAATTTGAAATCAGAATTAGAATTCTGTTACATGTTTATTAAATTGAGTTTGTTTTGACATACTTATTAAAATAACACCCTTTTTCCCAATTTGAGTAAAAACGACGCTATTTTTCCCAATTTGAGAAGAAAATTTTCCCAATTCCACCGGTACCGGTACCAGTCCCAAAAATGTGAAAAAAAACACTGATATGTGGAGGTGATAGAGTTGAATAAATTTATCAAAAAAAAGTAATTTTTGATAGAAAGGTCAGTTACAACAGTTTCGCATATAGGTGACGATAAGTCTATGTAAAACCAAAGGGCCCCGGGGCGGGGGCATTTGTGGCCAGAGGACTATAATTTGAACAATCTTGGTAGAGGTCCACTAGATGAAGCTCCATACCAAATATCAAAGACCATGGCCTTGCAGTTTCAGAGAGGATTTTTAAAGATTTCTATATAAAAGTCTATGTAAAACCAAACAGTCTTGGGCGGGGGCATTTTTGGCCCCAGCACTATAATTTGAACAATATTGATAGAGGTCCACTAGATGAAATTTCAAACCAAATATCAAAGACCTAGGCTTCTGTGGTTTCAGAGAAGAAGATTTTAAAAATCTTCCCTATATATGCCTATGTAAAATCAAAGGGCCCCAGGGCGGGGGCTTTTTTGGCCCCAGCACTACAATTTGAACTAGAATACTGTCAACGGCGCGCCATCGCAAATCCCCACGCTTTCTACAGAGGGGCCAAGTACCGAAAACCCCTAATTCTGGGCCCTAATTTGACCCCAGGGTCATGATATTACCTGTATTATATTCTACTAATCATGCCCTTCAATTTGATATGCCACATGACTATGTTCCAGAAAACTTAAATTTTGACCCTTTGACCCCTCCCCCAGGGCCCCAATCTGACCCCAGGGTCAAAATTTGACCCCCCCCCCCCCCAGTCCGACCCCTTGGCATGACCCAGGGGTCGACCCAGGGGTCGCATCCAAAATCCTGTTCAATATGTGTTACATATATCATTAATCACTACTTATGCAAAGTTTGGTTTCAAAATCTATAAAATTGACTTTGAAATTGAATTTAATTGATATTTGACCTTTTGACCCCTCCCCAAAGCCCCTGGGGGCGGGGCCAAAAATAAATGTGACGTTGCACGCCCTCATCATGTAAGGAAGCTGTGTACCAAATTTGGATAAATTCCGACCAGTGGTTAAGGAGGAGATAGCGTGACGGACAGACGGACGGATGGAGGCATTCACAATATCCCCGAACGCTTTTTTTAAAAGCGTGGGGATAACAATCTTGGTAGGGGTTCACTAGATGAAGCTTCATACCAAATAGCAAAGACCTAGGCCTTGTGGTTTCAGACAAGAAGATTTTTAAAGATTTTCCCTATATAAGCCAATGTGAAACAAAAGGGCCCAGGGGTGGCACTATTATTTGAACAATCTTGGTAGGGGTCCACTAGATGAAGCTTCATACCAAATATCAAAGACCTGGGCCTTGTGGTTTCAAAGAAGAAGATTTTTAAAGACTTTCCCTATATAAGCCCGTGTAAAACCAAAGGGCCACTAGATGAAGCTTCATATTTTCCCTATATAAGTCTATTTTTCCTATATAAGTCTATGCAAAAACCAAAGGGCCACGTGGCGGGGGCATTTTTGGTCTCAGGGCTATAATTTGAACAATCTTGATAGAGGTCCACTAGCTGAAGCTTCATAACAAATATCAAAGACCTAAGCCTTGTGGTTTCAGAGAAGAAGATTTTTCAAGATTTTCCCTATATAAGTCTATGTAAAACCAAAGGGCCCCGGAGCGGGGGCATTTTGGGCCCAAGGGCTATAATTTGAACAATCTTGGTAGAGGTCAACAAGATGAAGTTTCATACCAAATATCAAAGACCTGGGCCTTGCAGTTTCAGAGAAGAAGATTTTTAAAGATTTTCCCTATAGCCTATGTAAAACCAAAGGGCCCCAGGGCGGGGGGATTTTTGGCCCCAGCACTATAATTTGAACAATCTTGGTAGGGGTCCACTAGATGAAGCTTCATACCAAATAGCAAAGACCTGGGCCTTGCAGTTTCAGAGAAATTTTTTAAAGGTTTTCCCTATATAAGCCCATGTAAAACCAAAGGGCCCCGGTGCGGGGGTATTTTTGGCCCCAGCACTATAATTTGAACAATCTTGGTAGGGGTCCACTAGATGAAGCCTCATACCAAATATCAAAGTCCTGGGCCTTGCGGTTTTAGAGAAGAAGATTTTTTAAGTTTTCGGTGAAAAAAATCTATTTTTGGCTGCTGTGACCTATATGTGCCACGGACCGGAACCATTTGAACAAATTTGACAGGGGACCACCTTAGGATCATTCCTGTGAAGTCTGGTCAAAATCTGATCAGTGGTTTAGGAGATGTCGTTTGAAGAAATTGTTTACGCACGGACGCACGACGGACGAAAAGTGATCCCAAAAGCTCATCTCGTCACTATGTGACAGGTGAGCTAACAAGAGGACCATGATGGCCCTGGATCGCTCACCTGATTCATAAAGGAACAAGTGGGCCTCGGGGAGGGCCATTATTGACCCCAGGGCTATAATGTGCATAATGTTGAGGGAGGTCTAAAAAGGTGAAGCTTCATACCAAGTATCAACAAAGGCTATAATTTGAACAATCTTGGCAAAGGTCCACTAGATGGAGCTACACACCAAATATCAAAGACTTGGGCCTTGCAGCTTAAGAAAGAAGATTTTTTAAAGATATTCTCTACATAAGCCTATGTAAAACCAAATGGTCCCGGGGGGGGGGGGGGGGGGGAGGGGGGCTGGATCGCTCACCTGATTCATAAAGGAACAAGTGGGCCTCGGGGAGGGCCATTATTGACCCCAGGGCTATAATGCGCATAATGTTGAGGGAGGTCTAAAAAGGTGAAGCTTCATACCAAGTATCAACAAAGGCTATAATTTGAACAATCTTGGCAAAGGTCCACTAGATGGAGCTACACACCAAATATCAAAGACTTGGGCCTTGCAGTTTAAGAAAGAAGATTTTTTAAAGATATTCTCTATATAAGTCTATGTAAAACCAAAGGGTCTCAGGGCGGGGGCATTTTTGGCCCCAGGGCTATAATTTGAACAATCTTGATATAGGTCCAGTAGATGAAATTTAACACCAAATATCAAAAACCTAGGCCTTGTGGTTTCACAGAAGAAGATTTTTAAAGATTTTCCCTATATAAGTCTATGTAAAACCAAAGAGCCCCAAGAAGGGGGCATTTTTGGTCCCAGCACTATAATTTGAACAATCTTGGTAGGGGTCCACTAGATGAAGCTACATACCAAATATCAAAGACGAGGGCCTTGCGGTTTCAGAAAAGAAGATTTTTAAAGATTTTCCCCATATAAGCCGATGTAAAATCAAAGGGCCCCGAAACGGGGGCATTTTTGGCCCCAGGCCTATAATTTGAACAATCTTGGTAGGGGTCAACTAGATGAAGCTACATACCAAATAGCAAAGACCTGGGCCTTGCGGTTTCAGAGAAGAAGATTTTTAAAGATTTTCCCTATATAAGCCCATGTAAAATCAAAGGGCCCCGGGGAAGGGCATTTTTGGCCCCAGCACTATAATTTGAACAATCTTGGTAGCGGTCCACTAGATGAAGCTTCATACCAAATAGCAAAAACCTGGGCCTTGCAGTTTCAGAGAAGAAGATTTTTAAAGATATTCCCTATAAAAGCCCATACATGTAAAACCAAAGGGCCCAGTGGCGGGGGCATTTTTGGCCCCAGCACTATAATTTGAACAATCTTTGTAGGGGTCCACTAGATGAAGCTTCATACCAAATATCAAAGACCTGGGCCTTGCGGTTTCAGAGAAGAAGATTTTTAAAAATGTTCCCTATATAAAGCCCATGTTAAACCAAAGGGCCCTTGGCGGGGGCATTTTTGGCCCCAGCACTATAATTTGAACAATCTTGGTAAGGGTCCACTAGATGAAGCTTCATACCAATATCAAAGACCTGGGCCTTGCGGTTTCAGAGAAGAAGATTTTTAAAGATTTTCCATATAAGCCCATGTAAAACCAAAGGGCCCCGGGGCTGGGGCATTTTTGGCCCCAGCACTATAATTTGAACAATCTTGGTCGGGGTCCACTAGATGAAGCTACATACCAAATATCAAAGACCTGGGCCTTGCGGTTGCAGAGAAGAAGATTTTTAAAGATTTTCCCTATACAAGCCCATGTAAAACCAAAGGGCCCCGGGGCGGGGGCAATTTTGGCCCCAGCACTTTAATTTGAACAATCTTGGTAGGGGTCCACTAGATGAAGCTTCATACCAAATATCAAAGACCTGGGCCTTGTTGTTTCAGAGAAGAAGATTTTTTAAGTTTTTGGTGAAAAAAAATCTATTTTTGGCTTCTGTGACCCAGATGTGCAACAGACCATCTGAACAACTTTGAAAGGGGACCACCTAAGGATTCCTGTGAAGTTTGGTCAAAATCTGATCAGTGGTTTAGGAGATGTCGTTTGAAGAAATTGTTTATGCACACACGCACGCACGCACTGACGACGGACGAAAAGTGATCACAAAAGCTCACCTTGTCACTACGTGACAGGTGAGCTAAAAATAAGCAGTAGGCTTAAAATTATATGGCAGATAGTAAATTGCCTGAGGAACATTTATATTAAAGTTTTGTCAAAATATCTACAGAGGCTTGGCAGTAAATGCCATTTATCAATTTTCCCCATTATAAGTCTATGGAAACTCTAAGTTGCCATAGCAACCAAACTAATGAGCCGATTTTCAAAAAAACACAAACTTTCAATCACCCAGCCCAAGAATGCTACAGATAAAATTTGGGCCCAGTGGCTCCAGAGGAGATGTCGTTTGAAAGTGTTGACGCAGATGCAGACGATGATGGATAACTGCCTATCCTATAAGCTCCCCCGGAGCCTTCAGCTCTGGTGAGCTAAAAAAAAAAAGAAGTCACTGGATGAGTCCTTAAAACTATTTATAATCTGAATAACAGAGGTATACTAAAACGCATACCTCTGAGTCTCAATCTTACACTGTATGGGCTTTGAACTTCTCTGCAGTCTTAGCATTCAGAAGAGGGAAGACTATTCCACTGGGGAATTGTCCTAGGAAAAAAGGAATTTTTCAGGGCATCACTGCAGGACTGGTACCTGTGATACTGTGAGTTGTTTACATTTGATGCCCTTGTTCGGGTTGAAACTGTCACAGGGGTTAAGTATTTGTCTTTATTAATGGCCACTGTACCTGAATGTATCTTATAGAAGAAGGCTAAAGACCACTGCTCACGACGGGCCTCTAGGGACGGCCATTCTAGCTCGTTATTATAAGCATGTCACTGATGCTACTTCTATTGCGCCATCGTCGGCAGGTCCATCGAGCAGCTGTCCTCTGCACCTTCTCCACCTGCTGAATTTGTGTTTTAACATAGGGATGCCAAATGGGTGATGCATATTTTCTTTCTCTATATACTGCCTCATGCCCTCATGGGCATTCTAGGCAGGTGACCTGATATTATCAGGGAGATCATTAATGAATACCAAGAAACGGACCGGTCCAAGGACCTGATATTATCAGGCAGATGACCTGATATTATCAGGGAGATCAAAAATTAATACCAAGAAACGGACCGGTCCAAGAACTGAACCTTGGGGGTAACGGGACAACTCGGCACATAGCAAACTCGGCACATAACCAACTCGGCCCATACAAACTCGGCACATAGCAACCTTGGCCCACAATAGTTATACAGCATGTTAAATGTACATTAATACTTTACTGCCTGTTTTATTATAATTATTTTATATTTATAAATATGCATATTAAATAAAATAGTTTATAGTGTATTATTTTTTTTTTCTTTTTGTATTTTCAAATTATCTTAATAGGCTCTGAATATGGCTTCATTGCTACACTAATTATCTGATTAATCAGAAGATTACTGGGAGTTAATTCATAAAGTAGAAGTAAAACAAAGATCAGGAATCGACACCCATCAAAGACACCAAAGGGAAAGAAACACAAACATGAAGCAACCAGACCATAATGGAAACCTAAACAAAGGAAGGCCATAAGGACAGTTACTTTCCCAAAAAATGGCCATATGGCGATCCAAAATAAAAAAAGACACAAGTGATACACACAGTAAGTAACAAACAACAACATAAATAAACCGCCACAGAAGAACCGCCTTGGAACGGTCAGTGGAAAGATTTCCACTGGGGGGGGCTTAAATCGATTTTATGTGGCCACAATCCTCGCCCTTACTTCCGTCGCGATTTAGACAAATTATTTGTTCAGTCCGCATGAAGGCCTCCTAACTCATCAGTGCAACATCTCCGTGAACACAAAAAATCAAAGAACCACAGAGGTGAGACAACGGTGAGGACTCGACAGCAAAAAAACCACTGAAATGCTGGAGCAAAAGAAAACCAACAGTTAGACTCCGATGGGCCCGACCAGAGACAGAGCATCAGGCACCTACCAACATTACCAAGAACTAGATCTCTCTCATCCACAATAAGCCTTTACGTTGGAGCCGTCATAGAATCTGAGGCCTGACCAATCAGTGTGCAATTAAAGAGGGAAGCAAAGTTGCCAACCGTGATTGGGTTAACTACCATGCATGCAGTCTGTCGTATAATATCCATGTTGTACCCAATCTTTTTATATCGAAGAATGATTTTACGAAATTGGGTGCTCAAGTCATTGCGGTTATATATTTTTCTGAATTTATATACTAAGTCACCATAAAAGCTGTGAATATGATATTTGGGACACATTGCCACCCATGATTGCCAAGCCTAGCCCAACACACATTATTGCACAGGTGTTTCAACATAATGTGAAGCTGCAGTAGGCATGCCACAACAGACCAACCCATAAACAAAAACGGTTACTGATACAACAAACTAGAAAAAAAAACCAGTATCGTATTCTCCAGTAACAGGAAAATGCGGATGAATTAATTGGACATTTTTAAAGCTTTATTAGCTGGTCAATTTAAGAATTGTTTTGTTTGATTTGAGGTTTAATGTTGGTCGTCCCCGTAAACACTGTAATGGTCATTTTGGAGACGTTGCTTCCAATTTTGTGGGACTTTTACCCGACATTGAGATGAAATGACATCTTTAGCCCTGTCGCCCAATGAAACCAATAGGGTTTATTAGCATGGACGGTCCGCCTCGCACCGCGGTTCCTGGACAGGCTTAGATCCTCTAAAAGGTTTACCGGTACTTATCTGCGGGCCGGATTCAGCTCTGCGTGGAAGCATCATGCAGCCCATATATTTCTTCAAGCCCCTATGGGCGGGGGCCATGGTCAATTTAAGAAACAACTTAAATCAGGGATTTTCCTACCTTTCAGAATCAGGGCCCAGGGGCCGCTGGGTTTAGGAAAAACGCTCACTAATATTTTATAGTTGGGAATTTAAATCAGCTGTAACTTTGTCAATTTTGGTTCAATTTTCATGAAATTTTTATCAAAATGTAGTACAACAACAGAAATTTGTTATAAAATTTGCGAATATCTGTCTCTAAATTGGGAAAAATAGGGGCCGATAGGAAAATCCCTGTAAATACACTGAAAAAAAAGCTTCTTCATATTTTTTAGATAAACTCCATTAAATATTGATATAAAATTTGTCTTATTAAGTCTTATAGCCCTATTAAGTTGGTCCCTTTTTCATAGGTAACTTTAATTTGATTGTTTGTTTGGTTATGTAATTATCATCACAATAGATAATTGGCCTAATCAGCTAATTATGTGCCGAGTTTGTATAGGCCGATTTGGTCATGTGCCGAATTTGCTATGTGCCGAGTTTGCTATGTGCCGTGTTGTCCCAGAACCCCTTGGGGGACACCAGATCAGAATTGTTACTGGTGACACGTCAGATGACATTCATACACCAGATAAAACAGGGACTGGATCAGATGCTTGGTCATCAAGTACAACTTGTTGTGAGCGCCCTGAGAGCCATGAGGTAATCCACCTGTGTGGATCCTCTTATCCCATAGTAATCCAATTTATACAATAGCCTTCTGTGAGGTACCTTGTCAAAGGCCTTAGCGAAGTCCATGATAATCAGGGTCCATAGAAATACCAAAACGCACCAAAACGCACCTGTATTTACCAAAACGCACTGCCAATATTGGATTCTTCTATGTAGAGTAGGGTGAATTATAGCATTTGTTAAGAGGATTAGACACCTAGAAACAAATATATATATCTATATATAATACAAATATATAGATTGATAAATTGATATAATATTAAAATTTGAGCCAGGGCACAGCAGTTCCTACCAAAACGCTATCAAAACACTGTCGGTATTGGATTTTTCTATGTATGCTAGAGGGAAATTCAGCAGTTTTTTAAAAGAGAATTAGAAATATATATCTAATATTGATAAATTAATATACATGTTAACATTTTAGCCAGGGCGGTTTACCAGTACTAGTGTGCGGGCCGGATTCAGCTCTGCGTGGAAGCATCATGCAGCCCATATATTTCTTCAAGCCCCTATGGGCGGGGCCCGAATTATTATATATTAGAGTGTTATTGGTTTCTTTTTGTCACAGGGTTGTGAATAACGTGAACCTTTTAATACTCAGATGTTCATTTTGGGTTGTAGATAATGTATCTATAATGCACATTAACTGATATTTCTAGTGCGTTTTGGTAATTGTTTTTGTTGAGTTGCGTTCTCTTACTTGACTGGTGTAAAGATGTCAGTGAAATAGCATCTGTATTTACCAAAACGCACTGCCAATATTGGGATTTGATGTGCATTAGTAAGCTTACCTTTTATCTTGAACTTTAATACTCAGATGCTCCTTATGGGCTGTAGATATCCCAGCCAGCAAAGCATGTCGAGCCAACGTCGGGCCGACAGTGTCGTATCGCTGACTGGCCGACGTTGGCCCGCTATTTTGTGCTAGCTAGGATAATGTATCTATAATGCACATCATTGTTTATGCCGAGTTGTGTTCCGTTTAGCGCAATGTAACTAAGCAACATCAGGTCTTCATTTTGTTTGTATTGGATTTTAACGGCCCAGTCAACACTATTTTAGGTCATTGTTGAGCCGGTCAGTTTACATAGCCATGCTTCCACTCGCCAGATCGTCCTCCTGATTATCAGTCAGGCGCGCATCAGAATGAGCCTTGAATTTTTGGATATGTTTTTTCTTATATATACTCCAAATATAGATCTCGGGTGTTCGTTAAAACCGCTCGCTGAGTTGATTCTAACGAGTACCCACAACCTATGTCTTGGAGCACGGAAATAAGAAAAAAAAATGTCTACCCCTGTAAACTGCAGTTATCAGCGTATAACGTGGTGTTTAGAGGGGTGCTTATTACACAGACTTGTTAACATGATGGATCAGACTGCATTCCTGGGACTATGACCCTGATCTTGTACACTTGATGGGGCCCTCTGAGACCAATAAAAACTGCCGCATTCGGAAATACTTTATCCGCATCAGAGTGGCGTTCTTAGAAAAATCCAATATTGACAGTGCGTTTTGGTAGGCACTGCTGGGCCCTGGCTCAAATGTATTTATAATAATATGTATTAACGCCTATATTTATCTATCTATCTATCTATCTACTATCTACTGATACTGCGTCAGTCACAGTTGACCATTACCGCAGGTGTACCTTACATACACTCCAGGTTTGCAGGATGAAAGCCTACACAGTAATCATGTAATTACGGTAGGGATCTTTAACCTGCACAGGGGATGGTTCTCCCTGCACAGGGGGCCTCCAGTTAACGTCCCGATCCGAAGGACGGTGCACTTTATGACATTCATCCCTGCAAATGATGCCAATGGAGCGTGTTCGGACACCGAAATTTTATCGCCGCTGTCGGGGATCGAACCCGGGACCTCTAGCATCAGAGGCAAGTACACTAACCACTGAGCTATCACGCTCCATTGATTTATTTATTTATATCCTAAATATATACCAAAACCAAAATTGCAAGCTTATTTTGCAAGCTTGCCGCAAGTCTGCGCATGCTTCTTTTGCAAGCTTGCCGCAAGTACGCATTTGGAACCTTTTGGCAAGCTTGCGCATGCTTGTGGCAAGCTTGCAGCAAGCTTGCTGCATGCTTGTCTGTGCAAGCTTGTGCAAGCATGCATATGGAACCTTTCTGAAAGCTTGTGCAAGCTTGTGCATGCTTGTGCAAGCTTGCGCATGCTTATGCAAGCTTGCAGAAGCTTGCGCATGCTTGTGCAAGCTTGCGGAAGCTTGCGCATGCTTGTGCGTTCTCGTCTTACCTGACTCTCCCTTGAAATGAGCACGATAACACAAGTTTGCTATAAGCTTGCCGTACTGTTATTTGAACATAATTAAATTAAGTGTGACTGCTTATCGGTAAATGCAGAGCTGAAACTGCAAAAACCATGTATGCCATGTGAAAAAAAAAAAAAAAAAAAACATTACAAAACATGCCTATATAATTTTGACACTTTTAAAAAAGTTAAACCCCAATTTTATGTAGTAAACCTGGGGTTTACAGGGGTATGCATTATTTTCTTATTTATGCTCAAGTACATGGATTGTTGGCACGTCTTAGAACCCACTCTGGGATGCAGTTCTAAAGAGGTCCCACAGTCTATGTTTTGAGTAGCAATATGAAAAATATCAGAGTTTTTTATCAGTTTTTTTTAATTTATTTTTGGGAAATTTCAATATATTTGAATAGGCAAGTTGTTGTAATGAGATAAGAGGTGATCAACCAACTGTAAGATCATGTAAAAGTTGGACACCAGAATAAAAAGTACATGTGGTGTCTTTACCCTAAAATGTGAAGAAGGCTGCTTTGCAAAAAAGAAAAGGCATATATATAAAGTGCAGCTGGAATGGCAAACAATGTAGACCCTGACCAGGTGTCTCCTGAAATAGCAGTCTGATCTGGGTCTTTATATCTCTGTTCAAAACTAAGATCCTTAACAAAGGTTATGTTATTCAACTATACAAAGTGCTAATAATCTACTGAAATAGTGAAAAACAACACCAACCTTATGTTCAAACCACTGAAATCTGTCATGACATTTCCATGCACTACAGGCATGTCTTTTTAGACTATTCCATTTACATGTAAAACACAAAAAAACAGCACATGACTTTATGTATATTCCATAATTCAAATTCTCAAATGTCTTATACTGGCTGAGTACTTCCTTACACATGCTATAAAGGACTGAAATATTTGGTTCCAAAGCAATAAAGAGACTTCTGTTAATTTAAACCATCTTGAATCCATGGCAACAAATTCTTCTGGGAGTTGGTTACAAAGATCTCTCTTACCCATTCCAAGTTCTATGAAAGATTACAAAGATACTAAGTCCAAACTCATGTTTAAAAAGTTTAAGTATAAGCTTGCACTGGTGCATGCTTGCGCAAGCTTGCATTGATCTTAAAGTTTTCTACTTTTATGCCTGCATGCTTGTGCAAGCTTGCGGGTAGCTTGCTGCAAGCTTAGATTGTATTAATAAGCATGTGCAAGCATGTGGCATGCTTGCTGTATGCTTGCGACAAGCCTGCATTTTGGTTTGGGTATATTATATATTTTTTTTTTTTTATAATTTATTCTGAAGACATACATAGACATACACAGCAAATTACGTGTATAACACCTTAATGAATATTTCCCAAGTATCAAGTACATATATAAATACATAGACCTGTACACATATACATGCATACACATACATATACTACACGTATACACGCGCCTATCGGTGTGTGTATATATACATCCACAAATATAAGTGCAATATGACATAGGCACGTCACATACACACACATACATATGTATTCATGCGCATATGATCCTATATATACTCATATACACGTATACATGGACTTGTAGTAATTAAGCTCAATTATTCACAATGGCTTTTAAGACGACATTTTTACTATCATAGTTAAAGGTTCTTAATTACGGTCAGACTACTTTTTGTCAGGCTTAATATAAGTCAGTTCGAATCTTCAAATATTGTTATCCATTTGCCCCAATATTTTTGAAATTTTGTGTAGCGATAGTTTTTAATAGCGATCATTTTTTCTGACGCCAAAGCATTTTTAATTTCAAATTTCCATATGTTAAAATTTAAGGGTTTATTATTGATTCTACACTTATAAATAAAGTATTTTGTCAAAATAATGATATAGTTGAAAGGCTTATTGCAATCTTGGTTGTTGGAAATACCAAAAAAGACACAAAACATAGCTATACTAATAGACCCATTAATCTTTTCATTAATCCATTTTTCAATTTGATCCCAAAAATCAGAAACTATTCTACAATTCCAAAATAAATGAACTAAAGTCTCGGGCTGTACGTGGCAAAAACTGCAGAGATTATCATTTTTTATATTAATCTTATGGAGAAAGTCGTTGGTTGCTAAAATCCTGTGGAGAATCCTATATTGAAACCAATGCAATTTTGTGTTAGTACAAGATTTTGCAGGTATGTTATATATAGTTTTCCAATCTAGTTCTCTGTTAAAAATTTCATTCCATTTCCGTTGACTTTTTAACGTAATTACTTTTTCATTAATAAGATTATAAATATGTTTGCTTCCTTTTTTGTGTTTCATTATTTCTTTTATACTTAATGGAAGATAGCAATTACTCAATGGTATAGGCGTTAATCTAATATTAACATTTCTGACATAATTTCGCACAGATGAAATTATGCCAAAATAATCGAGATAGTTAGTATTTATATCAAATTTCTGTACAAACTGATCATAATTTAAGAAAGATCCATCTTCGCTTATAAGATCTCTTATAAAGCATATATTTTTTTCAAACCATCTTTGATAAAAAATCGATTTATTATTTATTTGAATATTGTTATTGTCCCATAGATTTACTGATAATATATCTTCAACAACGGAAATTTCGGTATGTTTATTTACTTCGACCCAGGCCTCTAAAACATCATTCCAAAATAGATTTGTGTTATTAGATCTTATTTGTTTTATAAATTCTGTTCCTCGTTTCATTAACTGGTCTAAAGGGGCATATTTAGATTCGAAAAGTGTCTTATATTTAGTGTCTTTTACAATTAATCTCCGTATCCATGTGGATTTAAGAGCTACTATATAATTTGCTAAATTAATCATCTTTAAGCCGCCGTATTCATAGTCTTGCATGAGTACATCTCTTTTCACTCTATCTACTCCGGATTGCCAGATAAAATTAAAAAATTTCTTATGGAGGCTATTAATAGTATCCATTGATGGGTTTGGTAATGCTATGAATAAGTGATTTAACTTAGATTGTGATCTATTGTGGTAATGCTATGAATAAGTGATTTAACTTAGATATTATCAGGGTTTTGAGAATTGTTATCCGGCCAAATGGCGTTAAAATCCTTTTAGACCATTGCTTAAGCTCTTTCTCAATCTGCGTTATCTTATCTTTATAGTTCAACTCTAATATATCATCTAGGTTACAAGAAAAATTAATTCCTAATATTGTAAAATTTCGCTCTGTCCAATCTAATTTGAACCTATGGTTAAAGGTTTCTCCACAGAATTTTCTGCTCCCAATCCAAACCGCTTTGGTTTTAGAAGAATTCATTTTTAAGCCTGACATATGAGCAAACATATTAAGAGTATCAAGCGCCTCTGTTAGTGACTGCTCAGATCCATCTAAGAGTATTGTGGTGTCATCTGCATACTGCGATAGTGTATACTCTACTCCACCAATGTTGATTCCTTTAAGATTAGTGTTATTTTTTAACATAAGGGACAAGATCTCTGCACATAGAAGAAAAATATAGGGAGACAGGGGGTCGCCTTGGCGACAGCCTCTTTGTATTGAGAAAAATTCTGACAGAAATCCGTTTTGTATAACCGAAGATGTTATTCCATTATAAAATGTATTAATCCATTTCTTTATTGAATTACCAAAATTAAAAAAAAGTAAAACTTTTTGAATAAAGTCCCATGAAATTGAATCAAATGCTTTTTCAAAATCCACGATTAAAAGCAAACCTGGTATATCTTCGTCATCGACATATTTTAAAATATCATAAATAAATCTAGTATTTTCACCTATGTATCTTCCGGATATGAAACCGGTTTGATCATGAGAAATAAGTTTTGAAAGTTTTGATTTAATTCTTTCAGCGTATATTATATATAGATATATATATTTGTTTCTAAGTGTCTTATCCTCTAATTCACCCTACCCTACATAGAAAAATCCAATATTGGCAGTGCATTTTGGTAAATACAGGTGCGTTTTGGTCTTTTGGTGCGTTTTGGTGTTTCTATGGACCATGATAATCAAGTCAGTCTGTTTGTGGCCACGGTTTGTGGCCCCATCCAGATTGCTCACAACGTCATGATAAAACTGAACTTCGCAAAAGCATTATGGTCTACCGTAAAGTCGCAAATAAATAATTAATTGATTAAAAAAAATCGGGCCTAACGACCCACCAATTTGGCCGAAACGACACCCCCCCGAAATCCCCAGAAACGACTCAGGGCCGAAACGATCCGCGAACACTCAGAATCAGAGCTAGGTTAAATGGTCGTGTATGAATAGCATGGCCAAAGATTTTCTTAGAAGGAAAATGAAATCACACACCAGCAATTTAAAGTCATAATCTTTAAAGAAATGATTTCCTCCGCCATCTTGAATAGGGTTCCGGGTCGTTTCGGCCCATAACAAAATCGGTCCATTAATGAAGTCGGTCATCCGGGTATTCTCGATAGTCACGTGACTTTCTGCATAGCAACCAAAACCGGGTTACCCTAAAATGCAAAAAGAAGTCCTTTTCGCGAAAAGGAGTCCTTTTCGCCCTAAAATGCGAAAAGGACTTTTTTTATACGAAAAGGAGTAATTGCATTGAAAAAGTCTGTCAATTTAGTGAAAAGGAGCTTGATTTTTCGCCCTGCCACGTCTCCAACCAGAGGATAAAAATTTAACGTGTTTCCAGCTGGCACTGCACAAATTTTTTACTCTGTGACACGTGGCCACACCGGCTAGGACTTGTCAACCAAAAAACAAGACACCACCGGGCACATATCTGGAACTTGAAAAGCAAAATTTTTTTTGTTTGTTTTTTGTTTACAGTCGAACTTTCATGGGTCGAACCCTTTTGGAACAATAAAATTTGTTTAAGAGAAGGGTAGTTCGCCCCACTGAGGGTTACTAATAGTGCCACACAGAAAGCATACTGTGGATAATTTTGGGAAAAACTTTTCAGTGTTCTGTAATATCCATCAACCTATCCATCTGAAAGAATTCCACAGGGACTAATATATGTTTCGACTCACACATGTAAATGAGCCATCTGAATTCTAGCCATATAAGTTTCGCTGTATTTTGGAGTTTAATGGCCGCGTCACAACTGGCCATAGAAGTTTTGCTGTGTTTTGGAGTATGGCACGTGCCATCAAAATTGTATTTATAAAGCTGTTGACATTAATGACTATCTTACTTTACCGCCGCCTATGCAATATAATATCAATTTACGTACACACACTTTTCCTAGGCACGCGTATGGGTTTCTTTCCAGTATGCTTTCTTCTATAAGTTTTTTTACCTGTAATAACGGATTATTCCATACTGCACGCGTCATCAAAATTGTATTAATAAAGCTGTTGACATTAATAACTATCTTACTTTAACCACCGCCTATGCAATATAATTCTAATTTAATATAAAAATCATTTCTGAAAAATGTACTTTAACCACGCCTATGCAATATAATTCTAATTTAATATAAGAAATCATTTGATAAAAAATCTGCTCTAAATCTTATATCTGCTCAAAATATAGATTGTGGATACTCGTTAGAACTGCCTAGTCGAGGCGCTTCTAACGAGTACCCACAATCTTTATTTTGGAGCAACTCGATGAGGCGCTTCTAAACGAGTACCCCACAATCTATATTTTGGAGCAGAAATAAGAAAAATAAGGTTTTCCCCTGTAAACCTCGGTTTTAATATATAAAAGTGCGGTTCTAGGGGGTCAAAATTATAGGTGTGGTTTCGTGATGAAGAGAAAGAAAAAGAAAGAAACCACAACAAAACAAAATGAAAAGTGTTCTGAGAGAGAGAGAGAGAGAGAGAGAGAGAGAGAGAGAGAGAGAGAGAGAGAGAGAGAGAGAGAGAGAGAGAGAGAGAGAGAGAGAGAGAGAGAGACAGACAGACATAGGTATGTGTACATTATTTTTCTTCTTATCCAAGCTGTTGTGGGTACTCGTTAAAACCGCTCAATCCTTTTTTCCAAGCCCCGATGGGCGGAGGCGAGACAGATAGTATAATGAGAGAGAGAGAGAGAGAGAGAGAGGAGAGAGAGAGAGAGAGAGAGAGATAGGAATACATTTTTTCTTCTAATCCGAGATGGTGTGTGTACTCGTTAAAACAGCGTCAGTGAGTCGTTTATAATGGTTTCAGTTGTGCGTGGAAGCATCATGCAGCTCTATTTTTCCAAGCCCCCGATGGGCGGGGGCGAGAAAGATAGTAAAGAGAGAGAGAGAGAGAGAGAGAGAGAGAGAGAGAGAGAGAGAGGAGAGAGAGTTAAACATACGCAACTGTATGAAATGACTGAAATACGAGGTCGGGACAGAGAGAGACTAACTTCTCGAAATATACAATTCGCGAAGTGAAGGGTACTCGTTAGTACCGCCTTAATTAGTGAATTCTAAAGAGTACTTACATCGCGAAAACACGCCTTCCATAAACTGGTAAAAATGAGGTTTAGGGGTATACATTATGTTTATTTCTATTCAAAAATAGATTGTGGGTAAGTTAAAACTAAGTAAGTTAGAACTAACTCGCCGCGAAGAAATTTGGCAAATATCATTTTTTTTTTGTTTGTTTTGTTTTCTGAGAGAGAGAGAGAGAGAGAGAGAGAGAGAGAGAGAGAGAGAGAGAGAGAGAGAGAGAGAGAGAGAGAGAGAGAGAGAGAGAGAGAGAGAGAGAGACTAACCTCACAAAATATCAAAATATACAATAAAATTGCCTTTTTGTCTTTGAAGACAAAGGAGAGTGGTATGTATCTTTAATTTGTGTTTCTTAGAAGGTCTCTCTTTTTCAGTTATAAAGAACTTAACTACATCTTTAATCCAGTTAAGTAATGATATCCATCGGATTATAATCTACCTGTACGCAGTTTGTCTGCGAAGGTATTTCTTTTGATCTGCAATCAAAGGCCGAGAGAGACAGAACAAAAGTCGCAGGAGAGAGAGAGAGAGAGAGAGAGAGAGAGAGAGAGAGAGAGAGAGAGAGAGAGAGAGACGTAAAGACGAAGGAAGGAAGAGACCGATAGTTTTGGTTGTTTTGGAGTTTAATGGCCCAGTCAACACTTTTTAGGTCATTTTTGAGCCGGTCAGTTTTTCCTGGGCAGGCCTTATACGTAAGCGGTTAACCAGTACAGTGCACATTCTTTCGCCAGAAAACTGACACCTCTCCTTCTTGAATCAGCGTAAGGGAGAGAATGACCGTAGAAAAGATTACATGTTCAAATCTCCACGAAAGAATGTTGCCAACCCCGGCAGGTATCGAACCTGCGTCCTCCTGATCACCAGTCAGACGCGCATCCGACTGAGCTACCGAGGCCGACCCGATAGTCTTTTCAACATACAAATATAGATTGTGGGTACTCATTAGAACCGTCTCATCAGGCGCTCTAACGAATACCCACAATCTATATTTTAGAGCAGAAATAAGAAAAATAAGGTATACCCCTGTAAACATCGGTTTTACTATATAAAACTGGAGTTCAAGGGGTCAAAATTATATAGGCGTGTTTTCGTGATGATTTATTTGTTTCATGAATATTTAATATCTCATTGACGCCTAACACACCCGTGCGACATAGTGCATTTTTCACATCTCCAAAATGGCTACTTTTCTGATGAAAATGCGTGGTATTTTTCTTATTTTTACTGCTATAATAGGTCGTGGGTGCTCGTTTGAACCGCGTTCTAACGAGTACCCACAACTTATGTCTTGGAGCAGAAATAAGAAAAATATTGAATACTCCGGTAAACCCAGTTTTCTCTATATAAAATGGGGTTTATGATAACACGTTCATTCGATATCTCCGAAATTGCTACTTTTCTGATGAAAATGCGTGGGTATTTTTATATATTTTACAGCAATCATAGGTCGTGGGTGCTCGTTAGAACCGCGTTCTAACGAGTATCCACCACCTATTGGGCTTTAAGAAATATATTGGGCTGCACGATGCTTCAACGCAGAGCCGCATGTGTACTATCAAACAGCTTATACAGGATCTAAGCCTGCCCGAGTTTATATTTATGAACCGTTTTGGTTTTATTGGGCAGCAGGCCATTAGATGTCGTTTCATCTCGATGTCCGGTACAAGTCCCACAAAATTGGAAGCAACGTCTCCAAAATGACCTAAATATTGTTGACGGGGCCGTTAAACCCAAAATCAATCCAAATGCAAGGAACATCGTCATAATCAAATTAAATATATATAAATATATATTCATTTCAATGAAAGAGATAACTACAAGAACTTTCATGTCCCATCTCTTCCGCAACAAAAGAATAGAGCAGTCCTTTTCGCTAACAGTAATTGTCCTTTTCGTATAAAAAAGTCCTTTCGCATTTTAGGGTAAGTCCTTTTCGCGAAAAGGAGTCCTTTTCGCACTTTAGGGTAACCGACCAAAACCGGAGGGGAAAAGCTACGCCATTCTGAGTTACCTTTTAATTGAATAGGAACGATATTCACGCGTAAAATTCTGAGAGACAGAAAAGAAAATTCCTAAAATATGCAGTGCAGGTGGTTGTACAAATCACTACCTACAACAGGATAAACAGTTGTCCTCATACAATTTTCCGAATCGGAAGAAATACCCTGACCGACAACCGAAGCGGATCAGGTCCTGCGATCACCTCCTTATATATCCATTTCAAATTTATGGGTGTCTGGCTGTGTTTTCTTCAAAATAATTTGGGAAAATGGCTGAACTTTATGCAGAAAGTGGAGGCCCTTACGTCTGATCTGGGTTTCTTCTTCTTCTTCCGATATAAGAGCCGGGATCCTGTCGGAACGTTGAAGGCTCTGCAAGACTGCAACATGGTTTCTGGAACAGCAGTCCTCCAAATGGCTATATACAGGCTAAAACTTTCTTAAAACTATGTACAGTTGATGATGGTGGAGCTAGTTTCTGGTGGACCTGGCACGCAGACTCCCGCGGAATGCGTCCAAGGATTCTGCTGCTGTGACCGTCTGTGGGAGCCTGTTCCAGTCGATGACTGTTCTGGGAAAAAAAGAGTTTTTGTAGGCCTCACTGGTGGTTCTCTGTTGGTAGAACTTGTGCCCTCAACGGGTTCTACTGTCACAACATTGTAGGTAATTCTCCTTTTTCACATCCACCAACTGACGATCAATCTTGTATAGCATGGAGAGTCTGCTGTCCAGCCGTCTGTTTTGCAGTGTGTCCCATCCCAGATCTTGTTGCATATGGGTCACACAGCCAGGTGTCCTTGTTGTGTAGTCGTTTGTGACAAATCTGGCAGCCCTCCTTTGTACTTGTTCCAGCGTCTGTATGTTTGTCTGAGTGGCTGGATCCCACACTGCTGAGGCGTACTCGAGGACTGGGCGAACAAGGGTAGTGTAGCTGGCTGCCTTGACTGGTCAGGTACATTCTCTAAGGTTACGCTTGACGAAGCCTAGGGTCCTGTTTCCTTTTGCTGCCACATTCTCTACATGTCTGATTCCAGGAGAGGTTGTTGGTCAGCGTCACACCAGGTATTTGCTTGATTCCTCGTCTGCTAGGGTATGGCCGTGTAGCTTGTAGTCGTACTCCTTAGCTTTCTTGGATTTGGGTGTTATTTGTATCACACTGCATTTGGTGGCATTAAAACTCATAAGCCATTCCTTCTCCCATTGTTCAAGAGCTTGGAGGTCCACTGAAGTTGCGCATGGTCTTCTGGCATACTGATCACCCTATACAGGTTTGCACTGTTTGCCAGGGTAATTGGTTAAACACTTAAGAGAACCCTAACGTAATTACATGGCTACCATCACATTCGCCGAGTCGGTAACAAGATGTTTCGCCCCAAGACGTTTCCCCCTGGTCGTTTCCCCCCCCCCCTGGTCGTTTCGCCTCCTTTTTTGACCCTAGTCGTTTCGCCCCCAAAAACCCTAGTTGTTTCGCCCCCATTTCTCCGTTTTTTTATATATATAAAATATTGACATATGAGACAGACAGAGAGAGAGAGAGAGAAGAACATGCTCTTTGAATGGGAATGTGTAAATGTGTAAAACACTTAATAGCGCTCATAGCCATTAAATTGTGCTTTTGTGTGATGTATGCGTATTTCTTTTCTATACAGGTTCTGCGCAAAGTGAGGAAGTTCTCGGAGATGTCGTGGGAGAAAGTTTCGTCCTAGATTTCGAGCCTGGTATGTCTATTGCAAAATTCTGACTCGGTACTCAATACAGAAATTTTAGTGCAAGAAAATTCGGCTCCTGTCCATGGCTGGGCAGCAGGGCCAGAGATGTCATTTCATCCCGAGAAATGTCAGATAAAATCCACACAAAACTGGCAACTTCTCCAAAATGACCTTAACAATATTGACTGCGTCGACTTGATGAAAAAACCAATGAGCTGTGGAACAACTACGGGAACAACTCTTCTGCGGGAGAGATTTCTACAGCAAGGCTACTTAGAGGATGCAGCCGACTGTATGGACCGACAAACGAAAACAGAGATGTTCCTGTGACCAGTCATGATGCAGTATGAAATAAAGGTAAACTAATGAGAAAAAAAAAGAATGAAAGAAATAAAAAAGAAAAAAAAATCTAAACAAGAGGCCCATGGGCCACTATGCTCACCAGAGCTCAGGGGGCACTGCCGACTGGCAGCAAAGTATTTTAATTAATCATGGAAGCCCTGCGCCAAAGGATGCTACAGAAAAAATTTGGACCCAATCAGCCCAGTGGCTTCAGAGGTCTGATGTCGCTTGAATGTGTTGTTGCAGACAACAGATGACAACTGACAATTTCCTATCTGTGGCAACCAATAGGCCTAAAAGAACATTATTAAAGGAAAATTTCTATGTAAGTTTGACAAAATATCTTGAAAGGCATAAATGTCATTTTTCAATTTTCCCCATTATAAGTCAATGGAAACTCTTAACTTGCCATGGCAAACAAACCAAAGAGCCAAATTTCTAAACCGGAGCTCAGATGGGCATTGCCAAATGACAGACATGTATTTTAACATGGTATGATTTTAATCTACCAATTATAAAGTCTCCAAATTCCCAAATGAGCACCCACGTGGACTGTATCTGAAATATCAGCTTGGTGTCGCTGAGTGCGTCTTATCATAAGGAAAAAGAATATATATGGTTTAGGGGTGGAGATCTGAATGGTTTCTGAGATAAATGTCATTTAATGAAGTGGATGGGGTGGGGCATGTCCCCAGCACATCTGGGGGGACCCCCAGGTTGGTGTCACTTAATGCTTCTTATCATAAGGAACAAGAATATATATGGTTGTGGGGTGGGGATTTGTAAGGTTTTGGAATATTTGGCCTTTTATGAAGTTTTGTTTGGTTGTTTGATTTGAGGTTTAACGCCCCCGTCAACACAGTTAAGGTCATTTCGGGGATGTGGGACTTCTACCCGACATTGAGATGAAATGAAATCTCAAGCCCTGCCGCCCACTGAAACCAATAGGATTTGTTAGCATGGACGGTCCGCCTCGCACCGTGGTTCCTGGACAGGCTTAGATCCTCTAAGCGGTTTACCAGTACTAGTGTGCGGGCCGGATTCAGCTCTACGTGGAAGCATCATGCAGCCCATATATTTCTTTAAGCCCCTGTGGGCGGGGGCCAACCTTTCATGAAGTGGAGGTGGTTGGGAATGTCCCCGGCACATCAAAGGTGTCCCCCAGGTTGGTGTCACTGAATGCAACTTATCATAAGGAACAAAAATATATTTCATTTAGGGGTTTGGATCTGTTAGGTTTCTGGAATATTGGGCCTGTTGTGAAATGAAGGGGTGGGGCATGGCCAAGGCACATCCTGGGGGACCCCCAGGTTGGTGTCACTGAGTGCATCTTATCATAAGAGACAAGAATAGATACGCTTTACGGGTGGGGATCTGAATGGTTTCTGAGATAAATGGCATTTTATGAAGTGGAGGGGGTGGGGCATGTCCCCGGCACATCCGGGGGGATCCCCAGGTTTGTGTCACTTAATGCATCTTATCATAAGGAACAAGAATATATATGGTTTAGGGGTGCGGATCTGTAAGGTTTCTGAGATATAAGGAATTTTATGAAGTACTGGGGCGCGGAATGGCCCCGGCACAACCTACAGGACCCCCAGGTTGACATAAAAGCATATTGCTGTAAGAAGTTTACTAAAGGAACATTTCTATGACAGTTTTGTCAAAATATCTGCAAAGGCTTTGTAGTTAATGCCATTTTTCAATTTTCCCCATTATAAGTCTATGGAAAATCTAAGTTGCCATAGCAACCAAACTAAAGAGCCGAATTTCATAAAAAACACAAAACCTGTAAAGGCAAATATGGTGAATATTTTCATAAACTCTCAGCCTCATAGAAAATACGGTTTCTGAAGAGATGATTTTTTAAGTTTTTTTTTTTTTTCTATTTTTTTTTTCAATTTGGTTTCCATGACAACCAATACAAATGAGCAGTAGGCCTTAAATCATATGGCAGATAGTAGATTGCCTAAGGAATATTTCTATGAAAGTTTTGTCAAAATATCTGCAGCGGCTTGGCAGCAAATGCCATTTTTCAATTTTCCCCCATTATAAGTCTATGGAAAATCTAAGTTGCCATAGCAACCAAACTAAAGAGCCGAATTTCATAAAAAAAACACAAAACCTGTAAAGGCAAATATGGTGAATATTTTCATAAACTCTCGGCCTCATAGAGCATACGGTTTCTGAGGAGATGATTTTTTAAGTATTTTTTTTTTCTATTTTTTTTTTCAATTTGGTTTCCATGGCAACCAAAACAAATGAGCAGTAGGCCTAAAATCATATGGCAGATAGTAGATTGCCTAAGGAATATTTATATAAAAGTTTTGTCAAAATACCTGCAGCAGCTTGGCAGTAAATGCCATTTTTCAATTTTCCTCATTATAAGTCTGTTGAAACTCTAAGTTGACATAGCAACCAAACTAATGAGCCGAATTTCATAAAAAACACAAACTTTCAATCCCCCAACCCAAGGATGCTACAGATGAAATTTAGGTCCAATCGGCCCAGTGGCTTCAGAGGAGATGTCGTTTGAAAGTGTTGACGTCACCAGACGCAGACGCAGACGACGGACAACTGCCTATCCTATAAGCTCCCCCGGTGCCTTCGGCTCTGGTGAGCTAAAAATTCACAGGGGCATAACTCTATCAATATTTGGTGGACCGTAACCTCAAAACAATATGTGCTGCCCCACATCATGGTCTAACTATGTATGAAGTTTCAGCTTGACCCGATGTAAACTGTATGTATCCGGAAATGAAAAGTTTACAGACGGATGGACAGACGTATGGATGGACAGAAGACATAACATAATATGACCATCTTTCAATGAGTAGCAGGTCAAAACTCATATGGCAGATTAAAGATTGATTAAGGAACATTTCTTGAAATTTTGTCCGAATATCTATAAAACATTGGCAGTAAATGTCATCATTTGAATTTTTCCTGTTATCAGTCTATGATCTCTAAGTTATGATAGAGCAACCAAACTAAGAACCTAATTTCATAAAAAAAAAACACTAAACCTGTAAAGGAAAATATAGCAAATATTTCCATAAAGTCTCAACCTCATAGAGCATATGGTTTCTGAGGAGATGATTTTTTAAGTAATTTTTTAAGTATTTTTTCCTTAAGCAATCTTCTATCTCCCATATTATTTTAGGCCTACTGCTCATTTTTACTGGTTGCCATAAAAACCAAAATAAACAAAATAAAATAAAAAAAAACACACAAAAAAAAAAAAAAACAAGTATTTTTTGTTTGTTTTTTATGTTTCTTGAGTGTTTTGTTCATTTTGGTTTTCATGGCAACCATTAAAAAAAGCCGTCAGAAGAGATGGAAAATCCCCCGACAAAAAACCAATATGGCCTTCAGAAGATTGTTCACCAATAGAACATACACCAGAATTAAACCAGCAATATATCACAAAAGTATTGCAGTTATGGCCATCACAAAATTATACTGTCAGGGGACATAACTAAAAAACCAGCGCACTCAGAATTGTGGTTCTTGCGAATGACATGCCTGCTTAAGCTCATGTATTTCTGTACAAAGTACCATCAATATGTCTCAAAGGGTATTGGAGATATGGGGATCACAAGCTGGTCAAACTGTTATATCAGAAGGGTAGATAACTCAAATACAGCAACACCGACAGTTGTGGTACTTGCACATGACACCCCTTCTGTACCTTGTATACAATTGTGCCAAGTTCCTTCAATATATCTCAAAGGGTGTTGGACTTATGGCCTTCACAAGGTTATATTGTCTGGGGAGATTACTAAAAAAACAGAGCACCCAGAGTTGTAATTCTTGAGCATGACACACCTGCTTAACCTCATGTACATCTGCATCAAGTACCACCAATATGTCTCAAAGGGTATTGGACGTACGGAGATCACAAGGTGGCCATACCATTTTATTAGAAGGGGAGATACTCAAATATCATAGCACCCAGAATTGTGGTTCTTAGGCATGAAGTGCCATCTCAACCTTGTATACAATTATGCCATGTACCATCAATATATCTCAAAGGGTATTGGAGTTATGGCCATCACAAGGTTATATTGTCAGGGGAGATAATTTAAAAACCAGGGCACCCAGGGTTGTGGTTCTTGACACATCTGCTTAACCTCATGTACAACTGTACCAAATACCATCAATATATCTCAAAGAGAATTGGAGATATGGCCATCACAAGGTAGTGATTCTATATTATTGGAAGGGGAGATAACTAAAAAACCATGGCACCCAGAGTTGTGGTTCTTGTGCATGACACACGGACAACTGCCTTGGGCTCTGATGAGCTGAAAACACAAAACTTATTGAGGAAAATATGGTGAATAGTTTCATGATGTCTCAGCCTCATAGAGCATATGGTTTCTGAGGAGATGATTTTTTAAAGATTTTTTTCTATTTTTTGCATTTGGTTTCCATGGAAACATTAAAAATGAGCAGTAGGCCTAAATCATATGGCAGATAGTAGATTGCTTATGGAACCTTTCTATGAAAGTTTTGTCAAAATATCTGCAAAGGCTTGGCAGTAAATGTCATTTTCCAATTTTCCACATAATAAGTCAATGGAAACTCTAAGCTGCCATAGCAACCAAAGTAAAAAGCCGAATTTCATGATAAACACAAAACCTGTTGAGGAAAATACGATGAATACTTTCATGAAGTCTCAGCCTCATAGAGCCTATGGTTTCTGAGGAGATGATTTTTTAAGTAATTTTCTTTTTTAATTTTTCGCATTTTGGTTTCCATGGCAACAATAAAAATTAGCAGGAGGCCTCAAATGGTATTGCAGATAGTAGATTGCTTAAGGAACATTTCTATGAAAGTCTTGTCAAAATATCTACAAAGGCTTGACAGTAAATGCCATTTTCCACTTTTCCCCATTAAAAGTCTATGGAAACTGTAAGTTGCTATAGCAACCGAACTAACAAGCCGAATTTCATAAAAAACACAAACTCTCAATCTCCCAACCTAAGGATGCTACAGATGAAATTTGGGCCCAATCGGCCTAGCGGCTTCAGAGATGTCGTTTGAAAGTGTTGACGTCACAAGACGACGCAGGCGCAGACGGACAACTGCCTATTCTATAAGCTCCCCTGGAGCCTTCGGCTCTGGTGAGCTAAAAAGAACAGAGACATATATGGTTTAGCGGTGGGATATGTATTGCTCCTGAGATGTAAGGCCTTTTAAGCAGTGGAGGGATTCGGGCATGGTGGATTCCAGAAAAGCCCAAGATTGTTGCAACCTAATGCTGAACAGTTTCTGAGATATGAGGCCCTTTTACGAAGTGGATGGGAGAGAAATGGCCCCTGCAGACCCCACAAGATGGGGTGACTGTATGTGTCTAATAACAATGAACAAGAATATATGTGATTATGTGGTGGGGATTTGAATAGTTTCTGAGATATATGGCCTATTATGAAATGGGGTCTTATCATAAGGAACAAGAATATATGTGGTTAAGGGGTGGGGATCTGACCGGTTTCTGAGATATATGGCTTTTAATGAAGTAAAGGGGTGGGGCATGGCCCGTGGCACCACAGTGGGGGGGGGGAACCCCATGCTGGTGTCACTGATTGCGTCTTATAATAAGGAACAAGAATATATATGGCTTAGGGGTAGGCTCTGAACAGTTTCTCAGATATATGGTCTTTTGTGAAGTTGAAGGGTGGAGCATGCCCCGGGCGAGCCCTGGGGGAACCCTATGTTGGTGTCACTGAATGTATCTTATCACAAAGAACAAGAATATATATGGTTTAGGGTTGGGGATCGGTAAGGTTTCTGGAATATTTGGCCTTTTCTGAAGTGGAGGGGTGGGGCATGACCCCGGCACATCCCAGGGGACCCTCAGCTTGGTGTCGCTGAGTGCGTCTTATCATAAGGCCATATGGCCATTTTGTGGGAAAGTAACTGTCCTTATGGCCTTCCTTTGTTTAGGTTTCCATTATGGTCTGGTCGCTTAATGTTTGTATTTCTTTCCCTTTGATGTCTTTTATGGGTGGAGTAAGTTAATTGTATCAATTCCTGATCTTTGTTTTACTTCTACTTATCATAAGGAACAAGAATATATATGATTTAGGGGTGAAGATCTGAATGGTTTCTGAGATAAATGGCATTTTATGGAGGGGTTGGGACATGTCCCCGGCACATCTGGGGGGGGGGATGGGCCCCAGGTTGGTGTCACTTAATACTTTTTATCATAAGGAACAAAAATATATATGGTTAAGGGGTAGGGATTTGTAAGGTTTTGGAATATTTGGCCTTTTATGTGAATTTTGTGGGACTTTTGCCCGACATTGAGATGAAATGACATCTCAAGCCATGCCGCCCAATGAAACCAATAGGGTTTATTAGCATGGACGGTCCGCCTCGCACCACGGTTCCTGAACAGGCTTAGATCCTCTAAGCAGTTTACCAGTACTAGTGTGCGGGCCGGATTCAGCTCTGCATAGAAACATCATGCAGCCCATTTATTTCTTCAAGCCCCTATGGGCGGAGCCAACCTTTTATGAAGTGGAGGAGGTTGGGCATGTCCCAGGCACATCCCGGGTGTCCCCCAGGTTGGTGTCACTGAATGCAACTTATCATAAGGAACAAAAATATATTTCGTTTAGGGGTTTGGATCTGTTAGGTTTCTGGAATATTGGGCCTGTTGTGAAATGGAGGGGTGGGGCATGGCCAAGGCACATCCCGGGGGACCCCCAGGTTGGTGTCACTGAGTGCGTCTTATCATAAGAGAAAAGAATATATACGGTTTAGGGGTGGGGATCTGAATGGTTTCTGAGATAAATGGCATTTTATGAAGTGGAGGGGGTGGGGCATGTCTCCGGCACATCCGGTGGGATCCCCAGGTTGGTGTCACTTAATGCACCTTATCACAAGGAACAAGAATATATATGGTTTAGGGGTGGGGATCTGTAAGGTTTCTGAGATATAAGGCATTTTATGAAGTACTGGGGCGGGGCATGGCGCCGGCTTAATCTACTGGACGCCCAGGTTGACATAAAAGCATATAGCTGAGAGAAGTTTACTAAAGGAACATTTCTATGAAAGTTTTGTCAAAATATCTGCAAAGGCTTTGTAGTTAATGCCATTTTTCAATTTTTCCCATTATAAGTCTATGGAAAATCTAAGTTGCCATAGCAACCAAACTAAAGAGCCGAATTTCATAAAAACACAAAACCTGTAAAGGCAAATATGGTGAATATTTCCATAAACTCTCAGCCTCATAGAGCATACAGTTGCTGAGGAGATGATTTTTAAGTATTTTTTTTTTCTTTTCTTTTTTCATTTTGGTTTCCATGGCAACCAAAACAAATGAGCAGTAGGCCTAAAATCATATGGCAGATAGTAGATTGCCTAAGGAATATTTCTATGAAAGTTTTGTCAAAATATCTGCAGCCGCTTGGCAGTAAATGCCATTTTTCAATTTTCCCCATTATAAGTCTATGGAAATTCTAAGTTGCCATAGCAACCAAACTAATGAGCCGAATTTCATAAAAAAAAACACAAACTTTCAATCCCCCAACCCAAGGATGCTACAGATGAAATTTGGGCCCAATGGGCCTAGAGGGTTCAGAGGAGATGTCGTTTAAAAGTGTTGACGTCACGACGACGCAGACGCCGACGGACAACTGCCTATCTTATAAGCTCCCCCGGAGCCTTCGGCTCTGGTGAGCTAAAAAAGATAATAGAACAAAAAAAAAAAAAAAAAAAAAAAATAAGAATAATAATAATAAAAAAAATGATGGCCGGTAAATGGTAACACTAAAATTTTGAAGCAACAGGAACAGGCCTCAATAATTTAAGTGTAACAAGTCCTAGTCACACCTCCCCGAGTGGCCACTTTTAAGGCCCGGTGCCGGGCGGTAACTAAGGATAAGTTATCCTTAGGCTGACGTGACAGGGCGATGATGCTACTTAAATATATGCCTCTTAGCAATGCTAATAAAAGTGAACATTAGTCTATTACATTGAGAAGTGGGCGAAACGACTAGGGGGCGAAACGACTAGGAGAACGAAACGACTAGTTGGGCGAAACGACCAGGGGGGGGGGGGACGTCTTGGGGGCGAAACGACTAGGGGAGGAAATGGTTCGGGAGCGAAACGTCCCGGATTCGCCGAGTCTATCCATTTATTATTATTATGTAGCAAAGAAAGGATTCTATCCATATTATTATTATGTAGCCAAAAGCCATTTTTTTTATAATTAATTTTCGCATCCAACTATCAATCAGTATTAACGGAGCTTTATGAACATGGAAATATGTTCCAGACGTTTGATTTACTTGTCAAGATCAATGTCAAGTTTCCTTGACACTTGGGGTATTCTGTCTGATGACATGTCACTTCTGAATACACAAGACCTGACACTTTCACCTGTTCACTTTTGCCGCTAAAATTATCTTTTTTTTTTTTTTTTTTTTTTTTTTTTTTTTTATAATTACTTACAAACTTATACTAATTTTAATTAGTATTTATAGTTTCAGTTGTGAAACTCAGCTAAGCAAAGTTATTAATGACTGGGCAAAAATCTTGGACAAAGTGGGGCAGTTGGACACATTTATTCTGGACTTCGAGAAGGCTTTTGACACCCCTCCTCATGAACTACTTAAATCTAAGTTATTTGGTTATGGAATTGGGGGAAATACCCTCAAATGGATAGATTCCTTTCTTTGCTACATGTCACAGAGTGAAATTATGAAAACTGGAGGAGCGCTTGCGTTTAGGACTTTCTAGTCGTCTCCAGTTATTTTCCCCTATTGGTCGTCGTTTTTCATACTTCATATACTCATATATTTCATATTTCATTAAGCATTAAGCATTCCTGAGTAGCGTATATCAATTTCCGGTGTCCTTATGTAAGTCTCGCGCGCTTTTCACTTCACTGATTAACACCGCATGCGCACATTCTTACCTCAGCCTTTGTCAGTCTTTCTTTGTCCCTGGCGAAGGTAGGTCTCACGACCACCTGACGGACACAATCTTATTATTCAGGTAAATGTCATAGGGTATAGGTATATAGCACACTTGTACTGCCTTGCGGTACAAGCCGGCTTTTATAGCGACGCGGTAGAGTGTTGGCCTGTCGATCGGGCGGACCAGGTTCGATCCCCGGCCGGGTAAAGGTGATAGGATTTTTTTCACCTGTTACATTTGGCGCCCACCGTAAATAACCCACATATATGCATTAAAACTCCTTGAGTATCATTTCACGTGATTCTCGGACTCCCAGAAATTCGAGGACGAATTTCAATGTGGAGGGGGAGAATGTCATTGGGTATAGGTATATAGCACACTTGTACTGCCTTGCGGTACAAGCCGGCTTTTATAGCGACGTGGTAAAGTGCTTGCTTATCAATCCGGCGGCCCGGGTTCGATCCTCGGCCGGGTAAAGGTAATTAGCATTTTTTCCACCTGTTACATACAGAAAACAGCGGGTAGTTGTTAATGGTGAATCTTCGGAGTGGGCTCCAGTTTTGTCTTGAGTCCCGCAAGGGACCGTTCTTGGTCCACTTTTGTTCTCCCTGTACATCAATGATATTTCCACTGACATTGACTCAGAAATAAGACTGTTCGCAGATGACTGTGTTTGTTACCGGGAAATTAGAGATTCAGATGACTCATTGAAACTTCAGGCTGACATAGATAGATTAGGATGTTGGGCACGTAAATGGGGCATGAGATTTCAGCCAGTTAAATGCAATATTATGCAGATAACTAGGAAGAGATCTAATAAAGTTGAGGCTTCTTACACCTTAGAGGGAACGGTCATCGAGAATGTAGACGCCATTAAATACCTTGGAGTGACAATCTCACACAACTTTAGATGGAATACTCGTATTAGCAACATGTGTACTAAGGCAAATAGAACGCTTGGTTTCCTGAGGCGAAATCTTCATCAGTGCCCTCATGATGTAAAAGAGGCAGCATATAGAGGTCTTGTTCGCCCAATCTTGGAATATGGTAGTTGTATCTGGGACCCCAGTGGAGTGGTCCTTAACGATGAAATTGAGAAAGTTCAGAATAGAGCTGCTAGATTTGTAACAGGCAATTACTGCTTTGAAACTGGGAGCATGACTGGAATACTTGGAAAATTAAAATGGGAGTCTCTCAAGAAAAGGAGAAAAGACAGTAGGCTAATCCTTTTATACAAAGGTCTAAAGGGTGCTGCCAACATTCCAACAGATGACCTTGTTCCCCCAGCTAGACACTGTAGAAATCACCATTCGTTGGCGTTTCAGACCCTTAGCACAAGAACTGACATTAATAAAGAGTCGTTCTTCCCCAGAACCATTAGAGATTGGAATGCCCTTCCCGATTCGATTATTTCGACAGCTGAAGGTGCTGATGATTGTGTAGCTAAATTTACCTCTTTGGTTAGAGCTAGGGACTAACTTCCCACATCACAGGTCCTGGTGTATGAATGTCATTTGACGTGTCACCAGTAACAATTCTGATTCTGATTCTGAGTCTGACTAATTTTAAATAGTATAATGGTAAATTTTACAAAAAAAAAAAAAAAAACTTGAAAGTTACATTCAATCTTTAAAAAAAGCGATATCGTACCTCGGGATGACCTTCACTATAGCCGCTGAAATTATTATTTTTCATCATTTTTTTTTTATATATAATTACGTACAACGTTAAACTAATTTAATTAGTATAACGGTAAATTTTACAGTAACAAACTTGAAAGATACATTCAAGCTAAAAATACCGATAGCGTACCTCGGGATGACGTTCACTATCGTCGCTGAAATTATCATTATTATTATTTTTCATCATTTTTTTTTCTTATTTTTTTTTTATAATCACTAACAACAGTTAAAATAATTTAATAAGTATTGCGGTAAATTTTACAATAACAAACTTGAAAGATACAATCAAGCTAAAAACCCGATAGCATGTAATGGAATATTACCGGTTGTTAGGCAAACAGTTTCACCTCGAAATATGGCGCCCGTTTGGTTGCTACGGGAAGGTACGTCATCCCGAGGTACTTAATGAATGACTTCAATGCTGTTATAGGGGCCATTTATCAGTCAAAATATAAAACAATGAAATATATAGTTAACTTATGATAAAATACATTTATATACAATTTATTTTTACCCCTTTTCCCCACTCGGCATTTGTATCATTTGTTTCAATAATTACCTCCCTCAGATGTGTCTTCTCGCAATGCAAACTTTGTAATGGAATTGTAGTAGGCCAGCCTGATCGAGCTTGTCATGACAGTCGCGTCACCTGCTTAGTAAGGTTTTACCTGCTGCTGCTGAAGAGGTGGCAGACGGACGGACGGACTGACAAACGGACGGACAGACCTATATTTTCTAAACTGTAGTAGGTCGGACTGATCGAGCTTGTTATGACAGTCGCGTCACCTGCTCAGTAAGGTTTTACCTGCTGAAGAGGTGGCAGACGGACGGACGACGGACGGACGGACTGACAAACGGACGGACAGACCTATATTTTCTCAACTGTAGTAGGTCGGACTGATCGAGCTTGTTATGACAGTCGCGTCACCTGCTCAGTAAGGTTTTACCCGCTGAAGAGGGTGGCGGAAGGACTGACTGACAAACGGACGGACAGACGACCAACATATATTTTCGCGTTGTGTTTCTGAGGGATGAAATGGCAGCTATCCCGTCCCAGTCGAACTTATGAGGGAAATAATTTGCTTCACGATTAGGTAGTCAGACAGACAGACATATGAACAGGACAGCTGATATTGTGATCCCAGGTTCGTTTCTCTGGGTGTGGTGATACGGGGTCGGGCTGAGTAATGAGAAAGTACTACTTCAATATTTAATGAAAATGAAAAATGCTTAGAATAGAAATAAGCTTTATAAATTATTTCAGACTTTTGCAGTACATCCATCTCAAGGGATGTGAGCCTCAATCGGGCCCATGATAGTGTGACTATTAATAGTGTGCCCACCTTAATTTGAACCTCTGTTGGTTTAAAGAACTATTGGATTTATTTCACATTTACAAGTGAACCGCCCAAAGTTTTAGGGCAGAAGAAGTTATAATTCTTATAATAATATTCTATATAGTTGGGAACAACAGAACGATATATTTCCTTTTTACTGACACATTGCATACGATTCAAAAGATATATTTTATTCGGTAAATATTCATTTATAGATATTGCAAGTAGATAATAAATCCAATGAAAATACCTACAAATAATGAGAACAATAAGCATACTGGTCTGACATGTACATGTATAAACGTTTGTCAAAGGGAGGACACCCAGCAGAGAGTTATCCACCCGCATCAGATCCAAATGTATCGAAAATGACACGAATGGAGAAACATGCACTCTACCACACTCAACATCTGTTAAACAAATATATTTATTCATTCAGAATAAAATATATTTTCTCTGCAATATCTATAAATCAATCCACATCAATATAAATTTGCGTTGAACATTTCATTGAGCACTTTCTTTATATCTGAAATCACATCACTGTGTTCTGTTTCAATGCTGTTCAAATTTGATTCGCTTGCTATGCTTGGGTCCATCCCACATGTGTATATCTTTGAATAGTTTCCCATGTCTTTCCACGACTCTCTCGTCCCTGCAGATATTTGTCTCGGATTTCGTATACAATAAGTCCCTGGCTTCTTTGAATTTGTGCGCTTAAGCTCTTCTCCTTTTACTGGCTGAAGATCTTTCATATTCTTTCTGTCTTCACGGTTTCCTAACTGATACGGAAGTACCTCACCATAGTTGATATTGTCAACGATCTGATCCGCTTCGGGTTTATGACCTGGACAAACTTTAAGATGTGCTTTTAGATGTTTCATCGTAGCAAATTTTTTACCATGTACACAGTTTTTCTGTCCATGAGTCTGCTTCCAGTGTATCAAGAAGTCTTTGAATTTACTGTATTTCCGTTCCCCACACACTATAACAGGACAAGACGTAGGTACACGTGGCCATACGGACCTATTTTCCACATTAAATGTCATCCGCTCTTCTTCTGATACCGTTAAATCTACATGCGCCATTCTGGAAATGCGAAGAATAGATAGTGCAGAAAGTCTGCAGTGGACAACGATAATGATGGCGATGATGACATTTCAGCCATCCTGATGAACAATATGATCAGAATCATCTTCGGTTTCTTGAAAACCGACTACTTGTGTTCACTTTTGATTTGTTAAGGTGGGCGAGTGCAATACATATTCGTATTTGACAAGCTATATTTTACATTCTGACATATACTTTCTTTGCATGTTTTGATTTTTATACTTTCAATGTGAAACAATAAATGTATGTTAATTACTTATTCCTGTTTTGTAAAATTCATATTTTCATATAACATATCGGACATGTTAAGTCTCCCGAAAATCGCGGGAGACTCCCGAAAAAAATAGCTTTTCTCACGCCTCACGAAATTCAGGATAAAACTCCCGGGGCTACTTTTGGCATAACCTTGACCTCAACATGACCCCAAGGTCAAAGGTCAAAAGTATGACTTTGCCATATCTCCTAAACTATTGGAGTTACACTTCTGAAACTTTGCTTATTGGATGGCCCTTGGAATATAGAATATATTGGGCTACTTTTGGTGAGACCTCGACCTCAACATGACCCCAAGGTCAAAGGTCACAAAAGTATTATTTTGCCACATCTTCTAAACTATTGGAGCTACACTTCTGAAACTTTGGTTATTGGATGGCCCTTTGAAAATAGAATCAATTGGGCTAATTTTGGTTTGACCTTGACCTCAACTTGATCCCAAGGCCAAAGGTAAAAAGTATGACTTTGCCATATCTTCTAAACTATCGGAGTTACACTTCTAAAACTTTGGTTATTGGCTGGCCGTTGGAATATAGAAAAATGGAATACTATTGGTGGACCTCAACATAACCCCAAGGTCAAAGGTCAAAAAGAATGACTTTGGCATATCTTCTAAACTATAGGAGTTACACTTCTGAAACTTTGTTTATCAGCTAGAATGTTCTTTGCAACTTTTTTGTTATTGGATGGCCCTTGGAATATAGAATGAATTGGGCTACGTTTGGCATGACCTTGACCTCAACAGGAGGTCAAAGGTAAAAAATATGACTTTGTCATATCTCCTAAACTATTTGAGTTACACTTCTGAAACTTTGCTTATTGGCTGGCCCTTGGAATATCGAATAAATTGGGCTACTTTTGGGGTGACCTTGACCTCAACATGACCCCAAGATCAAAAGTCAAAAAGTATTATTTTGCCGTATCTTCTTAACTATAAGAGTTACACTTCTGAAACTTTGTTTATCAGCTAAAATGTTCTTTGCAACTTTATTGGATGGCCCCACAGTGACCTTGACCTTGAGCCCCAGACCCGCTATGATTTTAAAAAGAACAAAAAAAAAACACACAAAAAAACACGTTCCTCCCCTGGGATTTGAACTCACGCTGCTTGCAGGTAAACTTTAACACAGGGAAGTGAGGGAGGTAATACAGAGAAATATTAACTTCTCAAAAAGTCCAATTTTAGCCAAAAAGCCTGTAAAATTAAGTACAATGATAATGTTAAATATTGTTTTTTATCAATTTTTAATTATATATTCAAAATAAAGTTGTAAAACATCACATATAAGGGCTTGCAGGTAAACTTTAACCAAATGCGGACGCCGACGCTAACGCCGACGCCGGATGCCCGGGGGTATGGCAATAGCCCCCCTTACTTTCGTAAGGCGAGCTAAAAAGTATTATTTTGCCATATCTTATAAACTATTGGAGTTACACTTCTGAAACTTTGGTTATTGGATGGCCCTTGGAATATAGAATAAATTGGGCTACTCTTAGCAGGACCTTGACCTCAACATTACCCAAAGGTCAAAGGTAAAAAAGTATGACTTTGCCATATCTCCTAAACTATTGGAGTTACACTTCTGAAACTTTGCTTATTGGATGGTCCTTGGTATATAGAATATATTGGGCTACTTTTGGTGTGACCTCGTCCTCAACATGACCCCAAGGTCAATGGTCAAAAAGTATTATTTTGCCATATCTTCTAAACTATTGGAGCTACACTTCTGAAACTTTGGTTATTGGATGGCCCTTGGAATATAGAATCAATTGGGCTACTTTTGTTGTGACCTATCTGGGCATAAATGATAAGATATGCTCTTATGCTGAAGCATTATACACCTGGGGCTGGGGGTTGGGGATGGGGGCACTGGTATGGCTAGGTGTTAGTTTGTAGGCATCGTCCCAAGGAAATGATTTTAAAATATTAATTAGTTACTTATCTATGAACAGGAGTGTAGAGAACAAACAAAAATGTTCAAAAAGCTCACAGAATGCACCATTTTCTAGCCTATCCTGAGAGCTTGCCACCAAAACTTCACGCCTTTGGCACTCGCCAATCCTCCTCGAACGCGCTGTCTCCCTCATTTTTATTTCAAAACTTAATATGTCTGAATATACTATATACAAATATTTAAAAAAAAATGACAATATTATTTATGTATTTAGATTTTTTTTTGTTTTTACAAATAATTTTATCTTTTATTTCTGCATGTTTATTTATATTTATTCACACATTAGTATTTTCTCTTTGCTTCTAATTTTACATAGACATTGATATATATTATACATACATATTTCTACAGGACATTCCTAAGTAGATATTATATATATATACATATTTTTTTTTTTTAAGATGGAGACCATATTTCCTTTGGTTTAACAGGGCATTCCCTGCGGGAACGTATAACTGGCATTTTGTTTTGCCCCACTTTGTTTTGCACCCTACAGGGTTCGTTTGGAGTACCAATGTCAGGCTCTGTCACTAATGTTTCTCCAAAACCTTCATTCTGACTCTCTCTTTCATTGTCAGTGACTTCATTTTGATTCTCTTTTTGACCGCCGTCAGTACTTATATTTAATCTGTGCATAATAGTTCATTTTCTGCATTAATTGTGTTTTGTTTATCCATTGATTCATTAAGTACACTTGTATCTGACCTTGAATCAAAATGTTCAGCAGGTTCAGTATGCTCAGGTGACTGGACTTCCTGTGATGCTAACTCACTACTCTGCATATCAGATTGGTCTGTGTTTTCACCTTTCTCTGAATGATTTCTATCTTGACTTACATTTGTTTCAGTTTGTTCGCGTTAATTTAACCAACTAGATGGAGTTAAATCCCCTTCATAGGGATCATCTACATATATCTTCTACATGGACGTTTATGATTGGTTTTTCAGGGTCTCTTCGGATGAGGTAATTTGACTTCGACATACATTTAAGGACTAGATATGGACCTGTCCACCCATGATTTAATTTATGATTTGCAGTAGGCGGATAGAAACGACAAACCGAGTCCCCTTTTTATAGTGTCTGAGTTTTAACCCCTGATCGTAGTCACATTTTTGCCTTTTTGTAGCTTGGCCTATATTTCTGAAAACAAAGTCATTTGTTATAGCCATTGCTGATTAAACCCATTCTATATATTGTATAGGGCATGTCTGTTCAATTGTATTTGGAGGCGGACCGATCATTAAATCAAGAGGGCAAGAAATCTCTCTATTTCAGAGAACTAAATTTGGCGTGCAGCCAGTACTTTTGTTTTGAGTAGCTCGGTATGCCATAAGAATGTACGGGAGATAATCATCTGCGGATTTTCAGCTGCAAATGATCTCAGTATCTGTTTCAGTTCTATTGAATCTTTCAACTAAACCGTCAGAATTTGGCCTGTAAGGAGCAGTCCTAGTTGTAAGAGGGTCAAATTGACAGCATCTGTATTGTCGACAGTAGAGTTTGTTTGTTTGTTGGTATAAATTGAGTTCAATGGCCGATGCAATGCAATTTAGGTCATTTTCCACTCTTTTCCGGGACAGGCTTCAACGTAAGCGATTAACCAGTGCAGTGTACATACATGTACTTTCACCGGAAGCTGCAAACTGCCCTTCTTGAAACAGGAGAAGTGAGAGAACGACCGTAGGAATGATTTCATTATTTATTTATCTGAATTGAGGTTTTACGTCCCCATCAACACTGTATAGGTAACTCTGGAGAAGTGGCTTCCAATTTTGTGAGACTTTTACCTAAATGACTTCTCAAGCCCTGCCGCTCAATGAAACCAATAGGGTTTATATGCATAGACGGCCCGACTCGCACCTCTTTTCCTGGGCAGGCTTACAACATCTAAGTGGTTAACTAGTACTCTTGTGCAGTCGGTTTCAGCTCTGCGTGCTAGCAATATGCAGACTAGTCTATTTCTTCAAGCCCCGATGGGCGGGGGCCGGAAGTTTTCATGATCAGTCCCATGAAAGAATGCTGCCGACCGCAACAGGTTTCAAACCGGCGTGCTGCTGCTTCCTAGACACGACTTGAGACTTATACTGATAGGCCCTTCTAACACTGTTTCGTTTAACCAAGAATTTAAGCAAAAAGTTTGTACCCTGATCAGACGGCAGTCTGCAGCATTTCACAAGGGTTTGCCAAAAGACAGTGGCTGGTTTCTGCGTCTTTATAAAATAGCCACAGTCTATAGCTAACAGTCCTCATGCACCTTATTTGTATACTAACTAATTTTGTCTAATTGTGACTCGTCACGCGAAAAGGGGCGAGTTGGGTGGATGACGTCGTTTTAAGAAATCGCGTTTCAGAGTCGACGTCATTATCCATTAATTCAGTCGCGCGATATCTTAGCAGGTACTTGCATTTTCAGGCTTTATTTTTGTTTACATTTCTTCTGGGTGGTTGGGCGAGGAAAAAGTGATGTGTACCTCCAACTGATATTGGTTTGCAGTTGTGCGAGGCCTGTGTAAGGGAAGAGGGGGAATATTGTCACTTCTTCTAGTTTCTACATTTCCATTCATTTTCCTCTTTCTACTCTCTCCCTCGCTTTCTTTTCTTTTACTATTTCTAGAGAACATCCACAATCTATGTTAGACTCCTGTTTAATTGTGTGTTCTCCTTAGAACCGTTTTTGAGACCGTGCAGACCAAAGAGCACCCCAATCCTGCCGTTTAATTGCTTCTTAGAAATCCCTTATTGAGACCGTTCTAAAGAGCGACACAATCTATGCCAGACTCCTGTTAGATCGTGGGGACTCCTTAGAACCGCCTCAACGAGTGAGTGAGTGATTGAGTGAGTGTTTGAGTTTTACGTCTCACCAACAGCTAAGGTCAGACGGAGATGGGACCTCGGTTTAAAGACTCATCCGAAAGTCTGGAGAAGCCCGGGATCAATCCTGCGACCCCTGGTTTACAAGACGAGTAGCGTAACCACTACACCACGGAGGCTTCTAACCGCCCCATCGAGACTGTTTTAAAAAGCACAAACAATTTTATGTTTGAAAGCAAAAACAAAACTTGGGGGTGCTCAATGAGACAGTTCTAAAGAGCACTCAAAATATATGTTTGCTCAAAAACATAGATTGTGGATACTCGTTAGAACCACAGAGGCGATCCTAACGAGTTCCCACAATCTATATTTGGAGCAGAAATATGGAAACTTTCATTTTTTTTTGTCTGCAATTTTCATTTGTGGTGGCATATTTTCCAATATATTTCAATAGGCGTGTTTTGGTTATGTACCCGACGCTGAGATGACATCTCAAGCCCTTCCGCCTAATTAAACCAATAGGGTTTATATGCATGGATGGTCCGACTCGCACCACTTTCTTGTACAGGTTTAGAACTACTTAGCAGTTTACCAGGATCTCAGCTCTGCAGCCATATCTATTTCTTCAAGCCCCGAAGGGCGGGGCCAACACGCCAATGTAATAACATCCATGTGTACCAAAATGCAGATCAAGAAAATAAATGGTGTTTATAATGTTAACATTAAACTACTGCTCAAAATATCATAACCAGCGTATCCTTGCAGTCATCGTACCGCACTTGTGGAATTGGAATATGTTGCTTATATCTCGCGCAGTAAAAAATATCTTTGAGATATTTGGTTTCGTTAAAATACTAAAACATACATTTTTAGCTCACCTGAGCACGAAGTGCTCAAGCAGAGCTATTGTGATCGGGCTTTGTCCGTCGTCCGTGCGCCCGTGCGTGCGTGCGTCCGTCGTCAACTTTTGCTTTAAACGACTTCTTCTCAGAAACTGCTGGACAGATTTTGAAATAATTTCACAGGAATGTTCCTTGGATGACCCTCTACAAAATTGCTCAAATTGTTCCGCTCGGGTGAACAAGATGGCTGCCAGAGCTAAAAATAGAAAAACCTGTAAACGACTTCTCCTCCTTAACCAGTGCATGGATTTTGAAATAATTTCACAGGAATGTTCCTTTGGAGACTCTCTATCAAAATTGCTCAAACCGTACCGCTCGGATGAACATGGTGGCCGCCAGAGCTAAAAATAATAAAACCTTTAAACGACTTCTTCTCCTTAACCAGTGGATGGATTTCAAAATAATTTCACAGGAATGTTCCTTGGCTGACTCTCTACCAAAATTACTCAAATTGTTCCGCTCGGGTGAACAAGATGGCCACCAGAGCTAAAAATAGAAAACCACTAAACGACTTCTCCTTAACCAGTGCATGGATTTTGAAATAATGTCACAGGAAGGTTCCTTGGGTGACTCTCTGCCAAAAGTGCTCAAACCGTTCCGCTCGGTTGAACAATATGGCCGACCGAGCTAAAAATAGAAAAACCTTTAAACAACTTCTTCTCCTTAACCAGTGAATGGATCTCAAATGGATTTCAAAATATTTTCACAGGAATGTTCCTTGGTTGACCCTCTACCAAAATTGCTCACATTGTTCCGCTCGGATGAACAATATGGTCACCAAAGCTAAAACTAGAAAAAAAACCTTTGAACGACTTCTGCTCCTTAACCAGTGCATGGATTTTGAAATAATTTCAAAGGAAGGTTCCTTGACTAACTCTCTGCCGAAAATGCTCAAACCGTTCCACTCAGATGAACAAAATGGCCGCCAGAGCTAAAAATAGAAAAAAACCTTTTAACGACTTCTTCTCCTTAACCAGTGGATGGATTTCAAAATAATTTCACAGGAATGTTTCTGGGGTGACCCTCTACCACAATTGCTCAAATCATTCCGCTCGGGTGAACAAAATGGATGCCAGAGCTAAAAATAGAAAAACCTTTGAACGACTTCTTCTCCTTAACCAGTGGATGGATTTCAAAATAATTTCACAGGAATGTTGCTTTGGTGACCCTATACCAAATTGCTCAAATCGTTCCGCTCGGGTCAACAAGATGGCCGCCAGAGATAAAAATAGAAAAACCTTTTAACGACTTCTCCTCCTTAACCAGTGCATGGAGTTTGAAATAATTTTACAGGAAGGTCCCTTGAGTGACCCTCTACCAAAATTGCTCAAACCGTTAATTATGCTCGGATGAACAAGATGGCCACCAGAGCTAAAAACAGAATAAAAAATTTAAATGACTTCTCCTTAACAAGTGGATGGGTTTCAAAATAATTTTACAGGAATGTTCCTTTGGTGACCCTCAACCAAAATTGCTCAAAATGTCCCGCTGGGATGAACAAGATGGTCACCATAGCTAAAAATTGAAAAATCTTTAAAATTTAGTCTTCTCTTCCTTAACTTTTGGATGCATTTTGAAAAAAAATGAAAAAGAATAATCCTTGATGGAACCTCTACCAAAAGTGCTCAAACTGCTCTGCTCGGATGAACAAGATGGCCACCAGGGCTAAAGATAGAAAAAAAAAACCTTTAAACTTCTGGCCCTTAACCAGTGGATGGATTTCGATATAATTTCACAGGAATGTTTCATGGGTGACTCTCTATTAAAATTGTTCAAACAATTCTGCTGGGATGAAAAAGGTGTTCGCTAGAGTTCAAAATAGAAAAAACTTTTAAATAAGTTCTCCTGCTTAACCAGTGGATGGATTTCGAATTAATTTTATTATGATAACACACCCGTGTGTCATAGAGCATTTTTCATATCTCCAAAATCGCAAATTTGCTGATGAAAATCCATGATATTTTTCTCATCAATACTCAAATCATAGGTTTGTGCTCGTTAGAACTGCATCATTGAGGCCGTTCTAATGAGTACCCACAACCTATGTTTTGGGGTAGAAATAAGAAAAATAATGTATAGCCCCATAAACCCCAGTTTTCTCTATATGGAGTTGGGTTTAGGGGGTCTTCATTTCACAGACTTGTTTTAAAATTGCTCAACCCATTGTGCTTGGATGAACAAGATGGCTAAAATTATAAAAACCTCCTTGCGTCAACCAAAATTGCTCAAACCCTCTACTCTACCATATATAATCTTCAATTTCATTTGTACAATATGGATCAGCATATCATCATGGTCCTCTTGTTATATTATTTTCTAACATTTTAAGTGTCCTTGTCCATCAATGTCGGTCCTTGTGCAGTCCTTGTCTGTCCTTGTCAGTCCCAGCAGTGTTTAGTAGGACACTAATATCTTAGTGTAGAAATAATAAAAATATGGTTTACCCCTGCAAACTCCGGTTTTACTGTATAAAAGTGGGGCCCAAAGGGGTCAAAATTATACAGGCGTGTTTCATGTTGCCTAGACAGCTGTTACAATGGACAGATGATATTAGAACTTTTTTAATCATCGCAGAAACGTTGAATCTATCAGAAACTCTGTCTATACCAATTTTCCTTGTTTTGTCAGAAGGATGGTGGTTCAAATTTCCCATGCATAGCGTTGGACCAGAACGTTTATATAGCTTGAAGTTAATACCCTTCACACGTTCACTTTTTAAATGCTGCAGCTAAGCCACAGTTTTGTTTTTGACTTTTGCAGCTAACGATTGCGTACAGATGCAGCTAATCGTACAGGGGCTAGTATGATAGGCCCTGAATAAAGCAGGACTATTTTAGAAGGGAGTTGGGCAGAACAGGCAAAAGGGTACTGAGATGTGCTGGTTAATGATTGTTTTTTGTATACGCTTATTTAGAATAAGTGTAAACTGGCCATAAGATAGACAAAATGTGAAAAAATAATGGTCGCTGCGAGCGAGAATGTGGAAAATCACTGATGCAACACCAGAATCATTTTACTGTGCAGAACAGGGTACCTTATGATTCCAAATCGAAGTAAATTTGAAAAGGGATAAATCTTACCTTCCCAAGCATGTGTCCTTTTCGGGTCTTAATATCGAACTTATTGATTTTTAGCGTGTTTTATAAATATCGTGTAAAGCAGCTAACGATTTTTGAGCGTACAGTATCAGCAGCTTCCGATTTTAGATGCTGTACGATGGTCAACTGTGCTAACGAGTACCCACAATCCACGCTTTTGAGGAGAAATAAAGTTTCCTTTTAAAAGGAAGGCTTCCCAAGTTTATAAAGGTGAAAATCCGCCATTTTTGCTCGCCTTTCGATGTAAGGGGGAGCTATTGCCATACCCCCGGCGTCGGCGTAAGCGTCGGCGTCTGCATTTGGTTGAAGTTTACCTGCAAGCAATCATTTGTGCTGTTTTTCAAATTTATTTTGAAGTAAAGTCATCTACTGGTAAAAAAAAAAAAATATTTTTCACATTCCTTTTCACTCGATTTCCCATGTTTTGGGGCTTAAAACGTTAATCATTTTTATAATCAAGCATGTGCGTAGCCAACTAAAACGCATCTTCTCTTTTACATATCCGAGAGCAGCAAAAGCTCTGGTAAGGCTAAGCGTACTCGCAGGCTCGCCTGAGTCAGTGCTGGTCGCCTTTGTGAAAAAGACCCATGTCATGCCCATGAAGGCGATGCCACCTCTTCCATCGCGACGTTGTCGCTCTAAATAAGCACGATTTTCCTGGTAAGACTTTTACGGAAACTGTTTCAGTGTTAGCTGTCCGTCTTAACCACTGAAAGGAGGAACGTATTCACGGACCCGGCGAGGAGCGAAACCGCAACGTCCGTGCCCATCTAACTGTATAAATGTAATGATTAAAAAAAAAATCGGCATTTATGAGCAGCGAAGGCTCATTGTGGCGAGCTGTCACTCGCACAAATTTTATGCTGGTGGAAAATTTGTCAGAAAAGACAGAACCATGTTAAGCGATTAAATTACTCGTTTGACACGCAATTCGATTTCAGAGATGAACAATGGCATGTTTTGTAAAACTGACCACGTTGGCAGAATATGAGGTCTCTTTCTGCCTGCGTTCGGGGCATGATCGAGACAGGTTCTGCAATGGTTTGAAACTGTCTTTCTCTTCACCCACCGCTTATAAAGGAACGGTTAATAATGTTCCAAAATAAATGAATAAAAAATGACATATCACTTTTATAGAGACCACCCTACAACAAGCACTCTTGAGAAATACAAATCGGAAAAATTGTTTTACACAATAAGTTATCCGCTAGTTAGACTAGACTACCTGCCTGTAACTGGACTCTGCAAAACTATTTTTACTGATTTCAACTGTCAAACTCTTTATAAACTCGTCCTGGAAATTCTGAGTGACCATGAAAAGTTTGAGACTCCGAGAGAAGTGTGACTCAAGTGACAGCATTAACTTTTGTAATCTACAGGCATTTTTTTTTTTACAAATCCTTAAGAAAAGAAAAGCATTACATCAACAAGTCCGTGTACTGAACAACGATAGTAACCGGGCACTAGAAGCACATTGGGGCTGCCCCATATGTTCTGAACAACCCTATAAACCCAACTTTATATAGAGAAAGTTGGGTGTACATGGGTACATTATTTTCCTTTTTAGGGTGTTCAGAACAACGAACACCGACAATCTATATTTGGACTAGAAAAAAAAGTATTTTTTAACATCACGAAAACACGCCTGCCTAATTTTGATCCCTACACAGTGGGTAGTCGTTAGAACCACGTCATCGAGGCGGTTCTAACCAGTACCCACAATCTATGTTTAGAGCAGAAATATGAACAAATCTGATTTTTTTTATCGGACAATTTTCATTTTGGTGGCAAAATTCTGTATATATTTGAATAGGCGTGTTTTCGTAATGAATTGAAAATGCTAGTTCATGAGATCTTAGCACATTGTAATGAGACCAGTGCAGAAGACCATAGGGTTAGTTTTGCTTATTAATTCGAATACGGCAATTAAGATAATTAAACTGGATGCTTTTTACATTGACCTTCAATTATTGGAATTATTATTTGAACCCATATATGCCTAGCGGCCTTTTTTGAGACATTGGCAAATAGTGCAGACCCAGATCAGACGCCGCACCTGATCAAGATCTAAACTGTTTGCTCAACGGACATGCATTTTTGCAAAACTTACCACAAAAAATGACATCCCTATGCTTAGAAATTGACCACTCCAGACTTATAAAGGTGGATTATTTTGGCACCTATGGGTTAGTTATGAGGTTACGTCAAAAGGACGAAAGCGAAAGTAGGATCTGTTTCTACTGTAACTTCGACTTCTGGGAAACGATTTATAAATATATATCTGGAAACGCTTTATAAAAAGACATCGACGGGCGCTGCATATTCCTGTTTATTACGAACGAATTTTCACTGCGTAAATATGTGGAGAGCAGTCTTATCTGTAGGGCTTTCCTAGTTACGTCATAAGACGGTTAGAAATAAACTGGGGTATCACCAATCCAATCTAAATGGCTTCCAATCGAAATTGGAAGCCAATAAAATAGCAATGTATATAACTGTTAACCCCGAAAATTGTATATAAAGAGTTTTGTTATTTCCATAAAACGCACGTGTTACTTTTTCACCCGGCAGTTGCATCAGAATCAAATAAAACCATTTGTCTTCATCTTTCATTACGATAAATCATCTGTGTGACAAACGGCATTTTTAGCATGTTTACTGATGACTATCTGTGATACTATTCTTATGCATATTCAAACGATAAGCTGATGTTGCTCGTTCGAACCGGTTCATTGAGGCGGTGCTAATAAGTACCCACGACCTATGTCTTAGAACAGAAATAAGAACGATAATCATTCAATCAATATTCAAAAGATAGGCTGATGATGCTCGTTCGAACCGGTTCATTGAGGCGGTGCTAATGAGTACCCACGACAGATGTCTTTGAACAGAAATAAGAAAGATAATCAATCAATATTCAATCGATAGGCTGATGGTGCTCGTTCGAACTGGTTCATTGAGGCGGCGTGAAAGTGCACCCACGACCGACGTCTTTGAACAGAAATAAGGAAGTTAACCAATCAGCCAATCAAAATTTATTCGCTTATGCTTATACAGCTCATCATCATGATCATGATAGAACATATATATACAGACAAATAAGTGGAGAATAGTATGAAAGTGCTATATGAAGATTAATACCAAATATCAAAGACCATGCGGTTTCAGAGAATAAGATTTTTAAAGTTTTAAGTAAAAAATCTATTTTAGCTCCTGTGACCTAGATGTGCAACGGACCTGAACCATTTGAACAACTTCGAAAGGGGACCCCCCTAAGGGTCATTCCTGTGAAGTTTGGTTAAAATACGATCGGTGTTTTAGGAGGAGATGTTGTTTGAAGAAATTGTTTACGGACGGACGGACGCATGTATACACGCACGGATGCACGGCGGAAGACGGACAAAAAGTGATCCAAAGAGCTCACCTCGTCACTACGCGACAGGTGAGCTAAAATACACGGTTTTGACTTTTTCCCCATACAAAAGTCTATGCGACCAAATGTGACCTTGGCCTAAATTCAGGAGTCATCATCTGAACAAACTTTGATGGGCCCGAGTCCCAAATGCCACTTACTAAGTTACATGATAATCGGCCCACTGGTTTTCTGAAGGGTCTTTACCTTATATGGGCAAGGTGGCCATATTGGTCATGTGACCAAATTCATATTGATTAATTGTCATTTGTTCTTAAAACTTTCATATGAAATTTCGTTACAAATGGCTTTGTCGTTTCTGAGAAAAATAAGTTTTAATTCTCATATCTGAATGACCGTGAACAAAGGTCAAAGAATGACCTTGACCTTGAATACTCAAGTAGTTTCATCAACCTTTTCAGATTACTGCATCTACTAATTTTCAGATCGCAGACTGCAATAGTATTCAAAAAATACACCGTTTTGAATGACCCCCGCCCATTGGGGCTTGAAGAAATATATGAGCTGCATGATGCTTCAACGCAGAGCTGAATCCGACCCGCACACGAGTACTGGTAAACCGCTTAGAGGATCTAAGCCAGCCCAGGCAAAGCGGTGCGCACGAATCGGACCGTCCATGCTTATAAACCCTATTGCTTTCATTGGGCGACAGTGCTTGAGATGTCATTTCATCCCAATATCGGGTAAAAGTCCCACAAAATTGGAATCAACGTCTCTAAAATGACCTTTACGGTGTTGACGGGTACGTTAAACCTCAAATCAAACAAACACGGTTTTGACTTTTACCCATACTAAAGTCTATGCGACTAAATTTGATCTTGGCCTAAAATTGGTCAATGTCGTCCAAGGGTCATCATTTGAATAAAATACGATGGCCCCGAGTCCCTAATGCTACATACCAAGTTTCGGGCCAATCGGCCCAATGTTTCCGGGGAAGAATTTTAAGGGTTTTTACCTTATATGAGCATGGCGGCCATCTTAGTCACGTGACCTGGACCCTGCGAACAGACTTTCGTTCCTCCATCCCATGAATGATCCACATGAAATATGACTCCAATCGGCCTTGTGGTTTAAGAGGAGAAGATGTTTGAAAATGTTGACATACATGTGACAGACAACAGACGACAAACAGACAACGGAGCCTTACCATACTATAAGCTCACCTATGAGCCTTCGGCTCAGGTGAGCTAAAACTGTTGAGGTCGGCCTATATATCATAGTTATGTTCCTTTGATTGCTGAAAATGTCCATTTTTATACCAAACCACTATCGTGTGGTGTAGTGTACCATGATATACCTTCGAGTGTCTGTCCATCCGTAATCCGTCCGTACGTCCGTCCGCACCATTTCCGATCGATAACTTGAGTAGTCTTTTACGGATTTTTTTTCTTCAAATTTTGCATACATGTTGATACCAGGAATGACCGGTATGGGATTGTTAATGGGCAAAATCAGTTAAGGTTTGACAGACTTACGGCCCTTTTTAGTTCAAAATTAGGGATTTTGGGGGGTTTTCGATCAATAACTTGAACATTTTTTCACGGATTTTCTTCAAATTTTGAATACGCATTGGTATTGGGTATAAGTGGTTTGGGATTGTTAAAGGGCAAAATACGTTGACATTTAACGGAGTCATGACCGTTAACATTTCCCATTAAATGTTTTTTTGGCACTAATTCCTTTACTTTGTTTGTTTGTTTTGTTTGATTTGAGGTTTAACGTCCCCGTCAACTGTAAAGGTAATTTTGGAGACGTTGCTTCCAATTTTGTGGGAATTCCTTTACTAAATGTGGATGAAACTTCACTGATACATAAACCACTATAAGAAGCAGGTTTTTATACCCGCTTTTTCGAAGAAAAATTGGGTATATTGTTTTCGTACCACAGTTCACTCCGGCGTCAGTCCGTCTGTCCGTCCGTCTGTCTGTCCGCACCAATAAATGTATAGTTAGGTGGCTATGTAAATGGACAGAATCAATGTAAGTCTATGGGATTTATTCCGTTAGACACCGAAAATACTTCTTTTCTGTGGCTAAAAGTAGCCACTTAAGTATCAATCCTGCCAAAAATAGCCACATAAGTATACATCTATGAGAACGTCCGTCTGTCCGTCCGTCCGTCACGTTTCTTGCAAATGGATCTCCTCTGCAACCACTGAAGTTACACTTTTGAAACTTTGCATGTGGATAGTACATGGAATGTAGATGGCAGTGGGCAACTTTTTTGTGACCTTGACCTCAACATGACCCCAAGGTCAAAGGTCAAATTTATGAGTTGACATATCTCCTAAACTATTGGAGTTACACTTCTGAAACTTTTCTTATTGGATGGTCCTTGGAATATAGAGTATGTCAGGTTACTTTTGGTGTGACCTTGACCCCCAAGGTCAAAGGTCAAAAAGTATGATTTTGCCATATCTTCTAAACTATTAGAGTTACACTTCTGAAACTTTGGTTATTTGATGGCCCTTGGAATGTAGAATGAATTTGGATACTTTTGGTGTGACCTTGACCTCATGACCCCAAGGTTAAAGGTAAACAATTATGATATCTCCTAAACTATTGGAGTAACACTTCTGAAACTTTGCTTATTGGATGGTCCTTGGGATATAGAATATGTTGGGCTACTTTTGGTGTGACCTCGAACCCAAAGTCAAAGGTCAAAAAGTATGACTTTGCTATATCTTCTAAACTATTGGAGTTACACTTCTGAAACAAGATTATTGGATGGCCGTTGGAATATAGAATAAATTGGGATACTTTAGGTGGACCTCAACATAACCCCAAGGTCAAAGGTAAAAAAGTATGACTTTGCCATATCTTCTAAACTATAAGAGTTACACTTCTGAAACTTTGCTTATCAGCTAGAATGTTCTTTGCAACTTTTTTAACTTACATGTAGTTTTGGCTAGCTAATGCATAGTAATTAGTGTTATTAATAGACAAAGCGGGTATCTGCGATGGTATACCATCGACTGCAGATCTAGTGTTGACATTGTCATCATCATAAGTCCCTAAGTTTTGAACAGACCTGCCTGAAACTTACATATAAGTTAGCGATAAAAGCTTGAATGTGTTTGCAAACTAATATTGTTGGCAGATTACTCCCCTTCTTAAGTCCCCTTCTTTGCTGAAAATGCCTGTTTTGTACCGTGTCACCACCATAAGTCGATTAGTTTTGATCGAATATTCCCGAAACTAGCATATAAGTAGGTAAGGATTATAAGTTTGGATGAGTTTGAAAACTGGTGATGTCTGCCTATCTCTCATAGAGTTGCGTTCCTTTCATTGCTGAAAATACCTGTTTTGACCTTGTCATCAGCATAAATCCTTTGGTTAAGATTGGAACGTCCTTAAACTTCAAATCTGTTAGCTCAGGTGAGCGATATAGGACCACCATGGTCCTCTTGTTCGGAACTACTGCAGCCTATGATCTAAAAATTGGCAGATGCAGTAAGCTATATGAGTAATTGAAACTACAGGAGAATTCAATGTAATTCCATGACCTTTGCCCTAGGTCGATCAGAAATGAAAATTATTTTTTTTCTCAGAGAGTCCGCCCACATGAGCAATATGGCCAACATGCTTTTGTTTGTTTGTTTGATTTTAGGTTTAATGTCCCCGTCAACACTTTAAAGGTCATTTTTGAGACGTTGCTTCCAATTTTGTGGGACATTTACCCGACATTGAGATGTAATGACATCTGAAGCCCTGCCGCCCAATGAAACCAATAGGGTTTATAAGCATGGACGGGCCGACTCGCACCGCTTTGCCTGGGCAAGCTTAGATCCTCTAAACGGTTTACCAGTACTCGTGTGCGGGTCGGTTTCAGCTCTGTGTGGAAGCATCATGCAGCCCATCTACTTCTTCAAGCTTCGATGGAGCGGATGGCCGGCATGCCCTTATAAGGTAAACACTTCACAACTCTTCTTTTTAGGATCCAGTGTGTTAATTATCATGAAAGCTGGTATGTATTGTTTTGTTTGATTTGAGGGTTAACGTCCCCGTCAACACTGTAAAGATCATTTTGGAGACTTTGTTTCAAATTTTGTGGGACTTTGACCCGGCATTGAGATGAAATTACATCTCAAGCCCTGCTGCCCAATGAAACCAATAGGGTTTGGGAGCATGGACGGTCCGACTCCCATCGCTTTGCCTGGGCAGGCTAAGATCCTCTTAGCAGTTTAGCTGTACTCGTGTGCGGGTCGGTGTCAACTCTGCGTGGAAGCATCATGCAGCCCATCTATTTCGATGTCCCCTGAATCACCTTGGCCTTTTTTAGGCCAAGGTCAACTTTGGTCACATGGGTTTTTGTATGGGCAAAGTCAAAACCGCGTATTTTTGGGAAACAATTCAGCCTGTGATATGAAAATTGGCAGATGCAGGTATAATTGAAGCTGCAGAAGTAATCAAGGTCAGATACAATTGGCGAATTGAGTAATATGTAAATGAGTAACTGAAACTGTAGGAGTAATAAAGATCAAGGTCATTTCTTGACCTTTGTCCAAGGTCATTAAGATATGAAATTAAAACATATTTTTGTCAGAAACCAATGGGCCATTTGTAACAAAATTTTATATGATAGCTTTAATGAACAAGGAAATGAAAATTAAGTAATATGTATAAGTTTGGTCACTTGACCAAGATGGCCCACACGCCCATTAAAGGTAAAAACCCTTCAGAAATCATCTTCTCTGAAACCAGTGGGTCGATATCATTGAATTATATAGCATTGTGGACTTAAACCAATCAAAGATGGTAAAAAAAGATGACCCTTGATGTTCCGTGGCCTATTTTAGGCTAAGGTCAACTTTGATCACATAGGTGTTTGTCTGGGAAAAAGTCAAAAAGTATTTTCCGGAAACTATTGCAGCATGTAATACGAAAATAGGCAGATGAGTAATTGAAACTGCATGAGTAATCAAGGTCAGGGTCATTCCTAGAACTTCATCAAAGGACATTCAGCTACGAAAATTAAAACTCATTTTTCTCAGAAACCACGCAACCCTTTGTAACCAAATTTCATATGGGACAAGGAAATTAAAATTAATTACTAAGAGTTGAGTCACATGACCAAGATGGCCGACTTGCCGTATAAAGTATAAGTCCTTCAGAAATTTTCTTCTCTGGAACCAGTGGGTCAATTATCATGTAACTTGGTATGTAGCATTTTGGACTCAAGCAAACATACTTTGTAGGTTGATGAACCTGGATGACCTTGATCTCTTTTAGGCCAAGGGCAACTCTGCGTCACATAGACTTTTGTATGGGAAAAAGTCAAAGCCATGTATTTTTACGAAAACTATTGCAGCGTGTTATCTGCAAATTCCTGTAAGCTGAATGAGTAATTGAAACTTCAGCGTATTCAAGGCCAACACCGTTCCTTGACATTGGCCCAAGGTCATTTAGATTTGAAAATAGATTTTTTTTTTCTCAGAAACCACCGGACCATGTAAAAACCAAATTTCATATGAAAGCAAAAATGAAAATAAAATATGAGTTTGGTCGCCATACCTATATATTCTAAAACACTTCGAAAACCTTCTCTGGAACCAAATGAGTCAATTGCCTTGAAACTTGACGTGTATCATTGGGGTCTCGGGCCCATTATTTTATTCAACTTATGACCCTGGCTCGGCCTTGACCAAATTAACAACAATGTCAAATCTGGTTGCCTTTATACGGGAAAAATGGATATGGTCATTTGTTTGGAAACTATTGTTACATGTGAACTTTAAATTTGTAGATGCTATCAACTGAATGAGTAAATGAAGCTACATACGTATCAAAGTACCACTCTTTGACATTGGACCAAGATCACTCGGGTATCAAAATTAAAACCATTACGAAAACACGTCTATACTAATACATTGTACATCTTACCACAGAAAACACGAACATTTTCAGATGGAAAATTGTGATATTTCTCTTTTGTAAAAATTGTGATATTTCTGCTCAAACTATACATTGTGGGTACTCGTTAGAACCGCCTCATCGATGCGGTTCTAACGAGTACCCATACTCTATATTTTAGAGCAGAAATAAGAAAATAAGGTTTACCCCTCTAAACCCCAGTTTACTATATAACAGTAAGGTGTGAGGGGGTCAAAATTATATAGGCCTGTTTTCGTGATGTTTTAAGTTCAATTCTCTGTAAGCACCAATTTTTTTGAATTGGGGTCTGGCACACATAGTCTCAGAATTAACCGATTCTGTGATATATTATGTATTGTCACATATGAAAGAAAAAAATACACAATTAAATTCCGATTTGAAACCCAGTTGCCATGGCAACCAGCAAAATCAATTTTTGACAAAATCAGGCAAAACTGTGTGTTATTTTTAATGAAATTATCATTTTTTTATGACCAATATATAAAAATGTACATGAAAACAAATGAGAAGCACAGCGATAGTCAAAATAGTCTTTGTTTATTTTGCAGAAAGCAGAAATCAGTTTGTGAATAGGTCAAAATATGTCATAATACAAACACTACAAATTTCAGCTAATTAGCATAATTTCCAAACATTTCAAAATCAAAGATTTTGCCCATATTTGGAACATATAGTTAAAGCGGCACCGATGCTGAAACATGATCTTGCATCATTTTTGAAACAACTATGTTAGAAGATTCAACGCATGAAAAATTTGGAGTGGGGTACCAGTGTCTTGTAGGAAAAAAACTGACCGAAATTGGTATACTTTAAGGAAAAACAAAAAGTAAATTACCTGAACTGTGAAAACAGTGTGTTTAAATCTCATATGTAACAGTAGTACTAAAAAAAAAAGTTGGTGACTACAAGTAGTTTAAAATAAAGGAAAAGAAATTGTTAATCATTCAATAAACAAACAACTTTCAAACAATTATTGACTGTTTAATCAATTTTATGGTGAAAATAACCCCAAAATAGGGGGAACGGAAACAAAATTGAAATTTACTTCTGTTTTTGGAATCATGTTATGTTTAACTGCTTGGACTGAAGAACTAGTGACTTATGTTTAAAATAAAGCAGAAAATGTAACAAGTATATCTGCACGAAAAGAATAAAAGGGCAGAAACTCTTCATTTTCCAATGAAATCGCATGACATTTCCACCAAGGTAATAATACTGATACATGAACATGAAAATGTGTACATATTGAATTTCAGAGAACAACATGATCAATCTACAGGTTACAACACATTGATATTTAATAAATGCCCCCGCCCCTCACCCTACCCCGCATTGACCTTGGAAAATTAGCCATAGATCGAAGTCGTTGGACCATGCTAATAATGGACGATGATCTGTTTCCCGCTGTTTTTGTTGTGCCCCAAAGTGCAATGAATTGCGATTCTAATGCACTTGCGTATGTAATGTGACGTCTGATTGGATAAAGCCAACAATCTGCAACGGCATATTCTGCGATATACTGCCGAAAACCCGACATCACCTGGTGTCACTTTTCATTTGGTGTCATTTGGTTTAATTAAACTCAAAGAGCCTGCCTCTTTGTGTGATGTAAATTATATTTCAACAACAACAACAAAAACAAAAATAAGAAAATTAGAATGTGGATAACTGAAAATTTTCATTTAGTGGGGGTGGGGGTAAATTGTCGGTCGTACGGTGACAGATTATGCATTACAGCTCCGCTTCAGCGGCCGACGCGTCATTGAAACGAAATTTCCGCCCGAAACCGCCCAAATGACATTTTTTTAAATAGTTATTCCCTACATCTTTGCACCTTATACCATTACAAGAACCTGGAAATCTAACATGTTCAAACACCAGGCAGACATAAAATCTTGGCCAATTTCAAATTCAGACCAGCTCCAATAATGTAATATGCCCTTGAGTGACGACAATAATATGCTTTTGATTCTTCTCAAATATGACTACATGTTAATGGGTATCTGTTCGAAAAGTGTTCGCCTGTCCTTTGTTATATTGTGATGTCGGGCTTAGTATTTACACATGTTCTAAAAGGTTTGGTTTGTCACAAGGCCCTAATGCTAAATACCATGTTTCCCTGTTCAAGGTTTCTGGAAAACATGTTTTTATGGCTTTTACTATCTATGGGATGGCAGCCATGTGGGTCAAGAAATGCAATCATTTATTTAAAAACCTTTCATTCCTATGATCGCTGGAGGCTACCTATGAGAAGCAGACATTGTATTTTGTTTGATGGGAGGTTTAACGTCCCCGTCAACACTAGTCCAGTGTATGCTGCATTGGGAAACTGCAGCCCAACCGGATTTGTTGACACTTGGTTTAACTTTACGTAAAGATAAAATATACTCAGTCAAAAAAGTAACTATATCAACTTCCGGGTAAATTCCAGTAGCTATCTGGCAGCCTTTAAGCTAAAGATGGCTGTAAACATGCGAATCGGACGTTTAGCTACACAATGCATAAATTTGCATTTGCCCATACTATTCTGCTCAAGAGTTGTCTTGCAATATGTGCCTAGGACGGTTTTGCTAGGAATTTGGCATTGCGCATGCACATATGGTCATTTTGGTTTAAACTTTATTTCTTTGTATAATACATACATCTTTTACACAGATAATGTTGACACAGAATACAAGTATCATACAAAGGGATTCAGAAAAAAGTCAACTGACTTATTCAAATCTGTATCCCTCGATTACAATATCAATGTACTAATTATAGTTGTGATTGTCAAATTTGCTCGAATTTGCAAGTTATTGTGAAGATATTGCAAGTGAATTTCATTTTGGTTACAAAATGAATAGTAGTGAAATAAAGCATATGGCTCCACGGGGAATGGATTTTAAGGTAATTAGCACTGACGAATCAAGTCTTGTGATTTTGGGCTGTCTCAAGGGAAACAATACATTACAGAAACTCAGTAGCGCTCTTCGAATCGTGATGTGAGACAAAGACTGATGATCGGTTGGATTGGACACTGTAGCTGTTTAACTTTGGCTCGAGTAAGTAGATGTGTTTCACAACCTTTTTTTATATGAACGTGCATGTATATATTTATGTATGTATGTGCGCCCGTGTAGAAAAACTACACATATTTGTACATCTGTGATAAGTACCAGCAAGGCATTTGAAATCTGTAATTATAAATTTGAAGTACAAACTCGTTTAGACTTAATAATAAGATCTTGTACTGCTAAGAATATTTGTATGTTATCAATCACAGAGAGCTCAGTACTGCCGTATAGAAGGATGTTTAAAGCAGGTTGGCAAATAGCTGAGACAATGTTTAACATGTCCTGTCTTATGTCTGTGTACTGTTCACATGCCATGAGATAATGATTCGTGTCTTCAACCGCTCCACAGGCACATAAGGAGTTATTTAGAATATTTTTTTTGAAAGAGATGATCGTGTAACGAGCTGCAAATAAGTCTTAGTCTGGCATGATGTACTTGCCCAATATTTTTTGAAAGAGATGATCGTGTAACGAGCTGCAATTAAGTCTTAGTCTGGCATGATGTACTTGCCCAAATCTTTTACCTGCACAAAATATAACGGTGGTTTTCTTTCGTTAGACTGTAGTTTATGCTTGAAAGCTGCTAATGAGTGTGCATTTTTCTTGCCATCTGGCAAGTCGTTCCAGTTGCGAGTCGCCGACGGGAGGAAAGATGTATAATAAAGTTGCGAGTTAGCTCTGACAGTCTGTAGATTGGCATTGTTTCGCAATTCGTAAACTGTGCTACTGCCTACCATGAGTGGTACTAGTGAAGATAGGTATTCGGGTGTGAGAAAATTCTCCATTTTGTAATAGAGTACAATTTTGTGTTTTTGCCTCCGAGCTTCCAGAGATTCCCATCCAAGATCATAGAGAAGGGAGTTGATTGATACAAGTTTTGTTGCTCCAGTAACGATTCGTGCGGCTTCATTTTGAATTTTTCTAATTCGTTCGCCTCGTATCGGGTGCAATTGTCACAGACAACATCGGCATATTCAAGAAGTGGCCTTATAAAAGAAGTATATATTGTTTGTAAGGATTTTCTATCGAGTGTGAATTTAAGTTTGCGAATTATATTAATCCGAAACCATGCTTTCGTTTTGATGTTGTCTATATGGTCGTGCCAGGTGCAGTCGGTCGGAAAAGTTAGGCCTAAATGCTTGTGAGAATGTACTTCGTTAATGTTTGCTGGTTCATTGATATAGGAGGATGATCGGGTTTATTTATTTTTCGCGAAAAAATCATTGACTCGGATTTCGCAGGATTGAAAGAAACAAGCCATTTCGTTGCCCATGAGTTAATCTTAGCCAGGTCAGTGTTAATCTGGGCTGCCGCTTGCATGGGGTTCTCCACCACTATGAACAGACTAGTATCATCTGCAAAGAGCCTGATAGAAGAATGTATGTCTACAACTATGTCATTAATATAAATCAGAAACAGAAGTGGGCCAAGGATGGAGCCTTGTGGGACTCCTGCCTTGATAACAGACCAAGACGATGCAAGACGATGGTCATTTTTTGTCTGAGATGAAAGATCATGTCCATTGAACATAGAAACTCACTTTACCTTTACAATATCTTATGATCTTACACTACTATCAAGGCTTTAATTTGTGAAATTCTCAGATTATCACCCTTTCAATTAAAAGTATAGCAATTTTAAAACTCTTGTTATTTCTATACCTGTCATTCAATTTCTGCAATTTCTTTAAAAAAGCCCTTTGTTGTCTCCCTTGCTGTTAATCATGATGGAAAATAATGCTGAAAATTCATGCAGCATGTAGAACTACAAACTGCGATTTCCTGTGGAGTTTCAATTGAAACAGCATTTTGCACAGACATTCGAAGAATCGGAAGCCTATACGTGATCGCCCGTTTCTCGAAGCAAATGGAACTAAAGTTCCAAATCTTTTGTGAATAGACACACGGGGTATCTAATAAAAGGTTACATGTATAAACTTTTAGAAATCTTGTGCTAAATGTAATTTTTTATGGTGTTAAATCTTGGCTTTTGTAATGGTTTATTCTGCGAAATTGTCACAGTGACCCCTTGGTGGTTGACAACGATAGCCTTGGCTGCCGAGTTTATATACACATAACAGTTCAGGCTTTTCATGGACAAATTAGCCCTCTAACGTAAACAAAACAAACTTTTGTATTGGCTATGGTAACAGAAGCAATTTTATGTATAGGAACTTTTTTGACTCAGTATATATTTGAATGGGAAAGTGGCAAAACTGTATTTTTCCATAGTCAGTTTTCCGAAAGCAAACATCAATACACACACAGTTTCATTTCCACTTCATTGCAGCTGGTATAAAGTTTCATGTGGTGGCGATTGAACGTTCCCCAGTGCACAGTACAGATTATAGTTCAAGTTAAAATGAAATCACTGAGCCAACTGTGATGTCTTAACCCTTATCTTGCTGAATATTCATTTAAGCCACAACCATTTCTGTCTATTAACAAATCAAATTACTTGATGTAATTTATTCCTACAAATTCATAAACTGAATGTCAAACAGTGTAGGTCCTGTTCAGAAGCCATCTGATCTAGATCTACACTGTTTGCAAAGATAGGGGTTGTCGTGAACAGCATAATAAGGGTTAATACTGCTCAAATAATCGTCGTAGAGCGTAAGCAGTCCTGCGACGTAAAGTGATGCTCTTTAAGTGTCTTTATATAATCTGTGACTATTGTTTACCCGTTTCTAAAGGCACTTATATATATATATATATATATATATATATATATATATATATATATATATATATATATATATATATATATATATATATATATATATATATATATATATATATTAAGAAGGCCCCGCCCCCGCCCATAGGGGCTTGAAGAAATATATGGGCTGCATGATGCTTCCACGCAGAGCTGAATCCGGCCCGCACACTAGTACAGAGGATCAAAGCCTGTCCAAGAACCGCGGTGCGAGGCGGACCGTCCATGCTAATAAACCCTACTGGTTTAATTGGGCGACAGGGCTTGAGATGTCATTTCATCTCAATGTCGGGTAAAATTGGAAGCGACCGTCTCCAAAATGACCTTTACAGTGTTGACGGGGACGTTAAACCTCAAATCAACCAACCAACACACCTTATTAATGTTATCACAATTAATAAATGTGCCGCGAACTATCTTTTTTTTATATATATATTCTACATTTAACGCAGGCCTACCGCTTTGTACAAACAAAATGTTCCATGAAAAAAAAAAGTTGAAGAAAAAATTGAAATAGTCATTCACAGCTGTTACGTTTGTTGATAAAACATAAGAGGACGGTTTCAGCTTTTTTAAAAGCTTTCCTTGTTACGACTACGATATTGGTATTATTCAGGTGTGTCATATTTTACCCGTGTCAGATGTTAAAAATAAATAAAACGAACAATAAACCGTGTCAGGCAGTTTGGATTTTCCTTAAGTGTCGTCTAATTTGTGTAAAACAGGTCAAAGAACTGAAATATTATAACTAATCGTGGATTATTTTTTCCGACCGACGGTAATGTGCTACTGTTTGAGAAATCAGCCGCTAAATGTTACATGTTAAAGATGTAAGTGTATGTAGGAGTGTTTCATGTCCGTTTACTGAGTCGGGCACATCACGTATTCAACACTTTGTAGACCACATCGAAAACAAAAGTGCCCTAACACCTCAACCAGTTCAATGAGGGGCTTCATTGTCATACGAATATCCAAAATCTATATTTCGAGCATAAAAATATCAAATTTTAGGAATCAAATAAACAAGAAATATCTTTAAAAAAGATAAACGGCGTAAGAGGTACTGGAAATCAATATTGAAACTATTTTGTGGTTCAATATGAAAAGAAGAACGTTTTTAAAATATAAACTTTATTACGAATTCAAACAGTATCAAAAGTATTTGAAAATTCCATGCCAATCAGGTATCTTTTTTGATAAAGAGTAAGCAAAGTGTAAAACCATGCAGCCCAATCTATTTCTTCAGGCACCGATGGGCGGAGGCTTAACAGAATTGTTTTGACAATATTTGAAGACACATTTCTGTGAAATAAAAATCAATCCAAGTATCCCTTATACAGGAGATTTTGAAAGATTTTGGCAACAAGAGGGATAACTCCATTCATAAACCTTGAACAATCATTCAGCCCTTTCAGACAGTTTGATTGCAACCAGACCAGTAGCTTCAGGGCAGAGGTCACTTAAATACTGTGAACATGCTTTCATCTGAGTCAACACCGTTTACCAAAAATGATATTTTATCGAAATTATATTGGTTCGTGCTTTTATTTCAGCTCACTTAATTCCAAAAGACTACTTCAAGACTATAAACCGTTTTCTTTCTCTCTTTTATTGTCTATTTCGGTTACGCTAGGGCAACTAGACCTGTCAGAAGCTGACTATAGCCCCGCTTTAGCGCTTTCTGAAGTCATGACACATCTGTTTTGTTTGTAAGGGTCCCGAAAATTTATTTGCGGGTGCCCTATAGTAATCACCCTGTCTGTCCGTCCGTCTGTCCGTCCACATTTTTTATGTTTTGTTTTTCTTACTAACTTACAAACCTTCAGACGCATCAACTTCAAACTTTAAATATAAGGTCACAATATCATTACACAATTTCATGACAGGTTACGTAACTCTAGCTACAGTACGCCAGAGTTATGGCCCTTTGAAAAAATAAAAATGTCCACATTTTTCATGTTTTTTTTTCTTAATAACTTAAAAACCGTCAAACCTATCAACTTCAAACTTTAAATATATGGTTTCATTATCATTACACAATTTTATGGCAAGTTACGTAACTGTAGCTTCAATACTCTCAGAGATATGGCCCTTTGAAAAACTAAAACATTCAGCTTTTTTCGTCTTTTTTATCTTTATTTTAAAACCGCTATAGATATTCATCGACAGTTGCCCTATAGTAGTGCCCTGTCTGTCCGACCGTCCGTCCGTCCATCCGTGCGTCCGTTCATCCGTCCGTCCGTCTGTTTGTCCATCTGACCGTCTGTCCGTCAACATTTTCACGTTTTTTTCTTTATAACTTACAAACCTTCAAACGCATCATTTTCAACCTTTAAACGTAAGATCGCAACAACATCAAACAATTTCATGGCAAGTTACTTAACTCTAGCTATAATACTCTGAGACCGGCCCTGATAGCTCAGTTGGTAGAGTGCCCGCTCCAGGGAACGGGAGGTCACGGGTTCGATCCCGGGCCGCGGCATACCAAAGTCGTTAAAAATGGTACTAGCTGCTCCTCGCTTGGCACTCAGCTTTACGGGGTAGAGCTAGGACTGGTCGACCCAGTGTCAGGATAATGTGACTGGGTGTGGTATCATGTAATGTGTCTGGGACATGATACTTCAGTGAGGCAGCACTATAAAAGTGAGCATTGAGCTTCCTATCGCAACCAGACACAGTCGTGATATGACTGAAAAAATTGTCACAGTGAAAGCGACGTTAAACACACACACACAATACTCTGAGAGTTATCAGCTTTTTTCGTCTTTTGTTTTCATATAAATTTCAAAAACCAATATAGATATCCAAATGAAAATGAAGCTGAAGTTATTGACAGTTGCCATATAGTAATACCCTTTCGTTTTTATTCAAATGCATCAACTTCTAACTTTAGGTATAGGGTCACAATACCATTACACAATTACATGGCAAGTAACGTAACTCTAGCTACAATACACTAAGAGTTATGGCCCTTTGAAAAAAATCCAACTCCTCTGATGGCACTGCCGGGGCCCTAGTCAGTTTCACTGACAGCTCTAGTTTGATTTGTGGTTTAATGTCCCCGTCAACACTGCAAATGTAATTTTGGAGACGTCGCTTCCAATTTTGTGGGACTTTTACCCGACATTGAGATGTAATGACATATCAAGCCCTGCCGCCCAATGGAACCAATAGGGTTTATAAGCATGGACTCGCAGCGCTTTGCCTGAGCAGGCTTTGATCAGCGGTTTACCAGTACTCGTGTGCGGGGCGGTATCAGCTCTGCGTGGAAGCATCATGCACATCTATTTCTTCAAGCCCCGATGTGCGGGGGCCTCTTGACTCATCTGTAAATACGAAGTATATATTTAAACAAGATAAGTATAACATGTTTTCCTATAATGGGTTGTATCTTGAAAGATGTGGAATTTGAAAGAAATAAGAACACTCTGTAAAATCGCACTTATTTAATGCATCTATGTAAAGTGCAGTTTAAAGAACATTTAAGAAATGTTTTTTCTTCTATTTATGAAAGTATGAACGCAGTGGGTCGCGTGCAAATTAATTGAACCTTGAAGGGGTTCATGTAAACTCTGCTAGCGATTTGCTGTTGTTCATACTTTCATGAAAAGCAGACAAAATTAAGTATATTTTGTATATTTACATTCTTTGTCCATCATCACTGGACGAAAAATGCTCATAGGGCAAACTCTTAAAGCTGAAAAACATCTACAAGCTGTTTTCTACGTCACCAACGCCCGTAGGGAATCATGGTTTAGAATGACGTCACTTGACGTCACTGAAAATCACGTAACTCGATGCGTTCATAGAAGTCTGAACTACGTTGTTTTCTGTAGGTTTACATTAGACTTTACAGTGGAAATGTAAATATTCTGTATTATTTTGATCTAAGCAAACAGTATAGATCCTCATCAGACGCCACGTTCTGTGGCGTCTAATCTGGACTTACACTGTTTGCCAAACCCAACACATGATGGTTCAAGACCAGATTGTACAGCTAACCATATTAGGCAACAGTCTGACCTCACTGCGAAACCAACAAATCAGTGATAGTCATGATGACTTTAGCGCTGAAAAAGATCTTGTGCTTGGTAACATGGTCGACTGCTCCCGCCGAATGGGTCTTGAAGAAATGGTTTGGGCTGCATGCTGCTTCCACGCTGAGCTACAACAGACAGCACACGACTACTGGTAAACTACATAGAGGTTCTAAGCCTACCCAGGAAAAGTGGTGGTGTTCCATGCATATAAACCCTAAATTGGTTTTATTTGGCAGCAGGGCTTGAGGAGTCATTTCATCTCAATGTCGGGTAAAATGTCCCATAATATTGGTATAAGTACCTCGGGATGACGTCACTTCCCGTAGCAACCAAACGGCGAATTCGCGGCGAATTTGATGGTGACCATGTAATTTAAGTTTTTAATCAATTACCCTTTACCCTGGCAAACAGTGCAGACCCAGATCAGACGCCGCAGAATATGGCGTCTGATCAGGGCCTCCACTGTTTGCATAAAGTTCAGCCACTTTCCAAATAGATTTTGAAGAAAACACAGCTAGACACCTTAAATTTTGAAATGGACTCCTGCTATATATAAGGAGGTAATTGCAGGCCCCCGCTTCTATGTCTAATGGAAGACACTCATATTGCAACCTAATTATTGGCTATATAGCAAATTATCAGACTGCTGTTAAATTAATGATATCGTCACATCAATTTAATATAAATATATTCGAATTCAACTATTAGTAGCATAGTTTCAATCCAACATTTTCTCTTTAAACCACTAGGAAATATACTTAAGCCTTAATGCATTCTAAACCACGCCCACTAAATAACATTCGGATCCACTGGGTAAGTATGTAAAATTGATTGACAGAAAGGGATCTAGGAAGTATATTTTTCATAGTTAGTAAAAATGTACTTCTATATATCTACGAATAAAATTCGCCCAAGAAAAGAGAAACGACCTAGTGATAAGTCGATTATTATTCTAAACAACTGAAATTGATCTGGGGTAAGGATTCACGACTTTACAGTCGAATACAAAAAAAGTGCTTCATGTTTCGAATTTCCCCCAAGACGATTACCGCAAGTCATACGCTGAGTTAAATGGATTAGTTTCAGTAAATACTTTTTCAATTTTGCCACACCAAAAATGTGCTTCTGACGATTGATAAAACGCTTGAGCTGAAATACATGTATAAAACTCTACATGAATTTGACGCAAAAATTACACGATTAAGGAAGCTAAACCTTTTGTAAAAACAAAAAACTAGAACACGTCTGTGGAAGAATAAGTCACATGAATACCAGATTTCAATATCGTAGGCCCAGTTGTTTATGAATAATTCGTGACACAAATTTTCAGTGTTTGCAAGTTAGAGAAAAATAAAACAAACAAATGGAAGAATAATCACAAGCAGGCTGATTCTAGGATCTATCTGTGTACTATGCACCGACGTAGATGTGACGTTGCATAAACACCATGACGTCGCACCGACGTTGATGTGACGTCACAATTACGTCTTGTGCCTGTTGGGAAGCTTCAACTAGAGGACCTCTATAAAACATGCGATTTTACATTCCATTTTGCACATCATTAAAAGGCACATGATAATTCCGTATATATTATCGACTTTAATAGTTGAGAGCAACCCGTTGAACTTGTTGAACGCCCCTTGTTCACTTAGCCTTTGGGCATTGACTTAGACTGTACAGAATTACAAGCGTTTTTGTTTGTTTGTTTGATTTGAGGTTTAACGTCCCCGCTAACACTGTATGGGTCATTTTGGAGACGTTGCTTCCAATTTTGTGAGACTCAAAGTTTACCCGACATTGAGGTGAAATATGACATCTCAAGCCCTTTCGACCAATGAAACCAATAGGGTTTATAAGGACGGACGGACCGACTCGCACCGCTTTGCCTGGGCAGGCTTATATCCTCTAAACGGTTTACCAGTACACGTGTGCGGTCAGTTTCAGCTCAGCGTGGAAGCATCTTGCAGCCCATCTCTATTTCTTCAAGCCCCGATGGGCGGGGGCTGTCAAGATTGTCTGTTATGATTTATTTCGTATCAACTGTTTTACTGGTATTAGTTGTGTTTGTGTGTGTGTGTGTGTGTGTGTGTGTGTGTGTGTTTTGTTTGTTTGTTTGTTTGTTTTGTTTTTGTTTTTAAAGCTCTTACTTGCCAATTTTTTATTATTGCATCTCTTGGATACTTTATGTGCACTTTTATGACTCAGTGACATTATTGTAATAAACACGGCTTACTTGATCATTGCATTCATACCAATCTTACCTAATTTCTTTCAAATGAAACAAGCTTTGTAATATTGTAGCGCAAGGAATAAATAATTGTGGTGAAATATGGCATATGAAGTCATATAATTTATGACACCATTTTGAGTTTAAATTGACTAGGTTGTAATGTTAAGTGAAAAATTGCAGTAGTTATGTAGTCTCGTAGTTACTTTTTTGCAGCAGTATACACATCTTCAACCAATCGCAAATTACAAATTTTTGGCATTGATCCATAATTCACACTGTCGTGCCACAGGATTCCAGGAACCTTGGGGCTGGCGTATTTTCTGCTGTAAATAAATAGGCGATTTTATTGATACCCCGCCGCGACGCGGAGACGGGATTATAAGAGTGACCTTCGTCTGTCCAATTGTCCGCCCGTCTGTCTGCCTGTCCTATATGTCCGTCCTCACACTTTCTTGTCCGCACTATATCTCTTGAACCGTTTTTTCATTATATTCACCTCAGTAAGATGATGTACAGAACTGAAAACTAAACCATGCCGACACAAGGTCAAGATCACAATTGTGACACGTTTGAGCCTTGAATTTCGTGTCCGCTGTATTATCACTTTTTCCTCTAGAATTATTTTCATTAAACTTTGATCAAATATTCGCCTCAGTGAGCCAATGTCAGAACCCACAGCTAAACCATGCTGACAAAAGTGTTAATTGCTTGTTTGCACATAATAAGTCATTTAATGAATGAAGGGGGATATTGTCTTATAAAGAACAATTTTTACTTCCAAATGATGTGCATGTATAGTCTGTTTGTGTTATTCGTAATCTCAAAAGCCTGTGCAGCATACAGAGACATACGTTACAGTAAGATAAGTTCCTGATAATTACTTTTTATTCATTTTATGGTAAATCCTTGCATTGACCAATCTGAAAAAAAAAAAAAAAAAATGTAAGCCACATGATAATATTTGTATAAATACTTTAATTAATTTTGACATTATTTAAACGTTTTAAGGGTAACATATGTTACTCATCTGTTGCAGGATAATATGCTACCATTGCAAAATACCTTACACTTGTTCTGGCGAAGCTTATATTATGTAGTTTGAGATCATTGGAGTACAAAATACCCCTAAGATGTGGGTTGTATATGGCCAGCCCAAGGACTGTCTTTAAGAAAAATCTACCCTGCTGTTACATGTACATTATGAGCACCTTTCATGCCTGGCTAAAACTCATTTCATTCACGTTTTGCTTGACGATGAACAGTGTATATTACCAGATAATTGTTTGATATAGGTAACTCACCACAAACAACAGCCAGGGGATGCCAATCATCTTTGTAACGATGTTTGAATGAATGGGCTCCCAACTATACATATTGATATTCATTAGTATGAAGCGATATAGTACTAGATTCCATATACTCGTATTCATGTAAGCTACGTTACCCAAATTACATACAGCATTGATTCAACAAGGGATTATTCTTAAGAAATCGTTTCTATTCAGCTTTGCTGGTAAATAAGCTAACACATTTCCTATATACATGTACTTATTTCAAGCTCCATGAAAGATTTGTTTCGAATATATTTCTGATCTCTTTTTGGAAAACAAAAGTGGTGTACAATACACTGTTGAAATAGAGATTGCACGACAAACTTACAGCCAAATCAGCTACACATGTGTGGTCAGTAAATGGCCACCTAAATCACAAATATGACACAGACAAAACGAATAGATTTGAAATAATTGCATTGCAGCTGAGACCCTCACATTTGTATCCCATAGTGTCTATTTACAAACGCTTATACATGTAATATACGTTATCTTTGTTGTCACCGCAATAATGATGGCTGCAAAGAGCCATCTGTGGACTACTTATATCATCACGCAACCTTATAAAGGGCTATATATCATGAAATGCGCCTTCAAACTAGCTTGTTAGCCAACTGGAATTTGATTCATTTAATATTGTCAAGAGCCTTATTGGTAACGTATACTGCAGGCCACCTAAGGGTTACGCCCCAACATCCAGAGGGCTAACATGTCTCAATCTTTAGGATTTAGAGTAGGCTTTCAGAATATTATACCCTCAAAACTCCCACAAGTGGTGCATGGCGGGGGTCTATTGGCACCTGAAGGTCTAGGTCCCTAAGTTTTGAATGGATCTTCCTGTAACTTACATATAAATAAGTTAGGGATGAAAGCTTGAATGTGTTTACAAACTAACATTGTTGGCGCATTACTCAAAAAGTTAAGACCACTTCGTAGCTGAAAATGCCGATTTTGTACCTTTTGCCATCACCATAATTCCTTTAGTTTTGATTGAATCTTCCTGAAAGTTCGGATGAATTTGAAAACTGGTGATGTCTGCCTATCTCTCATAGAGTTACATCCCCTTGAATGCTGAAAATACCTGTTTTTGACTTTGTCATCAGCTTTAATCCTTGGGTACAGATGGGAACTTCCTGAAACTTTGAATCTGTTAGCTCAGGTGAGCGATATAGGACTATCATGGTCATCTTGTTTATTTATTTATTTACAAGTATTTGTTAATTGCAACATATATGTTACTTTCATGGAGATGGATCATGACATCTTTTCTACGGTCATTCTCTTCCTCTCGCTGTTTCAAAAAGGGCAGTAAAAGTGTGGATAGGTAAACTGGCCGGATTAAAATGACCTCAAATAGTGTTGACTGGGCCGTAAAACTCCAATACAAACAAACATATATGTTATATACATATAAGTACATGTATTATATATTCATCGGTAGCTTGGTAGGATGCGCGTCTGACTAGTGATCAGGAGGACGCGGGTTCGATACCTGCCGGGTCGGCAACATTCTTTCGTGGAGATTGATCATGGAATCTTTTCTACCGTCATTCTCTCCCTTCTGCTGATTCAAGAAGGGCAGTTGTCAGTTTCTGGCGAAAAGAATGTGCACTGTACTGGCTAACTGCTTATGTATAATATAAGCCCCAAGGAAAAGTGTGGATAGGTAAACTGACCGGCAAAAATGACCTAAATAGTATTGACTGGGCTGTTAAACTCCAATGCAAACAAACAAACACATATGTTATATAATGTTGTATTGTAATTACTAAGTGCATGTGGTCTGTGCTATTGTAGGGGAAAGGCCGTAACAAATGCTGAGAGAACTTGTGGCCAAATCCCGTTGCTTGCTGTAATATGCAATTAAATATGATTAAACTAGTTAAAAAATATATGATTTATTTTTCAGAGATACAATAGAGAAAGAGGTACAAGTGCACTGTTATTAAATTAAGGATGTCTGTAACAAACGCTGTACAGAGGCACCGGACGATTCCGATGACAAAACGAGATTCGCTATCAACCAATGGAAGTCGATTGTCATTAATCTCAAATACCTCGAATAACAACAACAACAAACATGTAGACGAACACAAAGGTCCTAAATGGACAAGGAAGGTGAAAAGAACCGAGTCATACAAAAAAGCTACGGAGAGACAATCAGTCTATGAGGAACTATGTGCTTCTAAAGGAAGAGAAATAATAATTTCAACTGCAAAGGATGATGATAGACGCAAATACCATACTCTCCCAATCAGAAGAGAAAATAATAACAATGAAATTGACATAAACTCGTGTAGCTCTAAATCAAAGAAAGATAAGCATAGTCCTTTTGTAGTGCGAAATTCCTCGGTAAAATCCGGTACCTACCCGTCGCCGGACACTGATGATGATGAGTGGTCCGTGGAGCCAGAAAAGAAAAAGAAAAGTGGTTTTAAACGTTTTAAAGAAAGGTTATTGTTTATGTTTGAAAAGGACGACAGGGAAAGAAATCGAAGGCGGGAAAAACAGAAATATCCACACAGTGTAGGTAGCAGTACTCGGAGCAATATGAGTAGCGGAAAGAAAAAACATACAGATGATAAACGTGAAAACACGCTTTATCATAACCATTCCAATGAACAAAAACCAGGCAGACAAAAGATTACAGAGTCAAAGGAACATAAGATGACAAATGATTGGACTCAGGATTCACCGGGGAAAATAAGAAAAGAACTGAATATTTTTAAATCTTTCAGGGATAGTTTAAGACGGAAATCGCCACCATCAGGTAAGTTTTTGACTGAAAGTTAAACTTCAGCACCATGCATCTGAATGTTAGATAAGGAGTAGCGCTGACAAATTTGGGATACATGTATTACTAAGTGTTTTTAATTCTGCACTGAAGTGTATTTTGTGGGTCTTTCTTAGAATCGCTGGCAAGTACCAAAACAAATGTTTCCAACAAAAATACAGAAATATCGCTTAATCGTCACCATTCATTACGATAACACCCCCGTGCGACATAGTGCATTTTTCACATCTCCAAAATGGCTACTTTTCCGATGAAAATTTGTGATATTTTTCTTATTTATACTCCAAACATAGGTTATGGGTGCTCGTTAGAACCGCCTCTTTGAGGCGGTTCTAACGAGTACCCACAACCTATGTCTTGGATCAGAAATAAGAAAAATAATACCCCCGTACACCCCAGTTTTCTTAATATCAACTGGGGTTTAGTGGGGTGTTCATCTCACGGACTTGTTCACGTGATGACTCCGCCTTATCTGGAGGTATGTTACCTAGTCTGCACAGTGATATACTTGTAAATGTAAGCACCCTTTTTTATGTACAGAAATATTTTCACTGCATGATTCGATTTAGTCGTCAAAGTTATCTTTGCAACATTACATCATAACGAATTAGTATAAGTAAAGTTAAACCGTAAATTGAAAAAGTAAGCATAGTGCAATATAAATATAAAGGGCCCCAAACTACTGTAAATTGTTTTCATTATTAGATTGATCAACATGTGCATGCCTAAGGTGCATTGCTTGCCACCCTGTTAATGATTTTGACTAAACTTCAAATTTCCTGGAATGTACATGTCCAAAATCAACTTCCAAAATTCAGTAGTGAAAGCGTTTAAGTTTTTCATTTGATTTTTCTCTAACTCTTGATGCGAATGTAATTTTGACTTCAGTGAAACAACAAGGGTTACCATTGGATTCACACTGACCAGAAGGTAATATAAAGTTTGCTAGGCCAACGTTATACATACAAGAAATTTGGGTTTCAAATTAGGTCATTAGTGTTATTTTTTGTTCTATTTCATGTCGAAAACATAGATTGTGATACCAATTAGAACCACATCACGAAAACACGCCTATATAATTTTGACCCCCTTGAACCCCACTTTTATATAGTAAAACTGGGGTTTACAGGGGTAAACCTTATTTTTCTTTTTTCTGCTCTAAAATATAGATTGTGGGTACTCGATAGAACAGCCTCATCGAGGCGGTTCTAACGAGTATCCACAATCTTTGAGCAGAAATAAGAAAAATATCACAGTTTTTCATCATAAAATTTTCTATTTTTCGGCGGTAAAATGGTCAATGTATTTGTATAGGCCTGTTTTTATTCCCGCGACCGAATAGGTTCGGGGGATATAGCGATCAGCCTGGCGTCCGTCCGTCTGTCCGCACCAACAAATGTATAGTTAGGTGGCTATGTAAATGGACAGAATCAATGTAAGTCTATGGGATTTATTCCGTTAGACACCGAAAATACTTCTTTTCAGTGGCTAAAAGTAGCCACTTAAGTATCAATCCTGCCAAAAATAGCCACATAAGTATACATCCGTGAGAACTTACGTCCGTCCGTCCGTCCGTCCGCACCAACAAATGTATAGTTAGGTGGCTATGTAAATGGACAGAATCAATGTAAGTCTATGGGATTTATTCCGTTAGACACCGAAAATACTTCTTTTCTGTGGCTAAAAGTAGCCACTTAAGTATCAATCCTGCCAAAAATAGCCACATAAGTATACATCCCGTCCGTCCGTCCGTCCGTAGACGCAACCTTGTGATGTCCATAACTCCTATACCCTTTGAGATTCATTGATGGTTCCTGGCACAATTGTTCACAAGGGCGGGACGGCGTGTCATGCGCAAGAACCAGAACTCTGGATGCCATACTTCTTTAGTTATCTCCCCTTTTAATAAAATAGAATGCCTTCTTTGTGATAGCCATAACTCCAATACCCTTTGAGATATATTGATGGTACCTGGCACAGTTGTTCACAAGGCTGAGACGGTGTGTCATGCACAAGAACCACAACTCTGGTTGACATGGTTTTGGAGTTATCTCCCCTTCCAATAAAATAGAGTGACAACCTTGTGATGGCCATAACTCCTATACCCTTTGAGATTCATTGATGGTTCTTGGCACAATAGTTCTCAAGGCTGAGACGGTGTGTCATGCGCAATAACCAGAACCCTGGATGCCATACTTTTTTAGTTATCTCCCCTTTTAATAAAATAGAATGACTACTTTGTGATGGCCATAACTCCAATACCCTTAGAGATATATTGATGGTACCTGGCACAGTTGTTCACAAGGCTGAGACGGCGTGTCATGCACAAGAACCACAACTCTGGTTGCCATGGTTTTGGAGTTATCTCCCCTTCCAATAAAATAGAGTGACAACCTTGTGATGGCCATAATTCCAATACCCTTTAAGATATATTGATGATACCTGGCACAGTTGTTCACAAGGCCGAGACGGTGTGTCATGCACAAGAACCACAACTCTGGTTGCCATGGTTTTGGAGTTATTTCCCCTTCCAATAAAATAGTGACAAACTTGTGATGGCCATAACTCCTATATACTTTGAGATTCATTGATGGCACTTGGCACAATTGTTCACAAGGCTGCGACGGCATGTAATGCTTAAGAACCAGAACTCTGGATGCCATACTTTTTTAGTTATCTCCCCTTTTAATAAAATAGAATGACTACTTTGTGATGGCCATAACTCCAATACCCTTTGAGATATATTGATGGTACCTGGCACATTTGTTCACAAGGCTGAGACGGCGTGTCATGCACAAGAACCACAACTCTGGTTGCCATGGTTTTGGAGTTATCCCCCCCTTCCAATAAAAAAGAGTGACAACCTTGTGATGGCCATAATTCTAAAACCCTTTAAGATATATTGATGATACCTGGCACAGTTGTTCACAAGGACAAGACGGTGTGTCATGCACAAGAACAACAACTCTGGTTGCCATGGTTTTGGAGTTATCTCCCCTTCCAATAAAATAGAGTGACAACCTTGTGATGGCCATAATGCCAATACCTTTTAAGATATATTGATGATACCTGGCACAGTTGTTCACAAGGCTGAGACGGTGTGTCATGCACAAGAACCACAACTCTGGGTACCATGGTTTTTTAGTTATCTCCCCTTCCAATAATATAGAATCACTACCTTGTGATGGCCACATCTCGAACACTCTTTGAGATATACTGATGATACTTGGTACAGTAGTACATGAGGTTAAGCAGGTGTGTCACATGCAAGAACCACAACTCTGGGTGCCATGGTTTTTTAATTTAATTATCTCCCCTGACAATATAACCTTGTGATGGCCATAACTCCAATACCCTTTGAGACATATTGATGGTACTTGGCACAATTGTATACAACGTTGAGACGGCGCTTCATGCCTAAGAACCACAACTCTGGGTGCTATGATATTTGAGTTATCACCCCTTCCAATATAACAGTATGACAACCTTGTGATCATCGTACCTCCAATACCCTTTGAGACATATTTGTGGTACTTGATGCAGATTTACATGTGGTTAAGCAGGTGTGTCTTGCTCAAGAATTACAACTCTGGGTGCTCTGGTTTTTAGTTATCTCCCCTGGCAATATAACCTTGTGGTGGCCATAACTCCAACAGCCTTTGAGATACATTGAAGGAACTTGGCACAATTGTATACAAGGTACAGAAGGGATGTCATGTGCAAGAACCACAACTGTTGGTGCTGTGGTTTTTGAGTTATCTGCCCTTTCGATATAACAGTATGACCAGCTTGTGATCACCATATCTCCAAACACCTTTTGAGACATATTGATGGTACTTGTACAGAAATACATGAGCTTAAGCAGGCATGTCATGCACAAGAACCACATTTCTGAGTGCCCTGGTTTTTTAGTTATCTCCCCTGAATGTATAATCTTGTGATGGCCATAAGTGCAATACTTTTTTGATATATTGCTGGTTTAATTCTGGTGCACTTTCTATTGGTGAACAATCTTCTGATGGCCATATTGGCTTTTGGTCGGGGGATTTGCCATCTCTTCCGATGGCTATTTTCGTAATGGCCTTTAACGAGTATGATAAGTAGGCAAAAAGTTTATTTTCAAAAGATCTGTCCCTTGAGTTTTGTGATCATTTCTCTTTTTAATTTGAATAATTCATTAACAGTGCATTTACCATTGTTTTCGCCCCTTTGATTGGGCCCTGGTGACATTATGATGTCAACGATCTGTTCCATTGTAAACAGGTTGTTATTTCATTTTAGCATGGAGACCAGATGCTTTCGGGAAATAATAGATTGACCAAGAAAGAAAACCTAATTTAGTTGGCGTTCATTGAAGTATGAAGAACAAAATAAGTGAGCCCCTAAGATTCGTGTAAACTTCGCTCGTGACCCTGAAGAAAAAAATAAGCGAGGCCCTAAGGTTATTGTGAACTTTGCTCATGACCCTGAAGAACAAAATAAGTGAGCCCCTAAGGTTCATGTTAACATTGCTCGTGAACCTGAAGAACAAAAAAGTGAGACCCCAAGATTTATGTAAAGTTTGCTCTTGACCCTGAAGAACAAAATAAGCGAGCCCCCAAGGTTCATGTAAACTTTGCTCGAGACCCCGAAGAACAAACTAAGTGAGCCCCTAAGGTTCATGTTAACATTGCTTGTGACCCTGAAGAACAAAATAAGTGAGACCCTAAGATTCATGTAAACTTTGCAGGCCAGATGTTTTCGGGAAATAATAGATTAAGCCAGAAAGAAAACATACATGTAATTTAGTTGACTTTCTATAAGTATGAAGAACAAAATAAGTGAGCCCCTAAGATTCATGTAAACTTCGCTCGTGACCATGAAGAACAAAATAAGCGAGCCCCTAAGGTTCATGTAAACTTTGCTCGTGACCCTGAATAACAAAATAAGTGAGCCCCTAAGGTTCATGTTAACATTGCTCGTGACCCTGAAGAACAAAATAAGTGAGACCCTAAGATTCACGTAAACTTTGCTCTTGACCCTGAAGAACAAAATAAACGAGCCCCTAAGGTTCATGTAAACTTTGCTCGAGACCCTGTAGAACAAATTAAGTGAGCCCCTAAGGTTCATGCTAACATTTGCTCGTGACCCTGAAGAACAAAATAAGTGAGACCCTAAGATTCATGTAAACTTTGCAGGCCGGATGCTTTCGGGAAATAATAGATTAAGCCAGAAAGAAAACATAATTTAGTTGACGTTCATTGAAGTATGAAGAACAAAATAAGTGAGCCCCTAAGATTCATGTAAACTTCGCTCGTGACCCTGAAGGTCAGCCTCGATAGCGCAGTGGTTAGCGCGTTCGACTCATAATCGAGAGGTTGTGCGTTCGAATCCGCCACCGGTATCGAGGTGTGTCCTTGGGCAAGACACGTAATGACACTGCCCCACTCCACCCAGGTGTAAATGGGTAGCAGTGGTCTAAAAGCCACTGCCTCTCTCTCTCGCGCGCGTGAAAACACCCGGAATGAGTGTTCGAGAGCGATTTAATAAGCTTAAAGCTTTCATCACAATCGAACTAAAATAAATTAGTATAAACTAAAATAAGTGAGCCCCTAAGATTCATGTAAACTTCGCTCGTGACCCTAATGAACAAAATAAGCGAGCCCCTCAGGTTCATATAAACTTTGCTCGTGATCCTTAAGAACAAAATAAGTAAGCCCCTAAGGTTCATGTTAACATTGCTCGTGACCCTGAAGAACAAAATAAGTGAGACCCTAAGATTCATGTAAAGTTTGCTCTTGACCCGATGTTTATACTTCAATGAACGTTAAGGAGGATGGGGAGTAATTCTTTTCTCTTTAGATTTTTTTTTTTATTTTCTTATATTTTGTAGCTTGAAATCTCTGCACTCGTTTGCCGGTATAAAAATATAGGCACACCAGGCTTTTTTTTCGAGCTTTTTAGCCTTAAAGATGGGTACTGTTTTCGAATTTATCGAATGTTTCAATAATTACCCCAGTCATTGACAAATTGTCGATAACAATTGTTTAAAACAATATTTCCAAGTTTGGTTAAAAAACCCATGCAGGATAATGTCATGTTTGCGTACCTATCTGTGAAAGACAAACTCTTTCACAGATTTTTGTCGAAACACCTATATACAAATGTCCTTTTCTGCATGTTTTGCTGTTTTGAGATGCAATTTTCGCTATATTTGAAAAAAGAATGCATTTTTCGTTTTTAGATTTTTCTTATTTTCACATATATTGTGTAATAATATTAGATACACGAAATAGGCGTGAAACTTGCCCATGTCACCAGGCATCTGAGAGAAATATTGCAGAAAAAATTACCCCACCCTCCAATAAAAATGGCTAAAAAAGCATTAAGATATTGTTTAAATGACAAGAACAAGGATTATACCTTTATTATTGCACATACATTTGCTTCCTTAATGTGATATGAACCAAAGTATTTCATTAGAATTGAAACACAATTTCATTTATAAGTTTTATGGTGTGAAAAATGGATTTTTTCTGGCCAAAAAATGCATATTCTGATATAGTCATATTGTCGTTTTGTTCATGTTTAAAAGATATGAAGCCATTAACATTGTCGCAGACGTTCAAACAATGTCAGATGTATGTTATTAATATACCTGGGAAACCTTATTATACATTTTTAGCTATCTTTTTTGACAATTTATTACCCCACCCCCTAATGAAATGGGTTGAAATTGAAAAAAAGAAAAAAAAAAAAAAAATACAATAAGCTGATGCAAAAGAATATAAAAAAATCCTTTTTCCCATTTAAGTTCCTGCCAACATTATAGGGAAAGTAGAAACACTTCTAATTATTTTTTTTCTATAATTTTGACAAGTTTTTTTGTTTTTTTTTTCATGCCATATTGACCGGAAACGCTATTTAATTATCTATTGGCTGTTTATGCAAACTGTGAAAGGGGGGTGAGATAAGTTATTGTTTTACTTTCCGAAAGTGGATAGAAGTGATGGCAATGACCTGGAATCGATACAATTACCCAACACCTCCGATCAGACACACCAAAGGGAAAGAACCACGAACATGAATAACTAGACCGTAATGGAAACATCACTAGCGGAAAGCCAAAATGGCAGTTGCATTCCCACATAGTGGCTTTCGTGGACCTTGAGAAGGCATTTGGTTGAGTGTCTCGGAAAGTCATCTGGGAGGCACAGAGAAAATTTGAAGTGGAGGAGTGGAACGTTCGAATGGTCCAGTGGGTGTATGCTAATTCGCGGAGCCGTATGCGTTTTTGTGTTGGTTCCATTGAAGAATTCGAATTGAAGGTCGGTGTTCCTCAAGGCTCTTTTCTCCGCCTAATGCATTTCATCATTGTGCTTTATGTCTTGTCATGCGAGTTCTCTTCTGGGAGCCTTTGTAATCGTAGCTGAATCACTTCAGTGTGCTACACCACTTCAAAGGCGTCGCCCAAAAACTTCTCATATATATAGTCTCTACAATGCATGATAGCCCGGAACTGGCCTTGAAGAAAAAGATTGTGCTGCATGATACTAACCCAATCAAACATGAGTACGAGTAGACCGCCCTGCCCAGGTAAAGTGGTGCAAGACGGACGGTCCTTATAAACATATAGATTGGTTTCACTGGCTGTCAGGTTTCATCTCAATGTCGGGTAAAAAGACCCACAAATTGGGAAGTAACCTCTCCAAAATAACCAATATTATGTTGACGTTAAAATGACTTCTCAAGCCCTGCCGCTCAACGAAACCAATAGGGTTTATATGCATGGACGGTTCGACTCGGACCCATTATCCTGGGCAGGTTTAAACCCTCTAAGCGGTTTACTAGTTCTCACGTGCGGTCGGTTTCAGCTCTGCGTGAAAGCATCATGCAGCCCGATTGGCTGGAGTCGGTACATTGACAAAATTCTGTTATGATGGTGGATGATTTGGCATACAAAGGCTCCGTGTGGCACAACCTAAACCATTATCTTTATATTCGAAACAGATCAAAGGGATTTTTTCTTGTACACCCTTTTGCTTATGCTTGATTATTGTTTGTTTGATTTGATGTTTAACGTCCCCGTCAACACTGTAAAGGTCATTTTGGAGACGTCGCTTCCAATTTTGTGGGACATTTACCCGACCTTAAGATGAAATGTCAACTAAAACCCCGCCGCCAATTGAACCAATAGAGTTTATTAACATGGACAGGCCGACTCGCACCGCTTTGCCTGGGCAGGCTTAGATCCTCTAAGCAGTTTACCAGTAGGCCTACACCTGTTGAGTGCAAGATCCTAATTATGGGTGCTGGCACAGGCTATTTGTTCACTTAGATGGCTTAACAGTAATTGAACCTGAGACTGCGACTGACAGTTAAAAGAATATTGTGCGCTGCCAGGCATTACAGTCTGCACTTTTAGGTATCAAATATGGCAGTGTTTTCTTTCCATATATATGACGTCACGCAAACTAAAGTAAACGTCACTATTGATTCATTGTTTTGTTTGTGTTGACAAAGTATGGCCGTGGAATATGTGAACTGATAGACTCTTCGAGGCTATATTTTTGACACCAATGGAAAAATAAAGTAAACATCGTGCGTTAAAGAGAGTTCAGATTTGCCATGGACAGCTGATGGGCTACAATCGGAGGAAACAAACCAGTAGCTGGAAAAATTCAGGGTTAGTCTGTTTATCCCTCTATTTTCCTGTGCTTCCAGCCATGCGGACTAGACCGGAAAGTAGTCTATGAAGTCGCAAAATAATTTATAACAAAATGCACATTGCAATGGTTATTAAATGTTACAAAAACCTCAAAAAACACTTTGAAAACTAATTAGAAACAAAATTCATTTTGAGGTAAAAATTCGAACCTGATTACGGCAGAGTCAATTATGCGCGACCCTCCTTAAATATTACGTTCATTTGATGCATTTTGCAGGCGCAATGATACAAAGGTTTTGCTACATTATGTAACAAGAGGTCCCAGAGGGCCTGTCTCTCCACTGGCTATATTCAGTCAATTGTCTTATTTATTACATTAACCCATTGTTCAGTAGTGGACTTTTCCATTTCTATATGTTGGACCAATCATCTTATCATATAAAGGGGGTCAGGCCTATTTTTATGCCCCCGCCATTCGAAGAATGGTGGAAAGGGCATATAGCGTTGCCTCTGTCCGTCCGTTCGTTCGTGCGTCCGTGCGTCCGAAACTTAACCGCAGTCAATAACTTCCTTATTTCTTGATGGATTTTAAAATTACTCAGCAGCAATGTTAACCATCATGAGACGACGTGTCACGTGCAAAACCAAGGCCTGTACCTCCAAGGTCAAGGTCATACTTAGAGGTCAAATGTCTAAAAAGGGTCCGAAACTTAAACAGAGCCAATAACTTTCTTATTTCTGGATGGATTATGAAATTACTTTGTAGAAATATTAACCACCATAAGACGATGTGTCACGTGTAAAACCCAGGCCTGTACCTGCAAGGTCAAGGCCATACTTAGAGGTCAAAGGTCTAAAAAGTGTCCGAAACTTAAACACAGTCAATAACTTACTTATTTCTGGATGGATTTTGAAATTACTTTGTAGAAATGTTAACCATTAGGAGACGATATGTCACGTGCACACCCAAATCCGTACATCCAAGGTCAAGGTCAAACTTAGAGGTCAAAGGTAAAAAAAATGGTTCGAAACTCAAACGCAGTCAATAGCTGTCGTATCTCTGGATGGATTTTGAAATTACTTGGCAGAAATGTTGGCCATCATGAGACAAATCTGCCGCACTTTTTGCATTATAGATGGCGTTTAGAGGGGCGTTCACGACACGTAAATGAAGCAGTTGATGTTAAGGAGTTCACCAGTAAACACGTCTGCATTTGTTACCTTACGTAACAAGAGTATGACAGGCAATAATCATGTATATTGGACGTAAAACTTTCCTAGATGTGAAAGGGCTACATTAGCCCACATATGACAAGGGAATTTTCCACCTACTGAGTTTAGATTAGCTCAATTCCAATCATAGGGTTATCAGGTTTGTTTTGTGCAATGTAAGATGTACAAATAGTATGCTCTTTGAGCACACAGTGTAGTCCCAGATGAGACGCCGTGTTCTGTGGCGTCTGATCTGTGCCTACACTGCCTGACATTGTCCCCAAAAAGGGTGAAATAAAAACAGGAAAGTTAAGTTTTCTGTTAATGGGTCCGAGATAAGTAGTAAAAAGATGCAAAATATCGAGTCGTCCTTCAAAATGTATTGGAGTCTACCGCAAATCTCTCTCTCTCTCTCTCTCTCTCTCTCTCTCTCTCTCTCTGTCCGACCTAAGCGGTTGACTTGACTTGAATGACTATAGCAAGTAATCTGATTGGCTGATAGCTGATAAGGGGTGTGGCTGAATTAATATATTCATCAGGACAAGAGTTAACAATGCCCGAAAGCTAACAATTGTAATGCTACTGATTGTATTCTGGCCATGTGACACACTTTCTAACCATATACAATGACACTATGCTATCTCGAACACGGATGGCTCGTTTTCCGGCTAATTTGAAATCATTCTGAAGTCTACCTCTTGTTATCCATGTTTTAGGTTAGTTAAAGGCGGTCTGTTTGATTGTATCTTGAAAAGGTATCATGTTGAGTGTACTCGATAGAATCGCTTTAATGTGGCGATTCTAATACATACACACAACCTACATGTATATCTATTACATGCTTTGGAGGATTTGCCCTTGTATTAAACTTGTGCCACTGCTTCATTATGAAGTAATAGTTTGTTCAAAAAGTCGTTTCAAAGCTTTATTTCAATGCTTCGGAATGTTCCCTCCTGCATATGTATCAAACGTTTTACAGACGTCATACCACTTTGGAATCTGCTTGATACAGAAATTTACAAATTTGGCTATTCATGGTTCCGTCATCTGGTAGACAGCCTTACTTACCTTTTAATCTCACTGTTTTTGCCCATTTTATGCGGATTTTCGGGTACAGGTATATTTCGAGCCACAAGGAAGCGATGCTGATCGCGAAGGATGTCTGCAACGCGGATCAAAAGAGGATGGAATCGCAAATATCATACACCCTGCATAGTAGTCTCAAAATTCCTACTCCGCGCGCGTTTTGGTGTGTTAACTCTAGTAGGTCAACCGAACTCACAGTGTTCGTGGAGTAGTCACAGATAAGACTGACATGATGAGCTATCTTGGAGTGAGTGAGTGTTTCAGTTTTACGACCCACCAACAGCTAAGATCATACGGAGACGGGACCTCGGTTTAAAGACTCATCCGAAAGTCTGGAGAAGCCCGGGATCGATCCTGCGATCCCTGGTTTACAAGGCGTGTAGCGTAACCACGGAGGCTTCACATCTGTCTTTGGAATATTCTATTTACAAAAAGGAATAGAATGCCACCCCATTGTCTGAACTCAACAGTGACACAAACAAAGGTGTAGCGAAAATGGTTCTTCAAAAAGCATGCAAATGACACTCTACCGAATCTTCTTGTGCGAATTTGACATATATTGACAACATCCGTCAGTCTTATCTGCGACCACTGTACATATCTCTCTTTTCTTAGTCTTTTAATGTTATAACAGTATTGTCGCTACTTTTGGTTCGGCTTATCTTTGTAACACGTATTGTGGGGATGTGCTGTGTTTTCCGGGTCTTGTCCATCATCAGTTTCGGTTTCAAAACTTTGGGGTTTAGACACACTGATGAAGATTTAATATCAGAAAGGCCTCTGTGTCACTAAATTTTGTATAGTTACACCTTAATTGTACAATATACATTCATTTTATAATTGCAGACCGGAGGCAGGGATCTAAAGAGAACCACAAACGAAATAGCAGCGAGGTTCGATTCCAAACTCCAGTCGTGTCCACAAACTCGAGCAATGTGGTAGATCAGAAATCAAGTAGTGATCGTTCACACATTGAAAGACAAAACAATGAAAGGCACAGCGATCGAAACAGTCACAATGGTCGTCATATCACTTCGGCTACTGGAATGGACACCAAGATAGTAAGGGGCGATGACGATGAAATGGAAGAAAAGTTTTATGAATGTCTTGATATCACGACTGATATTTTTGGTGCTATAATTGACCCTACTGGTCGTCCAGTTTGTGCAAGGCATCAGTCTTTTGGACAACGGCGCTTACGGGAAGACTCGGTTCAAACTCGAAGGCCAGATAGAACAACACTGGCGTTAGAAGGGCTGAGAAAATACAGACCTAAGAGTGATGAAAACTCCCCGTTGGAAGTTTCACGTTCGATTTATCAGCGACAGAGCAGTGGTGCGCGGGGCCACAGGCCTACTACTGTAGTTGACGTGTACCCCTTGCCATATCCAACGAGGTATCCTGATCTTCCATCGGAAGTAGAAATAGATGGACCAGACTACGCAGGTATGGAGACATTTTACTCCTAGTATGCACACCGTGTAGCATGGACTCCGGAACTTGTTACTCAAAAGTACCAGATAAATGAGGAAAATGATTATAGCGACGGTAGGTAATCGCTTAAGTTGGCGTTATTACGTAGTGTCAGAACTTAAACTCACTTCCCATATTTACTCAACTTATTTTTCTCTGAAATTCTTAAAAAGAAATTTTGGAAAGCTTTGTCAGCTGCCATTTAAACACACAAATGAGTCGGCTGGTACATGGCTGGTACCGCGAAAATTCATGACAGCTTCAACAATCTGTGAATTTATTACAGAAACGGCTTTGACAATCTTCAATTAAGTGGCATCAATAGAAGCCGAATCCTTCGCTGCTTGTAATGTTTTAGTTGTTTTTCCTCCAAAGAATATTGTGACTGAATAAACAAGCCGAAACGCGCGAAGGCCAGAGTACGGCAATTTGCGTCACCAGGTAAAATACTGGACGGCAGTTTGCTGGGAACAGTACGGCGATTTGATTTGAACAATTATACATAAAGTGCTATGGCGGAGAAGTGTTCTAAATAGTTTCACAACCGTCAATCTTAATATAAACAAAGGTTTGTTGGGTTCGTCGTTACTTTCATTGTCGGTCTCCTTTTTATCAGTACTTTTAAAGGGACAGAAGGGTTGGGGATATAAGAAATTGGTAATGACAACAGATTGACCTGTTGTTGTCCTCTAGTTTTTTTTCGACTTTTATCAATTTTCTTTCTTTCTTCCAGTACGTCTAAACCCCAGAGGGGGACATAAGACGGGTTCCGGCGAACCAAGTGTTGAAGGGTCTTAGCTGAAATAAAAGGAAAGGAAAGTTGGTGAAATGGGTTTGTACAGTGGGAAAAGAGAGTGTTAGTACAGTTAAAAGATAAAAACAGAATTGGGTCTTTTAAGGAGAAGCATGAGCCATCAGGCTAGTTCAGCACTGCTAAACTGAGCCAGAGTAGGAAGCGTTACAACATAGGCAGATAGAGCATTCCAGTGAATAATAGTCCACGGAAAGAAGGTGTACTTGTAGTAGTCTGTGAGGGTGTAAATCTGTCTGTATGCAAGGGGGTGATTGTGGGCTGATGGTCTAGTAATGATGATGAGATCATAAGTGATCTTATACATCATGGCAAGACGGTTATCAATGCGGCGTTGTTTAAGGGGGCGCCAATTTAGGTCCTTCAGCATAGCTGTAACACTTGAAGTGTAGCTATAGTCAGGTGTTGCCCACCTGGCAGCCCTTCGTTGGACTGCTTTCACTTTGTATATGTCAGTGGCAGTGTGGGGATACCATACAGTGAACGCATACTCCAGCTGCGGCCTGACAAGAGTCTTATATGCAACTGATTTCAGGTCCTTATTATGGACCCGAATGTTTCTTTTCAAGAATCAAAGGGTCTGATTTGCTTTCGTAGTGTTGTCAATGTGGGGGCTGCTGTTTAGATCATCAGAGATGGTGACCCCAAGTTACTTCTGGTGCCATGCAAGAGGTATACATTTGGTATGGGGTTCTTACGTCGGGTAACATGAAGAACCTGGCATTTAGAAGGATTAAAGTTTATGTCCTACAGCTTTTCTCTGTGACATTGTGCCGCCGTGAAACTGTATGTTTGTACAACGTTTTGGTTCTCATGTTATCATATTGTATAACCGGAGAGATGTAAATTCGATTTGATTTGATTTGGACATACCTTATGATCGCGAAATACTTAACTGCCTTTGAGTGCAGATCTTGTGACACCCATGTTATTCAGCTTCTTTATGACGTTGTCAGATCACGATTAAATGGTCAACAAATAGTTCTTATCTTGGGTTTAGCAAGGCTTTTGGCTAGGTGAATCACCTGAAGCTCCTTCGCAAGCTACAGGTACATCGAAACAGTAACAAGGATTAACTATCCAGTCGGTTAAGTCTTTTCTGATTGGGAGAGATCAGGCAGTTGGACTTGAAGGTGAGCCCTCAGATGAGGTTCCAGTTACTTCAAGTGTACCGCAAGGATCAGTTCTAGGCACCTTGTTATTGTTATTATACCTAAACACCTAAACGACCTGTCCGATTACCAAGCCCCCCCCCCCACACACACACACACACCCCACCCCCTAGAGGGACTTAGACCGTCCAATCATAAGAATCTCACTGGGACATGGAATTGAAACATAAAAAGTTCAAGTTTTGCACATAACCTGGCCAAGAACTCCAACCCCTACACCATATATACTGCATAATCATGCCCTCGAAATTGTTTCATCTGCAAGGTACTTAGGGTTCGATCTGTCCACCAACATGAACGTCAACATACATGTCGATAGAATCTCTTAAACTGCTAATTAAGTCCTTTGTTTTATTTATCTAATATCAGAACAAAATAAAACTGCGTTCGGGAAGCAGCATACAAGACAGTATTTCGCCAACACTTGAATACTTCTGCACAGTATGGAGCCTATGCACACAGTCCTATGCCCATTAACTCGAAATGATGTAGCGTTAAGTCATCCACTTGGCTCTGAACAATTATTTAACCTACGACATGCAGCCTTATCTTGGCTAGTACTCCTTGCAGGTCACTTGCCTGCCTAATTTATTTATATAAAATTATTCATGGCAGAGTTGCAGTATCTCCCTCCCCTTATTTCTAGCAACCAATCGAAACACGCGTCACAACATGAGCCACCCACTCGTATTACGTTAATTGTTACATGTATGGCAATGGAACAGATATACTCCCAATATTATTTTGATGCCTGCATTAACTAAGTTCAGCGTGGGAGTCCGGCCTCTTGGTCAGAAGTTGCCATGAACACAGCATACCTGTTTTAACCTGTTTTTACCTAATCTATTGTTAACATTTAACACCATCACCTTTCTTCATTTCACTTTCATACTTTTAGTCTCACCATTCATATTCATTTAACACTAACAACGCGCAGCCATCCTGCACACATTCAAGCAAAAGTTACTAATTACAGAAGATTCCCGCTTGCTATTGTCCATTTGACTGTCGCTGACCTTGTATAAAATCAAGGTACCGGTAATTTATAGCACCGCTAGTCCACCTTTTAGCTTTTTATTCTCCCTGTGACGTGCGGTCCCTGTGCAAAAAGCAAAATATATAGACTTGGCTCGTGTGCTGTGGCATTGGCAAACAGTGGATACCTAATCAGACGCCACATAACGCAGCGAATGGCCAGATCTACACTGCTTGTTTAAAATGCTGGACTTTAAGGGTTAAACTAACAGTTTAAGTCACATTTTAGGACTATGTTTCCAGCCTACACTCAGAGATAATCGATTACAACTAGGAGGAAAGTTATTTTAGCTGTCCTTTATACAAAAGCGAAAGTAACCTCCTTTTGTGAACGGAAAAGAAATTTATTAAAGTACTTTTTTCAGGACATATTAAATCAACTTCTTTAAGGAATTGAACTTTTTTAGATAAGTAGCCAGTTGGCCATTTTGTGGGAAAGTAACTGTCCTTTTGGCTTTCCGCTATTGATGTTTCCATCAGAGTCTGGTTTTTCATGTTTGTGTTTCTTTCCCTTTGTTGTCACTGCTGGGGGCTGTGGGTTAATTGTATTGATTCCTGATCAGTGCCTCCACTTCTATTTTGTTGTCTGTGTCGTTGCTTAACTGTACAAATGTGAAATAGATAGAATATTCAAGATGAAGAATGCAACATGCAGGCACTTTCGTGGCCGTCGATTTCGAAATTAATACTAATAATAATAATAATAATAATAAAACCATTATCCATAACATAGAATGAGATTTCAAAACACTTACGGAAGACCAGCATGAAAACATGCCTATACAATTTTGACCGCCATAAACCCTAATCTTATTGATTACTTAAAACTGGGGTTTTTAGGGGTGTACATTATTTTTCGCATTTCTGTCCAAAAACAGTGCCCACACTATATGTTCTGAACTGCAATATGTAAAATATCAGATTTTTTATATGAAAATTTTCAATGGAAAATTTTTCGATATATTTGAATAGGCATGTTTTCGGAATGCAAACAAGTGAACAAATAATAGCCGCAGTCATGATTTAAAATAACTGGAATATAGCATGCATACACCAGGCCCTTCGTTAGAATAAAGTCTCTTTCGCAAAAGGAATAAATACATAATAACATAAAATAACTATCACAAGAACGACGTAGAAACTATTTGAGCACATTAAAAAGACACTTTATTTCGTAGAAAAAAAATAAACTTCATTTCAAGAAGGTAAAGTTCCGTTAAAAGGGGGCATACTTTGTTCCTACATTATTTCCTAAGTATTTACAGTAGTAAAAGAAAGCAAAAGCAATGACAAATAATTCTCAAGAGGAAATATGGCCCTGGTGTATATTTCACAACTTCAGCTGTTACATGCACAAATAGATTGGTTTACGATCAGTACTAGCATTATAAACAATCCCTGGCTGAGTGATGAAACCAAACATGATAATAATCATGGTTGTTCGTTCACAACGATGTTCAAATACTGTCAGTAATTTCCAAAGTGGTAATTTTGTGATACAAGTTGCCGTACTGTCAATTCAGCATTTTCCCCAAGTTGCCGTACTTAAAAATCCAAGTTGCCGTACTCCTTTGCTTTGTGTTTTCTGAAAGAAAACTGCAGCATAAAGCGAACCTTTCAATTAAAACTTATACACAACAACTTTTCTAACCTTCTGAATGTTCCGGCATGGAAAAAAGAAGGCCAGTGGTCTTGGATCAAAGCAAAAACCAGTACTTTCCACGAAAAAGATTATTTGTTCTTGGTACCAGCTGTCAATATTTCAGCTTGTTTAGCGATTTCCAGTGAGTTGTTATCAGAATCATGAAAGCAGGCATGAGCTGGATATCTCTCCGACACATACCCATTTTGCTTTAAATGGCAGAATCCTGTAGAAACCTGTAAACAGCTTTTTACCTACCTTACTGTGTGCCATGCTTGCGATAAATATTGATTTCGCTGGTACTTTTCAGTAACAAGTTCCGGAGTCGATGCTACACGGTGATGCATTATATATTCTGACGTAATCAACGTTTCAACTGAGCTTTTTAAAAAGAGTGTGTCGAGTCTCTACATGTTATGGTGTCTTTTTAATGACAGTTTTTGTCTGTCATTCTTGGCTATCACACGCGTTTTCAAGCAACTTCCGACTTACACTAGGTATCATTGAAATATGAGTATGCACACAAACGTAGCCCACCTTGTTTTCAGTTTTTGCAAAGTTTTGCTCAAATCATTTTTTGAGCACGAAGTGCTCATGGTGTGTTATTGTGATAGGTCAATGTCCGTCGTCCGTCGTGTGTCGTTCGGCGTCAATAATTTGCTTTAAATGCTAACTCCTCTAAAAGCCTTGGGCCAATTTCAATCAAACTTCACAGGAATGTTGCTTAGGTGACCCTCTTCCAAAATAGCTAAAATCGTTCTGCTACAATGAACAAGATGGCCGCAAGTGCTAAAATAGAAAAAAAATAAACGACATCTCTTATACCTTTGGGCCAATTTGATACAAACTTCACAGGAATGTTGCCAAGGTGGCTCCCTACCGAAATAGCTAAGATCGTTTCGCTTCGATAAGCAATAAGCAAAATGGCCACTAGAGCTACAAATAGAAAAATCTTAAAACGACAACTCCTCCTGTACCCTTGGGCCAAATAAATTCAAACTTCATAGGAATGTTGCTTAGGTGACATTCTACTTAAACATTGTAAATTTGCTTCAAACGCCAACTTCTCCTAAACACTAGGACCAATTTGGTTCATACTTAGTGGGAAAGTTGCCTGGGTGACTCCCTACAAAAATAGCTAAAATCGTTCCGCTCTGATGAACACGATGGCCGCCAAAGCTAAAAATAAAAAAAAAATCTTCAAACGACAACTCCTCCTGTATCCTTGGGCCAATTCCGTTCAAAGTCTGTAGGAACGTTGCTTAGGTGACCCTCCAGCATAACAGCTAAAACGATCCTGCTCCGATGACAACTATGGCCACCAAAGCTAAAAATAGAAAAAAAAATGTGATTCAAACTTCACAAAAATGTTGCCTAGGTGACACCATACCAAAAATAGCTCTGATAAACAAGATGGCCACCTGAGCTAAAAATAGAAAAATCTTTAAACGACAACTCCTCCTGTACCCTTTGGCCAATTTCATTCAAACTTGATCGGAATGTTGCTTATGTGACCCTCTACTAAAATAGCTAAAACGCTTGCGCTCTGATGAGCAAAATGGCCGCCAGAGCTAAAAAAAAGAAAAACAATGTATTTTTTCTTCAAACACGAACTCCACCTGAACCCTTGGGTCAGTTTCATTCAAACTTCACAGGAATGTTGCCTTGGTGACAACATACAAAAATAACGGTCGGTCCACTCTGACGAACGAGATTGCCACCAGAGCTAAAAAACGGAATGTACTAGATACAGTGACATTCAGTTGTGCGACTCGGCGCCCTCTGGGCCTCTTGCTTACATGTTTTTTTGTGCATATTTGTATACATGCGTTGGTTTAAATGTTTGAAAATTACTTTGATTGTAACCTTTATACACGTGCCGTTTGAAAATACAAGATGAATGTGTTATAATACTTTAAGTGCCATACGAATTCGAAGAAACGACAATCATTATTATGCCCCCAACTTCAAAGAATTTGGAGGGGCATATTGCTTCTGTGTCGTTCGTCCGTTACGCTTTTGGTGCATAGCTTAACTTAAAAACCGTGCATGCTAGGATTTTGAAAGTTCATATATGGATGCCTCATGGAACAATAGCTGACACGTATGTTTTTGGACTGTTTTTTTAAATCTGTTCTTTAAAATAGCGATGTCCGGGTGGGCGGGCGGATGGTTGGGCGTTGTCCTAGGTTTACCGCTTGGTTAACCGTTTTTCAAAGTGATAGTTTACCTTTATATTATTCAGTGGATTGCTTATATATATTATCACGCAGCAACGACTCAGATAGCCAAAGCGTACTCTGATCACTCATCGACTCAGATAGACATAGCGTAGTCTGATCACACATCAACGACTTAGATAGACATAGCGTAGTCTGATCACACATCGACTCAGATAGACATAGCGTACTCTGATCACACATCGACTCAGATAGACATAGCGTAGTCTGATCACACATCAACGACTTAGATAGACATAGCGTAGTCTGATCACACATCGACTCAGATAGACATAGCGTAGCCTGATCACTCATCGACTCAGATAGACATAGCGTAGTCTGATCACACATCAACGACTTAGATAGACATAGCGTACTCTGATCACACATCGACTTAGATAGACATAGCGTACTCTGATCACACATCAACGACTTAGATAGACATAGCGTACTCTGATCACACATCAACGACTTAGATAGACATAGCGTAGTCTGATCACACATCAACGACTTAGATAGACATAGCGTACTCTGATCACACATCGACTTAGATAGACATAGCGTACTCTGATCACACATCGACTTAGATAGACATAGCGTACTCTGATCACACATCGACTCAGATAGACATAGCGTAGTCTGATCACACATCGACTCAGATAGACATAGCGTACTCTGATCACACATCAACGACTTAGATAGACATAGCGTACTCTGATCACACATCGACTTAGATAGACATAGCGTACTCTGATCACACATCGACTTAGATAGACATAGCGTACTCTGATCACACATCAACGACTTAGATAGACATAGCGTACTCTGATCACACATCGACTCAGATAGACATAGCGTAGTCTGATCACACATCATCGACTTAGATAGACATAGCGTAGTCTGATCACACATCGACTCAGATAGACATAGCGTAGCCTGATCACTCATCGACTCAGATAGACATAGCGTACTCTGATCACACATCGACTCAGATAGACATAGCGTAGTCTGATCACACATCGACTTAGATAGACATAGCGTACTCTGATCACACATCAACGACTCAGATAGACATAGCGTACTCTGATCACACATCAACGACTTAGATAGACATAGCGTAGTCTGATCACACATCAACGACTTAGATAGACATAGCGTACTCTGATCACACATCGACTCAGATAGACATAGCGTAGTCTGATCACACATCGACTTAGATAGACATAGCGTACTCTGATCACACATCAACGACTCAGATAGACATAGCGTAGTCTGATCACACATCAACGACTTAGATAGACATAGCGTACTCTGATCACACATCGACTCAGATAGACATAGCGTAGTCTGATCACACATCAACGACTCAGATAGACATAGCGTACTCTGATCACACATCAACGACTTAGATAGACATAGCGTACTCTGATCACACATCGACTTAGATAGACATAGCGTACTCTGATCACACATCAACGACTTAGATAGACATAGCGTAGTCTGATCACACATCGACTCAGATAGACATAGCTTACTCTGATCACACATCAACGACTTAGATAGACATAGCGTACTCTGATCACACATCGACTCAGATAGACATAGCGTAGTCTGATCACACATCAACGACTCAGATAGACATAGCGTAGTCTGATCACACATCAACGACTTAGATAGACATAGCGTACTCTGATCACACATCAACGACTCAGATAGACATAGCGTAGTCGGATCACACATCGACTCAGATAGACATAGCGTAGTCTGATCACACATCGACTCAGATAGACATAGCGTACTCTGATCACACATCAACGACTCAGATAGACATAGCGTAGTCTGATCACACATCGACTCAGATAGACATAGCGTAGCCTGATCACACATCAACGACTTAGATAGACATAGCGTAGTCTGATCACACATCGACTTAGATAGACATAGCGTACTCTGATCACACATCGACTCAGATAGACATAGCGTAGTCTGATCACACATCAACGACTTAGATAGACATAGCGTAGTCTGATCACACATCGACTCAGATAGACATAGCGTACTCTGATCACACATCAACGACTTAGATAGACATAGCGTAGTCTGATCACACATCGACTCAGATAGACATAGCGTACTCTGATCACACATCGACTTAGATAGACATAGCGTAGTCTGATCACACATCGACTTAGATAGACATAGCGTACTCTGATCACACATCAACGACTCAGATAGACATAGCGTACTCTGATCACACATCGACTTAGATAGACATAGCGTAGTCTGATCACACATCGACTCAGATAGACATAGCGTAGTCTGATCACACATCAACGACTTAGATAGACATAGCGTACTCTGATCACACATCGACTTAGATAGACATAGCGTAGTCTGATCACACATCGACTCAGATAGACATAGCGTAGTCTGATCACACATCGACTCAGATAGACATAGCGTACTCTGATCACACATCGACTTAGATAGACATAGCATACTCTGATCACACATCGACTCAGATAGACATACCGTACTCTGATCACACATCGACTCAGATAGACATAGCGTACTCTGATCACACATCAACGACTTAGATAGACATAGCGTAGTCTGATCACACATCAACGACTCAGATAGACATAGCGTAGTCTGATCACACATCGACTCAGATAGACATAGCGTACTCTGATCACACATCAACGACTTAGATAGACATAGCGTAGTCTGATCACACATCAACGACTTAGATAGACATAGCGTACTCTGATCACACATCGACTCAGATAGACATAGCGTAGTCTGATCACACATCGACTTAGATAGACATAGCGTAGTCTGATCACACATCAACGACTCAGATAGACATAGCGTAGTCTGATCACACATCAACGACTTAGATAGACATAGCGTACTCTGATCACACATCGACTCAGATAGACATAGCGTAGTCTGATCACACATCAACGACTCAGATAGACATAGCGTACTCTGATCACACATCAACGACTTAGATAGACATAGCGTACTCTGATCACACATCGACTTAGATAGACATAGCGTACTCTGATCACACATCAACGACTTAGATAGACATAGCGTAGTCTGATCACACATCGACTCAGATAGACATAGCTTACTCTGATCACACATCAACGACTTAGATAGACATAGCGTACTCTGATCACACATCGACTCAGATAGACATAGCGTAGTCTGATCACACATCAACGACTCAGATAGACATAGCGTAGTCTGATCACACATCAACGACTTAGATAGACATAGCGTACTCTGATCACACATCAACGACTCAGATAGACATAGCGTAGTCGGATCACACATCGACTCAGATAGACATAGCGTAGTCTGATCACACATCGACTCAGATAGACATAGCGTACTCTGATCACACATCAACGACTCAGATAGACATAGCATAGTCTGATCACACATCGACTCAGATAGACATAGCGTAGCCTGATCACACATCAACGACTTAGATAGACATAGCGTAGTCTGATCACACATCGACTTAGATAGACATAGCGTACTCTGATCACACATCGACTCAGATAGACATAGCGTAGTCTGATCACACATCAACGACTTAGATAGACATAGCGTAGTCTGATCACACATCGACTCAGATAGACATAGCGTACTCTGATCACACATCAACGACTTAGATAGACATAGCGTAGTCTGATCACACATCAACTCAGATAGACATAGCGTACTCTGATCACACATCGACTCAGATAGACATAGCGTACTCTGATCACACATCGACTTAGATAGACATAGCGTAGTCTGATCACACATCGACTTAGATAGACATAGCGTACTCTGATCACACATCAACGACTCAGATAGACATAGCGTACTCTGATCACACATCGACTTAGATAGACATAGCGTAGTCTGATCACACATCGACTCAGATAGACATAGCGTAGTCTGATCACACATCAACGACTTAGATAGACATAGCGTACTCTGATCACACATCGACTTAGATAGACATAGCGTAGTCTGATCACACATCGACTCAGATAGACATAGCGTAGTCTGATCACACATCGACTCAGATAGACATAGCGTACTCTGATCACACATCGACTTAGATAGACATAGCGTACTCTGATCACACATCGACTCAGATAGACATAGCGTACTCTGATCACACATCGACTCAGATAGACATAGCGTAGTCTGATCACACATCAACGACTTAGATAGACATAGCGTAGTCTGATCACACATCGACTCAGATAGACATAGCGTACTCTGATCACACATCGACTCAGATAGACATAGCGTACTCTGATCACACATCGACTCAGATAGACATAGCGTACTCTGATCACACATCAACGACTCAGATAGACATAGCGTAGTCTGATCACACATCGACTCAGATAGACATAGCGTACTCTGATCACACATCAACGACTTAGATAGACATAGCGTACTCTGATCACACATCGACTCAGATAGACATAGCGTAGTCTGATCACACATCGACTCAGATAGACATAGCGTAGCCTGATCACTCATCGACTCAGATAGACATAGCGTAGTCTGATCACACATCAACGACTTAGATAGACATAGCGTAGTCTGATCACATATCAACGACTTAGAAAGACGACTTAGATAGACATAGCGTAGTCTGATCACACAACAACGACTTAGAAAGACATTGTATAGTCTGATCACACATCGACGACTTAGATAGACATAGCGTAGTTGATCACACATCAACGATTCGGATAGACAGAGCGTCTTCATATCATATTGTAACGATTCAGATAGACGTAGCGTATTCTGACCACAAAGCAACGAAGCAGATTACCGTAGTCTGATCATACAACAACGACTCAGATAGGCATATCAAAGGCTAATCAAACAGCGACGTCTTAGATACACAAAGAGTCGACTTATTACACAGAAACGACTCAGATAGATATAGCGTGTCTCATCACACAACAGCGACTCAGACATTGCGTAATCTGATCACACATGAATGACTCATATAGACACGTCTCTTCACACCACAACGACTCGGATAGACGTAGCATTTCCTTATCACATAGCGTCGTCTGATCACACAACAATGACTCAGATACACATAGTGTAATTTCATCACACTAGACCTAGAGTATTCTGATCACACAGAAACGACTGAGATAAACATACCCTTGTCAGATCCAACAGTAGCGACCCAGATAGACATAGCGTAGTATCATCACCCAATAACGACTCAAATAGACATAGCGTAGTATCATCACCCAATAACGACTCAGATAGACATAGCGTCGTCTGATCAAATATCAATGACCCAGATAGACAAAGCGTAGTCTAATCACCCAGCAACGACTCAGATAGATATAGCGTCGTCTGATCACATAGCAATGATTCAGATAGACATAGCGTAGTGTCATCACACTGGAACGACTGAGATAGACACGGCGTAGTCTGATCAGACAGAAACGACCCAGATATACATAGCCTAGTCAGATCAAACAGCAACGACACAGATAGACACTGTGTGTCTCATGATTCAGCAACGACTCAGATAGACATAGCGCAGTCTCATCACAAATCAACGACTCAGGTAAACATAGCATAGTCTGATCAAACAGCAATGACCCAGAAAGACATAGCGTCGTATCATCTCACAGCAACGACTCGGATGTGCATGGCGTAGTCTGATCACACATTAACGACTCAGATAGACATTGTGTAGTCGGATCTAACAGCAACGACTCAGATAGACATAGTGTAGTCTGATCACACAGTAACGTCTCAGATGTACAAAGTGTAGTAAGATCAAACAGCAACGACTCAGATAAACATTGTGTAGTCTGATCACACAGCAACGACTCAGATAGACATAGTGTAGTCTGATCAAAAATCAACGACCCAGAAAGACATAGCGTCGTATCATCACACAGCAACGACAGCCTTACATAGCGTGTCTCATGATACAGTAACGACTCAGACAGACATAGCGTCGTCTGATCACACAGAGACGTCTCAGATAAGCATTGTGTAGTCTCATCATAAAGCAGCGACTCAGATAGACATAGCATCGCCTTATCACACAGCAACGACTCAGATTGACAAAGCATAGTCTCATCACACAGCACGACACAGATAGGTGTAGCATAGTCTGATCACACAGGCGCGACTCAGACAGGCATAGCGTAGTCTCGCCACAAAGCAACGACTTAGATGGACAAAGCGTAGTCTGACCACACAGCAACAACTCAAATAGACAATGAAAGCGTTTCTCATCACGCAGCAACGACTCAGATAGTTAAAGCGTAGTTTCATAAAGGGCTTTACTACATGTTAGGGTCATAACAATGATGTTTGGGTTAAGGATTCTTCATGTAGTCAAGGACAGTTGAATTTAGACTGATTTGTTTGTTTGATTTGAAGTTTAACGTCCCCAACAACACTGTATATGTCATTTTGGATACGCTGCTTCACATTTTGTGGGACTTTTACCCGACATTGAGATGAAAAGACCTCTCAAGCCCTGTCGCCCAATGAAACCAATAGGGTTTATAAGCATGGACGGTCCGACTCGCACCACTTTGCCTGGGCAGATATAGAGCCTTCAAGCGGTTTACCAGTTCTGGTGTGCGGTCGGTTTCTGTTCTGCGTGGAAGCATCATGCAGCCCATCGATTTATCAAGCCCCGATGGGCGAGGGCCAAAATTCTGACTGAGTGGGTGTGCAGTATGAAAAAATGAGTTTTTTCCGAGTGCACATTTTCTCTCATATAATCGTATGCTTTTTTTCAATTTGAGCTAAGTCATGAGTAAACACGCATTTGTCATTCCTGTGTATCCTTGCAATATGATCCGCATTTGGTTGCACAATACCTCCAGTTCCTTTGAGTGAATGTATCTGAGCAGGCCGGTTGGTAATGTGATCGCCAACACGGATGTAACCAAACATGTCGCGTCAAATGAAAATGTCTTTGCTCTCTGTTTTACTATTTTCTGACGTTTGTGACATGAATACATCTTTCTACAGACGGTGTTGTTAACAGTGGAGATGAGGAAATATTGAGACTCTCTGACTCGTATATTGATGAAAATGATCATAAAAAGGCAGTCAATAACGTGGCACAATGCTTGAAGATAATCGCAGATAAAATTGTTGCAGACAAACAACGCTCTGGTGAGTATATTACACGTCCTTATTTTATATGTAAAATTTATAAAACTCACCAAATAATTTTCCTATGAAATGACCAGGAGTGTGAGATTTTCAGCGCACCTGGATCGAAGTCTCCAGGGGAGCTAAAAGGATAGTAGTCCATCCGTCGTCCGTCCATCTACAGCAGGCTGATCTTGTAACATGCCACTGGTGTGGGCATTGGTGTAATAAATTTCTTTTTATCGAAATCGAATAAACTCTTTGGTTGCTATGGCAACCACTGACAGGATCCCATATACTTACAATGGGAAAATGCCGTAGCGCCGTCAGTTTCGATCGAATCTTTCTGAAGGTAGCTGGGGATAAAAGCTCGGATGAGTTAAAAAAAAGTCGGCCAATTAAGCATAGATTTACGTCCGCTTTATAGCTGAAAATTCCTGTTTTTTCACATTGACATCAACCTAGCCCCATCAGTTTCTGTCGGATCTTCCTGAAACCTACATAGTAGTAAGTCAGTCTCCGTGATTATTTGTGTTCACGGAGATGTTGCGCTGATCAGTTAGGGGGCCTTCATGCGGGCTGAACAAATTTTTGTCTAAGTCGCGATGGAAATTAGGGCGAGGATTGTGGCCACGTAAAATCGATTTAAGCCCCCGAGTGTTATTCATTTCCGCTGACCGTTCCAAGGTGGTTCTTCTGTCGCGATTTATTTTTGTTATGGTTTGTCTTTAGGTGTTTGTGTCGCTTGTGTTATTTTATTTTGAAAAGCCTATTGGCCATTTTGTGGGAAAGTAACTGTCCTTTTGGCTTTCCAATGTTGGTGTTTCCATCAGGTCTGTTGATGCATGGTTGTGTTTCTTTCCCTTTGATGTCTCTGATAGGAGCTGTGGGTTCATTGTATCGATTCCTGATCATTGCCTCTACTTCTATTTTAAAGGCTCGAACGTGTTCGAAAACTAGAAATATCGGTCGATTACACATGAAGTCATGTCCCCTACTGTGCTGAAAATGCTTAATTTTAGCTCTTTTGACCCGATTGCTGCTGGGGAGCTATTGTGATGGGTAATCGCCCGATGTAGTCGTTGTCCGTTCACAATTTCTTTAAACGACATCTCAGCCTAAACCAATAAATGGATTCTAACCAAACTGGGCAGAAATTATATTTGGGTGGTCCTCTGTCAAATTTATCTAAATGGTTCCAGTCCATTACACATCTAGGTCACAGGAGCTAAAAATGGATTTTTTTTAACTGAAAAGTTCAAAATCTTCTTCTGAAACCGCAAGGCCCAAATCTTTAATATTTGATATTTGGCTTTATCTAGTGGACTGCTACCAATATTGTTCAGATTATAGCCCTTGGGCCAAAATGGCCCCGCCCTAGAGCCCACTTGTTTAACATAGACTTACAAGGGAAAAACTTAAAAAAGATATTCTTCCATATTTGGTATGTAACTTCATCTAGTGGACCTCTACCTCGATTGTTTAAATTATAGCCCTGGGGCAAAAAATGGCCCCGCCCCGGGACCCACTTGCTTAACATAGAACTTATAAGGGGAAACCTTTTTAACTCTTCTAGTCTGAAACAAGAAGGTTCAGGTTTTGATATTTAGGGCGTTTTTGTTGTACAGAAACCAGTTTCGGTTCTGACCTGGTTTCGAAAACTATCTATTTGTTGATCAAAACTTTTTTGAAACCGAAACCGGTTTGAACATTTTTTGGCTGAAACTGAAACCAGTTTTTGAAACTAACGAAATCACCTCAGGAGGGGGTTTCGCCGGTTTCGCTCTGTCCGAATATATGCACAGTCAGAATAAAAAATGGCGGAAGGTGAAGACCGTGCACAACTGAACTCGCCATCGACACATATATTAAATAAGATATCTTATATGGTATATTAAATATCTTAATTTTATATAAGGTAACTTATTTAGCATATAATATACCTTATTGAGTATGCTTAATAAGGTACCTTATATAAAATATAAGATATTTATTATACCATATAAGATATCTTATATATGGGCTGCATGATGCTTCCACGCAGAGCTGAATCCGGCCCGTACACTAGTACTGGTAACCCGCTAAGAGGATCTTATCCTGTCCAGGAACCGCGGTGCAAGGCGGACCGTCCTAGCTATCTATCTACCTTTCTATCTATCTATCTATCTATCTATCTATCTATCTATCTATCTATCTATCTATCTATCTATCTATCTATCTACTGATACTGCGTCGGTCATATTTGACAATTACCGCAGGTGTATATTACATACACTCCAGGTTTTGCAGGATGAAAGCCTAAACAGTAATCCTGTAATTACGGTAGGGATCTTTAACCTGCACAGGGGATGGTTCTCCCTGCACAGAGGGCCTCCAGTTAACGTCCCGATCCGAAATTTTATCGCCGCTGCCGGGGATCGAACCCGGGACCTCTAGCATCAGAGGCAAGTGCACTAACCACTGAGCTATCACGCTATATCATGTTAATAAACCCTATTGGTTTCATTGGCCGACAGGGCTTGAGAAGTCATTTCATCTCATTGTCGTGAAAAAGTTACACAAAATTTGAAGCAACGTCTCCAAAATGACCTTTACAGTGTTGACGGGGACGTTAAACCTCAAATCAAACAAACAAAACAAACAAGCAATCTTATTTAGTATATTAGATATCTTATTTGTGCCAATATATAAGATACCTTATATATATTATATAAGATATCTTATATGTTAAATAAGATATCTAATATAGTATATTAGATATCTAACATACTTTATAAGACATATGATAATTTTGAACATGTTAGATATATATTATATTAGATATCTTGTATGTTAAATAAGATATATATTATATAAGATATCTAATTTAATATATAAGTTATATTTAACTTATATGCAGAATTATATAAGATATATTAATTACGGTATTAGATATCGTATATAATTTGGAGGTGGGGGGGGGGGGGAATAAAATCATTGCAACTTATAGTCGCTCCCTGACACTCCAGGGTCATCAAATTGCCCGACGGAGCTAAACTGAAACACAGCTGATGAGGAGACTTCATTAAATTCAGTGAGATATAGGATATCTTATATGCCATATTGAACTGAAAAAAGAAACCGTGTATTTTGTGCATCAGCTGAAACTAGTTTCGGTTTTTGCAAAACCAATTTCGGTTCTAATCAAACCGCTAATACCAATAAAACCGAAACCGAAACCAGTTTGTGTATAAAAAAAAAACGCTCTTAGTATGTAGCTTCATCTATTAGACCTCTCCCCAGATTTTTAGCTCACCGTCACGAAATTACGAGGTGAGCTTTTGGGATCACTTTTTGTCCGTGATCCGTCTTGCGTGCGTGCGTCCGTGCATCCGTAAAGAATTTCTTCAAACGACATCTCCTCCTAAACCATTGATCGGATTTTCACCAAACTTCACAGGAATGATCCTCAGATGGTCTCCTTTCAAAGTTGTTCAACTGGTTCCGGTCCGTTGCACATGGAGGTCACAGGAGCCAAAAATTTTTTTTTTTCACTGACACATTAAAAAAAATCTTCTTCTCTGAAACCACAAGGCCCAGGTCTTTGATTTTTGGTATAAAGCTTCACCTAGTGAACCCCTACCTTCTTGTAGTGGACCGCTATCAAGATTATGCAAATTAATAGCCCTTGGGCCAAAAATGCCCCTCGCCCCGAGACCCTTTGGTTTTACATAGACTTATATAGGGAAATCTTTGAAAATCTTCTTCTCTGAAACAGCAAGGCCCAGGTCTTTGATATTTGGTGTGAAGTTTATCTAGTGGACCTCTATCAAGATTGTTTAAATTATAGGCTTGGGACCAAAAAAACCCCTGCCCCGGGGCCATAAGGTTTTACATAGGCTTATGTAGGGAATATCCTAAAAAAATCATCTTCTCTGAAACCGCAAGACCAAGTTCTTTGATATTTGGTGTGTAGCCTCATTCTAGTGGACCTTTTTCAAGATTGTTCAAATAATAGCCTTTGTTGATATTTGGTATGAAGCTTCACCGTTTTAGACCTCACTCAACATTATGCACAGCATAGCCATGGGGCCAATAATGGCCCTAACCGGTGCCCACTTGTTAGACTAAGGATCAGGTGAGCGATCCAGGGCCATAATGGCACTTTTGTTCAAATTATAGCCCTGGGGCCAAACATGGCCCCGCCCTGGGCCCATGTGTTTTACATTGACTTTTAAAGGGAAAAACCTTTAAAATCTTCTTGTTTGAAACCAGAAGCCCCAGATCTTTGATATATTAGTATGTAACTTTATCTTTTTGACCTACTCTATCAAGATTGATTAAATTATAGCCCTAGTGATAAAAATGACCCCGCCCTGAGGCCACTTGTTTCACATAGACTTATGAGGGAAAAACCCTTAAAATCTTCTTGTCTGAAATCAGAAGGTCCAGATTTTTAATATTTGATATGTGGTTTCATCTAGTGGACCTTTACCAAGGTTGTTAAAATTATAGTGCTGGGCCCAAAAACTGTTCCGCACCATGCCCACTTCTTACATAGACTTATCTTCTTGTCTGAAACCAGAAAGCCCAGACCTTCGATATTTGGTACACAACTTCGTCTAGTAGACCTCTAAAAAGCATTGTTCCGCTGGGGCCATAAATGGCCCCGCCAAGGGGCCCACGTGTTTTACAAAGAGTAATATTGGGAAAACCTTCCAAAATCGTCTTGTCTGAAACCAGAAGGCCCAGACATTTGATGTGTGATACACAGCCTTGTCGAGTGAACCTCTACCAAGATTATTCAAATCATTGACCTGGAGCAAAAATGGCCCACCTAGGGGCCCAGATGTTTAATATAGTTTGTATTTTCTTGTCCTTTTGGATCATTGATTCCATTGTGGAAGTTTGAAAATACTTGAGGGTCACTGATGAGGCCGAATTGGCCGAAACTAGCTAGTCTGGACCAGCAAACATGCACACTCTATATTATTCAGTTCTGTGGTATATGCCTTGCTTCCAAAGGATAACTCTTTTATAGAACATATTTATATAGGGAAAACCTTTAAAAATCTTCTTGTCTGAAACAGAAGCCCCAACCTTTACATAGACCAATGTTGGTAAAACTATAAAAAAATCTTCTTGTCTGTTACAGAAAATCTAGGCCTTTAATATTTGGTCCATAGGTATATGCTTAATTCTTGAACATAAAATCAAAACAGGGTCTAAATACAAGTAAGTCAGGGATAACAGCTCGAATGAGCTCGAACACTGGCAAGGTTGGCCTATTTATCGTGGTGTAACATCCCTTTGATTGATGAAAATGCCTACTTATCACCATAGCCCCTTCAGATTTGATCGGATCTTCTTGAAACTTACATATAAGTATGTCAGCGATAAAAGCTCGGATGAGTTCACAAACTGGTGATGTCAGTCTATAAAATGCCCACTTTTTACCCTCACATCACCGCAACCAGCAGGCTGAATCATTTCGCATCTGTAGAATGCCTATTGTGGGACATTGATCACATTTGTTTGTTTGATTTGAGGTTTAATTTCCCCGACAACACTGAAAAGATCATTTTGGAGACGTTGCTTCCAATGTTGTGGGACTTTTACCCGACATTGAGATGGAATGACTTCTCAAGCCCTGTCGCCCAATGAAACCAATAGGGTTTATAAGCATTTACGGTCCGACACTCGCACCGCTTTACCTGTGCCGGCTTTGATCCTCTAAGCGGTTTACCAGTACTCGTGTGCGGGTCGGATTCAGCTCTACGTGGAAGCATCATCACGGGTGGTAATCAGGGGAACTAGCTCGAAAATGAGTCAATGGAAATTTTTTCCCTCGACACATCCGGGAACTCTCGAGCTAGCTCCATCACCACGAAACTTGTAAACAAAGGTAGGTGTTGAAGAGTTTTATCATCATTTTCTCCTATGTAAGCTATTTATAAAAAAATCCGGCAATGCAGTTCCACAAAGCAATGATTTAACTTTGTACCCCGCTAGAATTTGCCATGCAAATTTGCAGCGCTGGAGTATGAATGAAAGTAAACTTTTTCATCAAGGACCTGAACAATTGTCAATTTATGTCAACACGGAGATTTTGGCAGACGATTTTTCATTTTCCGCCAAAAGTACGCCCTTCACACCCCCAGAAGCAACATTCCTAGTGAAATGAAACATGGAACGTTTGAAATAAGCAAAATATTGTTGCCGTGATTACGTAACTTGCGACTTATGACCAAATTACTACCCGAGCTAGTCTTCTCGACAAGGAGCTAGTTCACTCAACATGGAGATATTGCCCTCAAAAATGAAGATGACTGGTAAGTAGAAGTAAAACAAAGATCAGGAATTGATACAATTAACTTACTCCACCCATAATAGACACCAAAGGGAAAGAAATACAAACATTAAGCGACCAGACCATAATGGAAACCCAAACAAAGGAAGGCCATAAGGACAGTTACTTTCCCACAAAATGGCAATATGGCCATCCAAAACCAAAAGACACAAGTGATACACACAGTAAGTAACAAACAACAACATAAATAAATCGCCACAGAAGAGCCGCCTTGGAAGGGTCAATGGATGATTTCCACTCGGGGGCTTTAATCGATTTTACGTGGCCACAATCCTCGCCATTACTTCCGTCGCGATTTAGACAAATAATTTGTTCAGTCCGCATGAAGGTCTCCTAACTCATCAGTGCAACATCTCCGTGAACACAAAAATCAAAGAACCACATTCTTTGAAGGGCCTGATTCGATGTAATTCTATGGTAATTTATCAAACTGGTTTCTTTAGCTCTGGCTAGTGGGGTAACAAGATACTATGCCCACAAGACGGCCCCTCGGTCGTTTCTCCTTGGTCGTTTCGCCCCATTTTGCACCCATAGCTGTTTCGTCCACAAAGCCTGGTCTTTTCGCACCCTGAGTCATTTCGCCCACCTATGTGCTTCGCCTCCTTCCAATTCACTCGACGTGTTGGATTTTGCCCTCAAAAAATGAAGATGAAACATCCATCAGATGACTGGGGCCTGATTCGATGTCTTTCCAGGCAATTTATCCAACTGGTTTCTTTACCTCTGGCTAGTGGAGTAACAAGATACTATGCCCACAAGACGGCCCCTCAGTCGTTCCTCCCTGGTAGTTTCGCCCCATTTTGCACCTATAGCTGTTTCGTCTACAAAGCCTGGTCTTTTCGCCCCCTGAGTCATTTCGCCCACCTAGTTGCTTCCAATTTAGAACGGATCAATGGATGGATGGATGTTGGTTGGATGGATGGGTACACTACAGAGAGGGGTAAGTGAGTGGATATTTAGATGGATGGGTCCATTGGAAGACGGATGAACGAACGAACAAACGTACTGACGGATGGACAGACAGACAGACAGACAGACAGACAAAAGCCTCTATCGGATATAATACTCAAAATGTAGGGATGATACTTAGTCGAATGATTTATGAATAACTATAATAATCTAGGGAATAAAAAGTAAAGAGGCGCCCGATTATCTAGCACAGGAATATCTATATATTTTTTGTTGCATGTCCGGTATTTTTTCTGCTCAGGAATAGTCATTTGGAACTTTTTCCTTGGAAAGCGCCCATCTGAAAAGAAAATCGAACATTCAATATAAAAATGTATTATGTCAAATCTCAATTTGAGTTTGCAGCTAAATGGTTAAACCAGACAGACAGCAAACTTAACCACCAGTCCCACTAGCCAGATGTTAAGAAACCAGTTGGATAAACTGGGTGGGACCATAGAAAGACATCGAATCTGGCCCGAGTCATCTGATGAATGTTTCATCTTTGAGGGCACTATCTCCATGTCGAGTGAACTAGCTCGATTGTCGAGAAGACTAGCTCGGACAGTAATTTCGTCATAAGTGGCAAGTAACGTAATCACGGCCAAAATATTTTGCTTATTTCAAACGTTCCATGTTTCATTTCACTAGGACTATTACTTCTGGGGTTGTGAAGGGCGTACTTTTGACGGAAAATGAAAAAATCGTCCGCCAAAATCTCCTTGTTGACATAAATTGACAATTTTAGGTCCGTGATAAAAAGTTTACTTTCATTCATACTCCAACGCTGCAAATTTGCATGGCAAATTCTAGCGAGGTACAAAGTTTAATCATTTCTATGTGGAACTGCATTGCCGGATTTTTTCATAAATAGTTTACAAAGAAAAAAATGGTGATAAAACTCTTCGAGACCTACCTTTGTTTTCAAGTTTTCTGGCGACGGAGCTAGCTCGAGAGCTCCCGGATGTGTCGGGGGAACAAATTTCCATTGACTCATTTTCGAGCTAGTTCCCCTGATTACCACCCGTGATCATGCATCCCCTATATTTCTTCAAGCCCCGACGGGCGGGGGCCGAACATTGATGACATAGAATTTTTATTTGAAATCGAATGAAAACATTTCAAGGTCCCATAGTTTTAGAAAAGGAAAATGCTTGTCATCTCCGTAGCGCCTTCAGTTTTGATAGGATCTTTCTGAAACTTTTATGTAAGGTGACGGGGATAAAAACTCGGATGTGTTCAAACACCGGCTAAGTCGGTCCATTTGATTGCTGAAAATGTCTATTTTCGACCTTGCCATCACTATAGCCCCTTCTATTTTGAACGGATCTTCCCGAAACATACATTCGGACGAGTTCGAAAACAAGCGATGCCGGTCTATGGTGGTGAAAATGCTTATTTCTGACCTTGTCATCACTGAAGTCCCTTCAGGTTTGATCGGGTCTTCTTGAAACCTACATTCAAATAGGTCAGGGATAAACGTTTTGATGAGTTCCATAACGTGCGGACGGCCTATTAATCATAAGAGTGGTATTCGAATTATTTGTCCTCTAGCTCGATATCCACGTTGGGCACGATCAAAACCAATACATACTTGTATTGGGCTATTCAATATCTACACAATGGTGTATATATGTAGATGTTAGACTAAGTGTTAGACATAAAATTTGCCATTTGATTACACGCAGTCATTGGCCACTGCAGTAAAAATTGTTGGTAGAAGCGTCGACTAAATAAGTGAAATAATGGCTTACCTAAAAAGCTTGCTCAAAACTTCGTTGTTCTTTGAAGAAGCTGATGACTGAAAATTCTACTGCTTCTTGTGTGTCTTATGACACAGTTCGGCGGTGGGAAAAGAAATAAGAGTCTGGTGTAGAGTCCATCAAAAATGCACCGAAATCAGGTAGGCAAAAATCTGCATCTCGAAAAGATATCGTTTTCAAATGAATGAGATGCCAGACTTACAGTTCGTGATATTGCATGAATGGTAGGCATATCGGTATCAACGGTTCACCTTATTTTGAAAAAGTATTTGAAAGTCGGAAAGATTTCTACTAGATGGCTGCCACATCTGTTGACTGACGAGCAAAAGAGCCACGGGTTAAAATGGCCAAAAAGCTGCTTCAGATGTTTCCATAATATGACAAAAAGGAGTTTGCCAATGTCGTCACAGGTTATGAAACCTAGGTCCATTATTTTGAACCCGTCAGAAAGGTTAGCAATAATATCTGGGCCACTAAACACAGCAAACGCCCAATAATTGCCAAACGAGTACAAAAAAGGTTTTGTATGCAATCTTATTCTCTTGTGAAGGAGTCGCAATAAATGTGAAAAAGGGCAAAAGCATCACCGGAAAGTACTACAAAGATGTTGTATTGAAGAAACTGAAACGGTATTATCAGAAACGATGTGCTGCCACTTGCATGTCCGTCTTCTATATGACAATGCAACCGCTCAAACCTCTGCAATAGTTACGGCGTTTTTTAACAAAGAAAAAATGAATGTTTTGCCTCACTCCCCGTATTCCGCAGACCTTGCGCCATGTGATTTCTTTTTGTTTCCGAAATTGAAATAATTCCTGGCTGGGCGGAAATACCAGTGTCGACAGACACTTGAATCTGTCATTCATTTGTACCTAATTACTGTACCCAAATCAGCGTACCGAGACGCCTTCAAGAAGTGGATACATCGGCTGAAACTTTGCATTTCTAGCCACGGGGAGTACTTCGAGAGCATGAAATGAGCACTTTTGGGCTAACTTTAAATTTGAAGTCTCCAGACAAAAATAAGCAATTCTTTACGAACATCCCTCGTATAGTAACGACGTCTCATTGATTGTAGAAAATGTTTATGTTTGACTTTGTCATCACAAAATCCCTTTCCGTTTTTATCGGATCTTCTTGAAAACTTACATATTTGTAGTTAGAGATTAAAGCTCGGATGAGTTCGAACATTTGCGATGTCTGTCCTACTCCTAGAGTTACGTCCCTTTGATTGCTGATAATACTCAGTTTGGACCCTGGCATCACCATAGATCCTTTGGATTAAATCGAACCCTCCTGAAACCAACCACATAAGTAGGTTGGGGATAGCATTTTGCATGAGTTGGAAAACATCTTGGTCCATTCTTGGATACCTATATAAAACCTGGCGGGGTGGGTCAATCTATCATAAAGTTATGTCACTTGAAAAAGCTTTGACATTGTCATCTCTATAACTTCCTAAGTTTTTGCTGAATCTTTCTGAAACTTACATATAAACATTTTTTGGATAGAAGCTTGAATGATTGTTAAGCCCCCGCATAGATTGATACCGGGGGCATATAGTTTTTCGGTTCAAAGTTCACATACGTGCGTCCTTCTGTGCACATGTACGTACTTAATCCCGTTAGACTAAGGTTAAGACAATTGTACCAGGTAGAACCTTTGAAGGATTTGGTTAATATTTGGTATGATGATAGATGTAAGTCCAAAGTTCTATTCGGCCCTACAACCACTCATGTACACAGCCTCAAGGTCAAGGTCACGGACTTTTCAAGTTAAATGTATTTGTACCAGGTGGAACCTTATTATTTAAGAGCATATCGTCTAAACCATTTGATGGCTTTGGTTCATATTTGGTTTAATGATCGATATAGGTCCAAAGTTTTATTCAGCAATACCCCCACCCGTGCTTGTGACCTCAAGGTCAAGGCCTCAGACTTTGAAATGTTCAATGCTAAAGACTCTGGTTAAGGTATTTGTATCAGGTAGAACCTGGCCTTTTACAATCGATTTGTTTCATGTTTGGCATGATGATAGATATAGGTCCAAAGTTTGATTCGGCAATACCCACGCCTATGCCCATGACCTCAAGGTCCAGGCCACAGACTTTGAAATTTTTAATGTTAAATACTCAGATTAAGATATTTGAACTAGGTATAACCTGACCTTTTACGATTGATTTGTTTCATGTTTGACATGATGATAGACATAGGTCCAACGTTTTATCCGGCATTACCCCCACCCATGTCCATGACCTCAAACTCTTAATTTTAAAAGTTTTATTGAACTCATATTTTCCAATCCATTGGATGGACTGAGTTTCTATCTTATATTGTGATATATACAAGTCCAAAGGTTAATTGGTGGATCTTAAGCAAGAGCGTTAAAATCATAATCCTGTGGCTAAATTCTTGAACATAAAATTTTAACAAATTCTTAAAGCACTCTACCTTGTGATACTTCAGTATTAAGTATGTAAAACGCTTAGGTCAGGTCTTTGGTATTTGGTATGAAGCTTCATCTGGCGGACCTCTTCGAAGATTGTTCAAATTGGACAAATTGGCCTGGGGCCAAAAATGCCCTCTCGCCGGTTCACACCAGTTTCACAAAGACTAATATAGGGAAAACTTTGTCTAAAACCAGAAAGCCGTGGTGTTTAGTATGTGGTATGCATTTGTATCTAGTGAACTCTATCAAGATGGTTCAAATTAATGCCCTGGGTCCAAAAGTGCCACCTCGCCGGGGCCCACGAGTTTTAAGATTACCTGAGCCGAAGGCTAATTGGAGCTATTGTGATCAATCACTGTCCGTCGTCATAGTCGTCGTCCGTCCATTCGTCCATCCGTCCGGATAGCCGTCCAAAATTTCTTTGAAAGACACCTCCTCCTCAATCACTGAACATATTATAACCGAACTTGGCAGAAATGACCTTTGGGTATTCCTCTCTCAAAGTTGTTCAAAGAATTCCACTCCATGCAGAACTCTGGTTGCTTTGGCAACGAAAAGAAGAAAAAACGGTTAAAATCTTTTTGTCTGAAACCAGAAGGTTCAGGTCTTTGATATTTGGTATGAAGCTTCATGTAGTGGACCCTTACAAGATTGTACAAATTATAGCCATGGACCAAAAAAAATGCCCCCGCGCCGGGCCCATTGGTTTTACTTAGACTTATATAAGGAAAACGTGAAAAATCTTCTTGTCTGAAACCAGAAGACACAGGTCTTTGATATTTGGTATGAAGCTTCATCTAGTGGACCTCTACCAAGATTGTTCAAATTATAGCCCTGGGGCCAAACGTGCCCCCACCCGGGACCCACTGGTTTTACATAGGCTTTGGGTATTCTTCTCGCAGAATTGTTCAAAGAATTCCATTCCGTGCAGAACTCTGGTTGCTATGGCAACGAAAAGCGAAAAAAAAAATCATTAAAAATCTTCTTGTGTGAAACCAGAAGGCCCTAGTGTTTGGTATCTCGTAGAAAGTTGTATCCAGTGGATCTCTATCAAGATTGTTCAAATATTATCCCCGGTGCCAAAAATACCACCACGCCAGGGCCCACCGGTTTTACATAGACTTATAAAGGGAAAACCTTTTAAAATCTTAAAAGGCCCTTGTGTTTGGTATGTGGCATGAAGTTGTATCTAGTGGACCACTATCAAGATTGTTCAAGTTGTAGACGTGGGGCCAAAATCCCACTGCAGCGGGGCCAACCAGTTTTACATAGACTTATATATTGAGACCATTAAAATCTTCTCGTCTTCTTGTCTGAAACCAGAAGGCCCTAGTATTTGGAATGTGGTATGAAGTTGTATCTAGTGGACCTCTATCAAGAGTGTTCAAATTATAGCCCTGGGGCCCAAATGCCACCAGGCCTGTGCCAACCAGTTTTTATGGACTGATATAGGGAAAACCTTTAAAAATCTTTTGGCTGAAACCAGAAGGCCCTGGTATATGGTATGTGGTATGAAGTTGTATCTAGCGGACCTCTACCAAGATTGTTCAAATTATGGTTCTGGCGGGTCCGTCCGTTTTACATAGATGTATAAAGGGAATACCTTTAATAATCTTCTTGTTGAAACCTGAAGGCCCAGGTATTTTTATTTGGTATGAAGCTTCATCTAGTGGACCTCTACCAAGATTGTTTCAGTTATAGCACTGGGTGGTAAAATGACCGCATCCTGGGATCCACCGGGTTGGCATGGACTTATAAAGAGAAAACCTTTAAAAATCTTCTTGTCTGATACCAGAAGGCCCAGATCTTTGATATTTGGTGTGAGGCTTTATCGTGTGGACCTCTACCAAGAATGTTCAAATTATAGGTAAAATGCCTCCGAGTCGGGGCGAACTGGTTTTACATAAACTATTATAGAGGAAACCTTTAAAAATCTTCTCGTCTGAAACCAGAAGGCCCTGGTGTTTGGTATGTGGTATGAAGTTGTATCTAGTGGACCACTACCAAGATTGTTCAAATAATAGCCATGAGGTCAAAAAATGCATCTGCACCGAGGCCCACCGGTTTTACATAGTCTATATAGGGAAAACCTTTTAAAATCTTCTTGCCTGAAACCAGAAGGCCCCTGTATTTGGAGAGTGGTTGCTCAAATTATAGCCCTGCTGCCAAAATGCCACCGGCCCCAGGACCCACCAGTTTTACTTAGACTCATGTAGGAAATACCTTTTAAAATCTTCTTGAAACCAGAAGGCCCTGGTGTTTGGTATGTGGTATGAAGTTTTATCTAATGGACCTCTGCCAAGATTGTTCAAATTATAGCCCTGGGGCAAAAACTGCTCCCCCCCCCGCTCCGGACCCACGGGTTTTACATAGTCTTATATAAGGAAAACCTTAAAAACCCTCGTCTAAAACCTAAAGGCTTTTCATTTGGTATGAAGCTTCATCTAGTGGACCTCTACCAAGATTGTTCAAATTTTAGTCCTGGGGCGTATAATGGCCCCATCCAGGCGTCCACCGGTTTTGCATGGACTTATAAGGAAAACCTTTTTAAAATCTTCTTGTCTGATACCAGGTCGTTGATATTTGATATGAGGGTTCATCTTGTGGACCTCTACCAGGCATATTCAAATTATAGCTCTTGGGCCAAAATGCCCCGCTTCGGGGACAACTGGTTTTACATAGACTATTATAGAGGAAACCTTTAAACATCTGGTCTGAAACCAGAAGGCCCTGGTGTTTGGTATGTGGTTTGAAGTTGTATCTAGTGGACATCTACCAGGATAGTTCAAATTAATACCATGGGTCCGAAAATACCTCCGTACCGGACCCACCTGTTTTACATAGACTAATATAGTGAAAACCTTAAAAAATCTTCTTGTCTGCAACCAGAAGGCCCTGGTTTAGGTATGTGGCATGATAGTGTATGCCGGACCCCGACCATCGGGGCTTGAGGAAATAAATGGGCTGCATAATGCTTCCACGCAGAGCTGAATCCGACCGCACATGAGTACTGATAAACCGCTTAGCGGATCTAAGCCTGCCCAGGCAAAACGGTCAGTCGGACTGTCCATGCTTATAAACACTACTGGTTTAATTGGGCAACAGGGCTGGAATGGCATTTCATCTCAATGTCGGATAAAGTTCTCACAAATTGGAATTGACTACAAAATGATCTATATCGTGTTGAAGGGGAACTTTAACATCAAATCAAACAAACATGAAGTTGTATCTGGTGGACCCCCGCGTCGGGGCCCACAGTTTTACTTAGACTTATACAGGGGAAACCTTTAAAAATCTTCTTGTATGAACCAAGATGGCCCTGGTGTTCGGAATGTGGTATGAAGTTGCATCTAATGTACCTCTGCCGAGATTTTTCTAATTATAGCCCTTTGGCCACCAAAATGCACCTGCGCCGGGGCCCAGCGGTTTTACATTGTCTTATATAGGGAAAACTTCTCCTCTGAACCTGGTGTCCAAAGTCTTTGATATTTGGCATGAAGCTTCATCTAGAGGACCTGTACCAAGATTGCTCAAATTATAGCCCCGGGGCATAAAATTTCAGCTTGATTTCTTATGCAACTTTCATGCAATGGGAGAATGAAAACGTGATCGAATGGTCTCAAAACTTGGTGACTGAGTGCTAACAGAATTGTAGAAATACTGATTTTAGTCGACCTTGACCAATTTCACGGCAATGTCACATTTGGACCCTTGGGCTTTTGAATGGGAAAATAGTTAAACGTTGCATTTTTCGAAAACTATTGTGCCTTATGCGTTAAGAGTAAGAACAATATACATGGCTATGAAGATCAAAGGTCAAGGTTATTCGATGGACTTTACCCCAGGTCAGTCCGAATACAGGTTCTTTAATCCCCCGCCGCGAAGCGGAGCGGGAATTATAGGAATGGCCTTCGTCTGTCCGTCCGTCCGTCTGTCCATCATTCCGTCCGTCCGTCTGTCCGCACCAACAAAGGTATAGTTAGGTGGCTATGTAAATGGACAGAATCAATGTAAGTCTATGGGATTTATTCCGTTAGACACCGAAAATACTCCTTTTCTGTGGCTAAAAGTAGCCACTTAAGTATCAGTCCTGCCAAAAATAGCCACATAAGTATACATCCGTGAGAACGTCCGTCCGTCTGTCTGTCCGTAACACTTTCTTGTCCGCTCAATATCTCCTGAACCCTTCGATAGATTTTCATTAAACTTTTGTCAATTATTTGTCTTAGTGAGCTGGTGTGCAGAACCCATAAATGAACCATGCCGACTCAAGGTCAAGGTCATGATTGAAGGTCACGAGTTTTAAACTTGGAATTTTTTGTCCGTTCCATATTTCCTTCACCCTTGGAAGGATTTGCATTATACTTTGGTCAAATATTCTTCACAGTGAGCTGATGTACAGAACCCATGTCCATCCGTTCGTCTGTCAGTCCGAAAATTATGGACAGACGGACGGACGGACAGACATGCGTCTCTCCGTCCGTCCGTCTGTCCATAACTTTTTTCTTGTCCGCTCCATATCTCCTGAACCCTTTAATAGATTTTCATTAAACTTTGGTAAATTATTTGTCTCAGTGCGCTTGTGTGCAGAACCTAGAAATGAACCATGCCGACTCAAGGTCAAGGTCATGGTTAAAGGTCACGAGTTTGAAACTTAGAATTTTTTGTCCTTTCCATATCTCCTTTACCCTTGGAAGGATTTTCATTAAACTTTGGTCAAATATTATTCACAGTGAGCTCATGTGCAGAACTCATGTCCGTCCGTCCGTCTGTCCATCAATCCATCCGTCTGTCTGTCCGTAACTTTTTCTTGTCCGCTCCATATCTCCTGAACCCTTTAATAGATTTTTATTAAATTTTGGTCAATATTATCCCCCTCAGTACGCTGATGTGCAGAACCTATAATTGAACAATGCCGACTCAAGGTCAAGGTCACATTTGAAGGTCACGAGTTTTAAACTTTGAATTTTTTGTCTGTTCCATAGCTCCTTTGCCCCTCAAAGGATTTTTATTGAACTTTGGTCAATTATCCCCCTCAGTGAGCTAACCATGCCAACTCAAGGTGAAGGTCACAGACGAAGTTCACAAGTTTGAGCCTTGATTCTAAGTGCGGCGGGGGATTTGGCTGTCCTTCAGACTGCTTTCTTCTTCTAATAATAAACGCGCTTAACGATGTAAGGGCGAAAGAGAAGAAAACAACAACTGGCAGAAATTTTATTCCCATTTAACATCGGAAGTATGGTATAGGCCAATACAACATCAATCAGTCAAAGGCATTATCCGTGACAAAGGAAAAAATCTTCTTTAGAAGTCGAACATGGGGAGCGTAGTTCAAAGTTTATACATATTCCATTCAGCCATAGTAAACATCATTGTATCAAGTCTTTTTCTGTGCTCAACTAGTTAATTCTTAAGCCATTTAGTATGCTGAATACGATTGAATAAAAGCAAATACTCCGTGATATTAGCTGTCGAAATTGCGTGGTTTATTTGTGAATAATTGATGGCTTTGCCTGTGAGTAATTCTAGTCCGATTTTAGTAGCAAAAGATGAATGGAAGAAAGAAAAATACAAAATGTAGAACTCATTATAACTCAAAATCTTTTATTGAGTAATTAAATAGAAATAGAACTGATTTGTATTCATTCACACACCAAGATCAATGCAAGGTCGAAAACAGTTGAAAATCACCGTGTCTGCCTTGCAAATTGAAATGTAGAACTCGCATGCATTTAACACACAGGGTTTCCTTTGAAATCATAGATTTTTTTTTTATTTCAGACATCTTATATCCGCCAAAATATAATCAACCTAAAGGTCTGCCCATAAAAACGGCCGAAATTTGCTGCCGACAAATTTAAGTGTTTTGTTTGTTTGTATTGGGATTTAACGGCCCAGTGAACACATTTGAGGTCATTTTTGAGCCGGTCAGTTTAACGATCCACGCTTTTCCTGGGCAGGCTTGAGGAGGCCTTCATGCGGACTGAACAAATTATTTGTCTTAATCGCGACAGAAGTAAGGGCGAGGATTGTGGCCACGTAAAATCGATTTAAGCCCCCCAGTGGAAATCTTCCACTGACCGTTCCAAGGCGGCTCTTCTGTGGCGATTTATTTATGTTGTTGTTTGTTACTTAGTGTGTGTATCACTTGTGTCTTTTAATTTTGGATGGCCATATGGCCATTTTGTGGGAAAGTGACTGTCCTTATGGCCTTCCTTTGTTTAGGTTTCCATTATGGTCTGGTCGCGTAATGTTTGTATTTCTTTCCCTTTGGTGTCTTTTATGGGTGGAGTAAGTTAATTGTATCAATTCCTGATCTTTGTTTTACTTCTACTTTATACGTGTGTGTGTGTGTGTGTGTGTGTGTGTGTGTGTGTATGTATGTGTGTGTGTGTGTGTGTGTGTGTGTGTGTGTGTGTGTGTGAATTCGGGTTTTACGTCGCTTTCAACATTTTTTCAGTCATATCACGACGGTGTCTGGTGACAGGGAGCTCAATGCTCAATTTTATAGTGCTGCCTCACTGAAGTATCATGTCCCAGACACATTACATGATTCCACACCCAGTCATATTATCCTGACCCTGGGTCGCCCAGTCCTAGCTCTACCCCGTAAATCTGAGTGCCAAGCGAGGAGTAGCTAGTACCATTGTTAACGACTTTGGTATGTCGCGGCCCGGGATCGAACCCGTGACCTCCCGTTTCCCGGAGCGGACACTCTACCAACTGAGCTGTCGGGGCGGTCAGGCTTATACGTACGCGGTTAGCCAGTACAGTGCACATTCTTTCGCCAGAAACGGACAATTGCCCTTCTTGAATCAGCGGAAGTGAGAGAATGACCGTAGAAAAGATTTCCTGATCAAACTCAACCAAAGAATGTTGCCAACGCCGGCAGGATCTAAGCGTTTTGTAGTATGAAAATGGCGGAACATAAGTTTGTTCGAATGGTCCAGGTCGCATGACCAAAATGACTGCCATAGCAAAAGGTTATAAAAACCTTAAAATTCAATCAAATTTCATGTGCAGTTTTCTGACAGCGGGAAAATAAAACCTTGTTCGCAGCCAAATGACAAAGATGGTCACCAAGCCAAACTTTGGTAAAACCCCTAAAACTCGTTTTCTCCAGAACGAACCACATGGGCAATTGCTTTGAATTTTTTATGTGGCTTTAAGTGATAGGTGATAGGTGATAGAGTCAAAACAAATTTGTTCCATTGGTGACCCAAGGTTAATCTTGACCTAAAGAAAAAAGGTCAAATTCGGTCCCCTAGGCTTTTGAATGGAAAAAAGTAACAAATTCGCTTTTTTCGAAAACTGATTATGAAATAAGAGAGATACGAGGGATAGTCGAAAGAAGGGCTTATTGTCCTCTAGCTCGATATCCACGTGTAACACGATCAAAACCAATACATAGAGAAATCATTCCAAAATAAAAGAAATCATTGAAGAAGATGCCAGATTTACAGTTCGTGATGTTGCGCGAAAGGTAGGCATATCCCTATCAACGGTTCACCTTATTTTGAAGAAGCAATTTAAAGTCAGAAAAGTTTCTGCTAGATGGGCGCCACATCTGTTGACGGACGAGCAAAAGAGGCAACGGGTTAAAGTGGCCCAAAAGCTGCATCAAATGTTTCCAAATTATTGAAAAAGCAGTTTGCCAATGTGGTCATAGATGATGAAACCTAGGTTCATTATTTTGAGCTCGTCAGAAAGGTTAGCAATAAGATCTGGGTTACTAAACACAGTCATCGCGCAATAATTGCCAAACATTCTTTTAGTACAAAGAAGTTTTGTATGCAATCTTCTTCTCTGGTGAAGGAGTCACAATGAAATTGCCGGTGAAAAAGGGCAAAACATCAACGGAAAGTACCACAAAGACGTAGTACTGAAGAAACTGAAAAATTATTATCGTAAACGAAACCCTGCCACTGGTTGTAAACATGTCCGTCCTCTACATGACAATGCAACCGCTCATACTTCCGCAATAATTACTGCGTGTTTGAAGAAAGAAAAAGTAACTGTTTTGTCTCATCCCCGTATTCCCCAGACCTTGCCCCATGTGATTTCTTTTTGTTTCCGAAATTGAAATCATTCCTTGGTGGGCGGAAATACCAGTTCCGATAAGCACTTGGATCTACCATTTCTTAGTACCTTATTGCTGTGGCCAAATCGGCGTACCGTTACGCCTTCCAGAAGTGGATACTTCGGCTGAAACTTTGCATTTCTAGCCAAGGGGCGTACTTCGAGGGCATGAAGGGAGCTCTTTTCGGCTAACTTGATATTTGAATAAAAATCAAAATAGAGTTCCTTTAAGAGCAATGAAAACATTCATAAGAAAGAAGATGGGTCATACTACGAAGTCTCCAGATAGAAATAAGCAATTATGTTCGAACATCCCTCGTACTGTATGAATGGCTGGGAATGTTATTAAATGCTGAGGCCGTTCAGCGACCTTGGACTATCAAAGATTAGGTTACACTCACTTTACATTATCGTTATACATGAAAGTGTATTTGATTTTTTTATCTCACTGGCTGGCTAGACCCGTTTCCTGTGTGGAATATGATCACATAATAGGGCAAGTACAAGTGAAGACAATGATCAGGAAGCGATACAATTAACCCACACCACCCATCAGAGATACCAAAGGGAAATTAAAATACAAACACCAATATTCCGTAATACAGCACAGCCCCCTAGGGTCAGACGGACTGTGGGTCTAAGGGACAGTTATTGGGTCACACTCACTTAAAAAGTTTTATAAGAAACTATTTTGAAAAGTCATATCTCAGTAGCTTTCTGTTATTTCTTTTTCCCAATCAGAATATAATAATTTAAAAGTAAAATGAACTAGTCCCTATAATGTTTCTCCAAAAACAGGACCAAGGGTGGGCATAGGGGTTTAAATTAGGTCTTTGACACTTAATAGTTTTTGCAACAAAGTTTTGTTTTATTTTAAAGTTCATATCTCAGCAACTACTGTCTACAATGTTTGTTTTCTGTTCGGAATTTAATTATTTAAAAGGGTAAACTTCTACTCCATGTCCAAGGCTTAAGGTACAAACCCATTGACCAGAATCCTTTGGTGCTTGGAAAGTAATCATAAAATGGGACAGACATTCACTGAAAACTCGATGGTTTAAGAAATAACGTTTCAGCAATGTTTTTGAACATAAGAATATATGTCTAGATCTGTAGCCGCAAGGGTAAATTCAAAGATAAAAAAATCGGGTCTATTTTCCTTGTTCACTATATCACTTTGTCGTTCATGGATTGATTTTGAAATCACATGGCATAAATGTTAACTTTTATGAGACGATATGTGACCCTCAAACTGTGGCCTATAGCTCCAAGGTCAAGGTCAAACTTGGCGAATAAAGGTCTAAAATAGGAATCTTGATGAATTTTGAAATTACTTGGCAGAAATGTTAACCACCATGAGATGATATGTGGCCAATAAGTCAAGTCTACAATTCCAAGGTAAAGGTCGCACTTTGAGGTTAAAAGTCAAAAGTAGGGACTATGTTTCATGTCCGATCCATAATTTCGTCATTTCTTGGTGGATTTAAAAAATACTTTCCAGAAATGTTACCCATCATGACACGATATAAATCGTGCAAGACCTAGATCAGTAGTTCCAAAGTCAAGGTCATGATTACTGATCAAAAATGAAAAATAGTGTCTTTTTGTGTCCAGCCCATAACTTTATCATTCCTTGGTGGATTTAGAAATTTCCTCGCAGAAATGTTAGATTCATTTAGAGGTCAAAGGTCAAGAAAAGGGACTTATTTTATGTATAGTCCATAATTTTACCATTCCTTAATGGATTTTAAAATAACTTGGCAGAAATGTTTATTATAATAAGACAATATGTCGAGCACAAAACACAGATCTATAGCTATAAGGCCAAAGTCAGACTTAAAGGTCAATTGTTAAAGTTAGGGTGTAGTTTCGTGTCCAGTTCGTTACTTTGTTATTCCTTGATGGATTTAGAAATCAGTCTAATGTTAGTTCCGTCAGCTCGAGTTCAAGGACCCACTTAGCGGTCAAAGGTAAAAGTTGTGACTTTTTTAGGCGTGGTATTGGTGTCCTATCGACTCAGTTTAAGTTTATTCTGTGTACTTCGCAAGAGTTTTCACTGCTTGCATATGATAACCTTCCTCATTTAACTGTGAAGTGACAAATATATGTATGTCAGAAGGTACATTTAATTGTGCAGTAACTCTGGCTTAGCAAGCATGATAGATCTCTTAGGTCATCCAAATTTTGTCCTAAATAATTTTATAGCTCGAGACAGATATTGACTAAATAAATAAATATTATCTGAGTTATTCTTGGCAACAATTAATATTATACTTTTGAAAAATTTAATCTTAATTTAGATAGAAAAGGTGGCTAAAATGTTACAGGACAGAACTTGTGTGGTGTGGCTATATAGCTTGATTATTTTTTTATTTCTCTCTATTGAAGTCCCATTATAAAATACAATCTTAATGATTTCTTTGGAACTGTAAAAGCTAGAAGCATCTAACCTGATATACAATGCAATTATGGTAACTTAAAAACTAAGGCGTTTTTTTATTTGAGCTTTAACGTCCCCGTCAACACTGTATAGGTCATTTTGGAGACGTTGTTTCTGTGAGACCTATACCATGAGATTAAATGACATCTCTAGCCCCGTCGCCATATGAAACCAATGGACCATCCGACACGCACAGCTTTCCCTGGGCAGGCTTAGATACTCTAAGCGGTTTACCAGTACTCGTGTGCGGTCGGTTTCAGCTCTGCGTGTAAGCATCATGCAGTCCATCTATTCCTTCAAACCCCGATGGGCGGGGCCAAAAATAAAGATGTCAGAGACAATTGGTTTTCGTACTTTGTTAATATATCTATTCTTCAGTTCCTCTTCTTTATTCTTCATATCAAGGCCAGTGGTCAATTTATTTTCAAAAATGTGTTAGTGACTTTAAAAACTATATACCTCAGACTTGGTATATTTTTCATGATGATAACTTATATTGTGTTTTTCTTACGGTTTATTTGATTATCTGTTCTGACAATCTTTGTTCTCCATATAAGCCAATGTTAAATATTTTGTCCCAGGAGCTTTAAAAGCTTGGAGCCTCAAACTTGGCATGCAGTCCATTGACAATAAGTTGTATTGTGCGTTTTGTCTATTTGTTATGTTTGTTTTTATGCGGGGCGCGATTTCCGAGAATTGATGTTTATTTTCTGTTTTCGATTTCTTCGTCTACAAAATTGCCCTGCATCTGTCATTTTGACTTTTTAACAGAAAGAAGTTGGCCTAAACTTCAAACATTATAATGGCTCCTGACAGGAGAAGGGAGGTGACAGTTATTGGAGGTATAATATAAACAAAATACTAGAGGGGCGAGAGAAAGTAAATGGCCCTAAATGCAAGGTGTACACTCATCAGAGGTGACCATCAGTGGAAGTGTGAAACTTCAGATGGGCGATATAGGACCTTCACGGTCCTCTTGTTTACATATGGAATAAAAACATACAACAATACTTCATGTAAGACCTGTTTGAAAAACCTTGCACGACTTGGTAGGCTAGGCGCGGAACAGGCGAGCAATTCTCTCCTGCAGTAGCTCATTGAGTCATGCCAAATATTGTTACAAATTATAAAAAGTAGAAGTAAAACAAAGATCAGGAATTGATACAATTAACTTACTCCACCCATAAAAGACACCAAACCTGCAGTGGAATTGAGGGCGACGTTTATATAAACTACGGACCTCAGTAGTATTAATTGCTAACCGTCCCAGGGCGGACCTTAGTAGTCTTAACTGCTGACCGTCCCAATGCGGACCTCAGTAGTCTTAACTGCTGACCACCCCAAGGCGAACCTCAGTAGTCTTAACTGCTGACCGTCCCAAGGCGGACCTCAGTAGTCTTAACTGCTGACCGTCCCAAGACAGTCAATCCATTACAGTTTTATCTGGCTGTTTTAGCTCACCTAGCGCCTAAGACTCACGGTGAGCTTTTCGGACCGATCGATTTCCGTCGTCTGTCGTCCGTCGTGCGTCAGTCAACAATTCACTAAAAAAACGTCTTCTTAACCTGTGAATGGATTTTAAAATAATTTTACAGGAATGTTACTTGGGTGAACCTCTACCGAAATTGCCTAAATGGTTGCGCTTTAAACCTTTTACTGCTATCGCCTCTAGGTCACTGACCTAATTTCGAAAATAATTTCACATCTCTTTGGTAGACCCTCTGTCAAAATTACTCAAACCGTGTCGCTGTGAAGAACAAGGTGGCAACCAAAGCTAAAATAGAAAAACCTTTAAACGACTCCTTCTTCTTAACTAGAGGATGGATTTTGAAATAACTTCACAGGAATGTTCCTTGGGTGACCCTCTACAAAAATTCTTATACCGTTCCTTCAAATGACTTCTCCTTAATCAGTTGATGGGTTTTGTAATAATCTCTACCAAAATTGCTCAAACTGCTACACTCGGATGAACAAGATGACCGCCATAGCAAAAAATAACAAAACCTTTAAACGACTTCTACTTAACCAGTGGACGGATTTTGAAATAAGATCACGTGAATGGTCCTGTGGTGACCTTCTACCAAAATTGCTTAAACCGTTTCGCACGGGTTAACAAATGGCCTCCGGAGCTAAAATAGAAATAAATATCAAACTACTTCTCTTCCTCAGCCAGTGGATGGATTTTGTAATAATTTTACATGAACTTTCCTAAGGTGACCCTCTACAAAAATGATGGCAGCCAGAGCTTGAAATAAAAAAAAAGCGGATGGATTTTGAAATAATTTCACAAGGTTTCTTGATTGACCAGCCACCATAATTGCCCAAGTCGTTCCGCTTTGATGAACAAGATGGCCACCAGAGCTAAAATTGACAAACCTTTAAAGGATTTCTCCTGAACCTGTAGATGGATTTTGAAATAATTTCACAAGAATGTTTCCTGAGTGAACATTTACTAAACTTGATCAAACTGTTCCGCTTGGATGAATATGACCACAAGAGCTAAAATAGAAAAACCTTTATACGACTTCTCCTGAAATAGTGGATAGATTTTAAAAAAAAATCTTAGGAATGTTGCATAGGTGACCCGTCTAAAGGCTTACACAGAATGCTTTTTCACACTGCAGATGGTGGCCACCAAAGCTTAAAACTCTTTTAAATGACTTCTACTCCTAAACAGCTAGATTGATTTTGATGGGTCGCCTTCTTCCACAATTGCTCAAACCCTCCCCATCTTACCATATTACCTACTGTTTGATTTGCACAATATGGAGCAGGTGAGCAACACAGTGTCATCATGGTCCTCTTTTTTCTATATGGCTTTACCTGTAGTGATTACGACTTGACAATATTTACATACGATTTGGTACTAAGTTATTTAGACAAGTTGTGGGTATTCCGATGGGTACTAATTGCGCACCACTCGTGGCTGATTTTTTTTTGTTTTGTTATGAGAGAGACTTCATCATGTCCCTTTCTGCTGAAAACCAGTCTGAAATCATTGAAGCTTTCAGCTCCACTTCTAGATACTTAGATGATTTATTAAATATTGATAACACCTATTTCGATGTTTTGATCAGTCAAATTTACCCCCCAGAACTTCAGTTATTTAACAAATTCTTCTGATACCGAGGCCCCGTTTTTGGATTTACATCTATCTTTTTTAGATTGGCTTGTTTCGTGCAAAATTTATAATAAACGCAATGATTTTGATTTTGAGATTGTAAATGTTCCTTTTTTGGATGGTGATGTTCCTCGGGCGCCATCCTGTGGCGTTTATATTTCGCAATTCGATTTGCCAGAGTGTGTAGTCAGGTAACTGACTTCAACACTCGTAATAAATTGTTAACGGCTAAACTTCTTAATCAGGGTTATCGGTACCACAAACTACGCGAAGCCTTTTCAAAATTTTAAAGACTTCATTCTGATTTAATTTCAAAATTCAATATTGGACTTAAATCTCTCCTGCAACAAGGTCTATCGGAACCCGAATTTTATGGTGACTTAGTATACAAATTCAGAAAAATATATAACCGCAATGACTTCAGCACCCAATTTCGTAAAAACATTCTTCGATATAAAAAGATTGGGTACGAGGATTGTTCAAATATGAATGCAACTAAGCACATAATCAAAGTACTGAAAGTACTGAGGAAAGTTGATTTATGAGGAATAATTATTATGTAACAATGTTAGTCGTAGATCAAGAAGTTATCTAGATATTTTGTTAAAAAAATCTAGAGACTAACTTCCCATATCACAGGTCCTGTTGTATGAATGTCATTTAACATTAATAATTCTGATTCTGATTTGACAAGGTCCCAGAGGGTTAAAAATTCGACAAAGAAAACATGATTCATCGAATGTTTTCAGTTTAACGATAGGTCAACCCTAGTGGATCATTTTTGTCTTCTCCAAGAGAAAGGGGGGAAATTGATATAAGAGACAGATGAGATGATGTGTTTGCTTGTTTGATTGATTTGAGGATTAACGTGCCCGTCGACACTGTAAAGGTCATTTTGGAGACGTTTCTTCCAATTTTGTGGGACTTTTACCCGACATTGAGATGAAATGACATCTCAAGCCCTGCCGCCCAATGAAACCAATAGGGTTTATAAGCATGGACGGGCCGACTCGCACCGCTTTACCTGGGCATGCTTAGATCCTCTATGCAGTTTACCAGTACTCGTGTGCGGGTCGGTTTCAGCTGTGCGTGGAAGCATCATGCAGCCCATATATATCTTCAAGCCCCGATGGGCGGTGGCCGTTGTATAATAGATGAAAGTGAGAAGGACAGAGGTGAAAGAGGAAAATGAATGGAAGTGTAGAAACAGAATAACAACACTCACCACTCTACCGTTTCCTGCTGCAAGGACAGCGGGTGTTGCCCAACTGTAAGTCAATATCAGCTGGACTCCCCAGTGACACTAGATACACATCGCCATTGCCTCACTCAACTACTCCCACGAAGAAAAAACGGAAGAAAGAAAGATAAACGTGTCTGCCAATTTCTTCATGATCAAACCATAAATTTCTAAATTAGCTCAGTACATATCTGCTAATAATCTTACAGAGAAGTTCTAGCGGGCACTTGATGTCTTAGCAACGTCGCATCAACGTCACATTAATACGACGATGCACATACGTTGTGCAGCCGCTTGGAGCTATGTTCCTTCGGGGGTCGGGACATAAAAAGGAGAATAACTTGACAAAAAAAAAAGATCATAATTTAAAACAATTTGATTTAGACATTATAACCCTGATCAGACGCCGCGTTTACCAAAGGCGAATTAAAATACGTTTATTCAATCCTGTTCGGGGTCCAAAAAAAATTCACCCATAAATGTCAATTGTTTCAATACTGGGACATTCTGAAATAGTTAAGATAGATTAGAGGCCACAGAATGTTGCGTCTGATCGATGTCTTCACTCAGAACTATTTGCTAAAGTACGGAACTTGATTTTAAACTCACAGCTTACAACACGTGTTTTGTAATTAGAGCTCTCGAAAGCAGGCGAATTGTAGGTCGGTAAAGGATTGTTTAGTTGGTCACTGATAAGCTAACCCTTTTAACTCTGTAGACCGGTGCAGACGCCGAGGTAGAAATACAATGTATCTATGCAAACCTTGTAGATCCTGATAAGACGGCACGTAGCTAGAATGTCTCGCCAGAATCTACATGTACAATGTTTGTTTTCATGTCAGTGTACTAATCAGATATCCATTTCTATAAGAATATATTTAAAGCGAGAAGAGTCCTGTTTAGAAACTCAGGGATGAAAGAGTAAAACATAAATTTCATCGGAAAGCGCGTAGGAAAATAGTCCCAGAGTACTGTTTTCTTATCAGAATTCGTCTTTCTGTGCCAATTTATATTCAATCCGTATAAAGTCTCGAAAACTGAACTATTTTGAAAGATGTTCCATGCCTGCAAAATTAATTTTCAAGAGTTCCTTTGGACTATTTTATGCAGCGAACGAACAGCGGAAGTGGAGCAACGCGGTCCAGTACCGGAAGTAGAAATGTGTTGACAAAGAAACTTGATTTTAAAAATCAACTTTCAAAAATGATTCCGTGATAGATTTCGATGAAAAATTTATTTTGTCCCCCCCCCCCCTCAAAGTATTACCCTTGAACAGATAAACAAACTTTCAGTCTTCTGATCAAATCATTGAATGCATTTTGGTAGTCTTTTCGAGGTATACTATGAAGGCACTGGAATATTGCAGAACCGAGGCGTTTGCGCTGTACAAATTTTCGACCAGAAAAGTATTTTTTCAGCCGCGGGAACAAAAAAAGTCACACGGGGCAAGGTCAGGGGAATACGGGGTGGGGGTGGGGGGGTTAGGTAGTTCAACAACCTTTTCCTGCTTCAGAAAGTCTTGCACAACAATGAACGCCTTGTGCGATGACGCATTGTCATGTAGCAATCTGACATTGGCCAAACCAGCTGCGGGTCTTCGTTCTTTGAAATATTTCTTCAATTTTCGAAGAACTTTATTCTTGTAAAACTTCGCATTTACAGATTTGCCTTTAGGCACAGCAACCTGAATAGCAGGGCCCTGATTTTAAAGAATATGGCATACATTACCTTCTTGACGCTCATGGTTCGCTTTGCAATGCATGGTCTTTTGCAATACTTTGTTGCCCATATTTTGTTTTGAATCTTTCGTTTTGGCTCAAAAAAGTGAACCCATGTCTCGTCACCTGTGACGACATTAGCGAAAGACCGTGCATTGAAATTTGGAAACTTTTTAAGCAACTTCTTGGCGCACTGAAAGCGTGTCTTTTTCTGCTCATCTGTCAACATATGGGGAATCCATCTAGCACAGATCTTTCTCATTTTCAAATCCCGTTTCAGAGTTGTATGAGCTGCTCCTAATGAGATGCCAACCATACTAGCTACTTGCCTAGTGGTGTATCGTGCATCGGTAGCGACTTTTTCTTTCACTCTAGCAACCATGACATCATGTGGTGCATCTTCTGTTGAGCCTAGCCCACAGCTGAATTTCTTACACCAACGAAAAACTGTCGGAAAAGACATTTCATTATGCCCGTAAACCGAACATATTTCATCAAAAATGTCTGTGCACCGTATACCAAGAATACAACGATTCTTAATATAGGACCGTATTTCAACGGCGTACTCTGACCTTCTTCCAACCATGTTTTGTATTAGTATACAAGAGTAGACAGTGTTTATGGAACGATATACATGGCTAAAGTGGACGGCTTTTAACAGGTTTGGTATCAATGTATAGGTAAAATATTTATCTACACTGTGATATTTTTTTCCAGGTGATTTTCGCACTAGTGCATGAGAAAACGTCTACTTGCATTCATATTTGAACAGTCCTCGTACAACATCAATGTTATACGACAGACTACATGCATGGTAGTTAACCCAATCACGGTTTACAATTTTGCTTCCCTCTTCAATTGCACGCCGGTGCGTCAGGCCTCAGTTTTTATGACGGTTCCAGTGTAAAGGCTTATTGAGAATTAGAGAGATCTAATTCAAGGTAATGTTGGCTAGTGCCTGATGCTCTATCTCTGGTCGGACCCATCGGAGTCTAACTGTTGGTTTTCTTTTCCTCCAGCATTTCAGTGGTTTCTTGCTGTTGAGTCCTCACCGTTGTTTTAAGCCCCCCCCCCCCCCCCCCCCCCCACAGTGGAATTCGTTTCCACTGACCGTTCCGAGGCTATTCTTCTGTCGCGGTTTATTTTTGTTATGGTTTGTCTTTGGATGTTTGTGATGCTTATATTGTTTTATTTTGGATAGCCTATCGGCCATTTTGTGGGAAAGTAACTGTCCTTTTGGCTTTCCGCTATTGATGTTTCCATTAGGTCTGTTGTTTCATGTTTGTGCTTCTTTCCCTTTGGTGTCACTGATGGAAGCTGTGAGTTGATCATATCGATTCCTGACCATTGCTTTCACTTCTATTTTGATTCGTTAGCTGCTCTGAATTTTCAGAGAAAACTGTAATGTATTCGACTGTATCTGAGATAGTAAAATGAACTTGAAAAATATATTAATAATACACATAAATCTCTGAATAAAACTTTTCACTGTAACATTATTTTGGATATAACAAAGTTTAAAGATTGAGGGCTCCCAAGTATAATAATAATAATAGTTCGTCTCTCTTAATCACATGCGAGAAATGTTTCTGTTTGTTTGTTATAATCAGTTGTAGCTCTGAACTGTCTGTTCCATATAGAGCAAAAGAGGTCAGAGGAAGAACCTGTATTGGTGATGCCTTAGCTCTGGCTTTGTGTCGTGCGCGTTTTTGTCGGCTTCGCTGTTTCTTTTTGTCCCATATACACTAGCACCCCTTCTGATGAGGCCCCGCCACTTTTCTCTGTCCTGTGCAAATAGTTCCCGCGACTGTATAGGAAAAAAATGACTACACACAAATTGTCATTATACCCCTGCAAACGTAGTTTGAAGGGGGTATACTGGAATCAGCCTGTCAGTTGGTTTGTCGGGCGGTCTGTCTGCAAAACTTTGTCCGCTCAACTCCTCCTTCATTATCAGTCGTATTCAATTGATACTTGCTATTATTGTTCACCAGGAGGGGTAGATGTGCAAGACACAAATTTCACTAAAGATTGTCTCATAGTTACAGAGTTATGGCCCTTGATTTGCTAAAAATGTGCTAAAAACCTTGTCCGCTCAACACCTTCTTCACTATCAGTCGGATTTAATTGATACTTACCATAATTGTTCACCAGGAGGGGTAGATGTGCAAGACGCAAATTTCACTAAAGTTTGTCCAATAATTACGGAGTTATGTCCCTTCATTTCCTAAAAAATGTGCTAAAAACCTTGTCCGCACAACTCCTCTTTCACTATCAGTCGGATTCAAATGATACCTGCCATAATTGTTCACCAGGAGGGGTAGATGTGTCAGACGCAAATTTCACTAAAGTTTGTCCAATATTTATGGAGTTATGGCCCCTGAATCAATTTGAAACATACTTTCTTGACCCTGATTTGCTTGCAAACGTCTTGTCCACTGAACTCCTCCTTCATCATCTGTCGGATTCAATCGATATTTGGCATACTTATTCACTAGGATAAGTAGATGTGCAAGACGCAAATTTCAGGAGAAACTGTCCAACAATTATGGAGTTATTGCCCCTGAATCACTGAAAAATGGTTGCTGCAAAATTTTGTCCGCTGAACTCCTCCTTCACTATCAGTCGGATTCAATAGATACTTGGCATACTTATTCACTAGGATAAGTAGATGTGCAAGACGCAAATTTCAGGAGAATCTCTCCAACAATTATGGAGTTATTGCCTTGAATGGACTCAGTGGACACTGTTTATGTTTGCTTTCTGTGTCAAGTATTAAGGCGGGAGTATAAATCATCATATTTATTGATAGTTCCTCTAGTTTTTTCTGTCTAATCTATACATTTCTGTTAGGATATAGCACAATGGTTTAAATGATCGGTTCTGCTTTGAACCAAAGCAAGTGCGTTTTAATAATAACAATGGTGAGGGTAATAATAATGATATCAGTTTAAAGGTGAATTGAAAACCTATTTGTTTGTATACCCATTTGCTTACTTATATCTGCTCAGCACTGAGACTGTTCATTCTAACTATAACACCCACGATCCATGTTAAGCGTATAAATAAGGCTATTTGAAAGCCATTAGTTAGAAAGATAATAGCTTTTAAATAACAACATAAATAAAAAACATTGATATTCTTTCCTTATAGCACCGTTTCCAAGTCAGTTAAAATTAGTATCAGGGCCTCAGTTTTTCATACTCTCACACTTGAGCATGAAAGTTGTCCTGCTCACAAATTTTTAAATTGTTGGCATTTTAAAATTTGTGTGTAGAGCTAATAACATTCTCTGCTTAACTGGGAAGGAAGCGGGTCTAAGTTATTTCTATCATATTTTTAGCATTACAAATTACATGCTCACTTAAATTAAGTATGAAAAAAAAAGGTTTATAACCCCGTGACATTATTTTCCTGTTTTCTTTTTAGTTACAGAAGATGAAATAGTTAAGGCCCTTAGAGAAATAGCTGACGATGTAGACAAGCGTTATTTTCAAGAGGTATGTATACGGTCTGTGTGGCTGAATATTTCCGTATACCGTGCTGACTTAAATGAAAATAAAATCAAAGTCACACGGAAAAAAGGCAAATGAAAATAAAATCAAAGTCATATGGGCAAAAGGAACATAAAGAAAGAGCCAAGCCAACCAAAGCCATCAAAAGAAGGGAGAAAATAAGTGCAAGAACAAATGCAAAATAAAACAAGTTAAAAAGTAAAAAAAAAAAAAAAAACATTACGAAAACTCGCCTATACAAATACATTGACACATTTATCGCCGAAAAAATGAAAATTTTAAGATGAAAAATTGTGATATTTTCCTTTTTTCTGCTCAAAATATAGATTGTGGGTACTCGTTAGAACCGCCTCATCGAGAGGGTTCTAACGAGTACCACATTCTATATCTTAGAGCAGAAATAAAAAAATAAGGTTTACCCTTGCAAACCCCAGTTTTACTATATAAAAGTGGGGTTCTAAGGGGTCAAAATTTTATAGGCCTGTTTTCGTGATGAAAAAAAATAAGATCAAACCAGATTTCATATAATACAAACAACATCAAACTTAATAGAACACGGTCTTAACCCAGATAAAGTAAAACAGCTTGGTGCTTGTGATAGGAGACAACCCATGCGTCTGTTAGGAAAAAGTATTATACCGGCCAAGTCGGTCAAACAAAACGGAATGCGAACAGTTAACATAAATGAATAGTGTATAAGAAGCTAAATAATTCAGTCTGAATGAGATCTTCATGTAATTAGAAACAGATACGGTTTATGGTGTTTCAGTCATTGATTGTTTGTTTGAGTTAAGGTTTAACGTCACCGTCAACAAAATAGGTGCGACTTTTACCCAACACTGAGATCAAATGAAGTCTCAAGCCCTGCCGCCCAATGAAACCAAAAGGCTTATATGCACTGGACGTTCTGACCCACACCACATTGCCTGGGCATGCTTTGATTCCAATGTGTAATATTGAAAATATTTGAGGGTCACTGATGGCGCCTAATTGGCCGAAACTAGCTAGTCTGGCGCAGAAAACATGAACTCTTCAAATTTTCCAGTTCTGTGGTGTATTTCCCTTTTATAGAACATATTTAGTCCTTCTACGCGGTTTATTGCCGTAATATTTACGCGATCATTGCCTTCACTTCCATTTTACGAGCATTCGTGAGTGATCAGCTTGAGCATTGCGTGGAAGCAACATGCAGCCCAATCTATTTCTCTAAGCCCCGGTGTTTCAGTCATATTAATCCTTATAGCACCACTAAAAATATTGTAGACAAGAGGATTAAGTGTAGCGGGTGAAATTTTGAAACAAGTTGCTTTATAATTGTGATGGGGTATATAGGAGTCTGCTTGTTGTCTCGTTTGTCTGTCTGTTTGTCTGTCTCGTTTGTCACTCCGCAAGAAATTTTTCGGGACAATAACGCAAAAGAACAAAAAAAAAACAAAAAACGCTTGAGATATCCTAGTGGAACTTCACACACATATAAAGGGCAGTATGTAGAAATGCAATACACAAGGGCCATAACTATATCTGCAAGATTAGCAAGGTTATTGGACCTTGTATTTTTGGTTTAGAATTTGGTCCCGATAATAACGCTCTTGAGGTATCCTAATGTACACTTCACACAGGACACTGTGCAGAACTGCAGTGCACAAGGGCCATAACTCTTTCTGCAATGTTAGCGGATATTTTTGGACTTTGTCGTTTTTATGTAAAATTTTGACTGGGTGATAATTAAAATACCCTTTGAGTTATTCAAATGAAACTTCAGTCACTTGAATTGCAGGGAACAAGGGCAAAAACTCTATATGCAATATAGACGGATTTATGCACATCGTTGTTTTGTTTTAATTTCAAATTTGTTCTGACATTAACTCAATAACCGCTTGAGTTATCCAAATGAAACTTCACACACTTGTAAAGGACACTGTGCAGAAGCCACACTCAATCTGCACTATTAGCAGATTTATTAGACTTAGTACTTTTGTTTAGAATTTTGTCCCGATAATAACTCGAAAACCGCATGTGGTATGCAAATGAGATTTCGAACATTTGTAAAGGACGCTGTGCAAAAGTGCAGTGCACTTTGTATTTTTATGCTTCCCGAAGGGGGAGCATATAGTCGCCGCTTTGTCCGTCCGTCCGTCCATCTGTCCGTCCGTCCGTCACCCTCTATATCTCTAAAAGGATTAAAATTAAGTGAAACTTGATATACTGATAGAGGGCCATTAGGGGATTTGAAGATTACAAGAACCATAGCCCTGTCACCAGTTTTAATGGAGTTACTGCCCTTCTTAACTATTTCAGTAAAAAGCTTGGCCAGAGCATATCTCCTTTTTTGGCCCACCAGAGCCTATAGGATAGGCAGTTGTCGGTCGTCGTCTGCGTCGTCTGGCGTCAACACTTTCAAACGACATCTTTCCTGAAACCACTGGGCCGATTCAGCCCAAATTTCATCTGTAGCATCCTTTGGCTGGGGGATCGAAAGTTTTTGTTTTTAGCTCACCTGTCACGCAGTGACAAGGTGAGCTTTTGGGATCACTTTTTGTCCGTCGTCCGTCGTGCGTGCGCCCGTGCGTCCGTCCGTGTGTGCGTGCGTAAACTTTTTGTTCAAACTACATCTTCTCCTAAACCACTGATCAGATTTTGACCAAACTTCACAGCAATGATCCTTAGGTGGTCCCCTTTCAAAGTTGTTCAAATGGTTCCGGTCCGTTGCACATCTGTGTCACAGGAGCCAAAATAGATTTTTTTTCACCGAAAACTTAAAAAATCTTCTTCTCTGCAACCACAAGGCCCAGGTCTTTGATATTTGGTATGAAGCTTCACCTAGTGGACCCCTACCAAGATTGTTCAAATTATAATGCTGGGGCCAAAAATGCCCCCGCCCTGGGGCCCTTTGGTTTACAGGGGCTTATATAGGGAAAATTTTAAAAATCTTCTTCTCTGAAACCGCAAGGCCCAGGTCTTTGCTATTTGGTATGAAGCTCCACCTAATGCCCCCGCCCCGGGGCCCTTTGGTTTTACATGGGCTTATATAGGGAAAATCTTTAAAAATCTTCTTCTCTGAAACCGCAAGGCACAGGTCTTTGATATTTGGTATGAAGGTTCATCTAGTGGACCTTTACTAAGATTGTTCAAATTATAGTGCTGGGGCCAAAAATGCCCCCGCCCTGGGGCCCTTTGGTTTACAGGGGCTTATATAGGGAAAATTTTAAAAATCTTTTTCTCTGAAACCGCAAGGCCCAGGTCTTTGCTATTTGGTATGAAGCTCCACCTAGTGGACCCCTACCAAGATTGTTCAAATTATAGTGCTGGGGCCAAAAATGCTCCCACCCCGGGGCCCTTCGGTTTGTCATGGGCTTATATAGGGAAAATCTTTAAAAATCTTCATCTCTGAAACCCCATGGCCCAGAACTTTGCTATTTGGTGTGAAGAATAATCTATTGGACCCCTACCAAGATTGTTCAAATTATAGTGCCGGGGCCAAAAATGCCCCCGCCCCCGCCCCCGGGCCCTTTGGTTTTACATGGGCTTATATAGGGAAAATCTTTAAAAATCTTCTTCTCTGAAACCGCATGGCCCAGGTCTTTGCTATTTGGTATGAAGCTTTATCTAGTGGACCCCTGCCAAGATGTTCAAATTATAGTGCTGGGGCCAAAAATGCCCCCGCCCAGGGGCCCTTTGGTTATACATGGGCTTATATAGGGAAAATCTTTAAAAAACCTTCTTCTCTGAAACAGCAAGACCCAGGTCTTTGATATTTGGTATGAAGCTTCATCTAGTGGACCCCTACCAAGATCGGTTAAATTATAGTGCTGGGGCCAAAAATGTCCCCGTCCCCGGGCCCTTTGGTTTTACAATGGCTTATATAGGGAAAATCTTTAAAAATCTTCTTCTCTGAAACCGCATGGCCCAGGTCTTTGCTATTTGGTATGAAGCTTTATCTAGTGGACCCCTACCAGGAGTGTTCAAATTATAATGCTGGGGCCAAAAATGCCCCGCCCCGGGGCCCTTGGTTTTACTAGGGCTTATATAGGGAAAATCTTTAAAAAACCTTCTTCTCTGAAACCGCAAGACCCAGGTCTTTGATATTTGGTATGATGCTTCATCTAGTGGACCCCTACCAAGATCCTATAAATTATAGTGCTGGGGCCAAAAATGCCCCTGCCCCAGGGCCCTTTGGTTTTACATGGGCTTATATAGGGAAAATCTTAAAAAATCTCTTTCTCTGAAACTGCATGGCCCAGGTCTTTGATATTAGATTGAAGCTTCATCTAGTGGACCCCTACCAAGATCGTTCAAATTATAGTGCTGGGCCAAAAATGCCCTCGCCCCGGGGCCCTTTGGTTTTACATGGGCTTATATAGGGAAAATCTTTAAAAATCTTCTTCTCTAAAACCACAAGGCCCAGGTCTTTGGTATTTGGTATGAAGCTTCACCTAGTGGACCCCTACCAAGATTGTTCAAATTATAGTGCTGGGGCCAAAATTGCCCCCGCCCCGGATCCCTTTTGGTTTTACCTAGGCTTATATAGGGAAGATCTTTAAAAATCTTCTTCTCCTAAACACAAGGCACAGGTCTTTGCTATTTGGTATGACGCTTCATCTTGTGGAGCTCTACCAAGATTTTTCAAATTACAGCCCTGAGACTAAAAATGCCCCCATCCCGGGGCCCTTTGCTTTTACATAGACTTATATAGGGAAAATCTATAAAAATCTTTTTCTCTGAAACTGCGAGGCCCAGGTCTTTGATATTAGGTATGAAGCCTTGTCTTGTGGACCTCTACCAAGATTGTTCAAATTAAAGCCCTGGGGCCCAAAATGCCCCTGCTCCGGGGCCTTTTGGTTTTACATAGACTTATATAGGGAAAATCTTGTGAAACCACAAGGCCTAGGTCTTTGATGATTGGTGTGAAATTTCATCTAGTGGACCTCTATCTAGATTGTTCAAATTATAGCCCTGAGGCCAAAAATGCCCCTGCCCTGAGACCCTTTGGTTTTACATAGACTTACGTAGGGAATATCTTTAAAAAAATCTTCTTCTCTGTAACTGCAAGGCCCATGTCTTTGATATTTGGTATGGAGCTTCATCTAGTGGACCTGTACCAAGAATGTGCAAATTATAGCCCTTGGTCCACAAACGCCCCCGCCCCAGGGCCCTTTGGTTTTACGTAGACTTATAGAGATAGGATTTAAAAATCTTCTTCTCTGAAACAGCATGGCCCAGGTCTTTGATATTTGGTGTGAAGCTGCATCTAGTGGACCTCTATCAAGATTGTTTAAATTATAGCCCTGAGGCCAAAAATGCCCCCGCCCCGGGGACATTTGGTTTTACATAGGCTTATGTACGGAATATCTTTAAAAAAATATTCTTCTCTGAAGTCCAGGTCTTTGATATTTTGGTGTGTAGCTTCATCTTGTGGACCTTTGCCAAGATTGTTCAAATTATAGCCTTTGTTGATATTTGGTATGAAGCTTCACCTTTTTATACCTCCCTCAAGATTATGCACATTATAGCCCTTGGGTCAATAATGGCCCTCCCTGGGGCCCACTTGTTACTCTATGGATCAGGTGAGCGATCCAGGGCCATCTTGGCCCTCTTGTTATGAAATTCGGCTCTTTAGTTTGGTTGCTATGGCAACTAAGACTTTCCATAGACTTATAATGGGGAAAATTGAAAAATGGCATTTTCTGCCAAGTCATTGCAGATGTTTTGACAAAACTTTCATAGAAATGTTCCTTAGGCAATCTGCTACCTGCCATATGATTTTAGGTTGGTTTTTATTTATTGGTTGCGATGAAAACCAAAATAAAAAAATAGAAAAAAAAAATACTTCAAAAATCATCTCCTCAGAAACCGAATGCTCTATTAGGCTGAGAGTTTTTGGAAATATTCATCATATTTGCTTTTACAGGTTTTGTGTTTTTTATAAAACTTGGCTCTTTAGTTGTGTTGCTATGGCAACTTAGATTTTCCATAGACTTATAATGGGGAAAATTGAAAAATGGCATTTGCTGCCAAGTTATTGCAGATATTTTGACAAAACTTTCATCGAAATGTTCCTTGAGTAAATGTCTCTCAGCCATATGCTTAAATGCCAACACGGGGATCCCCCAGGTTAAGCCGGGGCCATGCCCCACCCTTTCCACTTCATAAAAGGCCATATAACTCGGAAACCATCCAGATCCCCACCCCAAAACCATATATATTCTTGTTCCTTATGATAAGATGCATTCAGTGACACCAACCCCTGGGGTCCCCCGGTACGTGCCGGGGTCATGCCCCATCCCCTCCATTCCATAAAAGGCCCAATATCTTGGAAACCTTACAGATGCCCACCCATAAACCAAATATATTCTTGTTCCTTATGAAAATATTCATTCACTGACACCAACTTGGGGGTCTCCCGGGGTGCGCCTGTGCCTTGCCCCACCCCTTCTTCTTCACAAAAGGCCATATATCTCAGAAACCATTTAGATCCCCACCCCAAAACCATATATATTCTTGTTCCTTATGATAAGACGCATTCAGTGATACCAACCTGGGGGTCCCCCGGGTCGTGCCGGGGTCATGCCCCATCCCCTCTATTTCTCCATTTCCAAAGGCCCAATATCTTGGAAACCTTACAGATCCCCAGCCCTAAACCCTATATATTCTTGTTCCTTATGAAGATACGCATTCAATGACACCAATTAGGGGGTCTTCCTGGGTGCGCCGGGGCCTTGCCCCACCCCTCCACTTCACAAAAGGCCATCTATCTCAGAAACCATTCATACCCCCACCCCCAAACCTTATATATTGTTGTTTTTTATGATATGACGCATTCATTGACACTAACCTGAGGGTCCCCCAGGATGTGCCGGAGTCGTGCCCAACCCCTTCATTTCATTAAAGACCAAATATCTTGAGAAACCTTACAGATCCCCACGTCTAACCATATATATTGTTGTTCCTTATGATAAGACACATTCATTGACGTCAACCTGGAGGTCTCCCGGGTCAAGCCAGGGCCTTGCCCCATCCCACCACTTCACAAAAGGCTATATACTCAGAAACTGTTCAGAGCCCCACCCCTAAACCATATATGATTATCTTCTTTGTGATAAGACACTTTCAAATAACACTAGCTTGGGAGTCATCCGGACTGCCTGGGTCATGCCCCACTGCTTTACTTCATTAAAAGCCATATATCTCAGAAATCATTTAGATCCCATACCCATAAACTATAATATTCTTGTTCCTTGTTTCTTGATAAGACTCATTCAGTCACACCAACCTAGGGTCACTTTGTGCTAGGGCAATGCGCCCCGCCCCTCTACTTTAAAAGGGTCATATATTTCAGAAACCATTCAAATCCCCACCCCATAATCATATATGTTCTTGCTCCTTATCAATAGCACACCCATTTGGGGATCGCAGGGGCCATTCCTCTCCTCTCCACGTCATAGAAGGGCCTCATATATCAGAAACCATTCAGATTCCCACCCATAAACCATATATATATATATATATATATTCTTTTTCCTTATAGGGACAACAATCTTAGGCTTTCCTGGGATCAACAGGACATGCCCCAACCTCTCCACCGCTTAAGAGGCCTTATAACTCCGGTATACAGATCCAGACTGCTACACCATATATATTCTTATTCCTTATGATGAGACACCAACCAGGGCTCCATTGGATCCATGCCCTACACCCTCTACTTAATAAAAAGGCCTAATGTTTTAGATACTGAGTCCAGATGGATGCTCATTTGGATACAGGGGTTCATTTGGGATACTTTATAATTGGTAGATTAAAATGATATCATGTTAAAATACATGGCTGTCATTGGGCAGTGCCCACCTGAGCTCTGGTGAGCATAGTGGCTCATGGGCCTCTTGTTAGCTTTATTTTAGTGAAACTAGATACACTGTTAGGGGGCATGAAAGAAATCGCAGAATACAAGAACAATTACCCTGCCAACAGTAATTTCGGAGTTACTTCTCTTCTAAATTAACTTGGGTGTCCTATGGTAGTCACCTTGTCAGTCAGTTTGTCACATCTAAACCAAAGAATTAACCTCAAGCATAACTCCAAAAGTATTAGCCCTACTCTCATGAAACTTCACACACACAATACCAATCACAAGACCTACATTCTAACAAAGGACAAGAACTATATTGCTTTGTTACGTCTTAACCCTTTTTGTACCAAAAGGAATCTTCTTCCTAGTATATATAGCAGGAGTCCATTGCAAAATTTAGGGGTGTCAGGTTGTGTTTTTTATTCAAATTGATTCGGGAAAAGGCTTAACTTTTTGCAAAAAGTGTAGGCCCTGATCAGAGGCCGCAATCTGTGGTGTCTGATCTGGGCCTGCACTGTTTGCCAAGGTACCCCTTTAGGGTTTCTAGTACTGAATGGGTTAAACAAAAAACTTCACGTTGATCATAACTTCAAAAGAATTTGCTCTTCTCTCATGAAACTTCAAACACATACTTACCATCACAAGACCTACATTCTGACAAAGGAGAATAACTATATTGCTTTTGTCCATGTGTTTGACACGCCTTAACCAAAAACCTTAACCTCGGTGATAACTTCAAAAGTATTTTCCCTATACTAATGAAACATCACACACATAATAACCATCAAAAGACCTCCATTCTGACAAATGGCCATAACTTTATTGCTTTTGGGTGTGTTGGTCACGCCATAACAAAAAACTTAAACTCGGTCAAAATTTTAAAAGTATTTGTCCTACTCTCATCACACTTCACATACATACTTACCATCACAAATCCTACATTCTGACAAAGGACAATAAGTAAATTGCTTATTTTCACCGAATTATCTCCCCTTTTGTTAAAAAAAAATATCTCGTATTATTTCATAACCATGGGTAATAGAGCTTTCATCTTTCATTTGTGTACTTCACTGAAAATCTATTACTAGGGAACACAAAGCTGAGTTTCTTAGCCTTATGGTTGAAGATTTACAGACTCTTGCAGGGAAGGGGCCTTACATTTCTCCTTTATTTGCATTCTTTGTTGAAAATCACTAACTGGTTTCTTTATTTGTATTCCACCCATCGGCTGAGGGTACTCATTAGAACCTTCTCATTCAGACGGTTCTAACGAGTACCCATAACCTTTGCCTACAAACTAATCTTATAACACTTCAAAGTGTATAGGAGCATTTCACTAAAATAATCCTCCAACTGCTGCGCATCTTTGGGGAGCATCCCTCGGTTTCACCGATGCTCTTGTGTTAGGATTGTGTCCGGATAATTGCCCTAATATAACATATTATCACATTAACAGGTCCGTGTTATGAATATTTCGGAAATTCCAGTTTACGTAGTGAAAAGTCGCATGTTTCATCCCTGTTTCAGTAAAACCCGATTAAGCGGGGGTATAGAAGTCAGATTCTCTGATAAGTTTTTATTTCTAGCTCACCCAGGGGAGCTGAAAGGGTGGTAGTCCCTTTGTAGTCCGCCCGGCCGTTGTCCGTCCACACTTTTGACCAGTTATATCTCTGCAGCCTGCAGGCTTATCTCAATCATTTCTCATTGATAATATTAACTTTTTATCATAATCGAATGAAAACTTTGGTCGCAATGGCCATCACAAGGTCCCATAGACTTACAATGGGAAAATGCTTGTTATCCCCATAACTCCTTCAGTTTTGCTCCGATCTTTTCTGAAACTTATATATAAGTGAACTGGAGATAAAAGCTCGGATGAGTTCGAAAGCTGCCAAGGCCGGCCCATTAATGATAGAGTAATCCCCTTGATTGCTGAAAATGCCTATTTTGACCTTGTCATTTCCATAGCCCCTTCAGTTTTGATCGGATCAAAGATCCGATCTTTCTGAAACTTATATATATGTGGACTGGAGATGAAAGCTCGGATGAGTTCAAAAATTGGCAAGGTCGGCTAATTAATCATAGAGTTATACCACTTGAATGCTGAAAATGCATATTTTAGCCTTTTTATTACCGTAGCCCCTTCAGTTTTGAGCGGATCTTCCTGAAACCTACAAGTATTTGAGGGTTTAAAGCTTAGATGAGTTCGAAAACTACCCCCCCCCCCCAGTAGAATTCGTTTCCGCTGACCGTTCTTCTGTCGCGGTTTATTTTTGTGATGGTTTGTGTCGCTTATACTATTTTATTTTTGATAGCCTATTGGCCATTTTTGTGGGAAAGTAGCTGTCCTTTTGGCTTTCCGGTGTTAGTGTTTCCATTAGGTCTGTTGTTTCATGTTTGATTACCCACGGATTTATGTCCACTATTTTTCTGAAAGTGCTTATCTTTGAACTTGTCATCACTGTAGCCTCTTTAAGTTTGATCGGATCTTCTGGAAACTTACAAACAAGTAAGTCAGGGATATAAGCTCAGATGGGTTCGACAACTGGCGAGGTTAGCCTATCGGTCCTAGAGTTACGTCCCCTTGATTGCTGAAAATGTCTATTTCTGACCTTGTCATTACCGTAGCTCCTTCAGTTTCGTTCATAGTTCCCCATACTAGGGAACACAAAACTGAATTTCTTAGTCTCATGGTTTAAGGTTAACATGCCCATAAGCTTGCAGGGAAGGGGTCTTACATTTCTCCTTATTTATGCATTCTTTTTTGAAAAGCACTAACTAGGAAATTCTTAGACATTAGGTTTAAGAGTAAGAGCAGGCAGCTACTATATTTAGTTTTTTTTTATCTCATCGGAGGCTCCAGGGGAGCTTACAGGAAAGGCAGTTGTCCGCCGTCGTCGTCTGCGTCGTCGTCCAGCGTCCACACTTTCAAACAACATCTTCTCTGAAACCACTGGGCCGATTCAGCCCAAATTTCACATGTAGCATCCTTGAACTGGTGGATTGAAAGTTTGTGTTTTTAATGAAAATTGGCTCATTAGAGTGGTTGCTATGGCAACTTAGATTTTCAATAGACTTACAATGGGGTTTCTGGAAAAATGACATTTTCTGCCATGTCTTTCCAGATATTTTGACAAAACTTTTATAGAAATATTTCATGAGTGAACTTCTTTTAGCCAGATGCTTTTATGCCTACCTGCGGGTTCCCAGGGGTGTGCCGGGGCCATGCCCGGCCCCTCATAAAAGGCCATATATCTCAGAAACCATTCAGAGCCCCTACCCTAACTTAAAATATTCTTGTTCCGTATGATAAGATGCATTTGGTGACACCAACCAGGGGGGCCACCTGAGATGTGCCGGGACATGCCCCAGCCCCTCCACTTCATAAAAGGCCCAATATCTCCGACACCTTTTAGATCCCCACCCCTAAACTATATGTTCTAGTTCCTTATGCTAAGGCACATTCAGTGATACCTAGGGGTCACCCGGGGAGCGCCGTGGCCATGCCCCCCCACACACACAACTTCATAAAATGCCATATCTCTCCGAAACCATTTAGATCCCCACCCTAAGCCATATATATTCTTGTTTCTTATGATAAGACGCATTCAGTGACACCAACCTGGGGGTACCCTGGAATTTGCTGGGACCATGCCCCAACCCCTCCACTTCGTAAAAGGCCCAGAGTCTCAGAAACCTTTCAGTTACCAATCATAAACTATATACGTTCTTGTTCCTTATGATAAGACACATTCATTGATACCAACCTAAGGGTCTGCATCATCGTCTGCCATCAGCACTTTCAAACGACATCTTCTTTGAAGCTACTAGGCCGATTTAGCCCAAATTTCATCTGTGGCATCCTTGGGGATTAGAAGTTTGTGTGTTTAATGAAAATCGGCTCATTAGTTCGGTTGCTATGGCAACTTATTTTTCCGTAGACTTACTCTTGGGAAAATAGAAAAAAATGCATTTACTGCCAAATAGAAGTGAAGGCATTGATGTGGAATCGAAAAAAATATCCCACAGCTTCCATCAGAGAAACCAAAGGGAAAGAAACCCAAACAAGAAACAACAGAACCTAATGGAAACATCAACAGCAGAAAGCCAAAAGGATGGCTCCTTTCCCACAAAATGGCCAATAGGCTATCCCCCCAAAAATAGTATAAGCGATATAAACACTCAAAGACAAAACATAACAAAAATAAACCGCGACAGAAGAACCGCATTGTAACGGTCAGTGAATCGACTCTCACTGGGGGCTTAAATCGATTTTTCGTGCCACAATCCTGGCCCTTAATTTCGTCACGTTTTAACAGAAATTGGTTCAGTCCGCATGAAGGCCACCTAACTCAGTGCAACATCTCCTTGAACACAAAAATAAAATAACCACAGAGATGAAACAACGGTGGGAACTCGACAGCAACAAACCATTGTAATGCTGGAGCAAAAGAAAACCAACAGTTAGTTTCCGATGGGCCTGACCAGAGACAGAGCATCAGGCACCAACCCACCATTACAATAACATATCCGTGCGACTTTGTGCACTTTTTCATATCTCAAAAAATGGACATTTTTCTGATGATTATTTTTATATTTTTCTTCTTCTTCACTCCAAACATAGGTTGTGGGTGCTCGTTAGAACAGCCTCATTGAGACATGTTCTAACGAGTACCCACAGCCTATGTCTTGGAGAAGAGTTATGAAAAATAATGTATACCCCCGTAAACCACAGTTTTGTCTATATAAAGTGGGGTTAGAGGGGTGCTCTTTTCACAAGGATAACTGTTTCTAGAACAAATTTAACGTCATTGCAGCTGGTGTTTTGGAATGTGTGGCGGCCGTAAAATGTCACCCTGCCCTACATCATAGTGTAGTTTATACTTTTTTGTACTTTGGGATCATTGATTCCATTGTTGAATTTTGAAAATATTTGAGGGTCACTGATGAGGCCTAATTGGTCGAAACTAGCTAGTTTGGGCCAGAACACATGTACACTCCATATTTTCCAGTTCCGTGGTTTATTCCTTGCTTCCAAAGCAAAACTCTTTCTATAACATATCGTTCACTTGATTATTACATAGATTTAGATTGTCTCTAATTATCATTAAGCCTTTACGCTGGAACCGTCATAGAATCTGAGTCCTGACCCACCGGTGTGCAATTAAAGAGGTAAGCAAAGTTGTCAACCGTGATTGGGTTAAACAGTTAGACTCAGATGGGCCTGATCAATGACAGAGCATCAGGCACCAACCAACATTACATAAAATTAAATTCTCTCTAATTCTCAGTAAACCTTTACGTTGGAACCGTCAAAGAATCTGAGACCTGACACCCGTCGTGCGATTAAAGAGTGAAGCGTGATTGGGTTAAGTACCTTGCATGCAGTCCGTCGTACTACACTTATGTTGTGCCTAATCTTTTTATATCGAAAAATGATATTTTACGAAATTGGATACTGAAGACATTGCGGTTATATATGTTTCTGAATTTATATACTAAGTCAACATAAAATTCGGGTTCCGATAGACCTTGTTGCAGAAGAGATTTAAGTCCAATATTGAGATTTGAAATTAAATCAGAATGACGTCTTTAAAATTTTGAAAAGGCTTTGCGTAGTTTATGGTGCCGATAACTCTGATTAAAAAGTTTAGCAGTTAACAATCTATAACAAGTGTTGAAGTCAGTTACATGGCTACACACTCTGGCAAATCGAATTGACTGAGAAATATAAACGCCATAGGATGGCGCACGAGGAGTATCACCATCCATAACAGGTAAATTTACAATCTCAAAAGCAAAATCATCACGTTTATCATAAATTTTGCAAGAAACAAACCCATCTACATTAGATAGATGTAAATCCTAAAACGTGGCCTCGGTCTCAGAAGAATTTGCTTTATTTAACTGAAGTTCTGGGGTGGAGGTAAATGTAACTGATCAAACCATCGATATAAGTATTGTTATTATTTAATAAATTATCCAAATAACTAGACGTCGAGCTTAAAAGTAGTTTAGGTCGTAGTACCAAAGCGTTAATCCAAAATCGTTAATCCATAGACAAAATGGCAAATATCAATGTTCAGATAAACAGACATGGACTCCAGAAGAGTGTAATCAGGCGTCCGCGGATATTAAGCATTACTTGGTAAGCAAGCTTCGCCCACCATGCCCATCGACCCGAACGAAAAAAAGGTGTAAATGCCGAGAAGGGTATGTCCGAGATTGTGGAAGTCTTCATATGGCTTTCCACTGGCAAACATATCAGAAATAATTAAAACCTCGATTTTAGACTGGGTTTCAGCAGAAAGATTTTAGATTGGTTTTCAGCAGAAAGGGACATCATGTAGTCGCTCTCATAACAAAACAAAAACAGATCAGCCACAAGAAGTGTGCAATAAGTATCCATCGGAATACCCATAACTTGTCTAAATACCTCAGTACCAAATCTTACGTAAATATTGTCAATAAGAAAATTGAGAACCCTTGCAGATATTGTGGCAAAACTTTTATTGAAATATTCCTTGAGTGAACTTCTTTTAACCATATGCTCTTATGCATACCTGGGGGTCGCCCAAGGTGTACCGGGGCCATGCCCCCCCCCCTCCAATGCATAAAAGGCCATATATATCAGAAACCATTCAGATTCCCACCCATAAACTATATATATTCTTGTTTCTTATAGTAAGATTCATTCTGTGACACCAACCAGGTGGGGTCCCTTGGGATGTGCCGGAGCATACCCCTCTCCCTCCACTTCATAAACGGCCCAATATCTCGGAAACCTTTCAGATTTCCACTCATAAACCATATATATTCTTGTTCCTTATGATATCCGGCATTCAGTGATACCGACCCAGGGGTCTTCTGTGGCGCGCATTGGGCTATGCCCCACCACTTCACTTCATAAAATGCCATATATCTCAGTAACCGTTTAGATCCCCACTCCTAACGCATGTACATTCGTGTTCCTTATGATAAGACTCATTCAGTCAAATCATCCTTGGGTCTCTTTGTGCTAGGGCAATATGTTGAGACCATGACCCGCCCTCTACTTCATAAAAGGCCATATATCTTGACACCATTAAGATCCCCACCACAAAAGCATATATATTCTTGTCCTTAATTATGATTAGTAATTATAGCACATTCAGTCACACAAACTTGGTGGTCCACAGGGACCATTTAACGGGAGGTCACGGGTTCGACCCCGGGCCGCGACATACCAAAGTCGTTAAAAATGGTACTAGCTGCTCCTCGCTTGGCACTCAGATTTACGGGGTAGAGCTGTGACTGTTCGACCCAGTGTCAGGATAATGTGACTGGGTGTGGTATCATGTAATGTGTCTGGGACATGATACTTCAGTGAGGCAGCACTATAAAAGTGAGCATTGAGCTCCCTGTCGCAACCAGACACCGTCGTGATATGACTGAAAAATTGTTGAAAGCGACGTTAAACCCGAATTCACCCACACACACACACACACTCCTCTCCTCTTCACTTTATAAAAGGGCCTCATATCTCAGAAACAGTTCAGATCCCGACCCCTAAACAATATATATTTTGGCATAATGATAAGACACATTTAGTGACAACAATCTTGGCTTTCCTGGGGTCTGCCAGGGCCATGCCCCAATCCCTCCACAGCTTAAAAGGCCTTTTATCTCTGGCACTGAACAGATCCCTACCCCTAAACCATATTTATTCTTGTTCCCTATGATAAGACGCATTCAGTGGTGCGAACCTGGGCTCTGTTGGGTCCATGCATCACCCCTCCACTCCGTAGAAGGCCTTATATTTCAGACACAGTGTTAACAGTGTCATTCTGAAATCGGAGATCGTTTAGGAGACTTTATAATCGATAAATTAAAACCATACATGGCTGACAGTGGGCAGTGCCCGCCTGAGCTCTTTTGAGCATAGTGTGCCTCTTGTTTCTCATCTGGCACTTAGTTCATTGATTAATTTCAACATATAGTGTGGATGGATGCTTTTATATTTACACCCCTTTCAACACTATTTCAGTAATACCAAAACCCCAGATTTCATACCACACTTCAAAGTGTAACTGACCACCATATTTTGCTCTAACCCTCCTACTACTGTGTATCTTCTTTCGGCCCCCGCCCATTTGGGGCTTGAAGAAATTAATGGGATGCATAATGTTTACTTGCAGAGCTGAATCCGACCGCACACGAGTACGGTTAAATCACATAGAGGATCTAAGTCTGCCCTGACAAGGCGATGCGAGTCGGACCGTCCTTGCCTATAAACCCTATTGGTTTCATTGGGCGACAGGGCTTGAGATGTCATTTCATCTCAATGTCGGGTAAAAGTCCCACAAAATTGAAAGCAATGTCTCCAAAATCACCTATTTGACAGGAACGTTATACATCAATTCAAAGAAAACTGCATCTTCGGGGAGCATGCTTCGGTTTCGACGAATTTCTTGTTATAAATGGTAAGGAGACTGACTTTTTTAACAATTTTGAACAACTAATGTGACTTTAAATTTGTCAAAGTTTGTGTAATATAAGAATTGATTGAAATGCAGAACTAGAACGCTGTCATTTGGTAGAAAATAAATGATAAACTTGCCTACGGGAAATTGGTAAACATTGAAGACCCAGATCAGACGCCACATCTGAATAATGAATGGCTTTAACATTACATTGCTAAGTAACAGTTCCTTTGACATTTTTCCAACAGACAAACAAAACAGTTTTACGATGAAACTCGTTCACCCCATTAACAGCAATGAAGAAAACTGGGAAGTTGCATAAGTACAAATGCTGAACATCTCTGAAGAAAATAACTTTTTAATCCACCGCCGCGAAGTGGAGCAGGAATTATAGGAATGGCCTTCGTATGTTCGTCCGTATGTCTATCTGTCTGTTCGTAACACTTTCTTGCCGATCCATATCTCCTAAACTCTTTGATAGATTTTCATTAAACTTTGGTCAAATATTCTTCTAAGTGAGCAATACTCACTGTAAAATACCAAAGAGCGATAACCTTCCCAGAAACGCGAATTATTGTTGAGGATCGAAACACAACACCAACACCAGTTACGCCAGCATCACAAAGGGTGCTAGTGTAAAAGTGTCCAGCTCCGCAACACAGATTTTTGATTCATACATAGCTGAACTGAAAAAATAATCTGGTGCATGGAGTAAAGTAGAAGTAAAACAAAAGTCAGGAATTGATACAATTAACTTACTCTACCCATAAAAGACACCAAAGGGAAAGAAATACAAACAATAAGCGACCAGACCATAATGGAACTCTAAACAAAGGAAGGCCATAAGGACAGTTACTTTCCCACAAAATGGCCATATGGCCATCCAAAATTTAAAGACACAAGTGATACACACAGTAAGTAACAAACAACAACATAAATAAATCGCCACAGAAGAGCCGCCGTGGAACGGTCAGCGAAAGATTTCCATTCCACTCCAGCCCCACAAAGTTCAACCAATTTATCAAATAGCGCAATCCAGGTTGCTCCGGATCGGTCGACAGCGACCGTACCGAAGCCAGCGCCGCACGCAAAAGAGAAACTCGACTCAGGTCGAACTAATAAGATATCAGAAGATCCGATCAAAAAACAACAAACATCTAAAAAACAAACAGACAGACAACGTAAAGTGGAAAGAGACAATATAAAATTTCAGAACAGACCCGGATCTTTGAGTGACAGTGATATGGAGTTTACTGAAACTCACCAAGTGGCAATGACAGTTCGAGGTCAACAACACCACGAGGTGATGGTAGCAGATCTATATCACCAATTGCAGCTCCACAATAGTTTCTAGTCTTAAGCTCTTCATAAAATGGGTTTAAAACACAAAATAATACACTGAAATTGTCGAGGTCTTAAATCAAATTATAAACGGGCCTAGTGGTTAAGAGCGCTGACTCTTGATCATTAGGTCTCTCACCGCTGTGGTTCGAGCCTCGCTCGGGTCACATGTGAGACGCAAAGTTCTGCAACGGAAGGTCAGGTGGTTTTTCTCCGGGTACTCCGGTTTTCGCCCACCTCTGATTAACGATCGGTTCGATATGAGTGAAATAATCTTGAAAGGGCCGTAAAACCAAAACCAAAAAAAAAAAAATCAAATTATAATGAACTCTTATTACTTATTTCGTTATTAAACCCATCGGTTTTTTGTTTGCAAGAAACGCTTTTAAAACCTGATGACAACATTGATGTCAGAGGTTTCAATACATATAACTATATCTATTCTGATGGTAACAAACCATCTGGTAGCAGTTCAATTTTTGTTAAATCATGTTTACCGCAAAGAGAGATCAAATTAAAAACAGACCTACAAGCTGTAGCAGTGTCGGTTTCTCTAGATAAAGAAACTACAATTTGCTCTCAATATATCCCACCCTCATTTTCTTGACTCATTGCTGAGTCAGCTTCCATCGCCATGTCTTTCAGTTGGCGACTTCAATGGTCACAACATTCTATGGGGCTGTAAAGATATCAATAACAGAGGAGCACTTGTTGAAGACTTTATTGCAAAGAGCGATCTTTGCTTGATGAATGATAAATCTTATACTTACCTTCACCCTGTAACAGGTCATTTGTCTTCTTTAGATCTCTCTTTGTGTCGCCCATCTCTCTTCGTGGGCTATGACTGGTCTGTTCATGACGATCAGTGCGGAAGTGATCACTTCCCTGTTATAATTGAGAGCGTAAACGAACGAGACGAGGACTGTAACCAGAAATGGAAAATGAATAAAGCCGACTGGGAATTATTCTACAGTTTATGTGAAGAAAAGTTATCAAGTGATCACTTTAATGAATCATCTGACATTGTTTCTGATTTCACAGATTCACTTATTAATATATCAGAACAATGCATTCCAAAGACCTCCACAAATACTAAGAAAAGCAAGCATTGGTTAAATAATGACTGTAAAGAAGCTATTCAAAAGCGCAAACAGGCTCTAAGGCCGCTAACAACGTCGTCGTTGTGTGACGGCTCCACTATGTTAACACGCTTAAGCAGGAGCTTGGTGGTACTAAGGCCTATGAACTTCAGCCTTTAGCTGAAGAGAGAGCTATAGTAGATAAACATGTTTGTCTTAAAGCCACCAAGTTTGCTGTGTGTGTTAACGAAGGCCAAGACAAGCTTCCTACGCTATACTGGTTACCAAAACTTCATAAAAAACCTTACAAAGCACGATTTATTGCAAATTCTAGCTCTTGCACTACCACTGAAATTTCTAAATTATTAACTTCCTGTCTTACTGCTATTAAAACGCATGTAATTAAATATTACTATAAAGTCTTTGAAAGATCAGGAAGAAATCGGTTTTGGTCTATAAAAAATTCGAATGAGGCTTTAAATAAATTGAAATCTAGACATTTTCGTGCTTCTAGTCTATCTACCTACGATTTTTCCACTCTTTACACTACACTTCCTCATAATCTTATAAAAGAAAAGCTTAATGATTTAATTGAATGGGCTTTTCACAGAGAAGATTCTCTCTATCTTGCATGTAATGTCTGAAATGCATTTTTCACTTCTAAAGAGCATAAGAATTATACACATTGGTCATGTCAGAAAGTGTGTGATGCCCCCACCTTTCTACTTGACAATATTTATATTAGATTCGGTACTAAGTTATTTAGACAAATTGTGGGTATTCCGATGGGTACTTATTGCGCACCTCTTGTGGCTGATCTGTTCTTGTATTGTTATGAAAGAGACTTCATTTTGTCGCTTTCCATTGATAACCAATCTGAAATTATTGAAGCTTTTAGCTCTACTTCTAGATATTGAGATGATTTATTAAATATTGATAATACCTATTTTGATGGTTTGATCAGTCAGATTTACCCCCTAGAACTTCAGTTAAATAAAGCAAATACCGAGGCCCCGTTTTTGGATTTACATCTATCTATTGCAGATGGATTTGTTTCGTGCAAAATTTATGATAAACGCGATGACTTTAATTTTGAGATTGTAAATTTTCCTTTTTTGGATGGTGATGTTCCTCGCGCGCCATCCTATGGCGTTTATATTTTGCAATTAATTCGGTTTGCTAGAGTGTGTAGTCAAGTAACTGACTTCTACACTCGTAATAAATTATTAACGGCTAAACTCCTTAATCAGGGTTATCGGTACCATAAACTACGCAAAGCCTTTTCAAAATTTTATAGACGCCATTCTGATTTAATTTCAAAATTCAATAATCTCTTCTGCAACAAGGTCTATCGGAACCCGAATTTTATGGTGACTTAGTATATAAATTCAGAAAAATATATAACCGCAATGACTTCAGCACCCAATTTCGTAAAATCATTCTTCGATATAAAAAGATTGGGTACAACATGGATATTATACGACAGACTGCATGCATGGTAGTTAACCCAATCACGGTTGGCAACTTTGCTTCCCTCTTTAATTGCACGCCGGTGGGTCAGGCCTCAGATTCTATGACGGCTCCAACGTAAAGGCTTATTGAAAATTAGAGAGATAATGTTGGTTGGTGCCTGATGCTCTGTCTCTGGTCGGGCTCATTGGAGTCTAACTGTTGGTTTTCTTTTGCTCCAGCATTTCAGTGGTTTCTTGCTGTCGAGTCCTCACCGTTGTCTCACCTCTGTGGTTCTTTGATTTTTGTGTTCACGGAGATGTTGCACTGATGAGTTAGGAGGCCTTCATGCGGACTGGACCAATTATTTGTCTTAATCGCGACGGAAGTAAGGGCGAGGATTGTGGCCACGTAAAATCGATTTAAGCCCCCCCGGTGGAAATCTTCCACTGACCGTTCCAAGGCGGCTCTTCTGTGGCGATTTATTTATGTTGTTGTTTGTTGCTTACTGTGTGTATCACTTGTGTCTTTTAATTTTGGATGGTCATATGGCCATTTTGTGGGAAAGTAACTGTCCTTATGGCCTTCCTTTGTTTAGGTTTCCATTATGGTCTAGTCGCTTAATGTTTGTATTTCTTTCCCTTTGGTGTCTTTTATGGGTGGAGTAAGTTAATTGTATCAATTCCTGATCTTTGTTTTACTTCTACTTTTTCTAAATATGTTCTGCAAAGTCCCACTTCAGAAAAGCTAAATGAGGTCAAAGTTTTTAGAGATAAAGCTCGGCGAACAATCCGAGCTTCAAAACAAAAGTCATGGAGAGAATATGTCTCTTAATTAAACTACAAAACCCCCATTAAAAAGGTTTGGGATATGGTACGAAAAAATCAGGAAAAATAAAGTCCCCTAGTTTTACACATTTAAATACTGGTTTTGACACAACAGCTTCAACTAAAAAGGATATTTCAGATACTCTTTGTAGCACATTCTTGAGAAATTCATCACCGCGAAATTATTCTGACACTTTTAGAAGTTTCAAAAAGGACCAAGAGAAAAGAAATCTAAACTTTAAATCCCTCAATCACGAAGAATACAATAAACCTTATAACTTATCCGAACTAGTTGAAGCCATTGAAAAATCACACGATACGGCAACCGGCCCCGATGAAATTCATTATCAGATGCTAAAGCATATACCAAAAGGTTCGCTTTCAACACTTTTAGATATCTTTAATAATATTTGGGAAACAGGGGTCTATCCTAAGAGCTGGCGTTTTGCTAGAGCTGTACCAATTCCAAACCCAGGGAAAGATCATGCAGAACCTACGAGTTATCGACCGATAGCTTTGACAAGTTGTTTGTGTAAAACATTGGAGAGAATGATAAACAAGAGATTATTCTGGTACTTAGAGTCCAACAACCTCATTTCAGAATATCAGTCAGGTTTTCGTTCGAAACCTAGTACCAACGACAATTTAATAAGACTAGAAACATTGATACGAAATGCGTTTATAAACAGAGAGCACGTAGTAGCTGTCTTTTTCGACTTGGAGAAAGCAGATGATACTACATGGCGTTATGGAATATTGAAAGATCTCCATAACTTAAGCTTAAGAGGAAAACTTCCCAGTTTTATTGAAAGCTTTTTATGTGAGCGCATATTTCAGGTGCGTGTGGGATCTACACTGTCAGATCTCTATGAACAAGAGCAGGGTGTCCCACAAGGTAGTATTCTCTCAACTACGCTATTTAACATCAAAATAAATAATTTTGTACAGTGTTTGGACGACAAAACAGATTGTTCATTGTATGTTGATGATTTGTGTATATGTTACCGTTCAAAAAACATGAAAACAATTGAACGAAAGTTACAACAAAATTTAAAAAGAATAGAAGAATGGACTGATAAAAATGGTTTCAAGTCGGAAACGCTGTGTGTTGATTTTTGTAAGCTACGGAAGAACCACGACCATCCTTCCCTGTTTTTATACGGATCACCTATCCCTGTTGTTGAAGAAGCCAAATTTCTTGGTGTCATATTTGATCAAAAATTATCCTTCATTCCCCATCAAATATCTTAAAGCTTAAAAGCTTTGAATCTTTTGAAGGTCTTTGCTCATACAAGTTGGGGAGCAGATCGGTATACCTTATTACATCTTTACCGGTCATTGATAAGATCTAAATTAGATTATTGGTCTGTTGTTTATGGTTCTGCCAGAAATAAAAATCAAAAATAGAAAGTCCTATTTAAAATCTTTGGATACTATCCATCATCAAGGCCTTCGTCTGGCTATGGGGGCCTTTCGTACTTCTCCTGTACTGAGCCTTTATATTGAAGCAGGTGAACCATCTTTAAAATCGCGCAGAGAAAAACTTTCTCTTCAGTATTCTATCCGACTTGCTGCTAATCCATCTAATCCGGCTTTCAAAATTTCATTTCCACCTGAATATTTATACCCTCGGCATACGCAGTATGCCATGGGGGTACATAGTTTTCGTGTTTTCTGTGTGTGTGTGTGTGTGTGGGTGTGTGTGTGTGTGTGTGTGTGTGTGTGTGTGTGTGTGTGTGTGTGTGTGTTTGTGTGTCTGTTAACATTTTCGTGTCCGCTCCCTAACTTTTAAACCGCTTGACATATTTTCATGAAACTTCACATTAATGTTAAACACCATGAGACGACGTGCAGAACAAATGAACCGTAACTCTCGCTTTTCTACTTTCAGAGTTATTGCCCTTTGTATTGTTTAACTTGCATTTTCGTGTCCGCTCCATAACTTTTCAACCGCTTGATATATTTTCTTGAAACTTCACATAAATGTTAAACAACATGAGACGACGTGCAGAACACATGAACCGTAACTCTTGCTTTTCTACTTTCAGAGTTATTGCCCTTTGTATGTTTTAACTTGCATTTTCCTGTCCGCTCCATAACTTTTCAACCGCTTGATATATTTTCATGAAACTTCACATAAATGTTAAACACCATGAGACGACGTGCAGAACACATGAACCGTAACTCTTGCTTTTCTATGTTCATAGTTATTGCCCTTTGAATGTTATAAATTGCAATTTTTACCATACACTCCGCTCTGTAACTTTCAAACCGTTTGAGATAATTTCATGAACTTCAAACAAATGCAAAGCACAATAATAGGATTGGCGAGTTCGACTTTAAAGGTCATGACCTCAAGGTCAAGGTCACTGTGGCTATTTTTAGAAAAACTTTGTCATCGCTCCAGCGCCTACATTTCTTCACCAATTTCAATATTGCTTCACACAAATGTTCCTTATGACAATATTTCGAGCGAGTTCCACTTTCAAGGTCATGACCTCAAGGTCAAGGTCACTGTGGCTATTTTTAGAACAAATTTGTCATCGCTCTGGCGCCCACATTTCTTCACCAATTTCAATACAACTTCACACAAATGTTCCTTATGATACTATCTCGAGCGAGTTCCACTTTCAAGTTCATGATCTCAAGGTCAAGGTCACTGTGGCTGTTTTTAGAAAAAAACGTTGTCATCGCACTAGTTCCTTTATTTCTTCACCAATTTCAATATAACTTCAAACAAATATTACTTATGACAATATCTCGAGCGAATTCGACTTTCAAGGTCGTGACCTCACTGTCAAGGTCACTGTCGCTATTTTTAGTAAAACTTTGTCTTTTCATGGCTCTAGCGCCTACATTTCTTCACCAATTCCAATATAACTTCACACAAATGTTCCTTATGACACTATCTCGAGTGAATGTGACGTTCATTCTCATGACCTCATGGTCAAGGTCACTGTGGCTATTTTTTTGGAAAAACGTTGTCATCGCTCTACTGCCTTTATTTCTTCACCAATTTCAATATAACTTCACACAAATGTTACTTATGACACTATCTTGAGCTAGTTCTACTTTCAAGATTGTGACCTATACGTCAAGGTCACTGTAGCTATTTTTAGAAAAACTTTGTCATCGCTCTAGCGCCTACATTTCTTCACCGATTTTAATATAACTTTACACACATGTTCTTTATGACAGTATCTCGAGCGAGTTCCACTTTCAAGGTCAAGGTCACTGTGGCTATTTTTGAAAAACTTTGTCATCACTCTAGAGCTTACATTTCTTCACTGATTTCAATATAACTTACACAAATGTTCCTTAGGACAATATCTCGAGCGATTTCGACTTTCAAGGTCAAGGTCACTGTGGCTATTTTTACAAAAAACATTGTCATCACTCTAGCGACAACATTTCTTCACTGATTTCAATTTAACTTCACAAAAATGTTCCTTACGACAATACCTCGAGCGAGTTTGACTTTCAAGAGGTTAAGGTCACTGTGTCTTTTTTTAGAAAAATCATTGTCGTCACTCTAGCGACAACATTTCTTCACTGTTTTCAATTTAACTTCACAAAAATGTTCCTTATTACAAACCTCGAGTGAGTTTGACTTTCAAGGTCAAGGTCACTGTGGCTATTTTTAGAAAAACTTTGTCATCGCTCCAGCGCTTACATTTCTTCACCGATTTCAATATAACTTCACACAAATGTTCCTTATGGCAATATCTCGAGCGATTTCGACTTTCAACGTCAAGGTCACTGTTGCTATTTTTATGCCCCCGGCACACGGAGTATGCCATGGGGGTATATAGTTTCGTCTTTTCTGTGTGTGTGTGTGTGTGTGTGTGTGTGTGTGTGTGTGTGTGTGTGTGTGTGTGTGTGTGTGTGTGTGTCTGTTAACATTTTCGTGTCCGCTCCATAACTTTTGAAACTGCTTGATATATTTTCATGAAACTTCACATAAATGTTAAACACCATGAGACGACGTGCAGAAAACACGAACCGTAACCTTTGCTTTCCTACTTTCAGAGTTATTGCCCTTTGAATGTTATAACTTGCATTTTCGTGTCCGCTCCATAACTTTTAAACTGCTTGACATATTTTCATGAAACTTCACAGTAATGTTAAACACCATGAGCCGACGTGCAGAACACATGAACCGTAACTCTTGCTTTCCTACTTTCAAAGTTATTGCCCTTTGAATATTACGAGTTTTATCATGTACTTGTGTCCGCTCTGTAGCTTTAAAACCGTTTGAGATAATTTCATGAAACTTCAAACAAATGTAAAGCAAAATAATAGGATGGGCAGAACACAAGAATCATAACTTTTGTTTGCATACATTACAAATATTTCCCTTTGAAGATTGTAAATTATGTGTCTGCTAACATCTTCGTGTCTTCTCTATTACTTTTAAACGGATTGACATATTTTCTTGAAACTCTACACGAATGTTGAGACGACGTGCCGAACACATGAACCATAACTCTTGCGTTCCTACTTTCAGAGTTATTGCCCTTTGAATCTTGAAAATGGCCATTCTATGGAATATGGCCTGTATATGCAAAGAAGCTTTTGACATTGCTATTTTCAGCTGAGGTGATGGCACTGGCCGGGGGTATACGTGCCCCACTGGGCACTTTTGTCTAGTTTGAATGATGATGATCAACCTTCTTGTGCAGGATGTGATCAGCCATTCACTATTAAACATATATTTATTGACTTTTCACAGTCTCGTAACTTATGCTTCAAAGTTGACACTTTGCAACAATTGTTTCAAGATGTACCTGTTGATAATATTATTTTATTCTTAAAAGAAACTGGACTTTTTCATAAGATTTTTATACATATTATACAAACTTTTTTACTTTTTATATCCTCATAATTCTTCATGCCGTTTAACCATTTACCGCTTGACTCTTATGACCCACAAAGAGCGTTGACGCGTCGTTAAACACGAAATCATCATCATCATCTTAGTGAGCAAATGTGCAGAACCAATAAATGAACCATGCCGACTCAAGGTTAATGTCACAGTTAAAGGTCACGAGTTTGAAACTTTGAATTATGTGTCCGTTCCATATCTCGTTTATCATTGGAAGGATATTCATTAAACTATGGTCAAATATTCTTTTCAGGGAGCTGATGTACAGAACCCATATATGAACAATGCCAACTCAAGGGCAAGGTCACATTTGAAGGTCAAGGGTTTGACACTTTGGGTCCATTTCATATCTCTTGTACCCCTGCAAGGGTTCTCATTAAACTTTGGTCAATTACCCCTGCTGATGTGTAGAACACATAAATGAAGGGCAAAGTCAAATTTTTACGTCACGAATTTAAAACTCTGAATTTTGTGTCCGTTCCATATCTCCTTTATCCCTCAAAGAATTTGTATTAAACTTTGGTCAATTATCCCTTACAGTGAGCTGACGTGCAAAGCCTAAAAATGAATCATGCCGACACTAGGTCAAGGTCACATTGGAAGGTAATGAGTTTGAAACTTTGAAATTTGTGTCCGTCCCACATCTCCTTTGCCCTTTAAAGGATTTTCATTAAATTATGGTCAAATGTTCCCCTCAGTGATCTGATGTGCAAAACACAAAATTAAACCATGTCGACTCGAAGTCAAGGTCACAGTTGAAGGTCACGGGTTTGAAAGTTGTATTTTGTGCCGTTCCATATCTCCTTTACTACTGGATGGAGTTTCATTAAACATCGTGAAATATCAACCCTCAGTCAGCCGATTTGCAGAACCCATAAATAAACCATGCTAAATCAATGTCAAGGTCAAAGGTGAAGGTCACGAGTTTGTAACTTGGAATTTTGTGTCCATTCCAGATCTCCTCTACTCCTGAAAGGTCTTGCATTATTTTTTGGTGACATATCCGCCTCCCTCAATGAGCTGGTGTGCAGAACCCATATATAAACCATGCCAACTCAAGGGCAAGGTCACATTTGAAGGTCAAGGGTTTGAAACTTTGGGTCCATTTCATATCTCATTAAACTTTGGTCAATTACCCCTGCTGATGTGCAGAACACATAAATGAAGGGCAAAACTCTGAATTTTGTGTCCGTTCCATATCTCCTTTACCCCTCAAAGAATGTTCATTCAACTTTGGTCAAATATCCCTTTCAGTGAGCTGACGTGCAAAGCCTATAAATGAATCATGCCGACACTAGTTCAAGGTCACATTGGAAGGTAATGAGTTTGAAACTTTGAAATTTGTGTCCGTCCCACATCTCCTTTGTCCTTTAAAGGTTTTTCATTAAATTATGGTCAAATGTTCCCCTCAGTGAGCTGATGTGCAAAACACAAAATTAAACCATGTCGACTCGAAGTCAAGGTCACAGTTGAAGGTCATGGGTTTGAAACTTTGTATTTTGTGCCGTTCCATATCTCCTTTACTACTGGAAGGAGTTTCATTAAACTTCGTGAAATATCAACCCTCAGTCAGCCGATTTGCAGAGCCAAAAATAAACCATGCTAAATCAATGTCAAGGTCAAAGGTGAAGGTCACGAGTTTGTAACTTGGAATTTTGTGTCCATTCCAGACCTCCTTTACTCCTGAAAGGACTTGCATTATTTTTTGGTGACATATCCGCCTCCCTCAATGAGCTGGTGTGCAGAACCCATATATAAACCATGCCAACTCAAGGTCAATGTCACAGGTGATGGTCACACGGTTGAGCCTTGATGTAAAGTATGGCGGGGGATTTGGCTGTCCCTCAGACTGCTTTCTTGTTCTATTTGCTTTTTCGAGATCCAGGTTACATAAGAAGAAATGGTTTTTGAACATGATATAAATTTTCTGCAATAATACAAACGTTGTCAGTTTATCAGACTCCTGAAAGAAAATAAGTTCAGAGAAACAGACAAAGACATCCTGCAAACAGATGACCAAATGTGAAAAGTTACCAGTGACAAAAAAGCCTAGTAAATACAAAGCAAGTTATGGACAGATGCGGTAATGAACACAGTTTAGAACAATAAGCTCAGGGAAGGACGGTCATCCAGATTCTGCAAAATATGTGACGCAGAAATTCAACAGTTTGTAAAAACTAGACATCTAAAAGACGTCGTTTGGCAGAACCAATAATAAGAAAGAGCAAACAATGTCCTGATGCTCCCGAGAGACCTACTTCTTTACTGCTAAAGAATATCAAACGTTGAAGAAGTGAAATAAGAGACAAACAGTTACAGTTGTCGAAAATTGTGCAGAGAGTTAGAACGTTTCGGTAAATAGTATAAAAGGAGTGACAAATCAATGGAGATACCAGTGCCATAAGTGTTTTCGAGAGTTTGCAAAATCAGACAGTTTAAGGAGACATAGATCCAGTGGTGTTTGTAAAGAGGATAATACAGATATGTCAGATGACGAAGAAAATGCAGCGTCTTCAAGCTCACAATATAAATTGGGAAAAGGAGAAGATATTTTGAAAATATGCCTATACCAATGATTCTGAAGAATACACCGAATACGATGTTAGTGCTGACGAAGATGAGATTCCAAAAAAGGGGAAAATGAAATCAAAGTACAGACCATGGGATAAGATATTTAAAAATCCAAAGAAAACTTACAATATACATTCAATGAGACTGTGGAAGAAGGTTTGACAGAACATACTAATATTGGCACAGAATATGCTGAAAACTTAGCATATGAGGAACTCAAACCAAGATATATACAAGAGCTCGCATGCTACTACGGAACACTTATTGGACATGCAGATACACTTAAGAAAGATCCAGAAATTCACACGGCAAAATGACTGAGGGACGAGAAAGATTACGATGAAGATGAATCAATGAACAGTGCCATCAAGAAACGTAGATTCCTATTTGAGAAGAAACTGGATAAGTATGAGCCAACTACCTATGACGAGGAAGAGACTTGCCAGAGACATATCAAAAGACATCATAAAAACCAGTTGCACAACTAAATCACAAAAAAATCATTCTTAAACTCAGCTTTGCCACATAAAGTGTTTTTGAAAACGTTAAGACTTCAAATTGTAAACGATGACAGAGGGACAGTCCTGATCCTCTGTTCATCATAATCAAGATAGTTAGTGGGACAATTAAAATTGTTAAAAAATATTCACCAATCTTTCTTATCTTTTTATCACACCACATTATGAAGAGGCAGTAGAACCTAAACTTGAGATGGCTAGAAATATTCTCACTGACGCTTCATAGTTAAAATTCTTAGTACTCATGAAAAAAAAAAGATCTTCAGATACAAGACCTATTGTGTTTCCACTAAGAAGTTGCTACTATAAAGCCTCAATATATTTGCCAAAAACACTTGACGCTTGACAGCCAAGTTTCTACTGGTGAAGAAAATAAAGTCTTAATCTACAAGATTTTATTTCTAATAGAAACTTGCTACTAGGTAGCCTCAATACATGTATACGATTAGCTGTACCCGCCCGCAGTTAGGCAATAAGAGTCGGTTTTCTAAGCCTTATTGTCAAATGTGTAGATGCGGTCCAAACCTAGCCTAGTCAAGCTTAGATAAAGGGGGTGGAACCTTTGGCGTCAATTTTTTAAGCGTCAGTTTTATAGCATCAGACACCAGACAAAAAGACGCTATAAAAATGACGCCATAGTGCCTCCCTATACTACTAAGGTAAGTAAATCAGGTAAGGCAGGGAAAAAAGCGCGGATTTCTTCGAAAACTATCGATGCAGTTTATTAATCACAGAGTTATATCCCCTACTTTACTGAACATGCTTAATTTCGAACTTGTTATCACCGCTGCTCCTTCAGTTTTGATCGGATCTTCTTGAAACTTGCAAACAAGTACGTCAGGGATAAAAGCTCAGACAAATTCGAAAACTAGTGATGTTGGCTAATTTATCATAGAGTTACATCCCTTTGATTGCAGAAAATGCCTGTTTTTGACATTGTCATCATCATAGCCCCTTCAGTTTGTATCAGTTTTTATCATCTTCAAACTTCTTCTGTCGCGGTTATTTTTGTTATGGTTTGCCTTTAGGTGTTTGTTTCGCTTATATTATTTTATTTTGGCCATTTTGTGGGAAGGTAACTGTCCTCTTGGCTTTCCGCTGTTGGTGTTTCCGTTGGGGTCTGTTGCTTCATGTTTGTGTTTCTTTCCCTTTGGTGTCTCTGATGGGAGCTGTGGGTTGATTGTATCGATTCCTGATCATTGCCTGTACTTTTATTTTACTTATAATCAAGTCGGGGATAAAAGCTAAACGAGTTGGAAAACCGGTGAGGTCGGCCTATATAGCATAGGCATTATGCCCCCTTGACTGAAGAAAATGCTTACTTTTGACCTTGTCATTATTAAGAACATTCAGTTTTCATCGGATCTTCTTGAAACTTACATGTAAGTAGCTTAGGGATAAAAGCTCGGTTAAGTTGAAAAACCGATGAGGTCAGCCTATTTATCATAGAGTAATAAGTTCTGAATAGTTTGATCCTTTGGAAGCAAAGAATACACCAAATAAACGAAAATAGCAGACTCTGTTTTATTGAGTCTTTTCATGACCAGTACTGAAATGTGCTACACTGGCCACGCCCCCTAGTACCGGCTTAAGCAGAACTATATTTTCAAAATGATTCTAAATGAACTCAATGATCCCAAAGGACCAGAAAATTGAATCTGCACTATGATGGATGTACGGGGAGACTTTTTCCGGCCGCCAAACGGCACAGCACCAGCTGCAGTGAAGATAAATAAGTTCTGAATAGTTAGAGCCTTTGGGAGCAAATAATACACCAAATAAACGAAAATAGCAGCCGCGGTTTTGTATCACTTGTGTCTTTTTATTTTGGATGGTCATATGGCCATTTTGTGGGAAAGTAACTGTCCTTATGGCTTCCTTTGTTTAGGGGCCATTATGGTCTGGTCGCTTAATGTTTGTGTTTCTTTCCCTTTGGTGTCTTTGATGGGTGGAGTAAGTTAATTGTATCGATTCCTGATCTTTGTTTTACTTCTACTTTATCGAGTCTGTTCATGACCAGTACTGAAATGTGCTTCACCGGCCACGCCCCCTAGCACCGGCTTAAGCAGAACTCTATTTTCAAAATGATTCTAAATGAACTCCATGATCCCAAAGGACCAGAAAATATAATCTGCACTATGATGGATGTACGGGGAGACTTTTAACGTCCGCCACACTGCACAGCACCAGCACGCTTCTTTGATTGCAGAAAATGCCTGTTTTTGACCTTGCCGTCACCGTAGCCCCTTCAGTATTGATCAGATCTTCTTATAGCTAACAAACAAGTAAGTCGGGGATAAAGCTCGGATGAGTTAAAAAAAACTGGCGAAGTCTGCTTATTTATTTCCCTTTGATTGCTGAAAATGCGCATTTTTACATGCTCATCATCATTTGAATGGTGTGAGTGAGTGTTTGAGTTTACTCCCACCAACAGCAAAGGTCATATAGAGACTGGACCTCGGTTTAAAGACTCATCCGAAAGTCTAAGTTTTGAATGGATCTTTTACTTAGAGTTACATGTACTTACATAGGGCAAACATTAAAACATCCTCTATTCTAAAGCCACACCTCCCAGGTCTTTGAAATGAAGCTTCATATAGTGGACCTGTAGCAAGATTTTTAGCTCAGCAGAGCCGAAGGTTCCGGGGACCTTATAGGATAGGCAGTTATGGGACTTTTACGCGACATTGAGATGAAATGACATCTCAAGCCCTGCCGCCCAATGTAATCAATAGGGTTTCTAAGCATGGGCGGTCCGACTCGCGCCGCTTTGCCTGGGAAGGCTTAGATAATCTAAGCGGTTTACCAGTACTCATGTGCGGGTCGGTTTCAGCTCTGCGTGGGAGCATCATGCAGCACATCTTTTTTTCAAGCTTCAGTGGGCGGGGGCCGAGGACACATTACAGATCCCCACCCATAAACCACATCTAGTCTTACTCCTTATGAAAATATACATTCACTGACACCAACTTGGGGGGTCTCCGGGGTTCGTCGGGGCCTTGACCCAACCCCAACCCCACTTCACAAAAGACCATATATGTCAGAAACTATTCAGCTCCCCTGTCCAAAACCGTGTTTATTCTTGTTCCTTATGATAAGACACATTCAGTAACACCAACCTGGGGTCACCCGGGATGCGCCAGGGTCGTGCCCCACCACCTCCATTTCATAAAGGCTAAATATCTTGAAAACCTCACATATCCCCACCAATAAACCATATAATATTGTTCCTTATGAAGAGACGCATGCATTGACACCAATTTTAGGGTTTTCCTGAGTGCACAACACCCCTCAACTTCACAAAAGGCCATGTATCTCAGAAACCTTTCAGATCCCCGCCCCTAAACCTTATATATTCTTGTTTCTTGTGCTAAGACGCATCCAGTGAGCCATGGGATGCGCAGGGGTCGTGCCACACCCCTTCATGTCATGAAAAACCAAATATCTCGGAAGCCTTATAGATCCCCACCTCTAAACCATATATATTGTTGTTCCTTATGATAAGACACATTCATTGACACCAAACTTGAGGTCTCCCGGGTCAATCCAGAGCCTTGCCCCACCCCACCACTTCACAAAAGGCCATATATCTCCGAAACTGTTAAGAGCCCAACCGCGAAACCATATATAGTAATCTTCCTTACAAATGACACGAGCTTGGGAGTCATCTGGGATGCCGGACCAAGCCCCGCGGCATTACTTCATTAAAAAGCTATATATCTCAGAAATCATTCAGATCCCCACCCATAAACTATAATATTCTTGTTCCTTATGATAAGACTCGTTCAATCACACTAACCTGGGGGTCACTTTGTGCTGGGGCAATGTGCCAAGCCCCTCCACTTTAAAAGGTCAAACATTTCAGAAACCATTCAAATCTGCATCCCATAATCATATTTTTCTTGTTCCTTATCAATAGCATACAAACTTTGGGTTTCTATGGGTCATTCATCTCCCCTCCGCTTTATAGAAGAGCATGATATATGAAAAACCATTCAGATTCCCACCCGTAAACCATATAATAATCTTGGTCCTTATGATAGCACACATTTAGGGACAACAATCTTGGGCTTTCCTGGGATCAACAGGGCATGCTCATTACCCCTCCCCCGCTTAAGAGGTCTTATATCTCCGGAATACATAACCCAACTGATACACCATATATATTACACCATATATATTCTTCTTCCTTATGATAAGACGCATTTATTGATACCAATCAGGGTTCCAGTGGGTCCATGCCCTACACCCTCTACTTCATAAAAGGCCTAATATTACAGATGGGTGCTCATTTGGATATGGGGGTTCATTTGGGAGACTTTATAATTGGTAGATTAAAATGATATCATTGGGCAGTGCGCACCTGAGCTCTGGTGAGCATAGTTTCCCTTGGGCCTCTTGTGAAATTATAGCCTTGGGGCCAAATATGAACCTGTTCAAAGGTTCAACTGATGTGAAACTCTGTTGATAACCCTTGATCTATGAATATATTTATTCAATCCGGTTATCTAACATGCCTTGCCCTCTTTCTCAGTTTCGTTTCTTTTTTCTTCTGAACATCCATAAGGGATTTTACTGATCAACAGGTGAGCGATACAGGGCCATCTTGACCTTCTTGTTTTTTTTTTTTTTTATTTCAGAAGGACATGCCAGTGGAAATTCCGAGAGAACTATTCCCTGTCATAAAGAATATCATCAAGGCAAAATCATACGATTCCTTTGTTGATGTCATTAAGCATGAAACTGCGAAAACTATCGGCTGGGATCAGGTAACTTCCGTATTCGCCATAAACAGTGCACATGTTCTAACCAGTACACACCGGTACTTTTTACAAGTTTTGTTTGATGTTTGTTTGAGGTTTAACTTCCCTGTCAACACTACTTAGATTTGTTTGTTTTGTTTGATTTGAGGTTTAACGTCTTCGTCAACACTGTAAAGGTCATTTTGGAGACGTTGCTTCAAATTTTGTGGGACTTTTACCCGACATTGAGATGAAATGACATGTCAAGCCCAGTCGCCCTATGAAACCATTAGGGTTTATAAGCATGGACGGTCCGACTCTTGCGCACCGCTTTGCCTGGGCAGGCTTAGATCCTCTAAGCGGTTTACCAGTACTCGTGTGCGGGTCGGATTCAGCTCTGCGTGGAAGCATCATGCAGCCCATATATTTCTTCAAGCCCAGATGGACGGGGGCCTAACACTGTTTAGGTACGTTTCTTCCAATTTTGTGGGACTTATACCCGACATTGAGATGAAATGACATCTCAATCCCAGCCGCCCAATGAACCCAATAAGGTTTATAAGCACGAACGGACCGACTCACAGCAATTTTCCTGGGCAGGCTTCTGTGGTGTATTTCTTGCTTACAAAGGATAACCATTTCTAGAACATATAAGGCGTTCTAAGCGGTCTGTATCAGCTCTTCGTGGAAGCATCGTGCATCCCAATCTATTTCTTCAAGCCTCGATTGGCGGGGCGCTTGTTTTAAGAAGTATAGTTGACAGTGCAACGTTTAAAGTGCAATGGTTTGCCAATTGTTTTAATAATGCTTACAGATCACTCTGATATATTCGTTATTATGTTTCTGTTATGAAGAGGGACTCATTGCTGACTTTTTTTTTGCTTACTGTGTTTTAATGTGCACGAACCTTGTGCCGACTTCACATGGCCAGCTAGTAGTGGTTACTCTACTCGCCTTGTAAACCAGGAGTCGCAGGATCGATCCCAGGCTTCTCCAGACTTTCGGATGAGTCTTTAAACCGAGATCCCGTCTCCGTATGACCTTAGCTGTTGGTGGGACGTATAACTTACCTTAAAGGCTACATCTTCGTAAGTTTGAAGCGTTTTAAACGGCTTATTCTATTGATAATTCGCGCTTAGTCTGTGACAAGTGTTCTTTGTGCCCTGTTGTTTATAAGCACGAGTCGTATAACCTCTGGTTTAGTCTAATAAAAAAGCAAGTTCAGTGCTTTCTTGCTTTTGACGTTTTCTTTTGCATTGTCTCAACAGTTCAGCTGTAATATGTAATATTTTTGTATTATATATATATATATATATATATATATATATATATATATATATATATATATATATATATATATATATATATATATATATATATATATATATATATATATATATATATTGAACCGAAAAAGAAACGCACCTCCAAATATAAATGCGGTTATTTGCAAAAAAATCGATTTAATGACGCAATAATATAACCATTCCTGAATGTAACTACCATAGAAAGTTCAATTTCCAATGAGAAGGATTGGAACACAAATCCGTTTTGTCATAGAGGTAGTCATTTCACAAGTTCAAAACATAAGCAGTTAATAGCGAGTATTCCTGTGTTTGCATTCAGTCCCGCTCGCACACACCTGGTCATGGACAGGATTAAACAATTGATCTCTGCCTAGGGAATAGCATTCCACTCCTGTATGAGCGCGAGACGCAAGGCTTGACGCTTTTTTGGCGACTGTAGGCGGTTACGTACGCGTCTATCCTAGACGTCCCACAAATGTTCTATAGGACAGACATCTGGACTATACAGAGGCCAATGCATCACGGCACGTTTTGCTGAAGAAACGCCATGCTTAGCCTTGCTACATGCGCCCGAGCGTTATTCTAATGAAACGTAACGTTATTCTGTCGTACATATGGAACAACTACCGGTCATAAAACGACGTCAACGTAACGCTGAGCCGTCAAAGATCCATCAATGAATACCAGGGGCGTTCTATGACCATAAGATATGCCAGCTCACACCATCAACCCACCGCCTCCAAATCGATCACGTTCAACCAAACAGTTGTCATGATAACGCTCTCCGTCACGCCTATGCACACGTTGACGGCCGTAAGCTATGTACAACAAGTACCTGGACTCGTCAGGAAACATTACGTTACGCCACTGACGAAGGGGAAAGATGTTTGACCATGTTGTGTGAGCCACGCCATTCTAATCTGACGTCGTCGTGGTGTTAATGGCTTACCAACGTACGGGCGACGAGGACGTAAGCCAAACTCGAAGACGATTCCTGATAGTATCTGCACTTGTTTGATTGTTGTTCGTTCCTGGTGTCACCTGAGACGTCTCGACGGCTGTACGAAACCGATTATGGAGGTGGGTTAGACGGATGTATCGGTCCTGTCGACGTATCGTGACGCGTGGACGCCCACTTCTGGGCCTGTCATTTGTTGTTCTGGCGATGACGTCCCACGTAGAAGCATTTGGACCGCTACGTTACGTTGATCTTCTGTCGAACATTCCATATTCCGTAGAGAAATTGTACCGGACTTTAGAAACCTAAACTTCAGGTAACACAATATGCCAATATGATGAGGTTACTGTATACGAGGGTAGGCTGAAAAGTTCTGAGCCTGACCAAGGAGCAGGCATCGAACAGCCATGAAATGTTGTATTCAGTAAACCCAAACCTTTATTACTTGATTTGACTCAAATGAGTTCAAGTTTACGTGCAACAACGAAGATAGTCTAGACTTTGAAAATTTATACTAGCACTTTTTGGCGAAAATGGACAAAATCTGGCTACGTTGTGTCATCAAGTACCTCCATAAAAAGGGGTTAGATCCTAAGGACATTCATGCCGATATGGTTGCTACATTAGGGGATGATGCTCCTTTGTATGCAACCGTGAAAAGGTGGGCAGCAAATTTTAAGAAGGGCAAGGACAGCCTTGAAGATGATGACCGGTGTGGACGACCAAAACGGCATCAACTGCGGAAACCTTCAGCCCAGTGCACAGGGCCGTTATGGATGACAGGCGTTTTACTGTGAATCAGTTAGCTAACACTGTTGGCAGGTCCCGTGAACGAGTAGAGAACATTCTACACAGTGAATTAGGAATGTCGAAGGTTTCCGCCAGATGGGTGCCACGGCTTTTGACGCCTGACCAAAAGTTGACCAGACTGAACCTGTCACAAGCCAACTTGGCTATTTTTGAAGCAGACCAAGATGGTTTTCTTGACCGTTTTGTCACTCAGGATGAGTGTTGGGTTCATCACTTTGAGCCAGATACCAAAAGACAATCCATGCAATGGAAGCACCCTGGCTCACCTCCTCCAAAGAAGGCAAAGGTCGTCACCTCTGCAGGGAAGGTGATGGCATCAGCGTTCTGGGATGCCAAGGTTACAATACTCATAGATTACCTTCAAAAGGGCAGAACAATTAATGGGGAGTATTATGCAGCTCTGCTAAAACAATTGCGAAAAGCAATTAAGGCTAAACGACCCGGAAAATTGACAAAAGGGGTCTCGTTCCATCAGGATAATGCGCCTGCTCATAAATCGGTTGTCGCAATGGCTGCTGTGCATGACTGTGGCTTCACACTTGTCGATCACCCTCCGTATTCACCTGATCTAGCTCCATCAGATTATTTCCTGTTTCCAAACATGAAAAAGCACTTGGCTGGGCAGCATTATCGGTCAGACGAGGAGGCGATAGCTGTTGTGGTGGAGTTTTCAGGGACCAAGATGAGACCTTCTATACCACTGTGATCCAAGGACTCCAGCATCGCTTTAGGAAGTGTGTTGACAGGAAGGGAGACCATGTTGAAAAATAAGGCTCTTTCAGCTTGGAAAAACCATTGGATCTTGGTCAGGTTCAGAACTTTTCAGCCTACCCTCATACATTTAATGTACTGCACGAGGAAATGTGGAGCGTTAGACTGTACAGATATCGCCCAAATGTTTTCTGCATAAGAAAGTTTAAAAAGTATGAAAGTAAATAGCAAAATGATTTTTCAGTCAACCTAATGGTTGCATGAAAATCTTTTGGGTTAGAAGGTTGCGTTTCTTTTTCGGTTAAGTATACCAGCGGAAAAAGAAACTGTGCATGTATAAAAATAAATTTTCTATAATTCTAAAACTTATTTATGCTTGAAACTATACACAAACATGATGTGTATACGCCTTCTTCTGCAACAAGGTCTATCGGAACCCGAATTTTATGGTGACTTAGTATTTAAATTCAGAAAAATATATAACCGCAATGACTTCAGCACCCAATTTCGTAAAATCATTCTTCGATATAAAAAGATTGGGTACAACATGGATGTTATACGACAGACTGCATGCATGGTAGTTAACCCAATCACGGTTGGCAACTTTGCTTCCCTCTTTAATTGCACGCCGGTGGGTCAGGCCTCAGATTCTATGACGGCTCCAATGTAAAGGCTTATTGAGACTTAGAGATATCTAATTCAAGGTAATGTTGGTTGGTGCCTGATGCTCTGTCTCTGGTCGGGCCCATCGGAGTCTTACTGTTCGTTTTCTTTTGCTCCAGCATTTCAGTGGTTTCTTGCTGTCGAGTCCTCACCGTTGTCTCACGTCTGTGGTTCTTTGATTTTTTGTGTTCACGGAGATGTTGCACTGGTGAGTTAGGAGGCCTTCATGCGGACTGAACAAATTAATTGTCTAAATCGCGATGGAAGTAAGGGCGAGGATTGTGGCCACGTAAAATCGATTTAAGCCCCCAGTGGAAATCTTTCCACTGACCGTTCCAAGGCGGTTCTTCTGTGGCGGTTTATTTATGGTGTTGTTTGTTACTTACTGTGTGTATCACTTGTGTTTCAAATGAAATTTTGGGGGTATATAGGAGTGAGCTTGTCGGTCGGTCGGTCGGTCGGTCGGTCGGTCTGTTGACTTGGTTTCCAGACGATAACTCAAAAAGCGCTTCACCGATTTTTATGATTTTTGGTACACTGATGTAACATCATAAAATACAGGTCAAGTTTGATTTCCACTGCAATTTGTCAATTTTCGACATAGTTATGGCCCCTTTCAAGTGAAAAAATTGCAAAATGCCGCTGTTGTACTATCAAGGCAGTTTTTTGGTGGGGTATTCATCACCTTTAGTGATAGCTCTAGTTTTGGATGGCCATATGGCCATTTTCTGGGAAAGTAACTGTCATTATGGCCTTCCTTTGTTTAGGTTTCCATTATGGTCTGGTCGCTTGATGTTTGTGTTTCTTTCCCTTTAGTGTCTTTGGTGGGTGGATTAACTTAATTGTATCGATTCCTGATCTTTGTTTTACTTCTACTTAACAATATTAATTGGTAAATACGGTCCTTGCACGTGCATTTCGTTGTTCTTGTGCAAGTGCAATATCATTTTATTATTATTATTATTATTATTATTATATTATTATTATTATTATTATTGTTGTTATAAAACAGATAAAAATAGTAGCGCAAATGATTTTAATGGAAGGGGGTCTCCTGCAATACACAGGAAATAGTGCTTGACAGAATGAAAATATTGCCAGATTTTAGCTCAGTCGGATGCACGTTAGACTGTTGATCCAGAGTCGCGGGTTCGATGATTGCTGTTGAAAAAAACCTAACTATATAGAAACCTTTCAGATTCAGACAAAACGCCACTACATAAACTGAGAAGCCTATGTTTTCTATATTTTTCGAATATTTTTTTGTAAGGGAAATTATTTTTCTCATCTATTACAAATGGCCGTTATAGTTTAGGGGAAACACAAACAAAAAAAACGAAATAAAAAAAAAAAAAAAAAAACAACAACAAAAAAAAAAAAAAAAAAAACATATAACAGTATACAATGAATTTGACATTTTACATGATTTTTTAAAATATTTGTTCTCAATAATTATCTGTCATGCAACTAACATGCGAGGGCAGATATCTGCTGCAATCATCACGAAAACATGACTTTATAAATTAGGCTCTCTTAAAAGCCACTTTTTGTATTGAGAAAAACTAGGGTTGTCAGGGTTTATCTTTTTTTTTTCTTATTTCTGCTCAAACATAGACTGTGGGTAATCGTTAGACCCGCATCGTCAAAGTGGTTCTAACGAGTTCCTACAGTCTATGTTTTGAGTAGAAATTTAAAAAATTATCAGAACTCTTATCCGCAAAAATCAGAATCACCAATATGACATGTTTTAAACTGGAAGGACAAAAGTAAGTAAAACTGAACAACCAAAAAGGGGGAAGAATCAGAATCATCAACGTTTTGTTTGATTTGAGGTTTAACGTCCCCGTCAACACTGTAAAGGTCATTTTGGAGATGTTGCTTCCAATTTTGTGGGACTTTTACCCGACATTGAGATGAAATGACATCTCAAGCCCTGTCGCCCAATGAAACCAATAGGGTTTATTAGCATGGACGGTCCGCCTCGCACCGCGGTTCCTGGACAGGCTTAGATCCTCTAAGCGGTTTACCAGTGCTTGTGTGCGGGCCGGATTCAGCTCTGCGTGGAAGCATCATGCAGCCCATATATTTCTTCAAGCCCCTATGGGCGGGATGATTAGTGAAAGAATAAGAACCACCAAGACAAAACGTAAAGGAACCACAGCAAAAGCACAGACTTAGAACGGCCAGTAAAATTACTGGTGGGATTAAGTTAACTTTGCGGGATCCTAACCCTTACCCTCACTTTCACTGTGGTTCAACCAAGTATCTTTTTGCTCCGCGTGAAGGTTTTCTACCTCATCAGTGAATCAACTCGGCAAACAAAGAAATCATAATTAAAGCAAAGTTGACACAAGGATGGGGACTCGAAAACACGCTGAGCAATCGTGGGGATAATATTTAACGTAACTGCATGTGCAGCTGGTGGAAAGGGAATGCGTAAAAGTGTTTTTGTCCTTCATGCTCATGGAGATAATGTTTTCTTAGACATTTCGAATCAACCATTGATTCAATTGCGGAATTTTGAAAATATTTTTGGATTGTGGTGTCGCCATATTGTCCAAAACAAGACAGTCTGGCCCGGATATACTTGCACGCTCAATATTTTGAAGTTCTACAGTTAACCCCTGGTTTCATATGAAAAATAGAAGTGGAGGCAAATGATCAGGAATCGATACAATCAACCCACAAATCCCATCAGAGACACCAAATGGAAAGAAGCACAAACATGAAACAACAGACCTAATTGAAACATAAATAGCGGAAAGCCAAAGCGACAGTTACTTTCCCACAAATGGCCAATAGGCTATCCAACATAAAATAGTATAAGCAACACCAACACCTCAAGAAAAACCATAACAAAAATAAACCGCGACTGAAAAAAAAAAAACTTTTATAGCAGCAGCCTCGATAGCTCTTTGGTTAGCGCGTTCGACTTATGATCGAGAGATTGTTGGTTCGAATCCGGCCAACGGAGTCGAGGTGTGTCCTTGAACAACACACGTAATACCACTGCCCCACTCTACCCTGGTGTATGTGGGCAGCAGTCACTGCCTATCTCTCGCGCGCGTGATGACATTTGGAATGAGTGTTCGGGAGCGATTCAAATAAAAATGTAAAAGGAAGACCCAGGGATCGCCACAGTCGCAACCCACTCTCGACAACAAGAGGAAGAGGAAACACACAAACAAGAAAAATGCGAGTGTTTATAAAGTGGTACAATCAGCCCTCACTTCCCCAAACGGGGTATTCAGACCATTAGAAAACACTAAACAACAACTTCGCAGACATGCAACAAAATTAAAGATCTTTTACCTGTCGAATCTTTGCCCTAGGTTAGGATGTTGTTCCCAACAATAAACATTATATATAAGGTTTGCATAATGATTACCTAACTCAGTCAATGCATCATTACAGAGACATAAATCAAATTCAAACACTGAGATGAAGCAAAGATTAGGGCTGCTAACCGATCCCCCTTACACTGTTGGCCAGAGCTTCAGTACCACGATGGGCCCAGCTTTTATTACAATTGAACTAAAATAAATTATCATAGACTAACCCTACAATAGGACATAGTTATTCTGAGGGGAACTGACACCTTAGTATAGAATACTGTAATATTTATAACAGGAAACTAGCCAAAATTTGATTGGTTTATAAAAATAGCATTTCTCGTCGACAGCTGGCAGATTACACGTGTTTTTTAGATTGATAAAAAATCCGGCTCTTTCCGCTTTTGCTCCGATAATATGAGTTGGGAGAGTGATCCTCTTGCTTTGCGGCAGACATTGTGACTCCAAAAGAGGGGATTAATTCATTGTGATACAAATAAAGACGTTCAATGGAATCATAATATGTAAAATAACTTGGACTAAAGAGGAGTTTACAAAAAAAAGATAAGCCATTTTTTTTTTCATTATTTTCGGCCATGTTCGGGTAAAGACTGGGGCTAAAAACAATCAAGTCATGCATAGACCCATATCGGTTATATATAAATGAGTTCCTATCTTAAAAGCCGACTGTAACTATGTATTGAAAATAGGTCATCGATAGCGTCAACCGTGTATCCAAATTGGCGCCTCGACTGCTTTTGACTACTGTACTATATTGACCATTTAGCAAAATTAACCGTCTTCGGACCCGCTTTAAACAAGATGTTCCAACCACCCAGATAACTGATGTTGATTGTTAAATTACGTAAGATTATGTTTTCAAACAGGTGGCTTGGTATACATTCCTCACAAAATCATGTCTCCAGATCCCAGGTTTGGGCAGAAAAGTTGGCCAGAGAGTGAAATCAAGAGCCATGAAATATTTCAGTAGCTCCATACGTCCTTGGGTAGAGTCTAGACCATATGGTTGGGTACGTACATTGCTCTCATTGCAGATAACAGTATTGAAGCTGGTAATATATTGCTGTTCATAAACGTTTTTTTTTTAAATTTCAAATTTTCTCGATGGGTAAGAGTATAAATATAGTACTGTTTGTAATGTATTTTAGCTCACCTGAGCACGAGGTGTTTATGGTAAGCTATTGTGATCGGTCAGTGTCCGTCGTGCGGCGTCAGCAGTTACTTTAAAAAACTACGCATTTAACCCCTTTGGCCAGTTCAGTCAAACACCATAGGGATATTGCTAAGGTAGTTGGAATGGATCCGCTACAATGAAGAGGATGGCCCCAGAGCTGAGCTAGAAAAACAGCTTTCAAAGACTACTCAACCTATACATTTTGGCCAATTTCATTTAAATTTCACAGGAATTTTGCCTAGGCGACCTTCTACCAAAAAAGCTTAAAGGGTTCCGCTCTAATGAATAAGGTGGCACCAAAGCTAAAATCAGAAAACAAACTTTACAAGCGGGCCAAGATTTCCCTGAATCGATCACCTGATTTCAAGATGTCTCATAGCTTCTGAAAGTCATGCCTTTGAGCATAACTGTTGTACTTAGATAGCTGATTATCTGGGCAACATTCTTGCAAAGTTTGAATAAAACTGGCACAAGAGTTTCGATTCTTAACTATGTTAGCCTTTTTTATCTGTTTTGGTAGAGGATCACCTAAGCAACATGAATTTGAATGAAATTCGGTCATGGATACAGTAGTTGTCCCTTAAAGGTTTGTCTGTTTCTATATCTTTTGGCAATCTTGACCATCCGAACCAAACCCATTTAGCTAATTTGGTAGAGGATAATCTAAGCAATATTCCTTTGAAATTTGATTGGAATTTGCCAAGGTTTGTAGGAGGCATTTTTAATTAATTAATTTTTTGTTATTTAGCCATCTTGTTCATCGCAGCAGAACCATTTTAGGTAATTTTGGTAGGGAGCCACCTAGACAACATCACTGTGAAGTTCGAATAAAATTGATACCAAATGTTTAGGAGGATTTCGCATTTAAAGAAAACCATTGACACTATCTTTATTAAGCTCTGGTGGCCATTTCGCTCATCTGGCTATTTTTGGTAGAGGGTAACATCAGCAACATTCCAATGAAGTTTGACTAAAGATGGCCAAGATAGTATGGGGGAGTTGTCATTTGAAGATCTTCATATTTTTCGCTCTGCCGATCATCTTGTTCAACTGAGCAGAACTATTTTAGCTATATGGGTAGGTAGCCACCTAGGCAACATTCCTGTGCAGTTTGAATTATATTGACCCAAGGGTTTAGACTGGGGTTCACAATTTAAGCAATTGCTTGGCGGTTTTCAAATTTTAGCTCTGTTAACTCTGACAGTGATCTTGCTCATTGGAGCAAAACCGTTTTAGGTACACCCGTTAAGGGTTACTTTAGCAACATTCCTATGAAGTTTCAATAAATTGAGCTATGATTACAGAAATAGTTATAGTGTAAAAGTTTTTTCTATTTTTAGCTTTGGTGGCCATATTGTGCATCAGAGTGGGACAATTTTATCTATTTTGGTAGGGAGTCTCCTAGGTAACATCCCTGTGAATCACATTGGTTCAGAGGTTTAGAAGGCGTCTGAAGCAAACTTTCAACAATTCCTATTTTTAGCTCGGCAGCCATATTGTGTATCACAGCAGAACGATTTTTGTTATTTTGGTAGGGAGTTATCTAATTAACATTCAAGTTTGAATCAGATTGGCTCAAGGGTTTAGGAGATGTTCGCATTTGAAGTAAATTCACATTGTTTTTCTATTTTTAGCTCAGGTGGCCATTTTGTCGTGTTGGTAGTGGGTTGCAAAAGGAACATTCCTATGAAGTTTGAATGGAATTGACCCAAGGGTAAAGGAGGAGTTGCCCTGTACAGATTTGATTTCATTTTAAGCTCTGGCGGCCACCTTGTTCATCAAAGGGGACACAGTTTAGCTATTTTAGCTGACCAGAACCGAAGGCTCCAGGGGAGTTTGTAGGATAGGCAGTCGTCTGTTATGGTCGTCCGTCGCGTCTGTCGTCCCCATTCTGTGAACACTTTCTAACGGCATCTTCTCTGAAGCCACTGGGACGATTGGACCCAAATTTCATGTGTAGCATCCTTGGGCTGGGGGATTGAAAGTTTGTTTGTGTTTTTAGCGCACCTGAGCCGAAGACTACGGGGGAGCTATTGTGATCGGTCACCGTCTGTCGTCGTATTTCTATAACATATTCGTCGTCATCCGTGAGAAAGGTTCGTCCCCAATTTCTTTAAACGACATCTCCTCCTAAACCACTCAAACGGATTGCTCAAACGATTACATTCCATGCAGAACTCTGGTTGCCATGACAACGAAAAGGGGAAAATTAGATTTTTTTTTCAATCTTCTTATCTGAAACCAGAAGGCCCAGTTATTTGATATTTGGTTTGAAGCTTCATCTAGTGGAACTCTACCAAGACTGTCCAAATTATAGCCCTGGGGCCAAAAATGCCCGCGCACCAGGGCCTACTTATTTTTCGTAGGCTAATATAGGTAAAACATTTAAAATGCTTCTTTGTCTGAAACCAGAAGCCCAGGTCTTTGTTATTTGGTATGAAGCTTCATCTAGTGGACCTCTACCATGATTGTTTAAACTATAGCCCTGGGGCCAAAAATGCCCTTGCACCAGGGCCAACGGGTTTTACATACGGAAAACTTTTAAAAATCTTCGTCTGAAACCAGGAGGCCCAGGTCTTTAATATTTTTTATGAAGCTTCATATAGTGGACCTCTACCAAGAGTGTTCGAGCAAAAAATGCCACCCCACGCACCAGGTCCCAATGTTTTCTCATAGGCTTAAATAGGAAAGCCTTTAAAAATCTACTGGTCTGAAACCAGAAGGCCTAGGTCTTTGAAATTTGGTATGAAGCTTCTACCAAGATTTTCAAATTACAGTGCTGGGGCTAAAATGCCACTGCACCAAGCCCCCAACGTGTTTTACATAGGCAAATATAGTGAAAACCTTTAAAAAAACTTCTTGTCTGAAACCAGAAGGCTCAGATCTTTGATATTTGGTTTAAAGCTTCATCTAATGGACCTCTACCAAGATTGTCGAATAAATAGCCCTGGGGGCCAAAAATTTCCCCCGCGACAGGGCCTACTGGTATTACATAGGCTTACATAGACTGATCCGAGGTGGTTCTTCGGTCGTGGTTAATTTTTGTTTTGGTTTGTCTTCGGGTGTTTGTGTCACTTATATTATTTTATTTTGGATAGCCTATTGGCCATTTTATGGGAAAGTAACTGTCCTTTTGGCTTTCCACTATTGATGTTTGCATTAGGATTTGTTTTCTCATGTTTGTGTTTCAGCCCCCGTCCATAGGGGCTTGAAGAAATATATGGGCTGCATGATGCTTCCACGAAGAGCTGAATCCGGCCCGCACACTAGTACTTGTAAACCGCTTAGAGTGTCTAAGCCTGTCCAGGAACCGCGGTGCGAGGCGTACTATCCATGCTCACAAACTCCGTTTGGTTTCATTGGGCGTCAGGGCTTGAGATGTCATTTCATCTCAATGTCGGATAAAAGTCCAACAAAATTGGAAGCAACGTCTCCAAAATGACCTTTACAGTGTTGACGGGGACGTGAAACCTCAAATCAAATAATAATGATGATGATTTCGTGTTTTACGACGCGTCAACCCTGTTTGTTGGTCATAAGTGTCAAGCAAACCTCAAATCAAATAAACAAACAAACATGTTTGTGTTTCTTTTCCTTTGGTGTCTCTGATGGAAGCTGTGGGTTAATTGTATCGATTCCTGATCATTCCTCCACTTCTACTTTTCATATAGGGAAAACATTTAAAGATCTTCTTGTCTGAAGCAAAAGAGGCCGAGGTCTTTGATATATATATGAAGCTTCATCTAGTAGACCTCTACAAAGATTGGTCAAATAATAGCCATGTGGCCAAACATGCCCCGCCCCGGGGCTATAGTTTGATCAATCTTGGTAGGGGTCAACTAGATGAAGATTCATACCAAATATCTGGGCCTTCTGGTTTCAGACTAGGAGATTTCTCAAGATTTTCCCTCTATAAGCCTATGTTAAACAAGTGCGCCCACTAGTGGACCCCTACCAAGATTGTTCAAATTATAGCCCTGGGGTCAAACATGGCCCCGCGTCGAGGCCCACTGGTTTTACATACTATTTGAGGGTCACTGATAAGGCCTAAATGGCCACAACTAGCTAGTCTTGCCCAGAAAACACGAACACTTTATATTTTCCAGTTCTGTGGTATATTCCTTGCTTCCAAAGGATAACCCTTTTATAGAACTTATACATGTATAATAGGGAAAACCTATAAAAATCTTCTTGTCTGAAACCAGAAGGCCCAGTTCTTTGATATTTGGTATGAAGCTTCATCTAGTGGACCTCTTCCAAGATTGTTCAAATTATAACCGTCAGGTCAAAAATTGCGTTCTGGTTTTACATAGGCTTATATAGGGAAAAAAACCTTTGAAAGTCTTGTCTGAGTCCAGAAGGCCCAGGTCTTTGATATTTGGTATGAAGCTTCATCCAGTGGACCACTACCAAGATTTTTCAAATTATAGCCCTGGGGCCAAAATGGCTCCGCCCCGGGGCCCATTATATTTACAACATAAGGCTTTGATATGGTTTGTCTTTGGGTGTTTGTGTCACTTATGTTATTTTATTTTGGATAGCCTTTTGGCCATTTTGTGGGAAAGTAACTGTCCTTTTGGCTTTCCACTGCTAGTGTTTCCGCTGGGGACTGTTTCTTCGTGTTTGTGTTTCGTTCCCTCTGGTGTCTCTTATGGGAGCTGTGGGTTAATTGTATCTATTCCGGATCATTGCATCTACTTCTATTTTACAAAGGGAAAACTTTTGAAAATCTTCTTGTCTGCAACCAGAAGGCCTAGGTTTTTGATATTTGGTGTGAAGCTTCATCTGGTGGACCTCTGCTACGATTGTTTAAATTATAAGCAGGGGACCAACATTTGTTTGTTTGTTTTTTTTATTTGAGGTTTAACGCCCACATCAACACTGTAAAGGTCATTTTGGAGATGTAACTTCCAATTGTGGGGGACTTTTACTCGATATTGAGATGAAATGACATCTCAAGCCCTGTCGCCCAATGAAACAAAAGTGTTTATTAGCATGGGCGGTCCACCTCGCACCGCGGTTCCTGGACAGGCTTAGATGCTCTAAGCCGTTTACCAGTACTAGTGTGCGGGCCGGATTCAGCTCTGCGTGGAAGCATCATGCAGCCCATATATTTCTTCAAGCCCAGGGGACCAACATGGTTCTGCCCCAGGGCCCACTGGTTTGACACAGACTTATATAGTAAAGACTACCAAGATTGTTCCAATCATAGATCTTTGGCCAAAAATGCCCTGCCTCGGGACCCACATGTAATCTCCTAGCTCAGATGAGCGATATAGGACCCTCATGGTCCTCTTGTTTTATGAAAGTTGGCTCTTCAGTTTAGTTGCTATGGCAACTTATTTTCCATAGACACAAAAGAAGAAACAATTTTTAAAAGGCATTAACTGCCAAGCCTTTGCAAATATTTTGACAAAACTTTCATATAAATATTCCATAAGCAATCTACTATCTGTCATATGATTTAAGACCCTCTAAGCTTTCAGCGTACCTGTCACGTAGTGACCAGGTGAGCTTTTGCTATCACTTTTTGTTCGTCGTTCGTGCGTCTGTCCTTGCATCCCTCAATAATCAATTTCTTCAAACGACATCTCTTAAACAACCGATCGGATTTTGACCAAACTTGACATAATGATCTTTAGTTGGTCCCCTTTCAAAGTTATTAAAATGGTTTCGGTCCGGTGCACATAAAGGTCACCTGAGCAAAAAATATATTTTTAATGGAAACTTACAAAATCTTCTTCTCTAAAACCGCAAGGCCCCAGTCTTCGATATTTGGTGAGAAGCTTCATAGATCCTCTTGTTTCTCTCTTTTTATACGCCCGTTTGAAAATCGGTCGTATTATCTTATGCCCCCGGTGTCCGTCCGTCTTTGTCTCCGTCCGTCCACCCGTCCGTCCGTCTGTAAACTTTTCGTTTCCTGATAACTCCTCCTACAGTTTACATCCGATCAAGCTGAAACTTCATACATGGACCATGATGTGGGGCAGCGCATGTTGTTTCGAGCTATGCCCCTTTGAAAAATTTTGTAAACGTTTCATTTCCGGATAACTCCTCCTACAGTTTACATCCGATCAAGCTGAAAATAATAAATAGCTAGACCATGATGTTGGACAGCGCATTTTGTTTCGAGGTTATGGTCCACTAAATGTTAATAGAGTTATGTCCCTTTGATTTTTATTGTTAACTTTTCGTTTCCGGATGTTTTTTGGGAACTTTTCGTTTCCGGATAACTCCTACAGTTTACACCCGATGAAGCTGAAACTTCATACATAGTTAGATCATGATGTGGGGCAGCGCATATTGTTTTGAGTTTATGGTCCATCAGATAATAATTGAGTTATGTTCCTTTGTCAGATTTTGTAAACGTTTCGTTTCTGGGTGACTCCTCCTACATTTTACATCCGATTTAGCTGAAACTATATATAATAAGACCATGATGTGGGGCAGCACATATTGTTTGTAGGTTATGGTCCAGCACATAGTAATAGAGTTATGCCCCTTTGAACAATTCTAATAACATTTTGTTTCCAGAAAACTCCTCCTATAACGGGCCTCCGTGGCCTAGTGGTTAAGAGCCCTGACTCTTGATCATAAGGTCTCTCATCGCTGTGGTTCGAGCCTCGCTCGGGTCACATTCGAAACGCAAAGTTCTGCAACCGAAGGTCAGGTGTTTTTTCTCCGGGTACTCCGGTTTTCGCCCACCTCTGATAAACGATCGGCTCGATATGAGTGAAATAATCTTGAAAGAACCGTAACCCCCCCCCCCCTCCCCAATTAAAATAAAAAAAAATCATACATTTTAGATCCTTGACAAACAGTAAGGATATGATGTGGAACAGTGCTTATTATTTTCAGGTTACGGTTTTCCAAATATCATCAGAGTTAATCCCATTTCACAGATGTTTCTTAGCATTCCGTTTCCGGATAACTTCTCTTTTATTTTACATCTGATGAAGCTGGAACTTTACATATAGTAAGACCATGATGTGGAACAGTGCATATTATTTATAGGTGACAGTCTGCCAAATATGACCAGATTTAACCCCTTTTCACATTTTTTTCTAAACATATTTTGTTTTGGGATAATGCCTCCCACATTACACATCTGATGAAGCTGAAACTTTACGTATAGTCAGACTATGGTATGGAGCAGCGCATATTATTTCAAGGTTACAGTCCACCACTTATTGTGAGAGTTATGCCTATATTATTTTGAATTTGTTGTCCACCAAATATTACCGTCCATGAACATTTGTTGGAGACCGGTAGTTTGAGCCATTGTGGGTTATTAATAGTGCCAGGTAATATATATGATCCATGGTTACATTCCACAAATAAAAACTTGTACAATAGTCAGTATATATATGCTCAATCTAACGAATTGCCAGGGGCGTATAATGCCCCGCTTGCGGTGCTCTTGTTTTTAGCTCACCTGGGCCAAAGTCTTCAGGGGAGCTTATAGTATAGTGGGTCCTCCATCGTCCGTCCACACTTTTGAGCAGCTATATCTCTGCAGTCTGCGGGCTGATCTCTATCATTTCTCAGCTGTAGCATGCCTCTTGTGGGGCATTGATGACATAAGCCTTTTTTCGAAATCGCTCTAAAACTTTGGTTGCTATGCCACCACAAGGTCCCATAGACTTACATTGGGAAAATGCTTGTCATCACCGTAGCGCCTTCAGTTTTGACCCGATCTTTCTGAAACGTATATGTTAGGTGGCTGGGGATAAAACCTCGGACGAGTTCGAAAGACGGCCAAGTCGGCCCATTTATCATAGAGTTACGTCCCTTTGATTGCTGAAACTGCCGATTTTTGACCTTGTCATCAACTTGGCCCCTTCAGTTTTGATCGAATATTTCTGAAACTTATCTGTAAGACGAATTGGGATAAAATCTCGGATGAGTTTGAAACCGGCAAAGTCGGCCCATTTGTCAAAGTGTTATGTCCCTTTGATTGCGGAAAATGCTAATTTTTAGCTCACCTGAGCCTTTAGGCTCATAGGTGAGCTTATAGTATAGCCATGGTCCGTCGTCCGTCCGTCCGTCCGTCCGTCCGTCCGTCCGTCCGTCCGTCCACCATTTTCAAAGATCTTCTTCTCCTATACTGCAGGGCCAATCAAAGCCAAATTTCATATGGAGCCTCAGTGGGATGGGGGAACGAAAGTTTGTTTGCGGGGTCTGGATCACATGACCAAGATGGCCGCCATGCCCATATATGGTAAAAAGCCTTCAAAAATCTTCTTCTCCAGAACCATAAGGCCAATGGCCTTGAAACTTGGCATGTAGCATATGGTACTTGGGCCCATCATGGCTTGTACAAATGGTGACCCTGGGTTGACCTTGACCTATTTTACAGCAATGTCAAATATGCCGACTTAGGCTTTTGCATGGAGAAAAGTGAAAATAATGGATTTTTAGGAAACCATTGAAGACAGTGTCACCAAAATTTGTAGATCAGGTAAAGTAATTGAATACATGAAGATCTATGGGTTAGAAAGGTCAAGGTCATTCATTGACCTTAGACCAAGGTCATTCAGGTTCCAGATTTCAAACATTTTTTTCTCAGAAACTACCGAACCAATTGAAGTGAAATTCGATATGGAGCCTTTGTGAGTTGAACAAATGAAAAGTTGCTCATATGGTCTAGGTCACATGACCAAGATGGCGGCCACGCCTATATATGATAAAAAGCCTTCAAAATTCTTCTTCTCTAGAACTGTAAGGCCAATGGCCTTGAAACTTGGCATGTAGCATATGGTACTCGGGCCCATCATGGCTTGTACAAATGGTGACCCTGGGTTGACCTTGACCTATTTTACCGCAATGTCAAATATGCCGACTTAGGCTTTTGCATGGAGAAAAGTGAAAATAATGGATTTTTAGGAAACCATTGCAGACACTGTCACCAAAATTTGTAGATCAGGTAAAGTAATTGAATACATGAAGATCTATTGGTTAGAAAGGTCAAGGTCATTCATTGACCTTAGACCAAGGTCATTCAGGTTCCAGATTTCAAACATTTTTTTCTCAGAAACTACCAAACCAATTGAAGGGAAATTCGATATGGAGCCCTTGTGAGTTGAACAAATGAAAAGTTGCCAATATGGTCTAGGTCACATGACCAAGATGGCGGCCACGCCTATATATGATAAAAAGCCTTCAAAATTCTTCTTCTCTAGAACTGTAAGGCCAATGGCCTTGAAACTTGGCATGTAGCATATGGTACTCGGGCCCATCATAGTTTGTACAAATGGTGACCCTGGGCTGACCTTGACCTATTGACCAGCAATTAAAGTTTCTTTGTGGGGTCTGGATCACATGACCAAGATGGCCACCATGCCCATATATGGTAAAAAGCCTTCAAAAATCTTCTCCAGAACTGTAAGGCCAGTGGCCTTGAAATTCGGCATGTAGCATATGGTACTCAGGCCCATCAGAGCTTGTACAAATGGTGATTGTGGGTTGATCTTGACCTATTTTACAGCAAAGTCAAGTTTGCCGACTTAGGCTTTTGCATGGAGAAAAGTGAAAATAATGGATCTTTAGGAAACCATTGAAGATAGTGTCACCAGAATTTGTAGATCAGGTAAAATAACTGAAAACATGAAGAGCTATGGGTTAGAAAGGTCAAGGTCATTCATTGACCATAGACCAAGGTCATTCAGGTTCTATATTTCAAACATTTTTTTCTCAGAAACTACCGAGCCAATTGAAGTGAAATTCAATATGGAGCCTTTGTGAGTTGAACAAATGAAAAATTGCCAATACCATCTAGATCACGTGACCAAGATGGCGGCCACGTCCAGATATGGTTAAAAGATTTCAAAATTCTTCTTCTCCAGAACCGTAAGGCCAATGGCCTTGAAACTTGGCAAGTAGCATATGGTACTCAGGCCCATCATAGTTTGTACAAATGGTGACCCTGGGTTGACATTGACCTATTTTACAGCAATGTCAAATTTGCCGACTAAGACTTTTGCATGGGAAAAAAGTGAAAATAATGGATTTTTAGAAAACCATTGAAGACAGTGTCACCAAAATTGGTAGATCAGGTAAAGTAACTGAATGCATGAAGATCTATAGGTAAGAAAGGTCAAGGTCATTCATTGACCTTAGACCAAGGTCACTCAGGTTCCATATTTAAAAAAAAAAACATTTTTTTTTTCTCAGAAACTACTGAGCCAATTGAAGTGGAATTCAATATGGAGCCTTCGTGTGTTGAACAAATGAAAAGTTGCCAATATGGTCTAGATCACCTGACCAAGATGGCTGCCATGCAGATATATAGTAAAAAGCCTTCATAAATCTTCTTCTCCAGAACTTCTCTAAAAATCTTCTTCGCCAATGGCCTTGAAACTTGGCGTATAGCATATGGTACTCGGGCCCATCATAGTTTGTATAAATGGTGACACTGGGTTGACCTTGACCTATTTTATGGCAATATCAAATTTGTCAACTTAGGCTTTTGCATGGGAAAAAGTGAAAATAATGGATTTTTTGGAAACCATTGAAGAAAGTCTCACCAAAATTTGTAGATCAGGTAAAGTTACTGAATACATGAAGATGTATAGGTAAGAATGGTCAAGGTCATTCAGTGATCTGGGACCATATTTCAAACATTTTTTTCTCAGAAACTGCTGGACCAATTCAAGTGAAATTTGATATTGATCCTTTATGTGATGAACAAATGAAAATTTGCTGATATGGTTCAGGTCACATGACCAAGATGGTGGCCATGCCCATATATGGTAAAAACCCTTTAACATTCTTCTTCGGAACCGTACGGCCAATGACCTTGAAACTTGGCACATAGCACTCAGGCCTATCATAATTTGTTCAAATGGTGATCCTGGATTGACCGTGACCTATTTTACGCCAATGTCAAATTTGCCGACTTAGGCTTTTGCATGGGAAAAAGTGAAAATAATGGATTTTTATAAAACCATTGAAGACAGTGTCACAAAAATTGGTAGATCATGTAAAGTAACTGAATACATGAAGATTTATGGGTAAGAAAGGTCTGGGACCAAGATCACTCAGGTTCCATATGTCAGAAACTACTGGGCCAACTGAAATAAAATTTGATACGGAGCCTTTATGCGATGAACTAATGAAAACTGCTAATACGGTCCAGGTCACATGACCAAGATGGCGTCCATGCCCATACAAAGTAAAAACCTTTCAAATTCTTCTTCACTGGAACCATAAGGCCAATGACATTGAAACTTGGCAAGTAGAATTGGGTACTTGGACCATTATTGGACGGATTTTAAAAAAAAATTGGACTTATTTACTCGGACCTATCATAGTTTGTTCAAATGGTAGCCCTGGGTTGATGTCAGGTGAGCGTTTACAGGACCACTGGTCCTCTGGTTGACCTTCCCATCATTTTGGCCCCTTAAGTTTTGATCGGGTATTTCTGAAACTTATATGTAAGGTGGCTTGGGATAAAACCTTGGATGAGTTCGAAAACCGGTCAAGTCGGCCCATTTATCATAGAGTTACGTTCCTTTGATTACTGAAAATGCCAATTTTTTACCTTGTCATCACGTAACCCCTTCAGTTTTGATCAGATCTTTCTGAAACTTTTATGTAAGGTGGCTGGGGAATAAAACTCAGCCCATCCCAATCGGCCCATTTATTGTAGAGTTACGTCCCTTTGATTGCTTAAAATGCTGATTTTTACCTTGTCATCACCGTAGCCACTTTAGTTTTGATCGAATCTTTCTGAAACTTATATATAAAGTTGCTGGGGAAACAGCCTAGGACGAGTTCGAAAACCGGTCCACTCGGCCCATTTATCATAGTGTTACATCCCTTTGATTGCTGAAAATGCCGATATTTGACCTTGTATTCACCGTTGCCCCTTCAGTTTTAAATATATCTTTCTGAAACTTATATGTACGGTGACTGGTGATAAAACCTCGGATGAGTTCGAATACCAGCCAAGTCAGCCAATTAATTACATAGTCACGTCCCTTTGATTGCTGAAATTTCCAATTTTTGACATTGTCATCACCGCTGCACCTTTCATTTTCAATCGGAACTTTCTGAAACTTATATGTAAGGTGACTCGGGATAAAGCCTCTGATGAGTTCGAACACTGCCCAAGTCAGCCAATTTATCATATAGTTACGTCCCTTTGATTGCTGAAAATGCCGATTTTGACCTTGTTATCAACGTAGCCCCTTCAGTTTTGATCGGGTCATTCTGAAACTCATATGTAAGGTGCCTTGGGATAAAATCTCGGATAAGTTCGAAAACCGGTCAAGTCGGCCCATTTATCATAGAGTTACGTTCCTTTGATTACTGAAAATGCCAATTTTTTTACCTTGTCATCACGAAACCCCTTCAGTTTTGATCAGATCTTTCTGAAACTTTTATGTTAGGTGGCTGGGGATTAAAACTCGGATGAGTTCATAAACAGGCTAAGTAGACCCATTTATCAAAGTTACGTCCCTCTGATTGCTGAAAATGCTGATTTTTAGCTCACCTGGGCCGAAGGCTCCTGGGGAGCTAATAGGATGGTAGTCCGTCCGTCCACACTTTTGAACAGCTATATCTCTGCAGCCTGCAGGCTGATCTCAATCATTGCTCATCTGTAGCATGCCTCCGGTGGGGAATTGATGACATAAGCTTTTTTTCGAAATCGCACGCAAACTTTGGTTGCTATGGCAACAAAAACGTCCCATGTACTTACAATGTGAAAATGCTTTTCATCATCGTAGTGACTTCAGTTTAGATCGTATCTTTCTGAAACTTATATGTAAGGTGGCTGGGAATAAAGCCTCGGATGGGTTCGAAAACCGGCCAAGTCGGCCCATTTATCATAGAGTTGCGTTCTTTTGATTGCTGAAAATGCCAATTTTTGACCTTGTAATCACCGTAGCACTTCTAGTTTTGATCGGATCTTTCTGGAACTTATATGCAAGGTGGCTGGGGATAAAACCTCGGATGAGTTCGAATACCGGCCAAGACGGCACATTTGTCATAGAGTTACGTCCCTTTGATTGCTGAAAATGCTGATCTCCTACTTTGTCATCAACATAGCCCCTTCAGTTTTGATTGGAGCTTTCTAAAACTTATATGTAAGCCAGCTTGGATAAAACCTCGGATGAGTTCGAAAACCGGCCAAGTCGACCCATTTATCATCGAGTTACGTTCCTTTGATTGCTGAAAATGCTGATTTTTGACCTTGCCATCACCGTAGCCCCTTCAGTTTTGATCAGATCTTCCTCAAACTTATATGTAAGTTGGCTGGGGATAAAGCCTCAGATAAGGTCGAAAACTGGCCAAGTCGGTCCATATATCATAGAGTAACGTCCCTTTGATTGCTGTAAATGCCGATTTTAGCTCACCTGTCACGTAGTGACAAGGTGAGCTTTTGTGATCACATTTGGTCCGTCGTCCGTGCGTCCGTGCATAAACAATTTCTTGTCCGCACGATAATATCTTCATTTATGATTTTAACCAGACTTGCACACAACGTGTACCACCATGAGATCTGGGTGTCTTTCTTGAACCAGCCATATCCCACCATGTATTACGGAGTTACGGCCCCTGAAAGGGCAAAAATTGCCTATTTTGGTCTTGTCCGCACGATAGCATCTTCATTTATGATTTGATTTTAACTAGACTTGCACACAACTTGTACCACCATGAGATCCGGGTTCCTTTCTTGAACCAGCCATATCCCATCATGTGTTACGGAGTTACGGACCCTGAAAGGGCAAAAATTGCCTATTTTGGTCTTGTCCGCACAATAGCATCTTCATTTATGATTTGATTTTAACCAGACTTGCACACAATTTGTACCACCATGAGATCTGGGTACTTTTAGTGAACCAGCCATATCACAGTGAACCAGCCATATCACATCATCTGTTACGGAGTAGCGGCTCCTGAAAGGGCAAAAATTACCTATTTAGGTCTTATATGCACGATAGCATATTCATTTATGATTTGATTTTAACCAGAATTGCACACAACTTGTACCACCATGAGATCTGGGATCCTTTCTTGAATCAGCCATATCCCATCATGCGTTACGGAGTTACGACCACTGAAAGGGCAAAAATTGCCAATTTTGGTCTTGTCTGCGTGATAGATGTTTCATTTATGATTTGATTTTAAGTAATCTTGCACACAATTTGTACCACCACAAACTATCTCGGTCAAGTTTGAATATGGGTCATGTCGGGTCAAACAGTAGCTCAGTAGGTCAAATCAGAAAAAAACTTGTGAAGACATTAGAGGCCACAGTTTTTGTCTGATCATCATCAAACTTGCCCAGAATCATCATCTTGACAATATCTCAGTCAAGTTCGAAAATGGGTGTTTTCGGGTCAAAAAGTCGGTCAGTAGGTTAAATCATAGAAAAACTTTCTGAACACACTAGAGGCCACAATTTATGTCGTGTCATCATCAAATTTGCTCAGAATGATCATCTTGATAATATTTTGGTCATGTTGGAAATGGGTCATGTTAGGTCACAAAGTAGGTCAGTAGGTCAAATCATAGAAAAACCTTGTGACTACACTAGAGGCCACAGTTTGGGTTGAATCATCATCAAACTTGCTCAAAATGATAGTCTTGACAATATCTCGGTCAAGTTCGAATATGGGTCATCTCAGGTCAAAAAGTAGGTCAGTAGGTCAAATCGTAGGAAAACCTTGTAAACACACTAGAGGCCACAGTTTAGGTCAAATAATCATCAAACTTGCCATGAATGATCATCTTGACAATATCTGAGTCATTTCAAATATGGGTCATGTCGGTCCAGAAAGTAGGTCAGTAGGTACAATCATAGAAAAAAACCCTTCTTAGCACACTAGAGGCCACAGTTTTGGTCCGTTCGTCATCAAACTTGCTCAAAATGATCATTTGACAATATCTCAGTTAATTTTGAATATGGGTCATATCTGGTCAGTAAGTAGGAGGTCAGATTGTTGAAAAACCTTGTGGACACACTGGAGGCCCCAGTTTTGGTCCGATTATCATCAAACTTGCTCAGAATGATTATCTTGACAATATCTGAGTCAAATTCGAATATGGGTCATGGCGGGTCAAAAAGTGGGTCAGCAGGTCAAATTATGAAAAACAAAACGTTTTGAACACTCTAAAAGGCCATATATTTAGTCATATCATCATAAAACTTGCTCAGAATGATCATCTGGACAATATCTCAGTTAAGTTCCAATATGGGTCATGTCAAATCAAAAGAGTATTTTGTTATAGCTTTTGCACCGTTTGAGATAGAGCCTTCATATTTGGCATCTAGGTTCCTTGTGACAAGGGCTTCCCACTCATAACGATTTGTCCTGTGACCTTGACCTGTGACCTACTTTGGCATGTATGTTCCTTGTGACAAGGTTTTCTCAACCATTCAAAACGTTTGACCCATGGCCTTTGCCTTTGACCTACTTTGTCTTAACTTTTGAAGTATTTAAGATACAGCCTTCAAATTTTGCATATAGGTTCCTTCATAGGAGTGAGTGTTTGAGTTAAAGTCTCACCAACAGCTAAACTCATACAGTGACGATACCTCTGTTTAAAGACTAATTTGAAAGTCTTGAGAAGCTTGGGATCGGATCGATCCTGCTACCCCTGGTTTACAAGGCAAGTAGCATGACCACTTCACCATGGAAATCTTTCCACTGACCGTTCCAAGGCGGTTCTTCTGTGGTGGTTTATTTGTGTTGTTGCTTGTTACTTACTGTGTGTATCACTTGTGTCTTTTTATTTTGGATGGCCATATGGCCATTTTGTAGGAAAGTAACTGACCTTATGGCCTTCCTTTGTTTAGGTTTCCATTATGGTCTGGTCGCTTAATGTTTGTGTTTCTTTCCCTTTGGTGTCTTTGATGGGTGGAGTAAGCTAATTGTATCGATTCCTGATCTTTGTTTAACTTCTACTTTCTACACTTCATTGGAATGTTGTGTAGATGACTCTCTAGGAAAATAACATAACGGTCAACAAATGGTCACAAGAGGTGAAAATAGAAAAAAAAACATTGTAAATTTGCTTCAAATGCGAACTCGTTCTTAGCCTTCGGGCCATTTGGATCTAAAACTTCACAGGAATGTTGTCTAGGTGACTCCCTACCAAAATCGTTAAAACTCATTCCACTCCAATGAACAAGATGGCTGCCAGAGCTAAAAATAAATATTGAAACGACAATTCCTGCTGTACCCTTGAGCCAATTTCATTCAAACTGCGAAGTAATGTTGCTTAGATGACCGTCTACTAGAAAAGGCTAAAACAATCCTGCTCCGATGAATAAAATGACCACCGGAGCTAAAGTAGAAAAATATTGTAAATTTGATTCAAACGCAAACCCCTCCTAAACCCTAAGGCAAATTTGATTCAAACTTCACAGGAATGTTGCCTCGGTAACTCCCTACCAAATGACCTAAAATCACACAGCTGATGAATAAGATGGCCACCATAGCTTAAAATAGAATGTACTCGAGACAGTGAAAACACAGGTGAGCAAACCAGGGCCCTCTGAACCCTCTTGTTTACCTTGTCATCACCATAAAACTTTTGGTTTTGATCGGATTTTTCTGAAACTTATATGTAAGGTGGCTGGGGATGAAACCTCAGTTGAGATCCCAAACCGGCCAAGTCGGCCCACTTATCATAGAGTAACGTCCCTTTGATTGCTGAAAACGCCGATTCTTTACCTTGTCATAAACATAGCCCCTTCAGTTTCTATCAGATATTTGTGAAATTTATATGTAAGGTGGCTGGGGATAAAATCTCGAATGAGTTTGAAAACCGGCCAAGTCGGCCCATTTACCATAGTGTTATGTCCCTTTGATTGCTGAACATGCCCATTTTTGACCTTGTTAGCACCGTAGCCCCTGTCAGTTTTGATGGGAGCTTTCTTAAAATTATATGTAAGGTGGCTGGGGAAAAATCTGGGATGAGTTCGAAAACCGGCCAGAAAATGCTTACATTGTCATCACCTTGTCCTCCAATAAATCATTCAGTAAAGGTTGGCACTTCCTGACACTTTGAATCTCTTAGCTCAGGTGAGCGATACAGGTCCATATTGGTCCTCTTCTTTCAAAATTGGACGAAAACTTTAGTTCTTGCGGCAACCACAAGGTCCAATAGACTTACAATGGGAAACCGTAGCGCCTTCAGTTTTGATCAGATCTTTCTGAGACTTATATGTATGGTGGCTGGGGATGAAACCTCTGATGGGGTCGAAAACCGGACAAGTCGGCCGTTTTATCGTAGAGTTACGCACCTTTGATTGCTGAAAATGCCGATTTTTGACCTTGTCATCGCAGTAGCCACTTTAGTTTTGATCGAATGTTTCTGAAACTTATATGTAAGGTGGCCGGGGATGAAACCTCGGGTGAGTTCTAAAATCGGCCAAGTTGTAGTGTAACGTCCCTTTGATTGCTGAAAATGCCAATTTTTGACCTTGTTATCACCGTAGCACTTTTGGTTTTGATCGGATCTTTCTGAAACTTACATGTAGGGTGGCTGGGGATAAAACCTCGGGTGATGTAGAATACCGGCCAAGTCGCCCCATTTATCATAGAGTTACGTCCCTTTGATTGCTGAAAATACTGATTCTCTTCCCTGTCATCAACATAGCCCCTTCAGTTTTATACGGAGGTTTCTGAGACCTATATGTAAGGTGGCTGAGGATAAAACCTCGGATGAGTTCGAAAACCGTCCAAGCCGGCCATTTATCATAGAGTTACGTTCCTTTGATTGCTGAAAATTCTGATTTTTAGCTCGGCTGTTTTCGAAGAAAACGAAGAGGTTTTGTCATAGCTCTGGCGTCGTCGTCATCGTTGTCGTCGTCTGCGTCATGCAAAAACTTGGACATTTTGTAATATCTCTGTCATTGCTGAACATATTTACTTGAAACTCGGACTAATTGTTCATTATAAAAAGGGGAACTCATAACAATAGGTTAGGTAACCCTCAAAATAGTTTTGGCACATTTATGCCCTTTTTTCGACTTAGAATTTTTGCAAAAACTTGGACATTTTGTAATTTCTTTTTCGTTACTGAACATATTTACATGTACTTGAAACTGGCACTAGTTGTTAGTTATGAAAAAGGGAACTCATACCAAAAGGTGAGGTAATCCCCAATGTATATTTGCCACAGTTATGCCCCTTTTTCGACTTAGAAATTTTGTTTAATTAAAAGAAACTGCAGCTAAGCGTTGGCACCCGCATGCGGTGCTCTTGTTTATCTTGTCATCACCGTAGCCCCTTCAGTTTTGATCGGATCTTTCTAACACTTATATGTAAGGTGGCTGGGTATAAAACCTCGGATGAGGTCGAAAACCGTCCAAGTCGGCCCATTCATCATAGAATAACGTCACTTCGATTGCTGAAAATGTCAATTTTTGATATTGCCCAGTCAGTTTTGATCGGACCTTTCTTAGACTTATATGTAAGGTGGCTGGGGATAAAATCTGGGATGAGTTAGATAACTAACCAAGTCGGCCAATTTATCATAGAGTAAAGTCCCTTTGATTGCTATCAATTCCATTTTTTTACCTTGTCATCACCGTAGCCTCTTCAGTTTTGATCGGATCTTTCTGAAACTTATATATATATAAGGTGGCTTGGAATAAAACCTCAGATGCGCTCGAATACAGGCAAAGTCGGCACATTTATCAAAGAGTTACGTGCCTTTTATTGCTGAAAATGCCGAGTTTTGACCTTGTCATCAACTTAGCCCCTTCAGTTTTGATAGGATCTTTCTGAAACTTATATGTGAGGTGGCTGGAGATAAAAATTTGGATGAGTTTTAGAAAACTGGCCAAGTCAGCCTATTTATTCTGACCTTGTCATCACCATAGTTTATATCGGATCTTCTTTCGAGCTACATATGAGCAAGTCAGGAATAAAAGCTTGAATGAGTTTGAAAATCGGTGAGGTCAGCTGCTGTATCATAGAGTTACATTCTACTTGATTGCAGAAAATGCTTACCGTGTCATTACCTTATCCTCCAATGAAGCCTTCAATAAAGGTTGACGCTTCTTGAAACTTATAATCTCTTAGCTCAGGTGAGCGATACAGGACCATCTTGGTCCTCTTGTTTAGCTCACCAGAGCCGAAGGCTCCGGGGGTTTTAGGATAGGCAGTTGTCCGTCATCGTCGCCGTCGTCGGGCATCAACACTTTCAAACGCAATCTCGTCTGAAGCCACTGGTTTACATTTCCTGAACATTTTTCGTACCTATAAAATTGGATCATACGAGATGTTTGTTTGTTTGATTAATTTAGGTTTATCTTCCCCGTCAATTTTGAAAACGTTGCTTCCAGTTTTGTGGATTTTTACCCGACAATGAGATGAAATGGCATCTCAAGCCCCGTCACCCAATAAAACTAAACGGGTTTATATATTGGCCAATCTGAGTCTAACTGTTGGTTTTCTTTTGCTCCGGCATTTCAGTGGTTTCTTGCTGTCGAGTCCTCACCGTTGTTTCATCTTTGTGGTTGTTTGAATTTAGGTGTTCACGGAGATGCTGCACTGATGATTTAAGTTCAGTCTGTGGAGTATTCATCGCTTCCAAAGGATAACCTTTTATAGAAACTGTTTAACGTCACTACAGCTGATTTTAGAGGAATGTGTGGCGGCCGTTAAAGTCTTCCTGTCCTTCATCATAGTGTAGTTTATATTTTCTTGTCCTTTGGGATCAGTGATTCCGTTGTCGAATCTTGAATATATTTGAGGGTCACTGGTGAGGTCTTATTGGCCTAAACTAGCTAGTCTCACCCAGAAAACTGTACACTTCATAATTTTAAGTTCTGTGGTGCATTCTTTGCTTCCAAAGTATAACTCTTTTACAGAAAATATTAAACGTCACTACAGCTGGTGTTCAGGGAATGTGTGGCGGCCGTAAAAAGTCTCTCTGCCCTTCAACATAGTGTAGTATATATCTTCCGGTCCTTTGGGGTCATTGATTCCATTGTAAAATCTTGAATGTACTTTAGGGTCACTGATGACGAAACCAGCTAGTCTGGCCGGGGTATCTGTACACTTCATAATTTTATAGTTCTGTGGTGCATTCGTTGCTTCCATAACCCTTTTATAGAACATATTTAACGTCACTACAGCTTGTGTAAAGGGAATGTGTGTCGGCGGTAAAAAGTCTCCCTGCCCTTCATCAAAGTGAAGTTTATATTTTCTCGTCCTTTGGGATCATTGATCCCATTGTGGAATCTTGAGTATATTTGACGGTCACTGATGAGACCTTATTGGCCGAAACTAACTAGTCTGGCCCAGAAAACTGCACACTTTTTAACTGCATAATTTTAAGTTCTTTGGTGTATTCTTTGCTTCCAAAGGATAACCCTTTTATAGAACATATTTGAAATGAAATAAAATGAAAAGGAAAGCTGTCAGTTTCTGGTAAAAGAATGTGCACTATACACAGTCTGGTTAATCACTTATGTATGAGCCTACCCAGAAAAGGTATGGTTAGGTACTACATGAAGTAGTTATGTACTTAAACATAGATCGTGGGTTCTCATCGAGGCGTTTCTTACGGGTGTCCGAAATTTTGTTTACAACAGAAAGAAGACAAAATAAGAACATTCTAATTCTAGGATGTGTAATTGTAATGAAATTTTAACCATTATGTGTCTAGCAAGATGTCATTTTTATACATTTATTCTTCTAGGAATCTATCCACGAAGAAACAGACATCGAATCGGAGCTTGACTAATGTCGGATTGTCACAATAATGGATCTTAAAAGGCAGAACAAAGAGCAGGGATTAATTCGACCATGAATTGGTCATCAATGTTTTAAGGAGTAGATTAACTCAATCAAAGCGCTGACAGGATTGTCTTCGACTGTAGGGTCGAAAAAATGGTTCTAAATGGGGACTAAGATCGTGCCCCTTAACCCTTTAATTCATGGTTTTTAGCCAAATAGCCAGTGACTGTATGAGCCCAGTCCAGGACTAACTGGACACTCTTTCTGATGTCACATCAACAATAACAGCACGGCTAAAACAATCGTTTTCAGAATATTGTACAAAGCGACAGTGGTGTGGACAATTGTGGGGAAGCTTCTTGATCATTGAGTAAGTTTTGTGCTCGATTGATAAACTATTCAGCCAAAGAACATGTAGGCGGTTGTGTTTTATTGTACTGTAGGTCGAGGATAAAAAGAAAGTGATGTCAAAGAATGTTTTTATTCTGTTATTAAGCATTGTCTATTGTTTTCAAAAGGTAACGGCTCTTCGGGTGCCAGTATAACCTGTCTGGCCTACCCATGATGGTATTAATAATATTAACGGTATAACCCATCTTACCTACCTATGGTGGAATACTCTTTGGCGTTTATTTCTGCTTATTCTTAGACCGCAGTAGCAGCTTGGTGAGCTTTTGTGACCATGAGATGTTCGGACTCGTCGTTCGTCGTGCATCCTCCGTCATGCGTCGTTCGTGCGAAAACTTTTCTTGTACACTCTCTAGAGGCAACAGTATTGAACCAATCATCTTCAGAATAACCATAATGGAAATATGTCGGTCAAGTTAGAATATGGGTCATGTCAAGTCAAAAAGGAATGTCAGTTGGTCAAATCTTAGAAAAACCTCAGATGATCATCTTGACAATATCTGGGTCGAATTTGAAAATGGGTCGTGTCGGTTCAAAAAGTCGGCTTGTGCGTCAAATCATTGAAACACTTATGGATAATCATGAGGTCTAATTTTGGTCCAGTCATCATCAAACTCTCTCAGAATGATTAGCGTGACAATATCTAGGTCACGTTCGAACATGGGTCATGTTGGGTAAAAAGTAGGTTAGTAGGACAGATCTTAGAACAATCTAGAGATCACAGTTTTGGTCTAGTCATCATTAAACTTACTCAGAATGGTCATCTTGACAGTATCTGGGACAAGTTCGAACATTGGTCATGTCGGGTCAAAAGTAGGTCAGTAGATAAGCTTGTTTTGTTTGTTTGATTTGAGGTTAAACGTCCCCGTCAACACTGTACATGTCATTTTGGAGACGTTGCTTCCAATTTTGTGGACTTTTACCCGACATTGAGATGAAATGACATCTCAAGCCTTGACGCCCAATGAAACCAATAGAGTTTTATAAGCATGGACGGTCCGACTCGCACCGCTTTGCCTGGGCAGGCTTAGATCCTCTAAGCGGTTTACCAGGTTTCATGTGCGGTCGGATTCAGCTCTGCGTGGAAGCATCTGTTTCTTCAGGTCCCGATTGGCGGGGGCCGGTTGGTAGGTCAGATTATAGAAAAACTTTGTGAACACTCTTGAAGCTACAGTTTTTGTCCAATCACCATCAAACATGCTTGGAATAGTAAGCATGACAATATCTCGGTCGACTTCGAATATGGGTCTTGTCGGATCAAAAAGGAAGTCAGTGGGTCAAACTATAGACTTCATAGGAATGTTGCTTAGGTTACCCATTACCAAATTAGCTAAAACTGTTTTGGTCTGTTGAGCAAAATGGCCACCAAAGCTAAAATAGAAAAAAATCGTAAATTTGCTTCCAACGCGAAGTCCTCCTAAACCCTTGTGTTTTGTTGGTGCAAAATCTTACAACGACAACTCATATTCCTTTAGACCTGTGTCCTTGACCTTTGTTCTACTTACTCTTTGAGATAGAGCCTTCGCATTTTTGATAAGGGCTTCCCACTCATACAAAAATGACCTGTTACCTTGATCTTCACTTCTGATATGCCTTATCATAACTTATTGAACCATTTGAGATAGAGCCTTCATATTTTGCATGGATGTGACAAGGGCTTTCCACCCATACAAAAATTCTGACCTGTGACCTTGACGTGTGATATACTTTATCATAACTTTTAAACCATTTGAGATAAGGACTTCATATTGGCATGCATGTTCCTTCTGACAAGGGCCACCCATCCATTCAAAAATTTCGACCTGTAACCTTGACATTTGACCCATTTTGTCACAACGTTTTAACCATTTTAACCATTTTAGATGGAGCCTTCGTATTTTGCATGTATGTTCGTTGAAACAATGGCTTCCCAACCATATAAAAATTTTAACCTGTGTCCTTGACATTCCTTTGTGATCTGCTTTATCATAACTTATGCATCATTTGAGATAGAGCCTTCATATTTGGCATGTAGGTTACTTGTGACAAAGTCTTCCCATAAAAAATATTGACCTTGACCTACTTTAAAATAAGTTCTGAACAATTAGAGATTGAGCGTTCATATTTGGCATGTAGTTTTCTTGTGACAAGTCTAGCCCCCTACTATCCAGTCACCAGAACGAAAACATATACAACCCTTTTAATGACTTAAACTTCTAAATACATTCACAGAAATGTTTCTTAGGTAACTGTCAATCAAAACGGCCGAAACCATCCACTCCACCTTACATACTGTTTTATGTCTACAATAAGAATCAGGTGAGCGATCCAGGGCCACCATGGCCCTCTTGTTTTAAAAATAGAAGTGGAGGCAATGATCAGGAATCGATATAATTAACCCACAGCTCCCATCAGAGACACCAAAGGGAAAGAAACACAAACTTGAAACAATAGATCCCAGTGGAAACATCAACAGCGGAAAGCCAAAAGGATAGTCACTTTTCCACAAAATGGCCAATAGGCTATCCAAAATAAAATAATATAAGCGACACAAACACCCAAAGTCAAACCATAACAAGAATAAATCGCGACAGAAGAACCGCCTTGGAACGGTCAGCGAAAACGAATTCCACTTGGGTAGGGTGGGGGGGGGCTTAAATCGATTTTACGTGGCCATAATCCAAGCCCTTACTTAAGTTTCAATTCATGCATAAGTCTTTGAATAAATCATAATGAAGGGAATATACTTATTTCAGTGACTAATGATGATCAACTTTTTCTGGGAGTCACATTTCGTCACGTCAAAATTAAACTTTGTTTTATCAATTCCAGTAGCGAATCTTGAAAGTGAAACTAGGAAGTTCAAAGTATCTCCTGATTTAAACTGGTCAGTAAATTTGTCACATGTTAATGTTATGCAGGTGGTCGTGACTTGATTTGAATGTATGTAAGCCTTTATATGTTACCTCAGTCTGAGGATTTGTAAAATAATAAATTTAGTTAAGTAATTTCGTACTGGCCCAGTTACAGGTCCGAGGTCTTCTGTATTTGCACGGTGCCGAATGCCGAGGTGGACTTGTAACTCGACCAATACGAAATTACTTGATTTATGACAATTTTATTAACTGACGAAATTAAAAAACATGATTTATGTTTTTTGACCTCCGGTTAATATTGGTTGACCTGGTGTATTACAGGATAGCCAATTAATAATATGAAGTTATTAATCAAGTACTTTCGTGTTGGTCCAGTTACAGGTCCTCGGTCAGCTGTAGTGGGCCTCGTTAAAATCAGTTATTAATTGACTATCCTGTATTGATCGGCGGTCATCCATATAAACATCAGGTCATCCAATATGAACCGTAGGTCAAGTTATATTAGGCTAAGGTCAAAATCAAGAACTTTCGTATTGGCCCAGTTACAAGTTCTCGTTCAGCTGTATTGGGCCTCGTAAAAATCAGTTATTAATAGACAATACTGCATTGATCGGAGGTTTATCCGTATTAACATCAGGTCAACCAATATCAACCGGAAATCAAGTGATATGAGGCTGAGGTAAAAAAAAAAACCAAAAACAATAATTATGATTATAATTTTGCCAATTAAAAAAAAGGCATTAATCAACGTCTGCTGTATTCGCCTAAGAGCTACTACTGTATTGGCCCGAAGCCGAAGGTCGAGGGCCTCTACAGCTGACCGAGGACCTGTTACAGAGCCAATACGAAATTACTTGATTAATGACAACTTTATTAATTGACAAAATTAAAATCATTATTATTAATTGGCTATCCTGTGTTGATTGGATGTCATACGTTTTACCACCAGATCAACCAATATTGACCGTAGGTTAAGTGGCATAAAAACCAATAATATAATGCTATTAACCGCATAATTTCGTATTGGCCAGGCCAATACGGAATTACTTGATTTATGACAATCTTATTAATTGACACCATTACAAACATGATTATTGATTTTTTACGGATGACCTCCGAACAATACAGGATAGTCAATTAATAAATTAATCATGTTTTTTTTAATTCTGTCAATTTTTAAAATTCGGCCACGCCCACCTACACTATACCTCGGACTTGAAACAGGGTCAGTACGAAATTACTTGATTGATAGCATCATATTATTAATTAACAAGTATGAATATTGTATATATACAGAGAAATCGGTCCACATGATACGACCCCTCTTTCTTTCTTCGTACAGTATATGCAAGTTGACCTCTGCTTATACGAGCTTTGCCCCTGACTTTTATCGGTTTACCTTATACTAATATCATTGACCTGCGATTAATAACGAAATGTTTGAAATTATTTGGTAAAGAAGCCATATTTATCTAAAGTGAAATCCATATTAACCTGAGGTGAAATCCATATTAACCCGAGGTGAACTTATACGAGAGGTAGAATCATCAGAAAGAATGTTTTATGATTTTAGCTCACCTGTCATGTTATGAAGAGGTGGGCTTTTGGGATCACTTTTCGACCGTGCGTCCGTGCGTGAGTCCGTCCGTCCGTCTGTCCGTAAACAATTTCTTCAAACGACATCACATCCATAACAACTGATCGGATTTTGACCGAACTTTACAGGAATAATCCTTAGGTGGTCCGCTTTCAAAGTTGTTCAAATGGTTCCGGTCCATTGCACATCAAGGTCACGGGAGCCAAAAATAGATTTTTAAATGAAAATTTATCAAATCTTCTTCTCGGTCGCGGGACGTTTCGGTCCTGAGTCGTTTCGGTCCCTGGGTCGTTTCGGTCCTGAGTCGTTTCGGCCGGGTCGTTTCGGTCTGGGTCGTTTCGGCCCAATTTCGGGGATAGGTCGTTTCGACCAAATTGGTGGGTCGTTTCGGCCTGTTTTTTGGTTTGTCGAAGATCAGCCTGTGCTTTTGATATCTTCGCTCGTTTTAAGCCTTTAATAGGTCAGAAAACATAGTGCTTTTTCGAACTGCGTAGACTCAGAGATCTGTCTATGTGTTTGCTATCTTCGCTTGTTCAGTTTTTAATAGCTCAGAAAACAGAGGGCTTTTCAAAATGTGTAGAATCTGATCACAATGAACAGATTTATAGGTTATTAAGTCTTTGAAGGTGTCACAACGACAGATGACGGCTGATCATATAAAATAATAACATCGTTCAAGTTTTTAATAGCTCAGAAAACAGGGGGGCTTATTCAAACTGTATAGACTCCGATCACATTGAAAAGATTTATAGGTTATTAAGTCTTTGAAGGTATCAAAACGACAAATGCAGGCTGATCATATAAAATAATTAGGCTACATTTAGCAAATATTTCGCATGCTGTTCTCAAAATGTGCGTGTCATTGATACTAGTACAGTAGAATTCCGCTTAAAGACCGCTCCTATATTAGGACCACTCCGCTATAAAGACCGGTTTTCGCCGGACCAAAATTATTTCTTATATAATTAATTAAGACCACCCGGTTATTCAGTATTAAGACCGCCTTCAAAAGACCGAATCTACCATTACTACTTTGCTTTTTCATTAACTTATGTAGGAAAATCCTTCAAAAATCTTCTTGACTGAAACCAGAAGGCTGAAGTTTTTGATTATTTGGAATGAAGCTTCTTCTTATGGACCTCTATCAAGATTTTTAAAGTTATAGCAGCGGGGCCAAAAATGTCCCCGCCCGGGCCCCTTTAGTTTTACATTGAATTATATTGGAAAAGTCATAAAAATCTTCTGCTCTGAAACCACAATGCCCAGGTCTTTCATATTTGGCTTGTAGCTTCATCTAGTAGACCTCTACCAAGATTGTTAAATAGCCCTTGCGCAAAAAAAAGTCCCTCGACACGGGCCCTTTGTTTTACATTGACTTATAAAGGAAAACTCTTAAAATAATCTTCTTCTCTGAAACCGCAAGGCGCAGGTCTTTGATGTTTGGTGTGAAGCTTCATCTAGTGGACCTTTATTCAGACTGTTCAAATAATAGCCATTGGGCCAAAAATGCACCCCCCGAAGCCCTTTGGTTTTACATTAATTAGGTAAAAAAACATTGGAAAATCTTCTCCTCTGGAACCGCGAGGCTCAGCTTTTTGATATTTGGTGTGTATTATCATATAGTGAACATCTACCAAGATTGTTTAAATTATAGCCCTGGGGTAAAAATGCCCCGCCCTTGGGTTTTACAATGACTTATATAGGGAAAACCCTTAAAAATATTGTTCTCTGAAAACAGAAAGATCAGGTGCTTGATATTTGGTATGAAACTTCGTCTTGTGTACTTCTATCAAACTTGTTCAAATTATAGCCCTGAGGCCAAAAATGCCCAAGCCCCGGGGCCCTGTGGTTGTACATTGACTTATATAGGGAAAACATTTAAAATTATTCTTGTCTGAAACCAGCAGGCTCAGTTGCTTGATATTTGGTATGAAGCTTTGTCTAGTGGACCTAGACCAAGACTGTTCAAATTATAGTCCTGGGGCCGAAAACGGGAATGTGTGCTGGCCGTAAAAAGTCTCCCTGCCCTACATCATAGTGTAGTTTATATTTTCTTGTCCTTTTAGATCATTGATTCCATTGTTAACTTTTGATAATATTTGAGGGATACTGATGAGGCCTAATTGGCCGAAACTAGCTAGTCTGGCCCAGAAAACATGTACAATCCATATTTTCCAGTTCTGTGGTGTATTCCTTGCTTCCAAAGTATAACTCTTTCTAGAACATATTTACTGTGTGTATCACTTGTGTCGTTTTATTTTGGATGGCCATTTGACCATTTTATGGGAAAGTAACTGCCCTTATGGCCTTCCTTTGTTTAGGGTTCCATTATGGTCTGGTCGTTTCATGTTTGTGTTTCCCTTTGGTGTCTTTGATGGGTGGAGTAAGTTAATTGTATCGATTCCTGATCTTTGTTTTACTTCTACTTTGCCCCGCGGCCAGCAGGTTTTATTTAAACTTATATAAGGAAAACCTTTAAAAATCTTCTTGTTTGACCCAAAAGGCTCTTGGTATGAAGCTTCACCATTTAGACCTCCCTAAAGATAATACAATGTATAGTCCTGGGGCCAATAATGGCCTACCCAGGGCCCACTTGTTACACTATGGATCAGGTGAGCGATCCAGGGCAATCATGACCCTCTTGTAATAAATAAAATTGTCATTAATCAAGTAATTTCGTATTTGCATTTCAACAGGTCCAATACGGAATTTCTTGATTCATACAACAATAGTAGAAACTGAAAAGCTTAGCTCATGCTGAATTCTATCTACAATAATTTGATTTTTATTGATTCGTCTCTGTTGGCACAGATCATATATGCTTGCAGTCTATGTTTATGTCCAGTTTGTACGGCTACCGTATTTTACCCTTAAATGTTTTTTAATTTGTATTATGTAATTCTGCGCCGTGACCAGTTATTCCAATATTAATAAGGTTATAACAGTTTCATGTCTAGCATGTCACTACGCTTACTCACCCTTGTGATATCGTGCGTTCTTTCATATTACCAAAATGGTACTTTTCTGATAAAAAAATGTTTTTTTATTTTTACACTCTAAACATAGGTTATGAGTGCTCGTTAGAACCACCCCATTTCGGTGGTTCTAATGAGTGCCCACAAACTATGTGTTGGAGCAGATATAAAGCAAAATAGTGTATCCCCCTGGTAACCTCCTTTTCTCTACAAAAAGTGGGCTTTACAGGGATCTTACAGGGACTTGTTAACATGATGTCAAACTTTGTTTTAAACGTAAAGAGTTTGTGTGATTGCTAGTTCATCAAAATGTTACATGTATTTGTTATGCATGATTTGCTAATGAAGAACCTGGATATTTTGGTCCCACTGGGCACATACTTCTTAAGCAATGCTGCATTGCATCGTAGTTTATGCAAATTTGACCATATATTTGTGCTTGTTTTGGTGACACTTCATATTATCAGGACTCTAATCACACAATATCACGTTTACAATTCCGTTAGATTTACATCTGCTTAATACTCAGCTTCCTGTCAGTGTCCTTGTGTTTCGTTTCGACAAGAACGTTGTTTTGGGAGGAGGTGATTGTTGCAAATATGATGCCCCTCTTGGTTGCACTTCACGCCTTTTCTTTCTAGTAATAGAAAGGCCAGCAACAATTAGATGAATGTGCATTCATATTCAGCTGGATGCTGGAGTTCACACATTACTAAAACCACAACCGTGTGACGGGAACCTCTTTTCATATCCCCAAAATGACTACTTTTCTGATGAAATTTGATTTTGGCGCTTCTGGGGAGTACCAACAGCCTTTGTCTTGGAACAGTATTAAACAAAACAATGTATACCATTATGGGGCCCAGTTCTCTTTATATAAGGGGAGGTTTCTTAATGCGTTCGTTTTATAGACTTTTTAACATTATCTGATCTGAAAGTTGTTTTAGTAAGCTCAAGTTATATACGGATAAATAATAAGAATTCTGTCGAAGGCTATGTCGCCCATGTGTGGACTCTCTCATAGGGTGAAAGTTAAGGTGGTTGCAAATGTTGTCGGACGGACGAATGGGCGACCAGACTACTATATAGCACCATGCATAAAACAGGCGCGATAAAAATAGCATACGGCCCCGGAACGACGTTGAATGGTCACGGGTCCAATGTTGTTCCGACATTGTGTGTCGTTCGAGAGGAAGGAAAAAAAAGGATAGAAACATTTTCATTTGATGTTTTGCACAAACTCCAGTAGAACTTGGTTGGCCCGACCATAGAAGATTTACCTGCCACTGATTACTCGAAGTGAAATTGCAATAGCACGAACATCGAAGGATTGTCTGTCACTATATCGTTAAGGACTCGTTCGTGTGTGTCAAATTTCTCATAACCAGTTGTATGAATCGAGGTTTAACGTCCCCGTCAACATTTTATAGATCATTTAGAGACCTTACTTCCTTATTACTTGTCCTTCACCGAACATTGAAATGAAAAGACATCTCGTGCCTTACCGGCCAAAGAAAAGCCTAGAGTATATAACCAGAGACGGTCTGACCCACTTCACTCTGCCAGGATGGGCTTGAGCCTATGCGGTTTGCCGGTTTTTATGGTCGGTTCGTTTCATATATACGCGGAAGCACCATGTGGCCGTTTTTAAGCACCTATTATTTGTCATTTTGATCACATAGCAGGCATCTTATATATTTGTAAACGAAGGTCATGTCTGTCTTTGTGTATCCGCGGTATATTTTACCCTGAGTGTAATCGTGGTTAGAACATGTGTGTATGTGAGTTTGCGTGCTTGCGTTCTTGCGCATGATTGTATGTATCTGTATGATGATGTCTTATTTTGAAATTATCGTACTCCTCCTCCTACTTTTGTTCTTCGCTGCTCTCCTAAACTCTCTACTGTCCTACCGAGAAATCTTTGACCTATTTTGTCACATTATGTTTGGGATGGAAAGGTGTTCATGTAATGTCTTCTGATACTTACAAGTCTTGAGATTGTTTCTATACCTGTAGTAGTGATAGGTATAAGATAAACTTGTACTGCCTTGCGCTACAAGCCGGCTTTTATAGCGACGCGGTAGAGTGTTGGCCTGTCGATCTTGCGGACCGGGTTCGATCTCCGGCCGGGTAAATGTGATTAGCATTTTTTTCACCTGTTACATTTGGCGCCCAACGTATATGACCCACAGAGACTCGGACCACATGCCTGTACCGGCGAGTTTCGTTGGAAAGTGTGAGAGATTCGAGGACGAATCTTAAATAGGAGGGGGAATATGTAGTAGTGATAGGTATAAGATACACTTGTACTGCCTTGCGGTACAAGCCGGCTTTTATAGCGACGCGGTAGAGTGTTGGCCTGTCGATCTTGCGGACCGGGTTCGATCCCCGGCCGCGTAAATGTGATTAGCATTGTTTTCACCTGTTACATACCCACATAGGTAATGATGTAAATGCACGGCGAGAAAGTATCTGAAGTTTTTACAATAAGTTATGTCTTCTAAGTAACAATTTGTATCCACGTTTTAATTTTGACAAAGCCTTAAATCTAACCAAAATGGCGATGCTTCGATCCGGTTTATACGTTGTTATACCAAAATGCATTTCAAGTTTCTAAAGCACAATCTTTCCATTATAATTATTGCTAATTTATTGTTTTTACTGCCCGGAGATGTCGCAGAGAATCCCGGTCCGTCTTTAAATAATTCAGAATCAAAATCTAACTTATCAATCGTTCATCTAAATACTAGGAGCATCCTAAATAAATGAGAATCAATTCAGGATAATTTCCTAGATTTCGATATCTTGTGTTTTAGCGAAACACACTTTAACAATGAAATTCAAGATGAGTCGATCAAGCTTGAACGTTTTAATGTTTCATATAGAAAAGGTACAACGGCCCATTACGGAGTATAATTAGTATGCAATGTCTCAAATAATTAAGGAAGTTGTCGACAGCCACTACTTAAAAATGTTTCTAAGCATTCGATTTGACTTGAAATAAAATTCAAGGGATGTTCTATGTTGCTATGTAACGTTTATGGACCATCGAATATCCCCGTTTAGTTTTTGAATGATTGGTAAAGCGTTTGATATTTCTGCAAACAGTGTTATTGTTTGAGACCTAAATAAAAACTTATTGAATGTAAGCAATAACCACTTAAGAATTATAATACTATTAAACTACATAAAAATTTAATAGAAGAACCTACAAGGGTCACTGATCAAAATGAATCTTTAATTGACCCTATACTCATTGCGAATTCTTGCAAAGAATTGTACTCTGGTGTTTACTTAGTACCTGATCATATTTGCGTCCGTCGTGACACTTTCTGACAATATTAATTATCCTGTTTTCAAACGTAACGTATGGCTATACAACAAAGCAGATTTTAATAAACTTATTCACGAAACGGATTGGTCTTTTATTAGGTCGAACACTATGAACGATGCCTGTAGACTTTTTTTACTGAGAAGTTACCAGATTTTATTCACTAATCAACTCCATTCCTCATAGACTCGTCACCATACGAACAAATGACAAGCCTTGGTATGACTCGAAAATTAGAAATACCCTTAGAAAAAGGGATCGACAGCATAAAAAAGCTTTAAAAACTGGTAAACTGGAGGACTGGAGTAAATACAAGTCGCTGAGAAATAGAGTAAATAACCAAAAGAAACACGCAAATTTTATGACAACGTGGAACCAATTATTGTAGATACAAGTATAAACAATCCGAAATTATATTGGAAATTAATAAGACAATTTATACAAGCAAATAAAAATACAGAAATTATCCCGCCACCAAAAATCAACGAGTGATGGCTCAGATCATTACGTGTACAAGGAAATTTCTAGAAAAAGCAAATTGTTTAAATGATCCACAGTGGATGATTCTAATACTACTTATCAAATATTGTTCAAAAACTAATAATTCAATATCGAATGTACAAATTACGGAACCGGCCCCGATAGCTCGGTAGAGTGTCCGCTCCGGGGAACGGGAGGTCACGGGTTCGACCCCGGGCCGCGACATACCAATGTCGTTAAAATGGTACTAGCTGCTCCTCGCTTTGCACTCAGATTTACGGGGTAGAGCTAGGACTGGTCGACCCTGTGTCAGGATAATGTGACTGGGTGTGGTATCATGTAATGTGTCTGGGACATGATACTTCAGTGAGGCAGCACTATAAAAGTGAGCATTGCGCTGAATGCGCTCCCTGTCACAACCAGACACCGTCGTGATATGACTAAAAATTTGTTGAAAGCGACGTTAAACCCGAATTCACACACACACAAATTACGGAATCTGAAATTACAGATATGATTGGATCACTCAACCCAAATAAAGCAGTTGGTGAAGATTTAATTAGTCACAAAGTTTCGCAAGCAGTTAAATATGCAATAGCTAAACCATTGGGTATCTTATTTAATAAATCTTTAAAGTAATGTGCTTTTTAAGAACCATGAAAATCATCCTTTATAATGCCTCTTACCAAAAAAGGCGAGGCATGATAGCCGTCTAATTATACCTATAGCTCCTCTGTTAAGTTGCCTTGGTAAATTAATGGAGAGAACAGTTTAGAAACATATTTATAATTTTCTTTTAGAAAATAATTTAATTTATCCTAAACAGTTAGGTTTTCTCGCAGTACACCCCACTGTTTACCAACTAATTGATATGTATCACCAAATATGCCAGAGCATCTACACCTGTATGGTGTTTTGCGACATCTCCAAAGCATTTGACCGTGTTTAGAATACATTTAAGTTACGACAACATAGAATTTCCGGCGATTTATTGACCTGGATAAGTCACGGAAAACAAAAGGCTTTCGTAGGTTCTTCCTTCTCAGATTGTAAAAAAACTAGAGCTGGTGTGCCATAAGTATCGGGTCTTGGCGCACTGTTTTTTTTTTTTTTTCTGATCTACCTAAATGATATTGTTGATAATCTTTTAGGTGTTGTTCGGTTATTTGCTGATGATATGACTTTGACTTTAAACGATACAGACGGTATATTGAACCACGACTTAAAAATAGTTTCCCTTTGGGCAAAACAATGGTTAGCTAGTTTTTACCCGAGCAACACAAAAGCTATGTTGTTCACTCTGGAAACAGGTATAGAGATCCTAAATGTAATTTTGATAATGACCCAGTTCAATTTGTGACGTACCACAGACATCTTGGTATAACCTGGTCAAGTTATGCTAAATGGTGCCAACACATAGCTACCATTAGTTCTTCAGCGTCTAAAATATTAGGTGTTATGAGACGATTGAAATATTCGCTCAGCAGAAAAGCTTTAAATCAAGTATACGAATATGTTTCTGTTGTATGGGATAGTTGTACCAGATATGAAAAAGACTTATTAGAAAAAATTCAACTCGAATTGTAACTGGCTTAACTAGGTCAGTTCAATTCACAACTTATATAAAGAAATAGGTTGGTCATCTTAAAGTGACCGTCGCACATAACAAATTTATACTAATGTTTAAAGTAAAAAAAGGCATAGCCCTAGATTATTTCCTAAATGTGTTCCCTCCGATAGTTGGAACGCAAACAACATTTGTTCTAAGAAATGCTCAGGAATTTCAAATTTTAAGCCAAAGCACTGCAACTTTTTCAAACTCATTTGTACCATCAGCTGTTTCTCTTTGGAATGCATTGCCTGATAACTTTCGTAATTGTACTTCTGTTCGTCTTTTAAAAATCTAATCTTATCCAATTTATTTGTAGTTAACTCAGTTCCAAACCACTATATACATGATAACAGAAGACTCTCAATAGTACACACCAGAATTAGAAACAGATGTAGCAATTTAAACTACGATCTCTTCGTTAACAACTCATTCATAACGCCGCACGCATTTGTAGCTATGCGCGAGAGCACGCAGATGATTTTTTTTAATGTTCCAATTTTTCAAATGAACGCCAGGCTCTTTGTGAGGCAACACGCATATTTCATCCTCTCAGCTGTAATACTTTATTGTTTGGTAAAGATAAATTCTTTAGCGAAGAAAACAAATAAAAATAAAAAATCAGCTCCTTTAAGAGCAATGAAAACATTCATAAGAAAGAAGTTGGGTCATACTACGTAGTTTCGGCTAATAAAGCCTCATCAGTGACCCTTTAATAATCCAGCAAAGAAAGCCAGAAGAAACATACTGCAATTTTGCGAATTTCGAATAGGCAGTCGATTCAAAGACTGATATAAATCAAAATGGGGTCCAAATAATTAAAAACCTGTCTAGAATATAAGTCTTAACCAATAATTTATTTCTGATTTCTCAGAATATTCACGCTGATCTCAAAGGACCAAAAGTAAAATATAAACTGCACTATGGTTGATGTACGGGGAGACGTTTTACGGCCGCCACACGGCACAACACCAGCTGCAGTGAAGGCAAATACAAATCAAAAATCATCTCCTTTAAGAGCAATGAAAACATTTATTGAATTTAGCACATCTCTATATTTAAGAACACAGGTCGGTTTGATTGAAATTTATATAGTTCCTACTTGGTTTCATGATGTATTATGTCCTTGTAAAATTGCAAATAGTTTGACAATTGATCAACGTGCTCGGAAGACCTCTCTCTCTCTCTCTCTCTCTCTCTCTCTCTCTCTCTCTCTCTAAAAGCACTTTTATATTACTCTTCTGCTGCCATAATGAATATTTTTGTTGTTCATTTGTCTTGAAACGTTATGTCATAGCCATCTTCAAAGTTTTTAAGTGAATTGTGTATACGGAGAGGGCCGTATTTAATGTTGCTAGAACTTGTGGCCCAACCCAGTTGCTTGTTTCATTGTAAATGAAAAGCAATAAAATATGTTTAAACCATAATATTACGTCTAACCATATGTTTAAACCGTATTATTGGGGAGGGATGCATATGGTTTTGGTGCGGATCCTGTTTTCTGTCTGCGCAGCCCATATGAAGCACTGTATTTCCTGAACCTATCGATAGACTCAGTCCAAACTTGCCTTGAAAGGATCGGTGGTCAAACTCAGTACAATATATCACTACGACCTAACAAAATTTGATTAGATTTTTGTGGCCTTGACCTTATTTTCATGGGCACAGGTCCCAAAAATAATAAATTTTGGCTTGTCTGCACCCTATCTCGTGAACGAATTAATGGAATTCTTTTGGTCAAACGTTGTGCAATATATTATTGCAGTCTACTAAAGATTTGATTTGATTTTAGTAATCTGGTCTTATTTGCAAGGGTCACAGGCCCCAGAAAACGATAAATTTTAGCCGAAAATGGATTTCCTTTTCTCATGAACGAATAAATGAAATTTGGTCAAACTAGGTACATTATGTCATCGCAACCATCCAAAGATCTAATTTGATAAAAGTGCCCTAGCCTATTTTTAATGGCACAGACCCCCTCAAATTGTCAAATTTTGGTTTGTCTGCACCCTATCTTACGAACGAATAAATGACCTTTGGTCAAACTTGGTACAGTATATTGCAACCTACCAAAGATTTGATTGGATTTCGGTGACATTGACCTTATGTTTTAAGGGCACATTCCCAAACAGATATGTCAATTTTGGTTTGTCTGTACCCTTTCTCGTGAACAAATCGGTGAAATATGGTAGAGTTTGGTACAATATATCATTGCAAACTGGCAAAAGTTTGGATAGATTTTGGTGATCCTGACCTTCTTTTCAATGTCACAGGCTCCCGAAAACTGTCACTTTGGGGCAAATACCGTAATGGCCTGTTAAAAAAAATAGATGATATTGGTCAAAATTATACAATTTTGATTGCAACCTACCAAAGATTTGATCAGATTTTGGTGATCTTGATCTCTTTTAAGGTCGCATGCTAAAAAAATGAGTTTTTGGCCAAAATGGCTTGTTTGCACATTAAAGTTTTGTAGCCTGACTCTAGTTAGGAAGCTCAAATGGATGCTCAAGTTTTATATAAGGGGTTGGGGGGTCATTGCTTACATCTGAAAACTGTCTAATTACCATCTAGACTGTGCATACATCACTACATAACAAACCCGTGCGACATAGTGCATTTTTTCACATTGACGGACTTGTTAGCATAAAGATGGCAACTCGGCATGTAACTATAAATATATGTGTGACGTTTTCATTTTCTATTATGCTTCTGTAATGTTGTTTATGCAAGTTACTATTGAATATTGATCTCATATAGTTATGATAGCTCAGCACGCATTTTGTTGATGTTATGTTTACAGTTTTCTGTCGTGTTATAAAATAGATGCCAAGCATCAAATTCATTATTTGCTGAAAAATAAAAAAAAAATGACTATTTACAAGAGTGGCTAGTTTTGCTTATTAACATTCTCCCCCGATATCAATAGATTTGAACTGCCAATATGCGAGTACTGGTATGTCTACATGAAGGCATGCCTTGCGTACCAAAAGGGAGATCTTGGCAAACATTGTACAATTCCCATCCATATCAGACACTGCAGAATAGAAGTGAAGGCAGTGATCAGGAATCGATACAACTACCCTTCAACTCCCATCAGAGACACCAAAGGGAAAGACACGAACAGGAATTAACTAGACCCTAATGAAAACATCACAAACAGAAAGCCAAAAGGACAGGTACTTACCCCCAAAAATGGCCAAAAGGCTATCCAAAATATAACAGATATAAACAATCCACACAATAACAAAACTCAAAGCACTGAGAGTACTGGTGGGTCGATTGTCTCCGAGTGTAGATTTGGAACGAGGACTTACACTTAGACATTTAACCCTTCAATTCCTGTGCTGTAAGCAAACCATGTAGACCCTGATCGGACGCTGCGTTTTTTTGGTGGCTCACCCTTAAATTCCTGTACTGTAAACAAACAGTGCAGACTCTGATCAGACGCCGCATTCTGCGGCGTCTTATCTGGGTCTACAATGTTTGCCAAGCCCAAACCATGATTCCAGCCCAGATTTTACAGATAACCCTTATACGCAACACGCTGAACTAACTCTGCTATTTTCTATAAATAAGTTATATTGATTTCGATAGTCACGTGGACAACAGCACGAATTCAGTTTCTGTCCTTTATAACATAGGGTCGACCCAACAAACCGTGATAGAAGAACCGCCTTGCAACGGTGAGAAAAAAGTATTTCACTGAGGCGTCTTACGTCGCTTTTACGTCTCTACACTCCTCGCCATTGGTTCTGTCGCGATTTAGTCAGATATTTATATTTTTGTCAGTCCCCTTGATAGCTTTCTAACTCATCAATGCTACATATCCAAGAAAATAATCAAAGCACTGAAAGTACTGGTAGGTCGACTGTCTCTGAGCGTAGGCAGAGAATTAGTCCTGAACTTAAACTTTTCGTTCAACCCAAGGTTGGTTCGTCAAAGGTAAAGGTCATACTTATAGGTCAAAGGTAAAGAAAAGTGTTTTTGTCTTATGTCTGTTCAATATCTTAGTGTTTCCTGGATGGATTTGGAAATAAGTTGGCAAAATGTCAACAATCATGACACAATTTGTTTCACGCAAGACCCAGGCCCGAACCTGTAAGGTAAAGGTCATACTTTGCGGTCGAAGGACAAATAAATCAAAAAATGTTTAGGCGGGGAGGGTCCCCGCCCATCGGGGCTTGAAGAAACAGATGGGCTGCATGATGCTTCTACGCAGAGCTGAAGCCGACCACACACAAGTACTGGTAAATCGCTTAGAGGATCTAAGCCTAGCCAGCCAAAGTAGTGCGCGTCGGTCCGTCCGTGCTTGTAAACCCCATTGGTTGCATTGGGCGACAGGGCTTGAGATGTCATTTCATCTCAGTGTCGGGTAAACGTCCCACAAAATTGGAAGCAACGTCTCCAAAATGACCTTTACAGTGTTGACGGGGGCGTTAAACCTCAAATCAAACAAAAATGTTTAGGCGGGGGCATCCGTGTCCTATGGACGCATTTCTAGTTTTCTCTGCATTTATTTATTTACTTTCTTGACCTAGCCCAAAATCGAAATTCTTCCAGCTTTCCAGATTCATCTTACTGCATTTACAACATTCTATTGATAGTGTTAAAACATTTTGATTTCTTGTCTGCCTTATTAATGCTTACTTTTTGCTGACCGGAATCAAACTATCTTTAAATAGCTCAGTATATTCAATACGAGGACTGTTCAAATATGAATGCAACTAAGCACATAAAAATGATTCCGTGATAGATTTCAATGAAAAATTTATTTTGCCCCTCAAAGTATTCCCCTTTAACATATATACAAACTTTCAGTCTTCTGATCCAATCATTGAATTCATTTTGGTAGTCTTTTCAAGGTATACTATGAAGGCACTGAAATATTGCAGAACCGAGGTGTTTGCGCTGTACAAATTTTCGACCAGAAAGGTATTTTTTCAGCCGCGGGAACAAAAAAAGTCACACGGGGCAAGGTCAGGGGAATACGGGGTGGGGGGGGGGGGGGGTTGAGGGAGTTCAACAACCTTTTCCTGCTGCAGATAGTCTTGCACAATGAACGCCTTGTGCGATGACGCATTGTCATGTAGCAATCTGACATTGGCCAAACCAGTGGCGGGTCTTCGTTCTTTGAAATATTTCTTCATTTTTCGAAGAACTTTATTCTTGTAAAACTTCGCATTTACAGATTTGCCTTTAGGCACAGCAACCTGAATAGCAGTGCTCTGATTTGAAAAGAATATGGCATACATTACCTTCTTGACGCTCATGATCCGCTTTGCAATGCATGGTCTTTTGCAATACTTTGTTGCCCACATTTTGTTCTGAATCTTTCGTTTTGCCTCAAAAAAGTGAACCCATGTCTCGTCACCTGTGACGACATTAGCGAAAGACCGTGCATTGTAATTTGGAAACTTTTTAAGCAACTTCTTGGCGCATTGATCGCGCGTCTTTTTCTGCTCATCTGTCACCAGATGGGGAATCCATCCTCATTTTCAAATCCCGTTTCACAATTGTATGAGCTGCTCCTAATGAGATGCCAACCATACTAGCTATTTGCCTAGTGGTGTATCGTGCATCAGTAGCAACTATTTTTTTCACTCTATCAACCATCTTGGCAGATGTTGCTCTTTTCGGCCGACAATCATGTGGTGCATCTTCTGTTGAGCCTAGCCCACAGCTGAATTCTAAAACCAACGAAAAACTGACGGAAAAGACATTTCATTATGCCCATAAACCGAACATATTTCATCAAAAATGTCTTTGCACCGTATACCAAGAATACAACGATTCTAAATATAGGACCGTGTTTCAACGGCGTACTCTGACCTTCTTCCAACCATGTTTTGTATTAGTATACAAGAGTACACAGTGTTTATCGAACGATATACATGGCTAAAGTGGACGGATTTTAACAGGTCTGGTATCAATGTATAGGTAAAATGTTTTTCTATGCTGTGATATTTATTTCCAGGTGATTTTCGCATTAGTGCATGAGAAAACGTTCTTCTTGCATTCATATTTGAACAGTCCTCGTAGTTTCCGTTAAGCGCGCGCAAAGGTCCGTCAGCGAGCTTAGGTTGAGATAGACGCTTAAGATGCCAATCACAAAAATTCTTGTTTACTTTGTTGTCTACGAGGAACGTTAAAAGTCATTATTGCAAACAATGTGGACCTAAATCGAACAGCTGATCTAGGAGCAGTTTGATCAGCATCCACACAGTTTTCCTAAATGTAAAAATAGGTTTAAATAGATTGAAAAGTATGTAAAGCAGACGACATTAACAGTAGCATCTTAAGGGTTGTAGTGACAGCACTGATTTGTCGACAGTCTTTAACTGCGACTTATACGGTTTCGTTTAACCCTGAAACACCAAGGGCCAGTTGTTCAAAACTAACGACGTCGTTAGTTAACGTGTCGTTAAAACTTTGATCATTTATTATGGCAAATATGCTAATATTTTTGGTGAGAAAATGTGAGTATTTGCAAAAGCTGCTCACATTTTTTTCAGCAAAAATACCAAAATTTGAAATATTAGACTTGCTAGAACAGTTAACAATATGACTACTAACGAGTTCGTTAAGCTAACAATGCTTTGAACAACTGGCCCCAGTATTTTAAGAAAATATTGTAGACTCATCACGTGACCAAGTCCGTGAAATGAAGACCCCCCTATACCCCACATTATAAAGAGAAAACTGGGGTTTACGGGGGTAAACATTATTTTTCTTATTTTTACTCCAAGACATAGGTTGTGGGTACTCGTTAGAACCGCCTCAATGAGGCGGTTCTAACGAGCACCCACAACCTACCGCCTCAATGAGGCGGTTCTAACGAGCACCCACAACCTATGTTTGCAGTATTTATAAGAAAAATATCAAGGATTTTCATCAGAAAAATGGCAATTTTGGAGATGAGAAAAAATGCACTATGTCGCACGGGTGTGTTATCGTAATGCCATGTTCTGCTTCTTCTATTAATCCGAGAAATCACCAGCAAGGACTACCAAACTAGTAGCATCTGGTTGAAAGGACCTAGCGGGTTAACAGCCAAGCTCCGATGTGTTGGGATACAATGTTGGTAGCATTCTAGTACTAGGTATTCTTTACAGTAAGAAATATGAAGACTACACCATATCTGTCGATTCTGTTTTCTTGTGTGTGTTTGTTTAAACTTCCGCCCTTTAACCCTTTTTGTACCAAATTAAATCTTCCTCTGTATATATAGCAGGAGACCATTTCACAATTAAGTGGTGACAGGTTGTGTTTTCCTCAAAATCTATTTGGAAAATGAGTGAACTTTGAGCAAAAAGTGGAAGCCCTGATCAGACGCCGCAGAACGCGGCGTCTGATCGCGGCCTGCACTGTTTGCCACGGTAGCCATTTAGGGGTTTCCAGTCTGAAATGGGTTAATGTCCTTCAATTAAAAATTCAGCTAGACAAAGTTATTCAAGCTCCAGAAACATATTTAGCATGGGTGCTGAGAGTTTAAAAAAGAAACAAGATGGCCATGATGGCCCTATATCGCTCATAACACTTAAGAAGAATATGACTTAAAAATCATCAAGAGAAACAGTCTGGCCAAGATTCACCTAGAAAGCATTACAACAAACATTTGGAACAATATTTATGAAGATCTCTTCAAACATATTATGTCAAGATTGTTAATACAGTTTTCTTTTGATTCGGCTCACTCTAAATAACAATGTCTCAACTCTATTTAAAACCGGTGGGCCGCATGGCAGGCCCATTTTTGATCCCAGAGCTATGATTTGAACAATCATGGTAGAGGTCCCCTAGATAAAGCTTCACGCCAAATATCAAAGATATGGGCCTTCTAGTTTCAGACAAGAAGACTGTTTTTATAGTTTTCCCTATATCATAATTAGAAGTAAAAGCAATGATCAGGACACACCTCCCATCAGAGACACACACACAAAAAAGATTTTCTGGAAATGCTTTGCAAACTGTGGTAGAAAGGTTTCGCTTTTCTCTCTAGCTGCTTGTATAATGTCAAGTAGTAAACTTATTTCAGAACCCTTGCAAATCAAATGGCAAAGGTCGTCACTAGTGTATTGTCCTTCCAGTTTTCAGCTCCAGTTTTCCATAAAATTTTACTTCTGGATTTTAGGGCACTTCCTTGCCACGGCTATCTACATTTCATTTATTCCTTTCGCTGCAAATGTGCTCTGCATGGTAACTAAAAACGAATCCGGGACGTTTCGGTCCTGAGTCGTTTCGGCCTAAATTTGGACCTGGGTCGTTTCGGCCTATTTCGGTGGGTCGTTTCGGCCCTGAGTCGTTTCGGCCCGATTTTATTAGATAGCATTTTTTTTTCTGTATAAAACATTATTATTTAAATTCGGAATATTATTTAAACGCCCTGACACAATGCGAAATATTTGCGAAATGATCATATGATAAGCCTGCATCTGATACCTTCAAAGACCTTATAGCCTATTTATCTGTTCATTGAGAACAGTGTCTACTCTGTTTGAAAAAGCCCTCTGTTTTCTGACCTATTAAAGTGTTAACGAGCAAAGATAGCAAAAGCCCAGGCTGATCTTCGACAAACAAAATATATATACATATAAATAAAGTGATAAAAATCAGGCTGAAACGACCCACCAATTTGGCCGAAACGACCCACCCCAAAATTGGGCCGAAACGACCACATGTCGAAACGATCCGACCGAAACGACTCAGGGCCGAAACGACCCAGGGACCGAAACGACTCCGGACCGAAACGACCCGCGACCGTATACCCCAACTTTCTGAAGTTTATTCTGTATTCATTCTTGCTTAGTAACGAGGGGTCGCGTGTTCGATCCATAGTATTGACTCCCGGTTGTTGGAAAACCGATGTTCCGTCTCTATATGACCTTAGGCGGGGACGTAAAAAAATTAAACAGACATGCATGGTAGTTAACCCAATCAAGGTTGACAACTTTGCTTCCCTCTTAAATTGCACGCCGGTGGGTCAGGCCTCACATTCTATGACGGTTACAACGCAAAGGCTTATTGAGAATTAGAGATATCTAATTCAAGCTAATGTTGGTTGGCGCCTGATGCTATATCTCTGGTCGGGCCCATCGGAGTCTAACTGTTGGTTTTCTTTTGCTCCAGCATTTCAGTGGTTTCTTGCTGTCGAGTCCTCACCGATGTTTCATCTCTGTAGTTGTTTGACTATTTATGTTCGCGGAGGTGTTGCACTGATGAGTTAGGAGGCCTTCATGCGGACTAAACAAATTACTTGTCTAAATCGCGACGGAAGTAAGGGCGAGGATTGTGGCCACGTAAAATCGATTTAAGCCCCCCAGTGGAATTCGTTTCCGCTGACCGTTCCAAGACGGTTCTTCTGTCGCGATTTATTTTTGTTATGGTTTGCCTTTGGGTGTTTTTGTCGCTATTATTATATTATTTTGGATAGCCTTTTGGCCATTTTGTGGAAAAGTATGTGTCCTTTTGGCTTTCCGCTATTGATGTTTCCTTTAGGTCTGTTGTTTCATGTTTGTGCTTCTTTCCCTTTGTTGTCTCTGATGGGAGCTGTGGGTTGATTGTATCGATTCCTGATCATTGCCTCCACTTCTTTTTAACCAAATCTTCATCATCAGGGCGAACTCTTAGATAGAGGCCTATGAAATGGTATTACAAGCATATGCTTAAATGCCCGTAAGTACGATTTTCTGTAACGATTTCAATTACATTTAAAAATCTACTTATCGTAAATGCGTTGCCTAAATAATGTTTTTTTTTTTATTTCACGCATCGCATTAAGGTTAAATTGATATGTAGATTGACTAGCTTGGGTATTTGGTCGTCACAGGTTAATACGTTCTAAGCGGCGTGAATGACGTCATCGACGTCTCAAAGTCAGTTCTAACGTTACGGCTACCAAATTATGCATTTTAATGCAAACAATATAGAACCCACTCAAAAACAGAATCCCGGAATGTAGTTTGCCGTATAAAAACTTCCTGTTTTCGGTTTCTAGGTGTTGCTAATTTAATGATTTTGTGAACAGTTATTTATGAGCCTTGTCTCGGAGAAGAGTCTGAAATAAGCTCTGTTTTGTAATTGGCGAATGACCAGATAGCGCAAAGGCGAAGTCTGAGCAATTGCCTCTTGCCTACGCTGCTGCAATGAGCACGAATTTATGGGTGTTGTACTTTCGCCCCCGCCCATAGGGGCCTGAAGAAATATATGGGCTGCATGATGCTTCCACGCAGAGCTGAATCCGGCCCGCACACTAGTACTGGTAAACCGCTTAGAGGATCTAAGCCTGCTGCGAGGCGGACCGTCCATGCTAATGAACCCTATTGGTTTCATTGGGCGACAGGGCTTGAGATGTCATTTCATCTCAATGTCAGGTAAAATTCCCACAAAATTGGAAGCAATGTCTCCAAAATGACCTTTACAGTGTTGACGGGGACGTTAAACCTCAAATCAAACAAACAAACGAACGGGTGTTGTACTCAGTAGTGAGCATGAAATTGATTTCAATAGTACTCAGTGAGGGAGCGTAAATTTTGAGTATTCTTGTTTCAGGCACTGGATGCTTTTATGTTTCTGCTCAGTCACGTTCTGCTGCGCGGCTATAGTCGCATGCACAGATCAGATTGTTTGTGTGGTCAACACATCAGATTTCTTCGGGGCAGTGGTATTGTGGTGTATTACGTTTTGTGAACAGTATTGTAGATGCTCGTTATTGTTACTAGGCATTTTGTCGTTAGATGTTGAAGACTTGGAGCGACCTGCTACTCACTGTTCTGTATGAGCAGGCATATATACAATGGCGACCATCCGCTGTGCTTTAGTGCCCAGCAGAGGCGGGCAAAGCCGAATTAAGGATCGTCATCGTCTGGACCAATCTATTGACTAAGAGAAGCGGTTTATCCACTTACCTCATAAAACAGGAGTCGTAGGTTCGTTTACGGGCTTCTCCAGACTTTCAGATGAGTCTTAAAACCGAGATCCACATATGACCTTAGCTTATTGTTGAGGCCTGAAGTCCAGATACGCGATCTTGGGAGACTCGACATGTGAATCGCCTGATTTGCACATGAAACGCCAGTGCACTAGTGAAATAACTGCGGTCACCCTAAATCGGGCATATTAACGCCGGCTTTTTTTTCTTCGATTCGTTTTCTTTTTGTGTGTTTTGCGTTATTTGTTTGTATCTAGTTTTCACGTCGCGGTCCCGAGCGTAAAATTCGATTCCGCGCCGTGAAATAATATAGAAACAAATATTCTGTTAGCGTTCATCGTATTGCTGTACATTTGTACCTCTTTATGCATGAAGTTTTTTTATGAATGAAGTTGTGACGAAAATGGAGCGACATCACAACAACGTTATGTGAACGTCGTGTGAAACTGATACCAAAATTTCTTAACAAGTTCTTTTGCTCCTGGAGCATTCCCTTTCATGCTGATGTTTTGGTTGAACATAATCGACCTTCGGCTCCTGCACCATTCAATTTCCCAAAATTTTATAGGCTTTTGTGATAGATGAATGTCCGGTTGAGCGTCGTCCGGTGTCCGTCGTCAATAATTTGCTGTAAATGCCAGCTCCTCCAACCCCCCTGGCCAATTCCATTCAGACTTCACAGGAATCTTGCCTCGGTAGCTCCCAACCAAAATAACTAAAATCGTTTCGCTACGATGAATAAGACGAAGGCCAGACTTAAAAACAGAAAAATCTTTAAATGACAACTTCTCCTACATCCTATGTCAATTTCATTCAAACTTCATAGGAATGTTGCTCAGGTTACCCTCACCAAAAATAACTGAAACGTTTCAGCTCCGATGTGCAATCTGGCCGCAAGAAGAAAAATTAAGAAAAAAAAAAAAATGCTTCAAATGTCAACTCCTCATAAACTCTTGGGCCAATTTCATTCAAATTTCACAGTAACTGTGCCTATATGGCCACCTACCAAAGAACTCCCCCTTTACGTTTGGGTCAATTTCATTCAATGGATGTTGCTTAGGCAAACATCTACCAAAATAGCTTAACTGCTTCCGCTCAGATGAGCAAAATGATCGTCAGAGCTACAAATAGACAATTTGCAACGATTCGATTTGCTTTAAATATGAGCCCCTCCTTAACCATTCAGTCTTCACAAAAATGTTGTATAGATAGCTCCCTACCAAAGTAGCTCAAATTGTTCTGCTCTGATGAACAAGATGGCCACCAGAAATAAAAATAGAAAAGTCTTTCAACGACGACATCATCTTTACATGATGGCCAAGTTCAATCAAACTTCATAGATATGTTGCTTTGGTGACCGTCTACCAAAACAGCTAAAAACAGTTTCACTCAAATAAACTAAACGGCAGACAGAGCTAAAATAGAAATATTTTTAAATATCAACTTCTCCTATACCTTTGGGTTAATTTCATTGAACCTTCAAGATTGTTGCCTCGATGGCCCTCTAGCAAAATAGCTATACGGTCCCGCTCTGATGAACAAGATGACTACTAGAACTAAAAAGAGAAAAATCCTTTTAAGTGACATTTTGTTCATGTACATTTGGTCCAATGTCATTCAAACTTCACAGGAAATATTGATTAGGTAACCCTCTACCACAATAACTAAAACGGTTCAGCTCCAATTCAAGTTGGCTGCAAGAGCTTAAAATAGAACAAGTGGAGTCCTGATCGTTCCTCTGAGCTCTGAGTATCATTTGGTCCCTTTTTTCTCATCTGTGTAACTATGGTCTTTGCTACTGATGTCAAGGTCAAAATGCTCCTGGAGCATTCACGCTAGGCTGATTTCGATCGTTGCCGTCATTGGGCTCCTGGAGCATTCAGGCTATGCTGATGTCTTAGTCTATCATTGCCGCCAGTGGGCTCCTGGGGTATTTCACGCTATGTTGATGTCTTAGTCGATCATTGCCGCCTGTAGGCTTCTAGAGCATTTACGTTATGCTGGTGTCATTGTCGATCATTGCCGTCATTGGGCTCCTGGAGCATTTACGCAATGTTGATGTCTTAGTCTATCCTTGCCGCAAGCGGGCTTCTGGAGCATTCATGCTATGCTGATGTCTTAGTCTATAACTGCCGCCAGTGGGCTTCTGGAGCATCCACGCTTTGCTGATGTCTTAGTCTATCAATGTCGCCAGTAGACGTTCGGAGCATTTACGCTATGCTGATGTCATAGTCTATCAGTGTCGTCATTTGGCTCCTGGAGCAGTCGCGCTCTGCTGATGTCTTAGTCTATCATTAACGCCAGTGGGCTCCTGGTCCATTCACGCTATGCTGACTTAGTCGAGAATAGACGTCATTTGGCTCCTAGAGAATTCACGCTTTGCTGATGTCTTAGTCTATCATTGCCGCCGGTGGGTTCCTTGAGCATTCACACTATGCTGATGACTTAGTCTAAAATTGCCGCCAGTGGGATCCTGGAGCATTTACGCTAGGCTGATGTCTTAGTCGATCATTGCCGTCGTTGTGCTCCTGGAGCATTCACGCTGTGCTGATGTCTTAGTCTATAACTGCCGCCAGTGGGCTTCTGGGGTATTCACGCTTTGCTTTGCTGATGTCTATCATTGGGCTCCCGGAGCATTCACGCTAGGCTGATGTCGATCATTGCCGTCATTGACCTTCTGGAGCATTCAGGCTATGCTGATGTCACAGTCGATCATTCCTGGTGCATTTACACTATGCTGATGTCTAAGCCGATCATTGCCATCATTGGGCACCTGGAGCATTCACGCTATGCTGATGTGCTAGTCTACCATTGCCGTCATCGGGCTACAGAAGCATTTACGATATGCTGATGTCATTGTCGATCATTGCCGTCATTGGGCTCCTGAAGCACTCACGCTATGCTGATATCTTAGTCTATCATTTCGGGAGCATTTACGCTATGATGATGTCATTTTCGACCATTGTCGCAAGTGGGCTCCTGGAGCATTCACACTATGCTGATGTCTTAGTCTGTCACTGCAGTCATTGGGCTCCTGGAGCATTCACGCTATGCTGATGTCTTTGTCTTTCATTGCGGCCAGTGGGCTCTTGGAGCATTTACGCTATGCTAATGTCTTAGTCGATCATTGCCGCCATTGGATTTATGAAACATTCACGCTATGTTGATGTCTAAGTCTATCATTGTCGTCATGTGGCTCCTGGAGCATTCACGCTACGCTGATGTTTCAGTCGATCATTCCTGGAATATTCACGCTATGCTGATGTCTTAGTCTAAGATTGCCGCCAGTGGGCTTCTGGAGCATTTACGCCATGCCGATCTCTTAGTCTATCATTGCCGTCATTGGGCTCCTCGAGCACTCACGCTATGCTGATGTCTCAGTCTATCATTGCCGTCATTTGGCTCCTGGAGCGTTCCTGCTATGCTGATGTTTTAGTCTATCATTTCTGGAGCATTCACGCTATGCTGGTGTCTTAGTCGATCATTGCCGTCATTGGGCTCCAGGAGTATTCACTCTATGCTGATGCATTTGTCTACCATTTACCTCATTGGTCTCCTTGAGCATTCACGCTATGCTAATGTCTTAGTCTATCATTGCCGCCAATTGGCTCCTATAGCATTCACGCATGCTGATGTCTTAGCCTATCATTGCTGACAGAGGGCTTCTGGATCATTCCCGCTCTGCTGATGCCATTGTCGACCATTGCTTGAGCATTTACGATATGCTGATGTCTTAGTCTAGCATTGCCGCCAGTGGGATCCTTGAGCATTCACGCTTTGCTGATGTCATTGTCGACCATTGTCGACAGTGGGCTCCTGGAGCATTCACGCTATGCTGATGTCTATGTCTGTCATTGCAGTCATTGGGTTCCTGGAGCATTCACGCTTTGCAGGTGTCTTAGTCTATCATTGCCGTCATTGGGCTCCTGGAGCATTCATGCTATGCTGATGTCTTAGTCTATCATTGTCGCCAGAGGGCTCCTGAAGCATTCACGATATGCTGATGTGTCTGTAACAATAATAATAATAAAATAATAATAATCGACCTTATTTATAGAGGGTAACACATTTATTACTAGAACTTATCTTCAATGTGGCACTCTTTTCCTGGGTTGGAAACAGTACTAAGCAATGTGGCAAAAGTTTCTTGCTCAAGAAAACAACACTTGGCGCTGGCGGGGATCGAACCGGCTACATCTCGATCTCAAATCTGATGTTTTACCACTGCACCATAGCGCCGCCAGTGGGCTCCTAGAACATTCACGCTGCTATGCTGATGTCGATCATGGCCGTCATTGGGCTCCTGGAGCATTCACGCCATGCTGATGACTTAGTCTATCATTGCCGTCATTGGGCTCTTGGAGCATTCACGGTATGCTGATGTCTTAGTCGATCAATATCGCCATTGGGCTCCTGGAGCATCCACGCTATGCTGATGTCTTAGTCTATCATTGCTGCCAGTGGGCGTCTGAAGCATTCACGCTACGCTGATGTCTTAGTCGAACATTGTCGCCAGTGGGCCTCTGGAGCATTTTCGCTATGCTGATGTCATTGACGATCGTGGCCGTCATTGGGCTCCTGAGCATTCACGCTATGCTGATGTCTTAGTCTTTCATCGCCGCCAGTAAGCAGCTGAAGCATTCGCTATGCTGATGCCTTAGTCTATCATTGCCGCCAGTTGGCTTCTGGAACATTTACGCTATGTCGATGACATTTTCGATCTTTTCCGTCATTCGGCTCCGGGAGCATTCACGCTATACTGATGTCTTAGTCTATCATTGCCGCCAGTGGAGTTCTGGAACATTCACGCGATGCTGATGTCTTAGTCTTTCATTTCCGCCAATGGTTTCCTGGAGCATTCACGGTACGCTGATGTCTTAATCTATCATTGTCGCCAGTGGGCTCTTGGAGCATTCACGGTACGCTGATGTCTTAGTCTATCATCGCCGCCAGTGGGCTCTTGGAGCCTTCACGGTATGCTGAAATCTGAGTCTATCATTGCCGCAAGTTGGTTTCTGGAACATTCACGTTCTGCTGATGTCTTAGTCTATCATTGCCGCATGTGGGCTCATGGAGTATTCACGGTATGCTGATATCTTGGTCGATCACTGCCGCCAGTGGGCTTCTGGAGCATTTACGCTATGCTGATGTCATTATCGATCTTTTCCGTCATTCGGCTCCTGGTACATTCACGCTATGCTGATGTCATTATCGATCTTTTCCGTCATTCGGCTCCTGGAGCATTCACGCTATGCTGATGTCTTATTCTATCATTGCTGCCAGTGGGTTCCTTGAGCATTCACGGTACGCTGAAGTCTTAGTCTATTATTGACCCAAGTGGGCTCCTGGAGGATTCATGCTATGCTGATACCTTAGTCGATCATTGCCGCCAGTGGGCTTCTGAAGCATTCACGCTATGCTAATGTCTTAGTCGATCATCGCCGCCAGTAGACGTTCCTGGAGCATTCACGGTACGCTGATGTTTTAGTCTATCATTGCCGCCAGTGGGTTTTTGAAGAACTCACGGTACGCTGATGTCTTAGACGATCAATATCGCCATTGGGCTCCTGGAGCCGCCACGCTATGCTGATGTCTTTGTCTATCATTGCTGCCAGTGGGCGTCTGAACCATTCTTGCTACGCTGATGTCTTAGTCGAACATTGCCGCCAGTGGGCTTCTGGAGCATTTTCGCTATGCTGATGTCATTGACGATCGTGGCCGTCATTGGGCTCCTGAGCATTCACGCTATGCTGATGTCTAAGTCTATCATCGCCGCCAGTAGGCAGCTGAAGCATTCGCTATGCTGATGCCTTAGTCTATCATTGCCGCCAGTTGGCTTCTGGAACATTTACGCTATGTCGATGTCATTGTCGATCTTTCCCGTCATTCGGCTCCGGGAGCATTCACGCTATACTGATGTCTTAGTCTATCATTGCCGCCAGTGGAGTTCTGGAGCATTCACACGATGCTGATGTCTTAGTCTTTCATTTCCGCCAATGGGTTCCTGGAGCATTCACGATACGCTGATGTCTTAGTCTATCATTGTCGCCAGTGGGCTCTTGGAGCGTTCACGGTACGCTGATGTCTTAGTCTATCATTGCCGCCAGTGGGCTCTTGGAGCCTTCACGGTATGCTGATATCTGAGTCTATCATTGCCACAAGTGGGTTCCTGGAGCATTCACGGTACGCTGAAGTCTTAGTCTATTATTGACGCCAGTGGGCTCTTGGAGGATTCACGCTATGCTGATATCTTAGTCGATCATTGCCGCCAGTGGGCTTCTGAAGCATTCACGCTATGCTAATGTCTTAGTCGATTATCGCCGCCAGGAGAAAGCGTATGATACCACGGGCGTTATGGAATATTGAGAGATCTCCATAACCTCGGCTTAAGGGGAAAACTTCCCAGTTTTATTCAAAGTTTTTTAGGTGAGCGCGTATTTCAAGTCCGCGTGGGATCTACCCTATCAGATCTCTATGCACAAGAGCAGGGTGTCCAACAGGGTAGCATTCTCTCAACTACGCTATTTAACATCAAAATAAATAATATTGTACAATGTTCGGACGACAAAACAGACTGTTCATTGTATGTTGATGATTTTTGTATATGTTACCGTTAAAAAAACATGAAAACAATTGAACGAAAGTTACAACAAAATTTAAAACGAATAGAAGAATGGACTGATAAAAATGGTTTCGAGTTCTCCAAGTCGAAAACGCAGTGTGTTCATTTTTGTAAGCTACGGAAGAAACACGACCATCCTTCCCTGTTCTTATACGGATCACAAATTCCTGTTGTTGAAGAAGCCACATTTCTTGGGGTCATATTTGACCAAAAGTTATCTTTTATACCCCATATTAAATATCTTAAAGCGAAATGCTTAAAAGCTTTGAATCTTTTGAAAGTTTTAGCTCATTCAAGTTGGGGAGCAGATCGGTATACTTTATTACATCTTTACCGGTCTTTAATAAGATCTAAATTAGATTATGGGTATGTTGTTTATGGTTCTGCCAGAAAGTCCTATTTAAAATCCTTGGATACTATCCATCACCAAGGCCTTCGTCTGGCTATGGGAGCCTTCCATACTTCTCCCGTATTAAGCCTTTATGTAGAAACAGGTGAACCATCTTTAACTTCGCGTAGAGAGAAACTTTCTCTTTAGTTTGCTATTAGACTTGCTGCAAATCCATCTAACCCGGCATCCAAAATTTCATTTCCACCTCAATTTGTAGATAAGTATGAAACAAAACCCACAGCAATCAAACCTTTTGGATTACGTATTTTACCACTGCTAGAAAATTCAGGTATCGACCTTAAAAATATTCAAAAACATGAAACGGCCGAAGTTCCATCTTGGTGTATTAAAAAACCTTCTATTCTGTTCGACTTACATGATGGCAAAAAATCCGAATCAAATCCAATACTTCTCAAACAAAACTTTCAGGTACTGCAGTCACGTTACAATGATTACCAGCAAGTCTATACTGATGGTTCCAAAGAAGGAGATAAAGTTGGTTGTGCGTATGTTTTTAAAGATACGCACAAAACCATGCGCCTTCCAGATGGTTCATCTATTTTTACAGCTGAAGCCAAAGCAATAGACCTAGCTTTAGATTTTATCAGTTCTTCAACAATTCAAAAAGCAATTATATTTTCTGATTCACTTTCTGTGCTTGAAGCTTTAGACCATTCATCATCTAAAAATCCTCAAATTCAAAAATTGATCGAAAAACATCATGAAATTTCTAAAACACATCAAATCTTGTTTTGTTGGCTTCCGAGCCATATTGGCATTGTCGGCAATGAATATGCTGACAAGAAAGCAAAGGAATCGCTCAATCTTGATCCATCTGTTTTTAAAATTCCTTTTAATAATTTTAAACCATTTATCAACAGATACATCTTATCGGAATGGCAAGGCGAATGGGACCGTGCATGGTTAACAAACTCCATGCCATTAAACCTGTCGTGAGTACAAAATGCTCTCCTCCACAGTTTTCCAGAAAAGAGGACGTAGTATTAACACGACTGCGCATCGGCCATACTAGAGTTACTCATTCTTATATTTTTAATAGTGATGATCAGTCTTCTTGTGTAGGTTGTGATCAGCCATTCACTGTGAAACATAACTAAATTGACTGTGTTGACTTTTCACCCTCACGTATTTCATATTTCAAAGCTGACACTTTGTAACAACTGTTTCGAGATGTACCTGTTGATAACATTATTTTATTCTTAAAAGAAATTGGTCTTTTTCATAAGATTTAACTGTTTCAGATTTTTATACATTATCATTCTGACTTGTTACTTTTAATATCGTCATAATTATTCATGCCGTTGAATCATTAACCGACTGACGCTTATGACCCACCAAGAGGGTTGACGCGTCGTTAAACACGAAATCATCATCATCATCATCATCGCCGCCAGTAGACGTTCCTGGAGCATTCACGGTACGCTGATGTCTTAGTCTATCATTGCCGCCAGTGGGTTTTTGAAGAAGTCACAGTACGCTGATGTCTAAGTCGATCAATATCGCCATTGGGCTCCTGGAGCATCCACGCTATGCTGATGTCTTAGTTTATCATTGCTGCCAGTGGGCGTCTGAAGCATTCACGCTACGCTGATGTCTTAGTCGAACATTGCCGCCAGTGGGCTTCTGGAGCATTTTCGCTATGCTGATGTCATTGACGATCGTGGCCGTCATTGGGCTCCTGAGCATTCACGCTATGCTGATGTCTTAGTCTATCATCGCCGCCAGTAGGCAGCGGAAGCATTCGCTATGCTGATGCCTTAGTCTGTCATTGCCGCCAGTTGGCTTCTTGAACATTTACGCTATGTCGATGTCATTGTCGATCTTTCCAGTCATTCGGCTCCGGGAGCATTCACGCTATACTGATGTCTTAGTCTATCATTGCCGCCAGTGGAGTTCTGGAGCATTCACGCGATGCTGATGTTTTAGTCTTTCATTTCCGCCAATGGGTTCCTGGAGCATTCACGGTACGCTGATGTCTTAGTCTATCATTGTCGCCAGTGGGCTCTTGGAGCATTCACGGTACGCTGATGTCTTAGTCTATCATTGCCGCCAGTGGGCTCTCGGAGCCTTCACGGTATGCTGATATCTGAGTCTATCATTGCCGCAAGTTGGTTTCTGGAACATTCACGCTCTGCTGATGTCTTAGTCTATCATTGCCGCCAGTGGGCTCTTGGAGTATTCACGGTATGCTGATATCTTAGTCGATCATTGCCGCCAGTGGGCTTCTGGAGCATTTACGCTATGCTGATGTCAGTATCGATCTTTTCCGTCATTCGGCTCCTGGAACATTCACGCTATGCTGATGTCATTGTCGATCTTTTCCGTCATTCAGCTCCTGGAGCATTCACGCTATGCTGATGTCTTATTCTATCATTTCTGCCAGTGGGTTCCTTGAGCATTCACGGTACGCTGAAGTCTTAGTCTATTATTGACGCCAGTGGGCTCTTGGAGGATTCACGCTATGCTGATATCTTAGTCGATCATTGCCGCCAGTAGACGTTCCTGGAGCATTCACGGTACGCTGATGGCTTAGTTTATCATTGCCGCCAGTGGGTTTTTGAAGAAGTCACGGTACGCTGATGTCTTAAGCACATTGCCGCCAGTGGGTTTTTGAAGAAGTCGCGGTACGCTGATGTCTTAGTCGATCAATATCGCCATTGGGCTCCTGGAGCATCAACGCTATGCTGATGTCTTAGTCTATTATTGCTGCCAGTGGGCGTCTGAAGCATTCACGCTACGCTGGTGTCTTAGTCGAACATTGCCGCCAGTTGGCTTCTGGAGCATTTTCGCTATGCTGATGTCATTGACGATCGTGGCCGTCATTGTGCTCCTGAGCATTCACGCTATGCTGATGTCTTAGTCTATCATCGACGCCAATAGGCAGCTGAAGCATTCGCTATGCTGATGCCTTAGTCTATCATTGCCGCCAGTTGGCTTCTGGAACATTTACTTTATGTCGATGTCATTGTCGATGTCATTGTCATTGTCGCTCTTTCCCGTCATTCGGCTCCGGGAGCTTTCACCCAGTGGGCTCTTGGAGGATTCACGCTATGCTGATATCTTAGTTGAGCATTGCCGCCAGTGGGCTTCCAAAGCATCCACTCTTTGCTGATGTCTTAGTCGATCATCGCCGCCAGTAGACGTTCCTGGAGCATTAACGGTACGCTGTTGTCTTAGTCTCTCATTGCCGCCAGTGGGTTTTTGAAGAAGTCACGGTACGCTGATATCTTAGTCGATCATCGTCGCCAGTTGGCACCTGGAACATTCACGCTTTGCTGATGTCTTAGTCAATCATTGCCGCCATTGGGCCCCTGGAACATTCACGCTATGCTGCTGTCACTGTCGATCATTGCCGTCATTAGGCTCCTGGAGCATTCACGCTATGCTGATGTCACTGTCGATCATTGCCGTCATTAGGCTCCTGGAGAATTCACGCTATGCTGATCTCTTAGTCTATCATTGCAACCAGTGGGATACTGGAGCATTCACGCTATGCTGATGTCTCAGTCTATCATTGCCGCCAGTGGGCTCCTGTAGCGTTCACGCTAGCCTGATGTGTTAGTCGACCATTGCCGTCGTTGTGCTCCTGGAGCATGAACTGTGCTGATGTCTTAGTCTATCATTCCCGTCATTGGGCTTCTAGAGCATTGTCTTAGTCGATCATGACCGTCGTTGTGCTGCTAGAGCGTTCACCCTAGATTGATTTCGATCATTGCCGTCATTGGGCTCATGGAGCATACCCTTTTATATTGATGGGTTTTTGGGCCCCTGGAACATTTACCGTGAGGCTGATGCATTGATCGAACTTCACCCCTCGTCCTATGCTATGTCATTGGGCTCATTGAGGATTCCCTTTTATAACGATGACTTGGTCGGATATGTTCGCTATTGGGCTCCTTGAACATTAACCATGAGGCTGATACCTTGGTCGAACTTTCCGTTTATGACGCATTTGCTGTAATACGGATGAATTTATCGAACGTTGCCGCCTTTGCGCTTCTATTGCTCTTCTTTTTGCTGAAGACTACGTCGAACAATATCGACTTTGTGCCCCTGAGCATTCACATTTATCCTAAAGTCTTGGTCGAAAGTTGTCGACCTTGTGCTCTTGAAGCATTCGCTTTTATGCCAAGGTCTCGACCGAGCAATATCGGCATGTATCGCCTAGAGCATTCATATTTGTGCTCACGTCTTAGGCGTTTGGACTCTAAGAGCATTTCCTTTCATGCTGTTTTTGGTCGAACATTTGCGTCTTTTGGCTCCTGTGACATTCTTATGTATTGCTGAATCTAAGTCTCTGGAACTGTCACGATTAATATGCTTTCTTCCGCGAACATTGCCGTATTTGAGCTCGTGGAACAGTTTGTGAGTTGGCTGGCTTTGCGCTCGAAGAGCATCTACGGTTATGGTCGTATCTTTGTCGGACCTTGCCTTCTTTTGACTCCGAGAGCATTTTCTTCTATGCTGATGTTTTGGTCGGCAGTTGTTGTCGTTGAGCTCATTCCTGTGGCATTTACTTTTCTGCGGATGTCTTAGTCAATCAATACTGTCATTGCGCTTATGGGACATTCAAAGTTATGATGGTGCCTTTGTCGAATGTCGCTGTTTGTTTGTTTGATTTGAGGTTTATCGTCCCCGTCAACACTGTAAAGGTAATTTTAGAGACGTTGCTCCCAATTTTGTGGGATTTTTACCCGACATGGAGATGAAATGACATCTCAAGCCATGTCGCCCAATGAAACCAATAGGGTTTATAAGCATGGACGGTCCAAAACTCACACCGCTTTGCCTGGGCAGGCTTAGATCCTGTAAGCAGTTTAACAGTACTCGTCCTGACACTCCTAGAGCATTCTCTTTAATGCTGACGTTTTGGTCGATAGTTGTTGTCTTAGGGCTTCTAGAGTAATCACGGTTATCCTGAAGTATCGGTTGAATATGGCCGGGACAATGTAATTGCAACGGCAAACAAAATAAAGCGCCTTTGAAAACAAACAACACGGGGCAAGAATGAAAATCAAAAGTAGAATATTTTAGGACAGAATTGCTAATTTCGACCAATAAGTCCTCATTAGTGGCCGTACTATCAGTTTTCAAATGAAAGGATATGATAACATGAACTGTCGTGTAAACTCCTCTTTTCTCTATACAAAGCATAACGATGTTGATTGCGAGGACTTACGTGTTGGAGAAGCAGCGACTTTTGATTGTGGCTTTCAAAAGCCGTAAGTAGCCACGTACATTCAATTTAAGACGCCAGTAAAATAAACTTTGACTGACCGTTTCAAGGCGTTCTTCTAGCGTGGTTTATTATTATGCCAGTTCGTCGTTGGATGATTGTAATGCTAATTTCTTTTTTTTATTTTGGCTAGCTGTTTTGGCCATTGTGTGTTATTTTGCTTTCCGCTTGTGACGTTTTAATTATGGTAAAGTTGTTCTGTGTTTCGTTCTCTTTGGTACCTTGGAACATTGGCTTTACTTCTAATTTGTTTCTGTATTGAAACAGCGATCGAAAAAATAAATTTTGAAAAATGATAATCATATACTTTAACAAAATATATTGCGACTTGCGGCCAATGCTAATGTTTCCTAATTGCCTGGATTCTGTCAAAAATGTTACAAATCTTACTATTTGAAAGAGAATCCACCGGTTTTTGTGCAGGGGTTGGGGTGTTACTGCACAAAAATGTACTTGTAACTCATATTACAGAGAATTACTCGTGCACCTTGCCGCTCGTTAATGAAAACCGTGACTTATTTGCAAGTGTTTTTTCTCCTTACCAATATTTTGCAAATACCTTTTTCAGAACTGCCATTGCTTTGAAGAAGTACTTGTTTCGAAGTAGGGGCCCGCGTTTTCGGTATGTTAGAAAATGTGTCACGGCAAATCAAGCTACTGTGATAGCCGGCGTACAACAAAGTTCTACAGTGTTCAGGATTAAATCGAAGTTTAAAAAGGCTCAGGAAAAAAAAACAAGCCTGAACACGGCAGACCGAAGTCGACTACGGCTGTCTGAGACTCACTGACCTGAGACATCGGTTTAAATCGACTGTTAGACCGACTGCCAACCTTCGACCATCCTCGCACTGGCGAAACGGATTTAAATCTGCTGGCATCAAACCTTGTACACCTTGCCTGAGGAACAAGCTGACTCCCTACCTCAAATGGGAGAGACTCGCCATAGTCGCCGTTGGAGAAGTAAACAGACGGGCATCATCCTTTGGTCGGACGAATCGCGTTTCAATGTTGATTTCTATGACCGGCATAATATTGCATGGAGAATAGTCGACGAGTGTTATGTAATGTTCCTTTAATCATAACAGAATATGACAAATACGGCAGTAGCGGCGTATTGGTTTGGGCGACTGTGAGATACAACCATAAGACTGACCTTCAGATAGTTCACGGAAACATGACGGCGTTGAAATACCGTCATCTTATCCATACTGTACAGCTGCCTGTTCTCAGACAGGAGCTAAGATCAATGATAATGAGGCCCAATTTCAGCAGGCTAGAATTTTTAAGGATTACATACAGCAAATTGGCTACAGCAAGATCGATTGATCTAATCATAGAGCATCTATCAAACGTGTTCGGGAGGAGAAAGTTCGAGATACACCCAGGTATCCTCAGACAACTGTATGGGATGTGATTAACAGTATTAACACAAACAGATGCTTGATACTATATTTTACAGCAACAACAGTAACAGATCAAATGAAAAGAGAAATATACAATGTCCGAACTAAAATTGTGAGATAAAAAGAACTATGGGACTTTATGCGGACTGAATAAATTATTTGTCTTAATCGCGACGGAAGTAAGGGCGAGGATTGTGGACACGTAAAATCAATTTAAGCCCCCCCCCCCCCCGGGTGGAATTCGTTTCCGCTTACCGTTCCAAGGCGGTTCTTCTGTCGCGGTTTATTTTTGTAATGGTTTGTCTTTCGGTGTCTGTGTCGCTCATATTATTTTATTTTGGATAGCCTTCTGGCCACTTTGTGGCAAAGTAACTGTCCTTTTGGCTTTCCGCTCTTGGTGTTTCCGTTGGGGTCTGTTGCTTCATGTTTGTCTTCCTTTCCCTTTGGTGTCTCTGATGGCAGCTGTAAGTAATTGTATCGATTCCTGATGATTACCTCTACTTCTATTTTGATTATCTGAAAACAAGCCTGAGATTCCCTTGTCATCATTGATTATAGTTTTAGCAACTTACATGTAAATGTAAACTGTATATTATTGTATAGAATGATAATCTTTTGCGCTTTGCATGGCGACTCTGAGCAGCTTATTAAAAGCATCAACAATGAAACATATATACTTAGTTTGGGTTACTAATTTCAATAAATGTATGACATGTGGTAAGGAAAATCAGCCATTTCTGTTGCAATTGGTATGAGTAGGTTTCGTTTGAAGTCTCACTTAAACACTATTTACGTCATATCGAGCCGAGCAGTTTACTTCCTAGGCAGGCCTATACACTATGAATATGTTACCCGGCTCGTGGGCTAAAAGAACGTTGACGCGTTTATGTAAAAATAAAACCATATTATATGAATTATCATAAAGCATGCACGTCAAAATGTATTTTTGATGTTGAAGGAAATAAAAATTCGTTTGTATGAAAATTTGTCTTTCAAAATTGTCCATTTTTGAACATCTAATTTTCCATCGTCCGTCCTCAAAAACATAATACTTTTACACCAATACATACTTTAATAAATGCACTAGCAAAAACTGAAATTGCCAATGCTTTTTTAACCCATTCCAGCGTGTATTGAAAACACGAGCATTCTTTGGAAAACGTTGGTTAGAAAGTGCGTCAATCTGTCCTTATAATACTTTTAACACCAATACATACTTTAATACATGCACTAGCAAAAACTGAAATTGCCAATGCTTTTCTAACCCATTCCAACGTGTATTGAAAACACGTGCATTCTTTGGAAAACGTTGGTTAGAAAGTGCGTCAATCTGTCCTTCAAAACCGAAATAGCGGCCGTGTAGCCCGAACGTTATAACAACAAAAGTCAGGCCCTAACAACAAGTGGCACCTGTGCAGTCTCAAATGAAGCCAATGCTCGATAAAGCGCATTCTAGCCCTTTCTAGGTCAGTTTTTAACTTACTGATCGTTACCCTCGCAGGTCTTCCGTTTCGAGCTCCATTTTCAACGCGCATTCTTCCAGCAGAGAATCTCACAAACCATTCCCTAACACATGGATAGGTAAGAGCGGAAAGATAATTTAATTATATGTAATGCTGGTTTGTGTCTGATGTTCTGTCTCTGGTTAGGCCCATCGGAGTATTACTATTGGTTTTCTTTTGGTCCAGTATTTCAGTGGTGTATTGCTGCCCAGTACTCATCGTTGTTTCATCTCTGTAGGTGTTTGAGTTTTGTGTTCTCGGGAAAAGTTGCGCTGATGAGTTAGGAGACGTTCATGCAGATTGAACTAATTATGTGTCTAAATCGCGACGGAAGTAAAGGCGAGGATTGAGGCCGCGTAAAATCAATTTAAGCACCCCAACCGTAGAATTCGTCTCATTGACCGTTCCAAGGCGATTCTTCTGTCGCGGTTTATTTTTGTCATGGTTTGTCTCTTCATGTGTGTATCGCTTTTATTTTTTTCTTTTGGATAGCCAATTTGCCATTTTTTGGGAAAGTAACTGACCTTTTGGCTTTTCGTTATTGATGTTTCCATAAGGAGTTTTACTTTCATTCGAGTTTCGAGTATCGAGTTGAAGATTTCGATTTTCGGGTTATAAACTTCGAACATCGAGTTGAAAACTTAGAGAATCGAGTTTAAAAGTTCGAGTTTCGAGTTGCAGATTTCGAGCTTCGAGTTGTTAAGTTCAAGTTTCGAGTTAAAAACTTCGAGTTTCGAGTTGTAAACTTCGAGTTTCGAGTTGAAAACTTCGAGTTGCGAGTTTAAAAGCTCGAGTTTCGAGTTGTAGATTTCGAGCATCGAGTTGTAAAGTTCGAGTTTCGAGGTGAAAACTTCGAGTTTCGAGTTGAAAAATTCGAGTTTCGAGTTGAAAACTTCGAGTTTCGAGTTGTAAACTTCGAGTTTCGAGTTGAAAAGCTCGAGTTTCGAGTTGTAGATTTCGAGATTCGAGTTGTTAAGTTCGAGTTTCGAGTTAAAACTTCAAGTTTCGAGTTGAAATGTTCGAATCAGGAATAAATCACTACTGGGTTTAAGTAATCTTTACCTACAAGATTTCGCAACTCTCACTTTACTTTCATTCGGCCAACATGAATTTGTTCGGTCCGAGTGGAGGTTTACTAACTACCCATTGAATCAACACGGGTTGCAAACGCACAGATAAAGTTAAGTTTATTCTATTTCGATTGTGATGTAAGCTACAAGTTTATTTTGAATCGCTCTCGAACACTCATTCCGGATGATATCACGCGCGCCCTAGAGGCAGTAACTTTTACACCACTGCTACCCATTTACACCTAGGTGGAATGGGCAGTGGCATTACATGCCTTGCCCAAGGGCACACCTCGCCTCCGGTGGTCAGATTCGAACACGCTAACCACTGAGCTATCGAGGCTGACTTTTTTGAGACATATGGTGCGTCTCGTAACACCCTTAGAACAAAAGAACTCCATCAGTTCAATCCCGTAGGGCCAAGCAACGATCATTGTTTTAAGGACTTGATCGCCAATGAGTTTGAATGTAGTTTTACGGTAGTGGAGATCCCCGGCAGAAACTGACAACCATCGTTTGGGTTTGACAAATGAAAACATTATAAGTTTTGTTCCGTCGCCTCCTCAAAGATTAAGATAGATGGAAAACAAGAGGACCAAGATGGTCCTGTATCGCTCACCTGAGCTAACAGATTCAAAGTTTCAGGAAGTGCAAACCTTAACAGAAGGATTTATTGGAGGACAAGGTGATGACATGGTAAGCTTTTCTGCAATCAAGTAGAATTAAAACTCGATGATAACTGGTCTGACCTTACCGGTTTTCAAACTCATTCAAGTTTTTTTTTTTCTGACTTGCTTATATGTAACTTTCAAGAAGATCCGATATAAACTGTAGGGGGTAAGGTGATGACAAGGTCAAAAGTAAGCAATTAACTGCTGCAATCAAAGGGATGTAACCTTATGATTAATAGTCAAGCCTCATCAGTTTTCAAACACCTCCGAGCTTTTCTGTCTGACTTACTTGTCTGTATGTTTCATGAAGATCTGATCAAAACTGAATGGGCAGCAGTGATGACAAGGTCGAAAATAAGAATTTTCAGCCAAGCAGGGGACATTACTCCATGATAAATTGACTGGCATTGCTAGTTTTCAAACTTTTCTGAGCTTTTTTCTCTATCTTTCTAACATATAAATTACAAGAAGAGCAGATGAAAACTGAAGGAGTTACGGTAAAAAGAGGCTTTTTCTGCAATCCAAGGGATGTAACTCTACAATAAATAGGCTGACCTCATCAGTTCACGAACTCATCCATTTTATCCCTGACTTACTAACACGTTAGTTTCAAGATGATTCATTAAAATTGAAGGCGCTGTCAAAATAGGCATTTTCTGTAATTAAGGGGGACAAAACTATCTGAAATATAGGCTGACCTCACCAATTATTTAACTCATCCGAGGTTTTATCCCTTACTTACTTATGTATAAGTTTCAAGACGATCCCATGAAAACTAAAGGGGGCTATGGTGATGACAAAGTCAAAAATGGCATTTTCAGCAGCAAAGAGGACGTAATTCTACGATAGATCAGCCAACTCGCCAGTTTTCGAACTCATCCAAGCTTTTATCCCTGATTTACTTGTTTGCAAGTTTCAAGAAGATCCGATCAAAACTGAAGGGGCTACGGTGATGACAAGGTCAAAACCAAGCATTTTCAGCGAAGAAGTGGACATAACTCCATGACTTATCGATCGACATCGCTAATTTTAGAACTTATTCAAACTTTTGACCCCAACTTATTTGTATGTAAGTTTCAGGATGATCCGATCAAAACTGAAGGGGCTACGCTGATGACAAGGTAAAAAAGGGGCCGACTTGGCATGTTTTCGAACTCATCAAACATTTTATCCCCAGCCACATTACATATAAGTTTCAGAAAGATCCGATCAAAACTGAAGGGGCTTCTGTGATGAAAAGGTCAAACATAGACATTTTCAGCAATCAAAGGTATGTAACTCTATGATAAATGTGCCGACTTGGCCAGTTTTCGAACTCATCAGTTTTTATCTCCATCCACCTTACATATAAGTTTCAGACAGATCCGATCAAGATAGAAGGGGCTACGTTGATGACAAGCTCAAAAATCGGCATTTTCAGCAATCAAAGGCATGTAACTCTATGATTAATATGCCGACTTGGCCGTTTTTCAAAGTCATCCGAGGTTTAATCCCCAGCCACCTTATATGTAAGTTTCAGAAAGATCCGATCAAAACTGAAGGGGCTACGATGATGACAAGGTAAAAATTGGCATTTTCAGCAATCAAAGGGACGTTACTCTATGATAATTGGGCCGACTTGGCCGGTATTCGAACTCGTTCGGGGTTTTATCCCCAGCAACCTTACAGATAAGTTTAAGAAAGATCCGATCAAAACTGAAGGCGCTTCGATGATGACAACAATTTTCCTATTGTAAGTCTGAGACATTGTGGTTGCCATAGCAACCAAAGTTTACGTGCGATTTAAAAAAAAAAGCCAGTGTCATCAATGCCCCCCCAGAGGCATTCTACAGATGAGAAATGATTGAGATCAGCCTGCCGGCTCCAGAGATATAGCTGCTCAAATGTGTGGTCGGACGGCGGACGACGGCCCAGGTGCACTAAAACAACAGCAATAACAAAAAACCAGCCCCGCCCCTCCTGAAGGCACAGCAAGCCATTGCCCTGCTACTGCTATATACAAAAGTGTGCAGGCACTGGAAGCTATCCAGCACTTTTGCCCAACCAAATTACCCACTTAGAACCCAAATAAGCATCTATGGAAATAAACATCATTATTTTGTTACAACACAATATATTTTACCCCGCCTGCTTTGCCTTTTTGTTTCTTTACATGTTAGCTGAAAATATTTACGTCAGAAAAGCGGCTTTCAGTGACCAAGTATGGAATAAAAGGTTTAGGAAAAAACAATACACAAGCGATCGAATAACGTCCATTTTGATAGAATTTTTGGCACGAGAAAAACAGTCGGCAAACATTGACCAAACGCGACCAAAAGCATGCAAATTCTATAACTCACGATGATGTCTCTTCAATGTCTAATGATAAATAGATTGCAATTGCTTGTTGCACCCTTTTATGTCTGAGGCACAAATGTACTCTTAAGTTATCCGGTACCCTTGTTCACCGCAAAAAGTCTTGAGAGAGCGTGGAAAACATACCAGACATTGATGACAGCATCAGAAACTCCACGCGGGGAGGAACTTATCGGCTTGAGCTCCCTCCAAGAAAATATCGTATTTTTATGTCGTCTGCTGCGTCTGGCAAACTTTATTGAAATATTTTTGTTTACAGGCAAATAATTTGGAGCCTGATCTGACTGCTCCCTGCTCTTAAGGAGCAGTCGGATCTGAGTCCACACTGTTTGCAACAATAATATTTAAAGTAAGCAGCAGACAACAAAACAGACGACGCACGTTGTGATTGGCCTTCTAAGGTTTAACGCTCGTGCTGTTTAATTTCAAAATTGGTCCTTTTCTTTATTTATTGTCTTACACTAACCCAAGAATAAATCAAAGCACTGAGAGTACTGGTGGGTCTATCGTCTCTGAGTGTAGGTTGGGAAAGTAGTCATGAACTGAGAATCGAACTGTTCATTTACATTTAAGCAATCACAGTAGATCTGGTCAGATATCGCGTTATGTGGCGTCTAATTATGTACATTCTGTTTGCCAATGCCAAAGTGCACGAGCACAGTCCAACCACCCCGCCAATCGGGGCTTGAATAATAGATCGGCTGCATGATGCTTCCACGCAGAGCTGAAACCGACCGCACACGAGTACTGGTAAACCGCTTAGAGGATCTTAGCCTGCCCAGGCAAAGCGGTGCGAGTCGGGCCGTCCATGATCATAAACCCTATTGGTTTCAATGCGCGACAGGGCCATAGATGTCATTTCATCTCAGTGTCGGGTAAAAGACCAATAAGATTGGAAGTAACGTCTCCAAATGACCTATACAGTGTTGAAATGGACGTTAAACCTGAATCAAACAAACAAACGAGCACAGCCCAGAATTTCCTTCTTACGCTTCGCTCTGACGTCTTAGGGATGCTATAAACAACCAGTACTTGGGTTTTGTTCAAGGTCAGATGGTCAGTGATAGTCACTCGGACAAAAGCAAGCAAAAGATTCTCTGCTTTATCAAATAGACTGTGGGTAACCGTTAAAACTCTTCTTATAAGAAAAGTGTTCAGTCAATTTTTTTGTCTGAAAAAAAAAACAAAACCGTCAAATTATTTACATGTACTTGTCATTTGTTATTGTGTCCAATTTTTCCCTTCTGTATACGCATAAATTCATTTTTCTGAATTTAAAGTATTTTATTGGTTACGCAAAACCATCTGTGCTGATTTTTTTACATGTTTAACATTTTATCCAGCTGCAAACAGTGTAGATCCATCGATGGCTTCTGATCAGCATCTACAGTGTTTGCCATAGTTTCTCCTCCCTCTTTCTTCCTCGCGCAGTCCCACCACTGCATCCCAGCTCCTGAATAACAGTGATCTGTAACAGAGACCCTTCAACAAAAAAAGTTAATTTTACCTGTTGATGCAGGCCCGCACGCAGTTTGGAGGGTGCAAACGAGCCCCTCCCCACTTTTGGAAATTATCTCAGATTCATGCAGTTTTTCATACGAAATTCGCTCCCGCTCAACGCGCCCCTTTTCAGAGTCTGCGGTACCACCTATAAAGACTGGGCTGCTCATTTTTTGCTCTTAAACATTTCAAGGCTCTACACAGAAGTGCGAAAAGTCTATTTTTACTCGACTTGGCATAGTTTTATGAATGGATTGTTCCGAAGACGTCACGTGACAGCGTGTATTGTTTTTCTTTCATTACGTGAGCAACCTGGCATTTTTATACTATTTCGTTTAACCCTTAAATGCCACTATTTAAGCAAACAGTGTAGTCACATGCAACCTGCTGACCAGAAGCCACATTCCGCGGCGTCTGATCTGTGTATTCAGTGTTCAGTGTCTGTTAGCTCAGACTGCTCTGACCTATATGTTGCATCGATAAAAATAGCGCAACGTTTTAAGTTCTATTAATATTGGTTTTTCCAAATCAGTGATGGTCATGTGGACAACTGCAGGAATTCCGTTTTGCCATTTAGTAAATTAGGGTCGATCGTCGAGCATTATTCAGTAAAAATTATGTTTGAAAGTGGCTTAAGCACCTTTTTTCTAACTTTAACTAATTTCGCTCGGTAAGCCATTACAAAATCCAAAATGAAATGGCTTACAATCGTTTTTGGACATTATGAATTATTTATGGACATGACATTGTGATGTATCTAACGTCATGACATTTCTGCATCGTGTAATGTCATGCGCCGACGTTGATTTGACGCTGCACTATCGACGTATGCCTGCTGGATGGCAAACAGTGAATACTGATGAGACGCATGTTTAACTGAATAATTATTTGAATCTTTTTTCTGTATTTATCACAACCTAAAAGTTTAATTGTCCAAATGCTATAACTTGAAAGCACGAACTGATAAACTTTAAATTAAAACCATTATCGATCTCTACGGAACCCTGGAAGGGACATGCAATTTATTTTAATATGTTGTGCGAACAATATGTTGTGTTTTTGCGAACAACATAATATCTTTTGCGCACCCACTATTATCTTGTGCGCACAGGACAATATCCTGCTCGCAGACCTTGATATCTTGAGTGCACAAGATATAATCTTGTTCGTACAACAAAGATCTTGTACAGACAACATTTTATCTTGTGCGCACAACATAATATCTTGTGCGCACAACTGATTATCTTGTCTGCATTCCACATCTTGTTTGTACAACATAATATCTTGTGCGCACAACATATTTTCTTGTTGGCACAACATATGATCTTGTTTGCAAAACATAGATTTGTGCAGACAACAAAATATCTTGTGCGCACAAGATATTATCTTGTTCACACAACTTAAAATCTTTTGTAGACAAGATAATATGTTAATATCTTACAAGATACTACAGTCAAACTTCAATGGCTCGAACACCTTTGGGACCTCGAAAATCTGTTCGAGACAGGTGGTAGTTCGAGCCACTGAGGTTACTGTCAGGAGGCATAACGAGATACTTTTAGACACCTTTTCGGTGTTCTATAATGAATATGTATGCTGTGTGTATGCATTAGAATCGCCTCATCGAGGCGATTCTAATGAGTACACACAGCATACATTTGCAAGATAAAAGACTAAAATCTCCTTAATTATCTCCCACTATTTCTTATGTAGAGCATTTCGCTAGGGGCTCAAGAATGGGTTCGACCCATCCATGGTAAACGAGCCATCGGTGTTCGAGCCATCGAGGTTCGACTGTATCTTCTTCGCACAACCCAATATCTTGTTCCCACAAAATATTATCTTGTTAGCACAATTTAATCAGACGCATAAGATATTGTATTGTGTGCATAAGATCTGTGTTGTGCAAAGAAGAAAATATGTTGTGTGAACAAGATAATATCTTGTGTGAACAAGTTATTAAGTTGTGCGAACAAGATGATATCTTGTGCACACAAGATATTATGTTGTCTGCACAAGATATATTATGTTGTCTGCAAGTTGTGCGAACAAGAAAATATCTTGTGCGCACACGATATTATGTTGTCGGTACAAGATATATTATGTTGTCCGCACTGTGCACAACATATTATCTTGTGCATCTTGTTCGCAGTATAATGACAGGATATCAGATCTAATAACAATATACATATGCGAAACCGATAACATAAGTTTCTCGACCGGAATATTTCAACTCGAAACTCGAATTCTTCAACTCGACACTCGAAGTTTTCAACTCGAACTCGAAGATTTCAACTCGATACTCGAAGTTTTTAACTCGATACTCGAATTCTTCAACTCGATACTCGAAGTTTTTAACTCGAACTCGAAGTTTGCAACTCGAGACTCGAATATTTAAACTCGAAATTTTAAACTCGAATATTTCAACTCGATACTCGAATTCTTCAACTCGATACTCGAAGTTTTCAACTCGAACTCGATATTTGTAACTCGATACTCGAATATTTCAACTCCAAACTCGAATATTTAAACTCGAAACTCGAAATTTTAAACTCGAAACTCGAATATTTAAACTCGAAATTCGAATATTTAAACTCGAATCTCGAATTCTTCAACTCGAAACTCGATTATTGCAACTCGAAATTTTCATCTCGATACGCGCTTAAGGTAGAGCATCCCCAGAGATGTTCCGTTCTTTGTTGTTTTTTTGTTTTTTTTTTTTAATCTTTTTCGTCTGTTTAGAGCGGATTGGTTCAGTGATAAACAAGAGGACCAAGGTGGCCCTGGATCGCTCTCCTGGTTTAGAGATATAACATATCTTCTGAAAGTCATACGGTTATATTGATAACCTACAGTGAAGTATATCTGTTGACTCGAATAGGTGGTAACTTTGGCAACGTTAGACAAAATGTGTAGAAGTTTTTTTCTAGGCGTTGGTTATTATAGTACTATGAATATTTTAGTTATATATGAAGAACATATGCTTCCTAAATCCTTTATTTGAATCGGAAAGTTGTGTGGAACATTCCAAAGAGGGTTTGAAGGTAAATGTGTGTTATGAAATTGACGTTATTACTGTCGAGAAGAAGGTTGAATGAAATTGAAAATTACTTGTTAGCTTCTAGAATTGCATTACATCGTTACTATTATGCCAGAGAATGTTTAACAACAGCGCAATCGGCAAGTTAGCAATCGCTCTTCTCCCGGACGCTTTTTTGATGTTGTTTGAGACGAATATCAAATACGTGCCGAAAGCTTTGTAGCACCGTGATGAACTTTCCATCACGTGCTTCTGAACTGGTATTTGAGATGATTGACAACCGTCTTTGAACGTTTTAAGCGTGGGCGGGACAATAGCGCTGTCAGTTTATGTTGCAATCGATTTTATTACTGCTCAAAAGAAGATTGTGGTTACTTGTTAAAACCTTGATGCGGTTCTAATCAGCAGTACCCACAATCTATAGTCTGCTAAAAACAGAAATTGTGGACACTCGTTAAAACCTCTAGGTGGTGACAGGGCTTGAGAAGTCATTTTATTTCAATGTTGGGTAAAAGTCCTACAAAATTGGAAGCAACCTCTCCAAAATGACTTATACAGTGTTGACGGGGACAAACCTCAAATCAAACAAAACAAACAAAAGCTCGAGGCGGTTCTAACCAGCAGTACCCACATGCGAATATATAATCTGCTCAAAACAGACTGTGGATACTCGTTAAAACCCCCGAGGCTGTAGCAGAAATAAGAAAGAACAATGAATGAACCCCTGTATATACATGTATTAAAGTGGCCGAGCCGGCACTCGACATTGAATCAAGCGTGGTAGCTCATTGGTATAGTGCACCTGCCTATGATGCTAGAGGCCCCCGGTTTGATTCCCGGCAGCGGTATTAAAACTGCGGTGTCTGAACATGCTCCGGATGAATGCCACAAAGTGTATCGTCCTTCGCATCGGGACGTTAACTGGGACCCCCTGCACGTGCAGGGAGGCCCATTCTGTGCATGTTAAAGATCTATATCGTTATGACATGATTACTGTGTATGTTTTCATCCTGCAAACCTGGATCGTTAATGACCGATCACATTAGAATTGAAAGCGCTCCAATGTTGATTCGACCGATAATAGATAGAAATAGTAGAAAGAATGAATTGAAGAGGAGCAAATTCTTTCCTTTAGAGTTGGCCCCTATTGACAGAAAATAAATAAATAAAAAAATATATATATATTATATTTGTCACTTAATTGCTCAGACTCGACGGTTACTGAAAAGTCATCCGTAAAAGATTTGGGCGGATTTTTGCGTGACCCCCCCCCCCCCCCCCCCAGGAGACCTGTTGGGTCCACACTTTTAAATTTTGAAATCATCCTGCACATCTATCTAGTGGTTACTGAGAACTTATCTGGACAAAAATTGGGCGGAAAAAAGAAGAAACCCAGAAAAACTAATGTCTCGTTTTGGAGACTCAATCCTTATCCTGCTAAATAAATTAATTTAGCCACACCCATTGCTGACTATCAAAGCATCATGCAGCCCATGTATTTCTTCAAGCCCCGATGGGCGGAGGCCGCAACACTATATAGGTCATTTTGGAGATGTCGCTTCCAAATTCGTGGGACTTTTACCAGACATTGAGATGAAGTGACATCTCAAGCCCTGTCGCCCAATGAAACCTGTATATACATGGACGGTCTGACTCGCACATTTCCTGGGCAGGCTCAAACCTCTAAGCTGTTTACCAGTACTCGTGTTCGGTCAGCCTTGCGTGGAACCATCATGCAGCCCAGTCTATTTCTGCAAGCCATGATGAGCGGGGCTAATCACAGAAACAGTAGGAAGTTCCAACGTTGAGTGGTAGGGGTCAAAATTAAAAAGGTGTGTTTTTATGCTTCGTATCAACTACGAGACTTACTTTTAATCACAGTGTTACGGAATAGAACTTTACTGAGCATAACTTGATTGAGCATCAATGATGGGAAATGCCGAATCCGGCGTCCATCTTGCGACACTCGGGTGTGCTGTGACAAATCAAGCATGTGGCTGATTAACACTTATTGAATGTTTTGCTTCCCGTTTTTTTTTTGTACACACACTTGGTTTTGTTTGTTTGATTTGGGGTTCAACGTCCCCGTCAACACTGTATAGGTCATTTTGGAGACGTTGCTTCCAATTTTGTGGGACTTTTACCCGACATTGAGATGAAATGACATCTCAAGCCCTGTCGCCCAATGAAACCAATAGGGCGGTCCGCCTCGCACCGCGGTTCCCGGACAAGCTTAGATCCTCTAAGCGGTTTACCAGTACTAGTGTCCGGGCCGGACTCACCTCTGCGTGGAAGCATCATGCAGCCCATATATTTCTTCAAGCACCAATGGGCGAGGGCAAATGTACACACACTTGGATTATCGGTAATTTGATTGTTGAGAAAATGTCGGGACATAATCAAAGAAAGCGATCATATTACCTATATTATGATAAAAGAGAACAGAATCGTCGATATTGCGATTTCCTATTTAACACCATTATACATACCATCAACAAATAACAAAATGCGTTAAACTGGCAAATAAAATCAATTTTTGGTTATTAAACTTTAACAAGAGGGCCCAGAGGGCCCTGATTCGCTCACCTGTGTGTCACTGTCTCGAGTACATTCTATTTTTAGCTCTTGTGGCCATCTTGTTCATCAGCAGAGTGATTTTAGCTTATTTGGCAGGGGAGTAACCTTGGCAACATTCCTGGGAACTTCCGTTTGAATCAAATTTACAATAGTTTTCTATTTTTACCTCCGGTGGCCATTTTGTTCGACCGAGTGGGATTGTTTTAGCCTTTTTGGTAGAGGATCATCTAAGCAACATTGTCACAAGGAACCTACATGCTAAATATGAAGGCTGTATCTCAAATGCTTTAAAAGTTATGACAAAGTAGGTCAAAGGTCAAGGTCATGGGTCAAAAGTTTTGAATGGTTGAGAAAACCTTGTAACTAGGAACATGCATGCCAAATATGAAGGCTCTATCTCATGTGGTTCAAAAGGTATGATGAAGTAGGTCACAGGTCAAGGTCACAGGTCAAATCTTTATGAGTGGGAAGCCCTTGTCAGAAGGAACCTACATGCCAAATATGAAGGCTCTATCTCAAACGGTTCAAAAGTTATGACAAAATAACCTACTGATCTACTTTTTGATTTGACATGACCCATATTCGAACTTAACTGAGATATTGTCCAGATGATCATTCTGAGCAAGTTTTATGACGATTTGACTAAAACTGTGGCCTCTAAGAGTGTTCAAAACGTTTTTATATGATTTGACCTGCTGACCTACTTTCTGACCCGACATGACCCATATTCAAACTTGACACAGATATTGTCAAGATGGTCATTCTGAGCAAGTTTGATGATGATCGGACCAAAACTTGGGCCCCTAGTGTGTTCACAAGGTTTTTCAACAATCTCACCTACTGACCTACATATTGACCAGACATGACCCATATTCGAAATCAACCGCGATACTGTCAAATGATCATTTTGAGCAAGTTTGATGATGATCGGAAGAAAACTGTAGCCGCCAGTGTGTTCAGAGGGTTGTTCTATGATTTGACCTACCGACCTACTTTTTGACCCAACATGACCCATATTTGAACTTGACTGAGATATTGTCAAGATGATCATTCTGGGCATGTTTGATGATGATCGGGCCAAAACTGTGCCCTCTAGTGTGTTCACAAGCTTTTTCTATGATTTGACCTACTGACCTACTTTTTGACCCGACATGACCCGTATTCAAACTTGACCCGGATATTGGCAAGATGATCATTCTGGGCAAGTTTGATGATGATCTGACCAAAACTGTGGCCTCTAGTGTGTTCACAAGGTTTTTCTCTGATTTGACCTACTGATCTACTTTTTGACCCTACATGACCCATATTCATACTGGACAGAGAAATTCTCAAGATAATCATTCTGAGCAAGTTTTATGATGATCAGACCAAAACTGTGGCCTCTAGTGTATTCACAAGGTTTTTCTATGATTTGACCTACTGACCTACTTTGTGACCCGCCATAACCCGTATTCGAACTTGACCGAGATATTGTCAAAATGATCATTCTGGGCAAGTCTGATGATGATCGGACCAAAACTGAGGCCTCTAGTGTGTTCACAAGGTTTTTCTATGATTTGACCTACTGACCTACTTTTTGACACGACATGAACCGTATTCAAACTTGACCGAGATATTGTAAAGATGATCATTCAGGGCAAGTTTGATAATGATTGGACCAAAACTGGGGCCTCTAGTGTATTCACAAGGTTATCTATGATTTGACCTACTGACCTACTTTATGACCCGGCATGACTCATATTCGAATGTGACCAAGATATTATCAAGATGATCATTCTGAGCAAGTTTGATGATGATTGGGCATAAATTGTGGCCTCTAGTGTGTTCAGAAGGTTTTTCTATGATTTGACCTACTGACCTACTTTTTAACCCGACAACACCCATATTCGAACTTGACTGAGATATTGTCAAGATGATCATTCTGGGCAAGTTTGATGATGATCGGACCAAAACTGTGGCCTCTCGTGTCTACACAAGGGGTTTTGTCTGATTTGACCTACTGACCTACTTTTTGACCCGACATGACCCATATTTGAACTTGACCGAGATTTTGTGGTGGTACAAATTGTGTGCAAGTTTAGTTAAAATCAAATCATAACTGAAACATCTATCATGCAGACAAGGCCAAAATAGGCAATTTTTGCCTTTCAGGGGCCGTAACTCCGTAACACATGACGGGATATGGCTGGTTCGAGAAAGGAACCCAGATCTCATGGTGGTTCAAGTTGTGTGCAAGTCTAGTTAAAATCAAATCATAAATGAAGATGCTATCGTGCGGACATGACCAAAATAGGCAATTTTTGCCCTTTCAGGGGCCGTAACTCCGTAACGCATGATGGGATATGGCTGGTTAAAGAAAGGAACCCAGACCTCATGGTGGTACAAGTTGTGTGCAAGTCTGGTTAAAATCAAATCATAAATGAAGATGCTATCGTGCGGACAAGAAATTGTTTATGCACGCACGCACGGACGCACGCAGGCACGGACGCACGGACGACGTACGACGGACAAAAAGTGATCACAAAAGCTCACCTTGTCACTACGTGACAGGTGAGCTAAAAATAGAATAACCAAACTAATCATAACTAAAGTTTATTTTATCAGATGTATTAGTTTGAATTTTAAATAAACAATTTTAATGTGGAAGTTCGACATTGCGACAGACCGGAGAAATGTATGGCGTGGGATATGTTGCAAAATTCAATAAATAAAATTTATATGCATAAAATACATTTAAATGATATATTGAATTATTTGAATGCAAAATCGTTATGTAGGTGCAATATTTTTTTGTTTTAGATGTAAAAACTTTTTATTTTAAATGCTATATAATTATTTAAATTGAGAAAAATTATTTCAGTTTAATTTTATATTTAAATTATATAAAATGATTCAACTGCATAAACGCGGTTTAATTTTTCAAAACACATTTAGATTCACAAAAATCATTTAAATGATATAAACTCATTTTAATGCATAAAAATGGTTTAATTTCAAAACACATTTAGATTCACAAAAAATCATTTAGATGCATAAGCATGCCGGGAAGGTTAATAGCGTGACGTAGTCAATCGATACCGAGTACAAGTAATAGCTTTACACATATATGTTATTATCTTGGTTTTGCTTTGGTTTAGCGATCCTTTCAGGATTATTTCACGTATATTGAGCCGAAAGTTTATTCAGAAGGTGGGTAAACACCGGAGTACCCGGAGCAAAACCACCTGACATTCCGTTGCAGAACTTGGCATCTCACATGTGACCCGAGCCAGACTCGGACCAGTGCGATGTGAAACGGTATCTTGGTCTCACGGTATATAGAGTGGGTGCTCTTTTCATAAAAGATGCGCGCAATGAAACACGATTTATTTAAAGGACTGAATTAGCGTTACTGCTACTGCTGGTAGTAGTAGCAGTAATGCTGCTGTTACTGTTATCTTCACGTCGAACATCAATGACTAAATCTTATCCTAGTGCGCAGATTTCGCAGATGCGCAGAAGTAAGCTACATGGTTCAAAGATACTCTTTTTATGAAAGGCATGAACACTTATGAAAGATACTCTATATACCGTAAGACCAAGAGTCCCACAGATGGATAATGACGTCTGTCTCCAAGACTTGATTGATCGATTTGAGGTTTAACGTCCCCGTCATCACTATTTAAGTAATTTTGGAGACCTTGCTTCCAATTTTGTGGATTTTTTCCGACATTGAGATGACATTACATCTCAAGCCCTGCAGCCCAAATACCAATAGGGTTTATATGCATTAACGGCCCGACTCGCACCACTCTGCCACTCCTAAGCGCTGTATGAGTATTCATGTGCGGTCGGTTTCAGCTCTTCGTGAAAACACCATGGAGCCCAATCTATTCCCCCAGCCCCGATGGACGGGGTTCTATTACATGTACTGAGTATACCTGTTAGCACAAGACATTTCTAACATTCTAACTTCTAATTTCTAACTCCTTATTTCTCAAGCCCTGTCGTTGAAAATATTTGAGGGTCACTGATGAGGCCTAATTAGCCGAAACTAGCGATTCTGTCCAGAAAACCTGTACACTCGTTGTTTTTCAGTTTTGTAGTGTAATCATTGCTTCCAAAGAATAACCCTTTCTAGAACATATTTTAACGTCACTGCATCTGGTGTCTGGGAATGTGGGGCGGCCGTAAAAGGTCTCCCTGCCCTACACCATATTGTAGTTTATATTTTCTTATCCTCTGGGACCATTGATTTCATTGTAAAATTTTGAAAATATTTGAGGGTCACTGATTAGACCTAACTGACCGAAACTAGCTAGTCTGGCCCAGAAAACCTGTACACTCATTTTTTTCCAGTGCTGTAGTGTATTCCTTGCTTCCAAAGGATACCCCTTTCTATAACATATATAACGTCACTACAGCTGGTGTCTGGGAATGTGTGGCGGCCGTAAAAAATCTCCCTGCCCTACACCATAGTGTAGTTAATATTTTCTTGTCCTTTGGGATCATTGATTCCATTGTGAAATTTTGAAAATATTTGAGGGTCAATGATGAGGCCTAATTGACCGAAACTAGCTAGTCTGGCCCAGAAAACCTGTACACTCCAAGTTTTCCAGTTTTGTAGTGTATTCCTTGCTTCCAAAGGATAACCCTTTCTAGAACATATTTCACGTCACTACAGCTGGTGTCCGGGAATGTGAGGCGGCCGTCAAAAGTCTTCCTGTCCTACAGCATAGTGTAGTTTATATTTTTTTGGTCTTTGGGATCATTGATTCCATTGAGAAATTTTGAAATTATTTGAGGGTCACTGATTAGGCCTAATTGGCCGAAACTAGTTAGTCTGGTCCGGAACACTGTACACTCCATGTTTTCCAGTTTTGTAGTGTATTCCTTGCTTCCAAAGGATAACCCTTTCTATAACGTATTTAGATCCTCTAAGCGGTTTACCAGTACTCTTGTGCTGTCGGTTTCAGCTCTGCGTGGAAACAGCATGCAGCCAATCTTTTTCTTCATGCCCCAACGGGCAAGGGCCGATGTATTAGAACAGGTTAGGGTCGGGTCGGGTCGGGTCGGGTCGGGTCGGGTCGGGTCGGGTCCGGTATTGGGATATTAGGGTAGGTAGGGTAGGGTAGGGGTAGGGTACGGTAGGGGTGGGTAGGGTAGGGTAGGGTAGGGTAGGGTAGAGTAGGGTAGGGTAGGGTAGGAGGTAGGGTAGGGAGGGTAGGGTAGGGTAGGGTAGGGTAGGGTAGGGTCGGATAGGTAGGATAGGGGTAGGGTAGGGTAGGGGTGGGTAGGTAGGGTGGGGTAGGGTAGGTAGTGTAGGGTAGGGTACACAAAACCCACTAACCCTCCAATACCTACCTACCTACCTACCTACCAACCCGTCAGTCCCGCCTGCCCGCCTGCAAGCCCACCCACCCACCAACCCGACAACCCACCTACCTACCTAAAATCGACCTACCTACCTACCTTGCTACCTTCTTAACTTCATACCTACCTACCAGCTTACCTTACTAATTACCTCCCTTCTCACCTACCAACTAGCCTGTGTACCTGCCTGCCTACCTACTTACCTTCTGAACCTACCTACCTACTTACCTGCCTGCCTACCTACCCTAAAGACCTCCCTACCAACCTATCTAATTAACTGCCTACCTGTCTGCCTGCCTGCCTGCCTGCCTGTCTGCCTGCCTACTTACCTACCTATCTGACTACCTACCTACCTAAAACCGTACATTACTACTGTATGTATGTAAGTTTGTAGGTAAGTAGGTAGGTAGGTTGGTAGCCGGCAGGCAGGTAGGTAGTATGTAGGTAGGTATGTATGTAGGTAGGAAGGTATGTAGGTAGGTATGTATGTAGGTAGGAAGGTATGTAGGTAGGTAGGTAGATAGGTTTGATTTGAGGTTTAACGACCCAATCAACACTTTATAAGACATTTTTGACGTTGCTTCCAATTTTGTGGGACTTTTACACGACATTGAGATGAAATGACATCTCAAGCCCTGTCGCCCAAAGGATTTATAAGCACATATGGTCCGAATCGCAGCACTTCTACCCGTATACTACTACTGTATGTTTGTAGGTAAGTAGGTAGGTAGGTAGGTAGATAGGTAGGTAGGTAGAAATCACTATTCATTGGCGTTTCAGACACTTACTGCAAGAACTGACATTAATAAAGAATAGTTCTTCCCCCGAACCATTAGAGATTGGAATGCCCATCCCGATTCGATTATTTCGACAGCTTAAGGAGCTGATGACTGTGTAACTAAGTTTACCTCTTTGGTTAGAGCTATGGACTAACTTCCCATATCACAGGTCCAGGTGTATGAATGTCATTTGACGCGCCACCAGTAACAATTGTGATTCTAATACTTTGCCTTGGCAGCAGATCTTCCAAACGGTTTACTAGTAGGTAAATAGGGAGGTAGATAGGAAGGTAGGTATGTAGGTAGTTACCTACCTGGAAAGGCAGGTGGGTGGACACGTAGGTATCTAGGTAGGTTGTGAGGGTTAGTATTTGGGATTGTAGGAAGGTAAGTTGGTAGGTATGGCGGGTGGGTAGGTAGGTATGTAAGAATGTCGGTAGTTAGGTAGATAGATAGGTTGAATAGGGTGGGTGGGTACCTAACTATCTGAAACCGTACATTACTACTGAAGGCAGGCAGGCACGCACCTATCTACACAAAACACACCGACCCTCCCCTCCCTACCTACCTGCCTGTCTGCCTACCTATCACCTACATACGTATCTAACTACGTACATAACTACCTACCTACCTATTTACCCCAAACTCACCTACACTCCAACACCTACCTACCCGAAACGTACCCGCCTGTCTGTCTACCAACCTACCTGTCTGCCTGCCTACCAACGTACCTGTCTGCATGCCTGCCAACTTACCTGCCTGCCAGCCTGCCTACCAACGTACCTGCCTGCCACAATACTGCCTGCCTGCCTACCCGTTCTGCCTGCCTGCCAGCGTACCCGTTCTGCCTGCCTGCCTATTGGTTCTGTCTGCCTACCTACCCGTTCTGCTTGCCTGTCTTCCTACCCGTTCTTCTTACCTGTCTGCCTACCCGTTCTGCTTGCCTGCCTACCTACCTGTTCTGCCTGCCGACCTGCCTACCCGTTCTGCCTGCCTGCCGACCTGCCTACCCGTTCTGCCTGCCTACATGCCCACTCTGTCTGTCTACCTGCCTGCCCGTTCTGCCTGCCTGCACGCATGCCCGTTTGCTAGCCTGTCCGTTCTGCCTGTCTGCCTGCCATTTCTGCCTGCCTTGTCTGCCTGCCCGTTCTGCCAGCCGCCTGCCTGCCCGTTTTGTCTGCCTTCCAGCCAATTCTGTTGCCTGCCTGCATGCCCGTTCTGCCTGCCTGCCCGTTCTGCCTGCCTGCCTGCCTGCCAGCCCGTTCTGTCTGTCTACCCGCCTGCCCGTTCTGCCTGCCTGCATGCCTTCCCGTTCTGCCTGCCTGCATACCTGCCCATTCTGCCTGCCTGCCCGCTCTGCCTGTCTTCCTAACTGCCCGTTCTGCCTGCCTGACGGCCTGCCTTCTTGCCTGCCCATTCTGCCTTCTGCCTACCTGACAGACCGTTCTGTCTGCCTGCCTGCCTGCCTGCTCGTCCTGCCTGCCTACCAGCCCGCTCTGCCTGCCTACCAGCCCGCTCTGCCTGCCTGTCTGCCTGCCCGTTCTGCCTACTTGCCTGCCTGCCCGTTATGTTGCCTGCCTGCCCGTTCTGCCTGCCTACCTTCCCGTTCTGCCTGACTTGCCGTTCTGCTTGCCCATTCTGCCTGCCTGCACGTTATGTCTCCCTGGCCTGCGTGCCCGTTCTGCCTGCCCGGTCTGCCTTGACTTCCCGTTCTGCCTTGCCTGCCCTACCCTGTCTGCCTGCCTTTAACCGTATACTACTACTGTAGGAAAGTAAGTATGTAGATGGGTAGGTCCAGAAAACTGTACACTCCATGTTTTCCAGTTTTGTAGTGTATTCCTTGCTTCCAAAGGATAACCCTTTCTAGAACATATTTAGATCCTCTAAGCGGTTTACGAGTTCTCTTGTGTGGTCGGTTTCAGCCTTGCGTGGAAACATCATGCAGCCAATCTATTCTTTATACCCAAAGGACAAGGGCCGATGTGGTAGGGAAGGGTAGGGTAGGGTAGGGTAGGTGAGGGTAGGATATGATAGGGTAGGGTAGGGTAGGGTAGAGGGTAGGGTATTAGGGTAGGGTAGGGGTAGGGTACCTACCTACTTACCTACCCACCCGTCAGGTCCGCCCGCCCGACTGCAAGCCCACCCACCCACCAACCCGGCGACCCACCTATCTACCTACCCACCTTGCTACCTACCTAACTTCATACCTACCTACCTACTTGCCTTACTAATTACCTCCCTGCTCACCTACCAACTAGCCTGTCTACCTGCCTGCCTACCTACTTACCTTCTGAACCTCCCTACCTACTTACCTGCCTGCCTACCTTCCCTAAAGAGCTGCCTACCTGTCTGCCTGCCTACTTACCTACCTATCTGACTACCTACCTTCCTAAAACCGTACACTACTACTGTATGTATGTAAGTCGCAAATAAGTAGGTAGGTAAGTTGGTAGCAGGCAGGCAATCAGTTAGGTAGGTGTGTAGGTAGGTAGGTATGTAGGTAGGAAGGTATGAAGGTACGTAGGTCGCCCAAAAGATTTATAAGCATAGATGATCCAACTCGCACCACTTCTACCCGTACACTACTACTGTATGTATGTAGGTAAGTAGGTAACTAGGTTGGTAGGTAGGTAGAAATCACTATTCATTGGCGTTTCAGACCCTTACTGCAAGAACTGACATTTACAAATAATAGTTCTTCCCCCGAACCATTAGAGATTGGAATGCTCATCCCGATTCGATTATTTCGACAGCTGAAGGTGCCGATAACTGTGTAACTAAGTTTACCTCTTTGGTTAGAGCTAGGGCCTAACTTCCCATATTACATGTCCTGGTGTATGAATGTCATTTGACGTGCCAACTGTAACAATTCTGATTCCGATATTTTGCCTTGGCAACTTTAGATCATCCAAGCTGTTTACCAGTACTCGTGTGCGGTCGGTTTCAGCTCTGCGTGGAAACATCATGCAGCCCATCTATTTCGTGAAGCCCCAAATGGGCGGGGGCCGGTAGGTAGGGCGGGCGGGCGGGCGGACAGAGAAGCAGGCATGCAGGGGTTAGCAGGTAGGTAAATAGGGAGGTAGATAGGAAGGTAGGTATGTAGGTAGTGACCTACCTGAAAAAGGCAGGTGCGTGGACACGTAGGTATGTAGGTAGGTTGTGGGGGGTTAGTATTTGGGATTGTAGGAAGGTAAGTTGGTAGGTATGGCGGGTGGGTAGGTAGGTAGGTAAGAATGTTGGTAGTTAGGTAGATAGGTAGGTTGAATAGGGTGGATGGGTACCTACCTACCTGAAACCGAACATTACTACTGCAGGCAGGCACACACGCACGCACCTATCTACACAAAACACACCGACTACTCCCCTCGCTACCTACCTGTCTGCCTGCCTACCTATCACATACATATCTAACTACGTACATAACTACCTACCAACCTACCTATCTACCCCAAACTCACCTACACTCCAACACCTACCTACTTACCTACCTACCCGACACGTACCTGCCTGTCTGCCTGCCTATTGGTTCTGTCTGCCTGCCTACCTACCTACCTGTTCTGCTTGCCTGTCTTCCTACCCGTTCTGCTTACCTGTCTGCCTACCCGTTCTGCTTGCCTGCCTACATGTTCCACCTGCCTGCCTGTTCTATTTGCCTACCCGTTTCTGCCTGGCTGCTGGCCTGCCGGCCTGCCTAGCCGTTCTGCCTGCCGACATGCACGCTCTGTCTGTCTACATGCCTGCCCGTTCTGCCTGCCTGCCAGTTCTGCCTGTCTGCCTGCGCGTTATGCCTGCCTGGTCTGCCTGTCCGTTCTGCCTGCCGCCTATCTGCCCGTTCTGTCTGCCTGCCAGCCAATTCTGCCGCCTGCCTGCTCGTCCTGCCTGCCCGTTCTGCTTGCCTAACTGCCTGTCCGTTCTGTCTGCCTGCCCGCCCGTTCTGCCTGCCTGCCTGCCAGCCCGTTCTGCCTGTTTACCTGCCTGTCCGTTCTGCCTGCCTGCATGCCTGCCCGTTCTGCCTGTCTGCCTAACTGCCCGTTCAGCCTGCCTACCTGCCTGCCAATTCTGCCTTCTGCCTACCTGCCGGCCTGCCTGCCTGTTCTGCCTGCCTGCCAGTCCGCTCTGCCTGCCTGTCTGCCCGTTCTGCCTGCCTGTCTGCCTGCCCGTTCTGCCAGCTTGCCCGTTCTGCTGCCTTCTTGACCGTTCTGCATGCCTGCCTTTCCGTTCTGCCTGACTTCCCGTTCTGCTTGCATGTTCTGCCTGCCTGCCCGTTCTGTCTGCCTGGACTGCGTGCCCGTTCTGCCTGCCTGCTCTGCCTTGACTTATCGTTTTGCCTTGCCTGCCCTACCCTGTCTGCCTGCCTATAAAAGCATAATACTACTGTAGGTAGGTAATTATGTAGGTGGGTATGTATGTCGGCAGGTAGGTAGGTAGGTAGATAGGTAGGTAGATAGGAATGTCGTTTTTTTGTATATAGGTATGTGTGTGGGTAGGTTGTTAGGTTTGTAGGTAGTTAGGTATGTAGGTAGGTAGGTAGGTAGGTAGGTAGGTAGGTAGGTAGGTAGTTACGTTTGATTTGAGGTTTAATGACCCCATAAACACTTTATAGGACATTTTGGAGACGTTGCTCCCAATTTTGTGGGACTGTTGCCCGACATTGAGATGAAATGACATCTCCAGCCCTGTCGCCAAAAGGATTTATAAGCATGATTGGTCCGACTCGCAGCACTTTGCCCGGGCAGCCTTAGATCTTCCAAGCGGTTTACCAGTACTCATGTGCGGTCGGCTTCAGGTCTGCGTGGAAGCATCATGCAGCCCTTCTATTTCGCGAAGCCCCGATGGGCGTGGGCCGGTAGATAGGGCGGACGGGCAGACAGGCAGGCATGCAGGGGTTTGTTGGTGGGTAAATAGAGAGGTAGATAGGAAAGTTGGTATGTAGGTAGTTATCCACCAAGAAAGGTAGGTAGGTGGACACGTAGGTATGTAGGTAGGTTGTGTCGGTTAATATTATGGATTGTAGGAAGGTAGGTTGGTAAGTAGGTAGGTATAGCGGTTGGGTTTGTACATAGGTAGGTAGGTAAGAATGTCGGTAGTTAGGTAGATAGGTATAGAAGCTGCAGATAAGATTGACAAGGCGGAGCTATCGTTTGTACCTGCCTTAGGAATATTCCATTAACAAAAAGGTAAACCAAGTCACCCGATTGTGTGAATTCAACTGTAACACAAGCATAGCTGCGGCGTATATGACCATTTTGTCCGCTTGTAGAAAGCGTGCGAAAGGCACTACCGAATCTTCTGGTGGACTCAGCGACTTTGACACATATTTACAACACCTGAATAGCTCCGCCAAGTCAATCTTATCTGCGACTACTATAGGTTGAATAGGGTGGGTGGGTACCTACCTACCTACCTTAAACCGAACATTACTACGGGAGGCAGGCACATATCTACACAAAACACACCTACCCTCCCCTCCTTACCTACCTGCCTACCTACCACCTACCTAGGAACCTAACTACGTACATAAATATCTACCTATCTTTCTGTCCAAATCTCACCTACCCTCCCACACCTACCTACCTACCGGTAAGCCCGCCCGCCCAACAGCCATCCAGCCACCAACCCACCAACTCACCCACCCACCTACATACTTACCCAAAACCGACCTACCTTCCTACCCGCCTGTCTTCCAACGTACCTACCCGCCTGCCTACCAACGTACCTGTCTGCCTGCCTACCAACGTACCTGCCGGCCTGCCTACCAACGTACCTGCCCGCCCCCAACGGACCTGCCTGCCTCTGTACTACCTGCCTGTCCGTTCTGCCTGCCTGCCTACCTGTTCTGCCTACATGCCTACCGACCTGTTCTGCCTATCTGCCTGCCTACCCGTTCTGCCTGACTGCCTTTCTACCCATTCTGCCTGCCTGTCTGTCTGCTTTTCCGTTCTGCCCGCCTGCCTGCCTATTCGTTTTATCTGCTTTCCTACCCATTCTGCCTGCATACCTGCCTCCCTGCCTACCCGTTCTGCCTGGCTGCATAACCGTTCTGCCTGCCTGCCTACCGGTTCTGCCTGCCCGTTCTGCCTGCATGCCTGTCCGTTCTGCCTACATGCTTGCCTACCTTTTTTCCAGCCTGTGTGCCTGCCTGCCCGTTCTGCCTGCCCTGCCTGTCTTGCTTGCGCGTTCTACCTTGCCTGCCCTGTTCTGTCTGCCTGCCTTTAAACGTTTACTTCTACTGTAGGTAGGTTAGTAAGTAGGTAGGTAGGTAGGTAGGTAGGTACCTATCTACACAAAATCCACCTAACCTACCTACCTACCTACCTACCTACCCATAGTCCCGCCCGCACGCCTGCCTGCCAGCCCACCCACCCATCAACTTAACCACCCACATTCCTGCCTTAAATCTACATACCTTCCTACCTAACTACCTACCTTCCTACCCAATTTCCTACCTTCATACCTACCTGCCTGCCTACCTGACAACTAACCAGACCCTGCCTGCCTGCCTGCCAAAGACCCAACTGCCATCCCACATCTACCATCCCACTCCTACATATCTACCTACCTACCTTTGCCGGCCTCGGTAGCTCGGTCGGATGCGCGTCTGACTGGTGATCAGGAGGACGCGGGTTAGATACCTGCCGGGGTCGGCAACATTCTTTCGGGGAGATTGATCATGAAATCTTTTCTATGGTCATTCTCTTCCTTCCGCTGATTCAAGAAGGGCTGTTGTCAGTTTATGGCGAAAGAATGTGCACTGTACTGAATAACCGCTTACGTGTAAGTCTGTCCAGGAAAAGTGTGGCTGGGTAAACTGACAAATACTGCCTACCTACCCACCTACATACATACCAAAAAACGACCTTCCTACCTACCTACCTACCTGCCTACTTACCTACCTACAGTAGTAGTATGCGGTTATAGGCAGGCAGACCGGGTAGGGTAGGCAAGGCAGAACGGGAAGGCAAGGGAGGCCGGGCAGGCAGAACGGGCACGCAGGCCAGGCAGACAGAACTGGCCCGCAGGCAGAACGGGCAAGCAGAAGGGGCAAGCAGGCAGAACGGGAAGGCAGGCAGGCAGAACGGGCAGGCAAGCAGCAGAACGGGCAGGCAGGCAAGCAGGCAGAACGCGCAGGCAGACAGGCAGGCAGAACGAGCAGATAGGCAGGCCGGCAGAGCGGGCAGGCAGACGGACAGGCAGGACGGGCGACAGGACGGGCAGGCAAGCAGACAGAACGGGCAGGCAGGTAAGCAGACAGTCAGGCGGGCCGAAAGGGCAATTAGACAGGAAGGCCGAACGGCCAGGCAGGCAGAACGGACAGGCATGCCAAAGGCAGAATGGGCAGCCAGGCAGAACGGACAGGAAGTCAGAACGTGCAGGCAGGCAGTCTGGCAGAATGGGCAGGCAGACACCCAGAACGGACAGGCAGGCAGAACGGGCAGGCAGACAGAACGGACAGGCAGGCAGAACGGGCAGGCAGTCAGTCTGGCAGAATGGGCAGGTAGGCAGGCAGACAGGCAGGCAGAACGGGCAGGCAGGCAGAACGGGCTGGCAGGCCGAACGGGCGGGCAGACAGGCAGTCCGAACGGGCAGGCAGGTAGGCAGGCAAAACAGGCAGGCAGGCAGAATGGTCAGTCAGTCAGGCTGGCAGGCGGCAGAATTGGCTGGCAGGCAGACAGCACGGACAGGTAGGAGGCAGACAGAATGGACAGGCAGGCAGACCAGGCAGGCAGGAAGAGCGAGCAGGCAGACAGACAGACAGAACGGGCTGGCAGGCAGACAGAACGGGCAGGCAGGTAGGCAGGCAGTCAGGCAGGCCGAAAGGGCAATTAGACAGGCAGGCCGAACGGCCAGGCAGGTAGAACGAGCAGGCATGCCGACAGGCAGAATGGGCAGGCAGGCAGAACGGATAGGCAGACAGAACGTGCAGGCAGGCAGTCTGGCAGAATGGGCAGGCAGGCAGGCAGACAGGCAAAACGGGCAGGCATTCAGCACGAACAGGCAGGCAGATCGGGCAGGCAGTCAGTCTGGCAGAATTGGCAGGCAGAACAGGCAGGCAGGCAGACTGGACAGGCAGAACGGGCTGGCAGGCAGGCAGTCCGAACGGGTAGGCAGAACAGGCAGACAGGCAGAACAGGCAGGCAGAACGGGCAGGCAGAACAGGCAAGCAGGCAGAACGGGCAGGCAGAACGGGCTGGCAGGCAGGTGGAACGGGCGGGCAGGCAGGCAGTCCGAACAGGCAGGCGGGTAGGCAGGCAGAACAGGCAGGCAGGCAGAACGGTCAGTCAGTCAGGTAGGCAGGCGGCAGAACAGGCAGAACAGGCAGGCAGAACGGGCAGGCAGGCAGAACAGGCAGACAGAACGGGCAGGCAGGCAGAACGGGCATGCAGGCAGGCAGGCAGGCAGAACGGCCAGGCAGGTAGACAAGCAGAGCGGGCATGTAGGCTGGCAGAACGGGTAGACTTTCCGGCGGAACGGGTAGGCAGGTTGAGCAGGTAGGCCGGCAGATCAGGTAGGCCGGCAGATCAGGTAGGCAGGTGGGCAAGCAGAACGGGTAGGCAGAAAGGCAAGCAGAACGGATAGGCAGACAGGCAAGCTGAACGTGTAGGTAGGCAGGCAGACAGACAGAACCAATAGGCAGGCAAGCAGAACGGGAAGGTTGGCAGGCAGGCAGAACGGGTAGGCAGGCAGGCAGTACGGGGGCAGACACGTACGTTGGTAGGAAGGCAGGCAGGTACGTTGGTAGGCAGGCAGGCAGGTACGTTGGCAGGCATGCAATCAGGCACGTTGGTAGGCAGGCAGACAGGTACGGTGGTAGGCAGACAGGCAGGTACGTTTCGGATATGTAGATAGGTAGGTGTGGGAGTGTAGGTGAGTTTGGGATAGATAGGTAGGTAGTTATGTACGTAGTTAGGTACGTATGTAGGTGGTAGGTAGGCAGACAGGTAGGTATGGAGGGGAGGGTCGGTGTGTTGTGTGTAGATAGGTGCGTGTGTGCGTGCCTGTCTGCCTGCAGTAGTAATGTACGGTTTCAGGTAGGTAGGTAGGTACCCACCCACCCTATTCAACCTACCTATCTACCTAACTACCGACAGTCTTACCTACCTACCTACCCATCCGCCATACCTGCCAACTTTCCTTCCTACAATCCCAAATACTAACCCCCACAACCTACCTACATACCTACGTGTCCACCTACCTTCCTTTCCGGTAGGTAACTACAGACATACCTACCTTCCTATCTACCTCCCTATTTACCTACCTACTAGCCCCTGCATGCCTGCTTGTCTGCCCACCCGCCCTACCTACCGGCCCCCGCCCATCGGGACTTGACGAAATAGATGGGCTGCATGATACTTCCACGCAGAGCTGAAACCGACCGCACACGAGTACTGGTAAACCGCTTAGAGGGTCTAAATATGTTCTGTAAAGGGTTATCCTTTGACAGCAAGGAATGCACTACAAAACTGGAAAATATGGTTTTCTGGACCAGACTAACTAGTTTCGGCCAATTATGCCTCATCAGTGGCGCTCAAATATTTTCAATAAACCGCTTGGAAGATCTAAGGCTGCCAAGGCAAAGTATCAGAATCAGAATTGTTACTGGCGACACGTAAAATGGCATTCATACACCAGAACCTGTGATATGGAAAGTTAGTCCCTAGCTCTAACCAAAGAGGTAAACTTAGTTACACAGTCATCAGCACCTTCAGCTGTACAAATAATCGAATCGGGATGAGCATTCCAATTTCTAGGTTCGGGGGAAGAACGATTCTTTATAAATGTCAGTTCTTGCAGTAAGGGTATGAAACGCCAATGAATGGTGATTTCTACCTACCTACCAACCTACCTACCTACTTATCTACATACCTACATACATATAGTGGTAGAAGTGCTGCGAGTCGGACCATCCATGCTTATAAATCGTTTGGGCGACACGGCTTGAGATGTCATTTCATCTCAATGTCGGGTAAAAGTCCCACAAAATTGGAAGCGACGTGTCCAAAATGTTATATAAAGTGTTGACGGAGTCGTTAAACCTCAAATCAAGCCTACCTACCTACCGACCTGCCTGCCTGCATGCCTAACCACATACATACCTACATACATACAGTAGTAGTGTACGGTTTTAGGTAGGTAGGTAGTCAGGTAGGTAAGTAGGCAGGCAGACAGGTAGGCAGGTAGGTAGATAGGTGGGTTGGTAGGTCTTTAGGGAAGGTAGGCAGGCATGTAAATAGGAAGGTAGGTTCAGAAGGTATGTAGGTAGGCAGGTAGGTAGACATGCTAATTGGTCGGTGGGCAGGCAGGTAATTAGAAAGGTAGGTAGGTATGAAGTTAGGTAGGTAGCAAGGTCGATTTTAGGTAGGTAGGTGGGTGGCCGGGTTGGTGGTTTGGCGTGCAGGCAGGCGGGCGGTCGGCCGGGCCTGACGGGTGGGTAGACAGGTAGGTGGGTTTTGTGTACCCTACCCTGTACCCTACCCTACCCTACCATACCCTACCCTACCTGCCTTTCCAGGTAGGTAACTACCTGCATACCTACCATGCCCTGTCCTGCCCTGCCTACATACATACATCGGCCCTTGCCCGTTGGGGCATGAAGAAATAGATTGGCTGCATGATGCTTCCACGCAGAGCTGAAACCGACCGCACAAGAGTACTGGTAAACCGCTTAGAGGATCTAAATATGTTCTGTAAAGGGTTATCCTTTGACAGCAAGGAATGCACTACAAAACTGGAAAATATGGTTTTCTGGACCAGACTAACTAGTTTCGGCCAATTATGCCTCATCAGTGGCGCTCAAATATTTTCAAAATTTCACAATGGAATCAATGATCCCAAAGGACAAGAAAATATAAACTACACTATGGTGTAGGGCGGGAAGACTTTTTACGGCCGCCACACATTCCCAGACACCAGCTGTAGTGGCGTTAAATATGTTCTAGAAAGGGTTGTCCTTTGGAAGCAAGAAATACACTACAAAACTGGGAAAACATGGAGCGTACAGGTTTTCTGGGCCAAACTAGCTAGTTTCGGTCAATTAGGCCTCATCAGTGACCCTCAAATATTTTCAAAATTTCACAATGGAATCAATGATCCCAAAGGACAAGAAAATATTAATTGCACTATGGTGTAGGGCAGGGAGACTTTTACGGCCGTCACACATTCCCAGACACCAGCTGAAATGACGTTATATATGTTATAGAAATGGGTATCCTTTGGAAGCAATGAATACACTACAACACTGGAAAACATGGCGTGTACAGGTTTTCTGGGCCAGACTAGCTAGTTCCGGTCAATTAGGCCTCATCAGTGGCACTCAAATCTTTTCAAAATTTCACAATGGAATCAATGATCCCAAAGGACAAGAAAATATAAACTACACTATGGTGAACGGCAAGGAGACTTTTACGGCCGCCAAACATTCCCAGACACCAGCTGTAGTGACGTTAAATATATTCTAGATAGGAAGCAAGGAATGAAAACATGGAGTATACAGGTTTTCTGGGCCAGACTAGCTAGTTTAGGTCAATTATGCCTCATCAATGACCCTCAAACATTTTCAAAAGTTTCACAATGGAATCAATGATCACAAAGGACAAGAAAATATAAACTACACTATGGTGTAGGACAGGGAGACATTTTACCGCCGCCACACATTCCCAGATACCAAATGTAGTGACGTTATATATGTTATAGAAAGGGTTGTCCTTTGAAAGCAATGAATACACTACAAAACTGGAAAACATTGAGTGTACAGGTTTTCTGGTCCAAACTAGCTAGTTTCGATCAATTAGGCCTCATCAGTGACCCTCAAATATTTTCAAATTTTCACAATGGAATCAATGATCCCCAAGGACAAGAAAATATAAACTACACTATGGTAAGCCTGCCCACGCAAAGGGGTGCGAGTCGAACCGTCCATGCCTATAAACCCTGTTGGTTTCTTTGGGCGATAGGGATTGAGAAGTAAGGAGTTAGACATTAGAAGTTAGAATGTTAGAAATGTCTTGTGCTAACAGGTATACTCAGCACATGTAATAGAGCCACGTCCATCGGGGCTTGGAGAATAGATCGGGCTCCATGGTGCTTCCACGAAGAGCTGAAACCGACCGCACATGAGTACTCATACAGCGCTTACGAGTGGCAAAGTGGTGCGAGTCAGACCGATTATGCATATTAACCCTATTTGTTCCATTGGGCTGCAGGGCTTGAGACGTAATTTCATCTCAATGTCGGGAAAAAATCCACAAAATTGGAAGCAAGGTCTTCAAAATTACCCAAATAGTGATGACGGGGACGTTAAACCTCAAATCGAACAATCAAGTCTTGGAGACAGACGTCATTATCCATCTGTGGGACTCTTGGTCTTACGACATATAGAGTATCTTTCATGAGTATTCATGCCTTTCATAAAAAGAGTATCTTACAGCCATGTAGCTTTTTTCTGCGCATCTGCGAAGTCTGCGCACTAGGATAAGATTTAGTCATTGAAGTTCGACGTGAAGATAACAGTAACAGCAGCATTACTGCTACTACTACCAGCATCAGCAGTCACACTTATTCAGTCCTTTAAATAAATCTGTTTTCATTGCGCGCATCTTTTATGAAATGAGCACCCACTCTATATACCGTGAGACCAAAATACAATTTCACATCGCAATGGTCCGAGTCTTGCTCGGGTCACATGTGAGATGCCAAGTTCTGCAACGGAATGTCAGGTGGTTTGGGTCCGGGTACTCCGGTGTTTACCCACCTTCTGAATAAACTTTCGGCTCAATATACGTGAAATAATCCTGAAAGGGTCGCTAAACCAAAGCAAAACCAAGAGACAATTGATGGATAATAACATCTATGTGTAAAGCTATTACTTGTACTCGGTATCGATTGACTACGTCACGCTGTTAACCTTCCCGGCATGCTTATGCATCTAAATGATTTTTTGTGAATGTAAATTGGCGTGTTTTGAAAACTTAACACAAGGTTATGCATCTACATGCTATTTTAGCATATGAATATACTTTTACACACATAAAACATCTTAAGCATTTAAAGCGAAAAGTTCATGCATCTAAAATCATTTTTATCATTTAAAGCTAAAATATAATTGTAATTATATTTTGCATTTAAAACAAGTCTATAGCAGTTAAACAAACATTTGTACATCTGAAACAAAAAATTATTGAACCTTAAACATTTTATACCATTTAAAGCTAAAATAAAATTAAAATTAAAGTTTGCAATTAAAACAATTTTATAGCAGTTAAAAAAAAAATCACATCTAAAACAAAAAAATATTGCACCTACATAACGATTTTGCATTCAAATACTTCAATATATCATTTAAATGTATTTTATGCATATACATTTTATTTATTGAATTTTGCAACATATCCCACGCCATAGAAATGACCCGAATTACATATGGTTCAAGCCCCAAAGTCTTTCGGATCCTTACGAGACACATGTTCATGCTGCTGCCTAACACAACAGCCTCTAATACTGGCACAGCATGCAACGCTTCATATGTCTGTTAACTTTAGCCATAAACTCCAAAAGCCTGTCCTGGCGATTCGGACCATTCGAGCATATAAACCATATCGTTTTCACTGGGCGGCAGGGATTGGAATGTCATTTTATCTAAATGTCGGGTAAAATTGCACACAAAACTGGAAGTAATGTCTCCAAACTGACCTAAATAATGTTAATGGGGGTGTTAAACCTCAAACAAAGTAAACAAACAATCTAACAGAGAAGCAGAAATATTGATCAATTAAAGTCTGTTATTTAGGGGAATGACTTGGCAGATTTTCCACATTTTTAAAAAGGGGACAACTTTCGGAACTTCCTGTTTGCTTTTCTATAAGCTTTGTCCAACGAAAAAGGGGTCTACTCTTAAAGGAAAGAATGTGCTCCTAAGGAGCAAATTCTTTCCTTTAAGAGTTGACCCTTATTGACATGGGAGACTAAAATACGCTTGAAAGAGTTGCCTTCCCTGAAGGTGTATGTATTCCACTTAAAGTCTGAAAAAAAAAAAAATATTTGTCACTTAATTGCTCGACTCGAAGGTTAGTAAAATATTTGGGCGGATTTTTGCGTGCTTTTTCGTGATTTTATGGTCCCACCCTTTTAAACGTTGAAACCTTCCTAACAACTGGACAAAAATGGGCGGGAAAAAATAGAAGAAACCCTGAAAAATCAATAAGTCTTAACCCTTATCCTGCTGAATAAATAAATTTAGACACAGCCATTGCCGATTGCCAAACATTAAAATGTCTTAACATTATTCACAAGCTGCATGGCAAACCGTGTGAGACCTCATCTCTGTTTGCAAAAGTAGGGGTTGTTATGGGTTAAATATACACTAAAGCCACTTTATAACTGAGCCTCCTGTTGTGCCCATTTCTGTTTGTTTGTTTGATTTGAGGTTTAACATCCCCTTCAACACTGTATAGGTCATTTTGGAGGCGTTGCTTCCAATTTTGTGGGACTTTTACCCGTCGTTGAGATGAAATGACATCTCAAGCCCTATCACCTAATGAAACCAATAGGGTTTATAAGTATGGATGGGCTGCCTCGCATCGCTTTGCATGGGCAAGCTTAGATCCTCTAAGTACTCGTGTAGTTTGCGTGGTAGGCTCAGGCAGCCCGTTTATTTCTTCAAGCCCCGATGGGCGGGGGCCGACCATTTCTGTATGCATTGGAATTGCACAAGGAGGATAAATTACAAGGATTCGTGTCAAAAATACATTGTGTATAAAGAAGTTGAAAGCAAAATGTGGGACAAAGGGTTAATTCTTTCATGGGGGTTTAAAATATTAGGCAATTGTAATTATCAGTTCTCAACAAGCTGTTGTATGATAAGCGACACTATATCAAGGCGAGATGCAAAGGACTAAACTCGACCATTATAGATAAAGGTATGCACATGTATGTAATCAGACCGGACAGTCGTCGGCAGTCGCGAGCGGACGACAAAGGCGACCAGCGGAAAAGGGAAGCTCCCCCGACTGCCACCGAGTGTAAGCTGGGAAAATAGTCCCGGACTGAGATCCAAACTTTCGTTCAAGTCCTAAATTCCACTTTTTATGTAAACGGTGTAGACCACGATCAAACGCCGCGTACTGTGACGCCTGGTCTGAGTCTCCATTGCTTGCCAAGCCCCTCACAGCGAACATTCTCTACTGAAATCATAAACGCTAATTGGTGATTGATTTTTACATGACCCGTGGCGTAATCTGAAGGCGGGATGGAGTAGAGATTTTTGACAGTCGCTTAGCTCCGCCATCTGCTGTGGGTTAACCGGTATACGATGGTGATGTTAAGTATTGATTACAGTTACTTTGACATAGTTGTCACTTGTTACACCAATTCCGGTGTAGCGTGTCTGTGTTTTTTGACGTATCTGCTCTTTAATGAACCGACGGGATATGCCGTATTGCTTACTTGCTGGGTGCGCGGTTGTAAAAGTAAATAAAATCTAAAACCATGCAGCTTGACATCCCTTAAAAATGGACTCTTCCACTCTCTTCAGAATGTCGGCCATTACATGTACTTTCAGTTAAACCAACAGATCGAAACGAAGTGCTCGTTTGGAAGTTTCGATTTTTAACCTCATGGCTAACAGTCGAGGTTAGTTTTCTATGTACTTTTTTCATATTAAACGAATAGTTTGATGTTCTGTTTAAAATTGATTCGATATATGGTAGAATACGAGTGCAATATGTTTGACCTACATTTTCCGTCGAGGCTTAGTTGATAAGAGCACTGAATCTTAATTATAAGGTCTCTCACCGCTGTGGTTGGAGCCTGGCTCTGGTCAAATGTTCTGCAACAGAAGGTCAGGTGGTTTCGCCCACCTCTATTAATGATCGGCTCGATATGAGTGAAATAATCATGAAAGACCGTAAAACCAAAACAAATATATATATTCTTAGAACTTTAAAGTGAAATGATAGAATGTAAAATATTATGACTGGATGTAATGGTTGGACAAAATAAAGTAATTATACTAACACGTATAAGGGTAGTGTAGCAACGCCATCTTCTGGCTTAGGACTCAGTCTCCTGAATGGTAAACATTTTGCTTGAATCGGATGGTCTTTCTACATTTTTTCTAATTTTTCGACCAAAAAGTAAGTCCAAATCTGTCACCAACACTATACTGGCCTCGGTAGCTCAGTCGGATGCGCGTCTGACTGGCGATCAGAGGGACGCAGGTTCAATACCTCCCGGGATCGGCAACATTGTTTGGTGGAGATCGATCATTAAATCGTTTCTATGGCCATTATCTCCCTTCCGCTGATTCAAGAAGGGCAGTTGTCAGTTTTGGCGAAAGAAAGTGCACTGTTCTGGTTAACCGCTAACGTATAAGCCTGTCCAGGAAAAGCTGACCGGATCAAAATTGACCTGAAATAGTGTTGACTCCAGTAAAAAAAAGCACACTATCGAAATGTAAACAAATGACCATAACAGTTGAAACAATATCTGAATGAAGCCAACGAAGCTTCCAACTTAACGGACGTTGGTGTAGACGGTCAAAAACATGAAATCCGTGGTTTTAGTGGGACAGTACGAATGAGAGACAATACAGATCCAACATACACTCAAAATTTGAACTCGAAACTCGAAGTTTTCAACTCGATACTCGAAGTTTTCAACTCGAAACTCGAATATTTCAACTCGAAACTCGAATATTTTAACTGGAAACTCGAAGTTTCCAACTCGAAACTCGAAGTTTTCAACTCGAAGTTTTGAACACGAAATATTTGAACTCGAAACTCGAATGTTTCAACTCGAAACTCGAATATTTGAACTCGAAACTCGATACTCGAAAAAAGAAACCCTCTTCCAGAAGGGTCTAGTTGTTTCATGTTTGTGATTCTTTCCCTTTGGTGTCTCTGGTGGGAGCTGTGGGTTAATTGTATCAATTCCTGATCATTGCATTCACTTCTACTTTCCATATACGGTTTGCAAATCGGCGATCGTTTCCTACAGTGCCTTTTTCTAATCTTACGCATAATTTTATAACTATCAGTTGCTCTTCAACAGTGATATCCGTCATTTCACAACGGAGGTCGTTTATAATGACGGCATCATCGTAACGTCACTTTTCACACGCCGATACTTTGACGTCAGTTTCTTGCTGATTTCGTGCTGAATAAACATTCTAACTTTCTTTCAATATACCGCGCGATATGACACGTGATTAAAAAGTAAAATGCAAAAGAAACGAGATTTTCGACTACCCCTCGTGGGTATATTCGATTTATTATAATACTTGTAAATTTTACCGCCGAAAAAACTAAACTTTTAGGTGAAAAATTGTGATATTTTGTTCTTTCTGCTCAAAATACAGATTGTTGGTACTCGTAAGAACCGCCTCATCGAGGCGATTCAAACGAGTACCAACAACCTGTATTTTAGAGCAGAAATAAAAAATATTGTTTACCCTTGTTAATCCCCGTTTTACTATATAAAGTGGGTTTCCAGGGGGGGGGGGGGGGGGGGGGTAAAAATTATGTGGGCGTGTTTTCATGATGCAATGGGTAATTTTGAGATTATTTGTTTTATTTCTCTATTTAAACATCTGTTGTGAGCATTCGTTGAGAACGCCTCGATGATTCAAATTCAACAATGCCTACGTTATATACTGAGGGACCGACAAGAAAGGAATGAAATTATTCCTTAATTACTTTTTGTTATCACTTCACATATTATAGCTCACTGATGAGGGATGAGGCCTACTTAGCCGAAACAAGCTTAACCGGCGCAGAAAATTGTACAGTTCATACTTTTAAGTTCTGTGTTGGATTATTTGCTTCGAACGGATAATCCGGATAACATATTTTCCATGATCTGCAGTTACTGAAAGAAATGCTCAGATTTGGAAATGGTAACCTGATTTCAATAAATTTTCCCGATTATGTGTTAAAATTAATTCTTCCATTTTCGACCACGTTATGTTTCACAAAGCTGGGCGTCTACTACTCAGCTATGGGTTGCTCCAAGGGTGTAGTTGACGCCTTCTCCAGTTGTTGAACTCTGCGCAGTGCATCACTGACTATGCTGAGGTCGCCTTTCACCTCACTTACGACGTATGCGATGTTTCGTGTGTTGTCCAGCACGTCTACTGACTGTGTGTAGGGATTGTAACGAACAGCGAATGGTCGTTGTATCGAACTCGCAAAATTTCTGAAATAAAGAAAATTCTGCTATTTAACCCAGCTTAAAGTAAGGCTAATTCTTCTTTGAAAATCATATCTAAAAGTTTCCCGTTGTTCTTTCTTTGTGTTTTCTGTACCCAGTGTGCTAATCTTAAAAATGGTCTTAAATTTAAGACATTGTTTTGAACAATCGCAAAAGTGATCTGAATGTAGACATTTTGTATAGAAAGGACTTAAATTCCTGTTCAGACGAACAATGTACACAGAAGCAAAATTGTTTTCGCAGCGAACTGACCGTTCAAATGACATTTTTTTTTGTTTTATACTGAGCAGTGAAAACAATGCATATCTGATAGAAAAAAAGTGATATTTTCACAGTGTGAAATATAAATTATATTTACATACTGTGAAAAATAACAAGACCTTGTTATTTTTACAGTAGCAGCCCGGTCTACAATTTTCGCCAAACTTATAAGTTATCGATTAAAAATGGCGATCTGTTTATGTTTTGCAATTGACGGTTGTGACGTCATAACAAAGTAAAAAATTGTGACGTAAGACCCGATTGATCAATTATAGTAAGTGTCCGAAATAAAATAAAAAGAAAATTTACTTTTTTGAGATGGTTATCAAAAATATTTCATAGAGTGTGTTGAAAACATCAGAATTTTCAGTCGTGCTTCGCACTCGTAAAAATTTTGATATTTCCAACACACTTGATGAAATATACTTTATAATCATCTAAAAAAGGTAAATATCCTCTATTTACTCCATATTGAAAATAGTTAAATCCGCCTCAACTACTTGAATCCAAACTGCTTTAACTGTCAATTCGAAACAACATACTACGCATTACATATAGCATCTGTGTGCCTAGCGTCCAGAAAAGGGAAACTGCAAATAAAGTAGACCCAGATCTGACGTCACTGAACGCTGAATTTAGCCTGTTTGCTTAAAGTACAGGCATTTATTATTAAACTTTACCGCAAAGAAAACAAAAGCTTGACACTCCCACAAGGATTTAATGGACCGATAGTCATATGTTGGCTAAAATAGATTAGAACCATAACTAGAATTTCTAAACAAAAGAGATGTTTACGCCAATGTACGTTATTTCAGTGTGATATAAGTCGAATCGAATTCGGTGCCGTCTGAACAGGAAACTGTATGAGTGTTCTTTCTGAGCATTTTTATTTTTGGTTTTAGGTCCTATTAAGATTTTTTCACTTATTTCGAGCCGTTCATTAATCAGAGGTGGTCGAAAACCGTAGTTTGTTAAACAATTATTCGCCCTACATAAAAAGTGTTTTTTCTCGCTCCATCACGTTAAAAGCACATGTTTAAAGACCCCTTTGGACCCCATTTTATACAGAGAATACTGGGAATTACAGGGGTTTAAACTATTTCATTTTTTCCTACTTTTTACTCGAAAATCCGCATTGTGTGCGACTCTTCGAGCGGTGTTTTTGGTGGATATAATGAAACAAACATCTTCTGAAAAAAGTAGATGCACAGATATAAAAACGCCATTGTAGCATAAGTATATATTATCGTCTCTCTCTCTCTCTCTCTCTCTCTCTCTCTCTCTCTCTCTCTCTCTCTCTCTCTCAAGTTTCCTGGTGCCGTTCTGGCAAGCTACCATTTAGAATGTATCGATACAGTGTACTTTAGCGTGCCACATCGAACATCTGATTAACATGTCTCGTGTCCTTAATTTTCTCATATATCCTCTGGGATGTGTGGGACTGGATTGGTCGGTGGATTGACTGGTCAATTAATCGGTCGAGCAATCGATATGATCTTTTAGAAAGCATCGTTTTAATGATGTTTTTTGAATACTCGTTCATAAGGGTAATGAATAGTTGTGGTGAGCAGATGGTTTGGGTTAGGTGCGGACAATGTGCTCCTACAGGATCATTTCTGTCAGGACCCTCGCCGCCTATATTATATATGTCACAGCGCCTGAAGCATGGGAATTGCGTTTATTCCTCATTTTGGCATATAGCTTATCCTAGAAGTAACCGTAGCATTTCTCAATATGTAAATACCCATACCATTTTTCTCTTACATTCACACATCTCTACACATTTTTGTTGGGCGAACATAAATTAAGGTGTCAGAGTGGAATGGCTGTATTGCAGTCTACAGATAGGTAACGGACTAGAACAATGTATGCATTGGACTTTTCCATAGTGGCTGTTATATGGTTTGTCGCAAATGTAGCTTTCATTGCCTCCACTTCTATTTTTTATATTCGAATATTATTTTTAATCTATTATCTTGATAAAAATAAAATTCCATTCTCTACATTGCAGGTATGAAGTTTTTACGCTATCTACAAGAAAATTATTTCAGTCATTTTATAATTGTCATTGCACTCCTACTACTAATCAAGCTTGTGATAATGAGATAAAAACCCCGGTTCAGCTATTGCACAGTATAGCTCGCTCTCTGTAGTACACATTAATTTTAGTATACGAAATAAAACTGATTCTGTCGGAAAAAGTTTTGTCCGATTTTGATATAAACTCATTTAGCGTTAGGGATGTCAACAGAAATATTTATAACCTGACACTTCAAAAGAACTTATTCACTCTCGACATCTACTGTGAAAAATCTATCTAGATCAAACTGACAGTCAAACATCAAATGTTTAATAAGCATATCTGATGTTTTACTTTTCTATGGATTCAATCTCAAAATTCATAACAAAGCACTGGAACTATTAGACAACATTATAATTGTAGGAGAATTGAATGAAGGCCAACTAAACCCCTATTAAAACGATGTCTTGATTATTTATACACAAATTAACGTAATAAATGGACCAGCACGACAAAATGCATTGCCGGATTTCCGATATTATAGAGAGGACTAATTACGCATGGATTAAGGAATCATTAAGGTACGCGACCTTTTAAGTGACCACTCTACTAAGTTCATAACCTTACCTTTTATTATGAACTTAAAAAGTTATATACACGTAAAGTTTGGTTATATAAAAATACTTAATACTGAAAGAAAAACTTACGATTGATCATGTCATAGAACAACAAGTAAGGTCACTCAGGTTGTTTTAACCGAAATAGTAAACTCTTATATATTCCTATTCAAATATGTTCCATGGAAGGGTTATCCTTTGGAAGCAAGGAATATCCAACAGAACTGAAAAATATGAGTGCAGCAGTTTTTCTGGACCAGACTAGCCAGTTTTGGCCAATCAGATAAAAATAAAAAATGAGTTCCTTTAAGAGCAACGAAAACATTCATAAGAAAGAAGATGGGTCATACTACGTAGTTTCGGCTAATGCCTAATTAGTGACCCTTATATATTTTCAAAATTCCACAGGACAAGAAAATATAAACTGCGGGGTGATTTTTCAAATCAGTTACAGTTAGGCTAGATGACCAACGAAGTACGGAGAACTTCAAGAGCAAGATACAGAATTTAACATTAAGCAATTTGAACAGGCAATTAATTCGACTGGCAACATAAAGATATTTTCGAAATTGAGTTAACAACTAGAAAGAAAAGCATACAAAAGATTTTTTCATCAATTCAGAATTAACAGTATCGAGTTTTCATATATATATGTATATATAAACGTTGGTTTTGGAAAAAAAAATCAACATTTTGTGAACAAAAAAAAACACGTGTTTTCACATTTCTGCAATATTGAGTGACGACTTCAGATGAAAAACAAATTCATCGTACAGGCATTGTAAAAGCCGAATATCTAAATGATAACTTTGTATCAATTTTGAGAGTTGATGACACCAATACAGAATTTCCGACTCTTAATCATAAAACGATGAACTGACTAAGAAATGTCACATCGAAAGAAGCTGTAATCGAGATATATGGCATCAATATTAAAATGCTTATTGAATTTCAAAATCTATATTGACAGCTTTATCTGACATTATAATCCGTTCGTTTATGGCATGGTTGTTAACTCGATTATCTCTGTTCGGGCTTATCGGAGTCTAACTGTTCAAGCTTTTCGTTTGCTCAAGCATTTACGTTATTTCATGCTGTCAAATCCACACCGTTGCCTTAATGCGGACTGAACAAATTATTTGTCTATATCGCGACGGAGACAGACTTTTCTCTGTCGCGGTTTACCTTTGTTCTAGTTCGTTTTTGAATGTATGTTTCGCTTATATCTTTTTGTTTTGGATAAACAATTGGCCATTCTTTGGGAAAGTAGCTGTCCTTTTGGCTTTCCGCTATTGATATTTCTATTAGGATCTAGTTCAGTCATTCTTTCATCTTTATGTTCCTTTCCCTTTAGGGTCTCTGATCGGATGTGTCTATTTATTGTATTGATTCCCGATCATTGTCTTTGCTTCCATTTTTTATTAATCTAAATAGAGTTTGACTCAGTGTTTCTGCTTTATTTAATAAAAAACTACAATTAAAATTTTGCCGGCTTTGCCTCCAAAAGACATATTCTCATGTGAAGGAGCTAAACAGACTGCAGCAGTTGAAAGAGTACCAAAACGTACCCTGCGAACAAATGTACAAGAATTAAATCCTGTATTCAAGCATTTGCATAAAAAAAACAGAATTTATATTTGACACAAAAAATAAAATACAAACTTGGAACTAATAATAACTGTTTATGACCTTTATGAAAGAAAAAAAAATCCTCTTCCAGGAGTTCCAAGACGGTTCTTCTGTAGCGGTTTATTTTTGTTATTGTTTGTCTTTGGTATTTTGTGTCGCTTGTGTTATTTTATTTTGGATAGCCTATTGGCCATTTAGTGAGAAAGTAACTGTCCTTTTGGCTTTCCGCCTTTGATGTTTCTATAAGGATCTGTTATTTCATGTTTGTGTTTCTTTCCCTTTGGTGTCTCTAATGTGAGATGTGGGTTAATTGTATATATTCATGATCATTGCCCCCATTTCTACTTTAATTCCACGACCCTCTGGATTGAGTCGTGCACTCTTAACACTGCACTATCAAACTTGCAAAGGGAAAAAATTGTGGTAATACGGAGAAAACTTCTAAAGAAACTGTAATTTCAAAAAATGGCAATTTTCTCTAAAACATTGATCCCTGGTGTCATGGTGCCATTTATTGATTATTTATGAAAGGGGTACCTGCAAAGAAGCCACAGTCCAAATATGAAAGCAATCAAATGAAGAAAAAAGGTAATATATAACTTTGAAAAATGTTAACCCAAAGGTAAACCTCGGAAGCCGCCCGACGCCCACCCGCCGCCCGAACATTTCTTTTTTTATAAAGACGGATTTATTTAAAAAAATGAAATGCATATTCTATGAGTAGAAATGCACTTCAATAAAATATCGTAAATAGAATATTCGAAAGGAAGACTCGCCCTGCCCAACTTATCTGTGGCTCTAATACCTACACGGAAATAGACAACTATCGTTAATGCATGCACGACTGCGCAATAACTATAATAACCTAAATAACGATCTATTCAATAATTTTCTACGCTCAGATCGTGAGAATGGTACCGAAGATGCTGATCATCATTTTCAGTGCATTAGATATACACCGCAACGGGTAATCTTGTTCAACTCAAGAAAAATGTCCATAAATGTTTCAACACATCATGTCAACAAGTCCGTGTAATGAACGTATGTTAAATAGAGAGCACTGGAATTTGCGGGGTAAACATTGTTTTGCTTATTTCTGCTCCAAGATCTAGGTTGTGGGTACTCGTTTTAACCGACTCAAAGAAATAAGAAGACTTTTACACATTTTCATCAGAAAAGCAAGCGTTTTGGAGATATGAAAGAATGCTCTTTGTCACACGAGTGTGTTATCGTAATGAGATTCTTTTTGGAAATCATAACGTTAGTCTAGAAAATCATATCATATTGTTCTGTGCTGGCCAGAACTTTATCAAAACGTCAACTCGTTTTCATAACTAAGTCGTTAGAATATTAAATGAACTTGTTTTCGTTAGTATACTATATTGGTGGTACCATGGCAGGAAATATAATGTATAACCTCTCACTATCCAATCTTTCACCTTACATCCTCGATTTTCGAAATATACAGTGCATTGTTTGCTGTTGTTTTCACTTCTTATCATTTCATATGTGCGTTGCAGGGAAAGGACTGTTACAAATGCTGTGGGAACTTGTGGACCAACCAAACGGCTCAGTTTGTTGCAATAAAACATGTTTAACTAAACCAACGCCGTTTTCTCTGTCCATAAACATTAAAACCATGTATAAAACATACAATACATTCTGAAGTGTTGGTGGGATTTCATCAAGGAACTTGCGACAAGAAAGCAGCAGCTTTTACGTCAATACCCAGAACACATAGAAGATATTTGATTTCTTCAGTGTAAGATCGAATTTTATTTGACAGAATGGACGCCAAAACCAGTATTTTCACGAGTGGCTCAGCCACGAGTGAAAACGCCAGTTTTGGTGTTCATGAGTGAAATAAATATTGGTATTGCACTGAAAAAAGTCAAATTTTCTTTTTCTTTCAAGCTTCCAAACGGCAATATTTAGCTTCACTAATCGCATCACTCATCCTCGGAGAAAACTAACTTTGTTCCTGTTCATTTCGTGTCAATTTAGTGGTGTCCAACGTGTTTATTGGGTATAATATTGGGTGTAAACTAAAAGTGTGTACCTGAGAAATAGCCTGGGATGACATTATTATGAATGGTTACTGAAATAATTAAGAGAGTATTTTCCCAAAGCAGTTGTGGGCTGATCTAACAGCGCGCAACAAAATACGTGAAGTCAGCGTCGAAACTAACGTCATTAGCATACTCCTGACGTGTAAATGATCTAAGCGTCAATTCTAATACAGTTCGTTTTCGTTTTCAGTTATCGAACAATAGATTAACTGACCACAGAATTAGATTTGAAGAAAAAATTAATCCCAAACAATGAACAATAAAATTGATATCAGTCACAGTTTGAAACAGCGACAATTTCTATTTCGATTTCACTGAGAAATCCCTTTATTTCTTTGAAAAGCATGTAAGAAATAAAATTACCTATGGTGACGCTCACGTAGATAAAGTACCGACAGGCATTAAGTATTAATACCAACATTCAGTGAATGGAAACAAAGCGTTGAAGGACATTATTCTAGAAACACTGATTAAGAAATAGATTAGCTCTAGCAGTGAATTGTTGAATAACTAGAGCCAGTGTTTATGAAACACAATGCCCCAACTGCTTGACCCTAACACTGCCTGACCCTAACAGTGCTTGTCCCTAACAGTAATTGAGATATCTTTTTTTTTATTTGGGTGCAGTGCTGAAATTTTAGAAGGAACATAAAACAAGAAAAACGGAAGTTAATCAGGTCATTTATTTATCATCCCATACCAGTGTTTTAAGTTACAGGACAATAGCTCATACAATTTTAGAGATACAGTCAAACCCGTCTTAGTGTCCACCTCTATTGAGAAAGCAACCTGTCTTAAGCAAGCATGCATTAAGTTTCCAAAAAATGCAAATGCATTAAAATTCACCTAATCAGTTCATCTACTCATCATCCTGAACAAGCCTGTAAAGTTTCAGGGCAATAGCTCAAACAGTTTTTTGAGATATCTTGCTTACAAGCTTAAAACGCGCAAAATTTCAAAGGGGCATAACTCTAGAAAAAAATTGGATTTTTTGTCAAAAGTTAATCAGTTCATCTTCTCATCATCCCCAACCATTCTGAAAGGTTTCAGGGCAAAAGCTCATACCGTTTTTGAGTTATCTTGCTTACAAGCTTAAAACACAAAAAAAATCAAAGCGCCATAACTGAAGAAATAAATTTCGGATTTTTTTTTCAAAAGATAATCAGTTCAGCTACTCATCATCCTGAACCAGCCTGTAAATTTTCAGGGCTATAGCTCGAACAGCTTTTGAGATACATGTATCTTGCTTACAAGCTTAAAACACGCAAAATTTCAAAGGGGCATAACTCAAGAAAAAAATGGATTTTTGTCAAAAGTTAATCAGTTCATCTTCTCATCATCCCCAACTATTCTGTAAAGTTTCAGGGCAATATCTCAAACAGTTTTTTTAGTTATCTTGCTTACAAGCATAAAATGCAAAAAAAAAAAAAAAAAAAAAATCAAAGGGCCATAATTCAAGAGAAACATTTCGTTTTTTTTTTTAAAGTTAATAAGTTCATGTACTCATCATCCCAAACCAGTCTGTAATGTTTCAGGGCAAAAGCTCGAACAGTTTTTGAGATATCTTGCTTACAAGATTGCAAAGTATTTTACAAAAGGCCTACACTAAAGACAGGGGCATAATCCTTCGGATGTTTTTCAAAAGTTAATCAGTTCATCTACTCATCATCCTGAACTAGCCTGCAAAGTTTCAGGGCAATAGCTCAAACAGTTTTAAGCTTACAAGCTTGAAACGCGCAAAATTTCAAAGGGGCATAACTCAAGAAAAAAATGGATTTTTTCAGATGTTAATCAGTTCATCTTCTCATCATCCCCAACCATTCTGTAAAGTTTCAGGGCAATAGCTCAAACAGTTTTACAGTTATCTTGCTTACAAGCTTAAAACGCAAACAATTTCAAATGGCCATAACTCAAGAAAAAAATTCGGATCTTTTTCGATTTAAACAGTTCATCTACTCATAATCCATAACCAGTCTGTAAAGTTTCAGGGAAAACTCGAACAATTTTTGAGATATCTTGTTTACAAGATTTCAAAGTATTTTTTGAAAAGGGGCAAAACTCAAGAAAGGGGCATAATCCTGACAAAAAAAATCAGATTTATGTCGTAAGTTAATCAGTTCATCTTCTCATCATCCCCAACCATTCTGTCAAGTTACAGGGTAATAGCTCAAACAGGTTTTTAGTTATCTACCTTACACACTTAAAACGCAAAAAAAATCAAAGGGCCATAACTGAAGAAAAAAAGTTTGGATTTGTTTCAAAAGTTAATCAGTTCATTTACTCATCATCCTGAACTATCCTGTAAAGTTTCAGGGCAATAGCTCATACAATTTTTGAGATATCTTGCTAACAAGCTTCAAACGCGCAAAATTTCAAAGGAGCATAACTCAAGGAAAAATTATTGGATTTTTCTTCAAAAGTTTATCAGTTCATCTTCTCATCATCCCCAACCATTCTTTAAAGTTTCAGGGCAATAGCTCAAACAGTTTTTGAGTTATCTTGCTTACAAGCTTAAAACACAAACATTTCAAAGGGCCATAACTGAAGAAAAAAAATTTCGGAGTTTTTTTTCAAAAGTTAATCAGTTATCTTGCTTACAAGCTTAAAACGCAAAAAATTTCAAAGGGCCATAACTCAAGAAAAAATATTTGGATTTTTTTCAAAAGTTGATCAGTTCATCTACTCATCATCCTGAACCAGCCTGTAAAGTTTTAGGGTAATAGCTCAAACAGTTTTTGAGATATCTTGCTTACAAGCTTAAAACGTGCAAAATTTCAAAGGGGCATAACTCAAGAAAAAAAATTGGATTTTTGTCAAAAGTTAATCAGTTCATCTTCTCATCATCCCCAACTATTCTGTAAAGTTTCATGGCAATAGCTCAAACAGTTTTTTTAGTTATCTTGCTTACAAGCTAAAATGCAAAAAAATTCAAAGGGCCATAATTTAAGAGAAAAATTTCGGATTTTTTTCAAAAGTTAACCAGTCTATCTACTCATCATCCCAAACCAGTTTATAAAATTTCAGGGCAAAAGCTCAAACAGTTTTTGAGATATCTTGCTTACAAGATTTCAAAGAATTTTTTTTTTTTTTGCAAAGGGGCATAACTCAAAAAAGGGGCAAAAACCTGACGAGAAAAAAAAAAAAGAAAACACGGGTCAATTATTTTTTCATAAGGAATCCATATATGAAATTTCAAAAACCTAGCACCAAAGGTTCAACGGACCGACAATCTGTGATTTTATTAATCACCTTTTCATTGCTAGCGTTGATCGTTTTCGATTGTTACACACTAAAATCGACCATAATTCTATTATTTGCACTCTCCAGCTCTGCTGCCATGGTTAGAAGTAAACCCGCAAACACTTTTGATTGCAAAGCATCCATTTATATAACTTATATCGTTTTTGGTTTGAGAAAATGACGTTACACCTTCTAACGTTAATGAATCTACGAGTGAAGTCGTAAAACTTTGACGTTTTGTGTCACGTTCTTACAGGGAGATAAAATAATAAACTACCTCATTCGTTCTTTGGCTTCTTCAAAACTGTCTGTATAGAAATAGACGTCCTGGAAGGTGGTGATCAGACATTCTTGGGTGCAAGTGGTCATCGGGTCAAACGGTATTTTAGTCGCAGTGTCCGTCAAAGCATGCTGAAATACAATACAGGTCAGGAGTTAATTACATGTTTTATGCTTTACTCACCGCACTGAGTGAAATGGCGTATTTGAGCATGTGCGAACAAAGACAACTCAGATCAGACCACTTTCTGATCAGAATTTTCGCTGTGCGGGAAGAGGGCATCTTCATACAGTCAGGGAAGACAGTATTCTGATAAAGTTTGAGTACAGACTGATTTGAGACTTCGCTGGGCGTATACGCTCTAACATTACGCAAACATGCCTATACAAATACATTGCCAACTTTATCGCCGAAAAAATCAAAGCGCCAACAGGCACTGAAATGACAGATTCTGTGAAAAACCAGTGCTTCTGCTGAAGTGCACGACCAGCCGGATGCTTTTAGCTTTATGAGTGTAACCATATATGGGTATGGCGGCCATTTTGGTCATGTGACCTGGACCTAAAACGGCTCCCCCAATAAATGCGCCTTATCGTAAGGAGCAAAAATATATCTTATACTTTTTAGTACTGTATTCTGAATGGTTTGCAGGATAAAATGCATTCTCACTTTTCCAATACAAAAGCATATGTGTCAAAGTTTGACCTAGGCACAAAGAAGGTCACCATTTTAGCAATTTATGATGGGCTTACGTCCCAGATGCTATTTATCAAGTTTCGTGGAAATCTGCCCAGTGGTTCTGGAGAAGACTATTTTTGAAGGGTTTTTACCATATATGGCTTGGCGGCCATTTTGGTCATGTGACCTGGACCCCATGAGCAAATTTTGGTTTCCCCCATCCCATAGAGGTCCCATATGAAATTTGACTTCAATCGGCCCAACGGTTTCCGAGGAGAAGCAGTTCGAAAATTTTCACATTTTTCGCCTCGGCAAGGCTATACTAAATGGATTGTAATACTTCGCAAGTTCATTGGTTAGATCTCATTGATATCTTTCAGTATAACAAAAATTGTTTAAATATTCAAAGCGGTTAAGACACTATCACCAATTTTCACAAACGGGTTACGGACGGACAGACAGACTGACAGAATGACACGGTGATTTTAGGGCACTCTAAGAAAATCAACCGACATCAGTCGGTCGCTTTTCTGCGGGTCGTGCAGTTCAGATTTACTTTCTTAAGTGATAAGGACAATGGCGCTGGAGTGCTGATTTTTAGTTTGATTCACAAAACTGAGGTGAATCGGCTGTTAAACACTTTCATCTTCATTTTACTTGGACATTATAAATAAAACAACATGCAAATGACTACCCAGCAGGCACAAGTCGCTAGGGCAACATCAAATCAACGTCGAATGACGTTGCACCGACGTTTATGTGACGTCACAATTACGTCATGTGCCTGCTGAGATAGTTGCCAGTTTTATGACAACACATAGCCACAACTTTCTTGTAAAAGCTTACACTTGTTGACTGAGATGTGTTTCGCGGCTTAGTCAAGAACCTGCCTTATGTCGTGCGCTACAATAAAGGAAAACACTTTTTGTGCGATGTTTGAAGTTTTGCGGCATGTGACTAATTATTTATCACAACATTGTGCTTACATATTCAGTTATTTAGACCTATACAACAGAATTGGACAGTGATAACTGTTAGGAGTTTATTATTGCTGGCTTGCTACCGTAGCGTCACGTACTTCGCATTTAATTAGGTCATGTAAGTGTTATGAGTCTGTACCCTTTCAGCCCTTTATAGCCAAGTACAGATACCTACAGATGCAAACAGTGCAGAACCTGGTGAGATGGCTCATAATGATACACCGCATACGGTTCTACATGGTTTGACATGCTATTGACGACTATTGACTAGACACCCAATTTACATGTGTAGAATGGACGCGTACAAATTCAGTGACTGAAGAGTGAACTGGAGAAACTCGTGGGTTGAAGGGGTAAAATCTTAACCTGGCCAGTAACTGTTGTGTGCGGGTCAGGACCAGACAAAGCGGCTTGGCCGATAATCAAAAGTTAAATACAGCTTATTATACGGTCTATTTTCTTTATTTTTCAAAGTTTATCTAGATACTTAAATGGTGTGCACTGATTGTAGCTCTATACATATTGTTTTTTTTTTTTTTTTTCTTTTCTAAAAATATACAAAGGTACTTTAATGGCGTATTGATACAAATATAATTAATCATAACCCATTTTGTACTAATATTATCACTTATCTGACGAAGATTTCATTTCGAAATCCCGGTTCAAAATTAAGGGGCGTCAGCTAGAAATATAGGAATTAATTTAGGAAAAAAATGGGCTAATTTTCGACAACAGTGAAGCCCGCAGTGATGGCCGTGGTTAGACGCCGCCTCCAAGATTCGCCAATAACCCATTATGCGGTCGTCTGTATAAAATGGGAACTTGCCTTATGCATATTCAATTAACTTTTCCCGTTTTGTTTGATAATGCGGAAACAATGCCATGAGAAATTAGTTTTGAGACAGCGAGCATGAAAAGTCAACAAACAACGGACTATTTGCGCGGAGTCATATTTCAAAAGTAGTGGAAGCCGGAAGTTCGGACGTTAAAATTGTAAACATGCAGCACGACGAAGAATGACAGAAAGAATCTGTCATTAAAAATGAAAATTTTAAGATGAATCATTGTGATATATTTCTTATTTCTGCTCAAAATATAGACTGAGGGCACTCGTTAGAATCGCCTCATCGATGCGGTTCTAACGAGTACCCACACTCGATACTTTAGAGTAGAAATTAGACAAATAAGCTATACCCCCGGAAACCCGAGTTTGACTATATAAAAGGGGGGTTCAAGGGGGTCAAAATTATATGGGCGTGTTTTCGTGATGAGTATGTTCTAGAAATGGTGATCATTTGGAATCAAGGAATTCACTAAAAAACTGGAAAATATGGAGTGTGCGTGTTTTCTAAGCCCACTTTTCTGGCACAAATGAAATAACTAACGTAAACGGAAATACGCTCTAGTCCATCTTAGCAGTAGATGCTCATTACTATCTTAATAAACATATACATACAAGTTATAAAATGAACTTAAATTTTCAGCAAAACAATGACTTGCACTCATGAAATACTCAAACTGCTCTAAAATTATTTACATATTCCATTCCTGAGAAAAGTTAGTGAAAAATGTTTTTTTTTTTCTGAGAAATATGAATGCAAGATTGCTCTGAATCGCTTACATAATTTCGATACGACACTTAGCTTCTGGCAGTCAAGTAGATAAACGACGGCCATCTTATTCAATGAAGCAGTGTTGCATTTAGACAGATGGCCACCTGGACGAAATTTTATTTTAAGCTCTGCCATCCATCTTGTTCATCCGAGCGAAACCGTTCCGCTAAATCTGCCGAGGGTCACCTAAGCAATATTCCTATGGAGTTTGAATGAAAATTCCTTCAAGATTTAGGTGAGGTTGTCATTTAAGGAATATTCTGTTTTAAAGTCTGTCAGCCATTTTCTTCATTGGAGCAAAAGTATTTTGCCAGAAGGTCACCTAAGCAGCCTTCCTGTGAAGTTTAAATAAAAAGGTTTAAGAGGAGTTGTCATTTAAAGATACTCTTGTTCATCCGAGCGGAACCGTTTAGCTAAATCTGCAGAGGGTCGCCTAAGCAATATTCCAATGGAGTTTGAATGAAATTTGACCAAACTTATAGGAGTTATCATTTAAAGGTTTTCCTATTTTTAGTTCTGACGGCGATCTTAGTTTATATTTTCTTGTCCTTTGGGATCATTGATTCCATTGTGAAATTTTAAAAACATTAAATGGCCGAAACTAGCTAGTCTGGCCTAGAAAACATGTACACTCCATATTTTCCCGTTCTGTGGTGTATTCTTTGCTTCCAAAGGATAACCCTTTCAAGAAATATTGTTCATTGGAGCGAACTGTTTACGATTGTTTGGTAGACGGTCACCGAAACAACATTCCTGTGAGGTTTGAATGAAACTGGACCAAAGGTATAGGAGGAGTTGTCATTAAAGGTTGTTTGAAGGTTTTTCTTTTTTTAAGCTCTGATGGCCAAGATGGCTTATTCACTAGAATAATAATAATAATAATAATAATAATAATAATAATAATAATAATAATAATCGACCTTATTTATAGTGGGTAACACATTTAGTACTAGTACTAATCTTCCATGTGGCCCTCTTTTCCATGGAAGGAACCAGTACTAAACAATGTAGATGCAGTTTCTTGCTCAAGGAAACAACATGTGCCGCTTGCGAGGGTCGAACCTGCTACCTCTCGATCTCAAATCCGATGCTTTACCACTGCACCATGGAGCAGAACTGTTTTAGCTTGTGTGGTAGAGGGTCACCTACTAACATTCCTGTGAAGTTTGAAAGAAACTAGACAAAATATATGAAAGGCTTTATCATTTGAAAGTGTTTTCAATTTTTAGCTCAGGCGATCATCTTGTTCATCCGAGCAAAAACGATTTAGCAATTTTCATGGAGGATCACCTTAGCAACATTCCTCTAAAGTTTGAAATAACTGGACCAAACGTATAGGAGAAATTAGCATTTAAAGTTTTTTTTAATATTTCAGCTCTGTGGGCCGTTTTATTCATGGGTGCGTTTTTATAGCTATTTTAGAGTGTCACCTAGACAACAATCCTACAAGGTTCTAATGAAACTGGACAAAAGGTGTAAAAGGAATTGATTGGTTAAATCTTTATAACGTATCTTTTTGCTTCCAAAAATAGTACAGTCGAACTTCGATGGCTCGAACCCCTTTGGGACCATAAAAATTTATTCGATACAGCGGTAGTTCGAGCCACTGAAGGTCACTGCCAAGAGGCATAACGAGATACTTTTGAACATCCTTCGATGTTAGATAATGAAAATGTTTGCTGTGTGTACTCATTAGAATCGCCTCATCGAGGCGATTCTAATGAGTACACACAGCATACATTTTTGCAATATAAAAGACTAAAATTTCCTTGATCATCTCCCACTATTTCTTATGTAGAGAATATTCCCTAGGGGTTCAAGAATGGGTTCGACACATCCATGGTAAACGAGCCATCGGTGTTCGAGCCATCGAAGTTCGACTGTATTTATTTTTCCAAATGTAAATAAGAGGGAAAAATGGCGTTACGTACTGCTTGTAAATGACATCATTATTATTATACACGTCTGGTTCCGCGTTACAAATGTCTGTTTTTGAACGTCGCAACAAATGCCGGAGGTCAGAGCTAGCATAGATGGTGATACGGAAGTTAGTTACGCGAGTAGGCTGATATGAGATTCTGTACTTTTGTGTCGGAAAACTGGTAGTATTGTAGGTATATAATAGAAACCAATATTATATCAGTGTTTGGTAAAAGTCCCACAAATGTGGAAGCAAAGTCTCCAAAAGTTCCCAAATAGCGTTGGCTGGGACGTAAAATATCATTTCAAACAAATTAAAAAATGATAAAATTCTGTTTGGTTTGATATGCATTGGCAAACGTGATAGCATTTCACCATTGTTTGAACATGTATGACGCCTGTGTTGTTGCGGGAAACAGTGGCGATAGACGTCGACGTTGCGTCAAACAATATGCGCACAACACTCGCGTGTTCCCCCACCCCTTAACTATTTTAGGCGTGTACCTTAATAAATTGACTCAAGTGACGTCACATGATTAAGTGACCCCAAAATAAATCATTCTTCTCTTGGACAATATAATGAAAGTAATATATAGTAAATACATGGTAAGTTTCTTTATTAATAAACTATAATCGGTGAGCCTAGGACAATTTTATAGGGGCGAGCTTGAAATTATACCGCACTCCAAAACAATCAATGGGTTTTGCAATAATTTATTGAATTTAAGCAAATAAGACAGCAGACAGTATGGCATGTTAAACGACATTCAGTGCCATCGCGCGCACACGTAGTATAACGTGACGTCAACGAGAGTAAAGTTTCTGACGTCACCGCGCCACAAAGACGTGGAAAACGAATAAAAGTTTCTCAGCGCTTTACTTTCTGTGTGAAAATCTGCAAATAAATAGCTTATTTTAGCTTAAAAAAATGTTTTCGATGATGAGACGCAACTGTAGTAGCAGTGCGCAGTTATTCCAATGGGCCATTCAAACCAGGAAAAGGCGAGAAGGTAAGAATTTACCTGAAATTTCTGAAAATCTGTTTAAAGTTTCGTTGTTTTCCCATGTATGAAAGTTTGCATGTTATTGTTTATACTTGTAAAATAGGGACCTGAAAAGTAGGTCTGGTCTATAAACGGGCACTAGACGCATTGTAGGCCAGTAGAATGTATTATAGGTCACTAACGAGTATAGCGTGCAGTTATTCGACCCCCTTTATTAAGTTACTAGAATGCCTGATTGCGGTATAAAATATATAGCCTAAGTAATAAATTACTAGTTTCGTTCTATAAGTACCTAGCCTAACCTACTTAGAGTCACGCTTGACTTCTTTTTGTACATAGTCAACCCGCAGGAATAAGCACTTCCTTCACCAAATTCCAAGGCTGAGCGTCCATTTTTGGAGAAGTCAGGGTCTTTAGAATTAATTACCCCTCAAACTGCTGCCTTAAGCTCTTCATCTGACCGGAAGTAAAGTCCACTCAATATTTCTTCAAGTTCGGAAACAAGAGTGGTAATCACTGGTGCCAGATCAGGAGAATAGGGTGGATGGGGTAAGGATTTGAAACCGTTCGGCTTCAATGCGTCCACAGAAACTTAGCAAGTATGGACTTAAGCATTTGTCATGTTGCAACAACACACCTTTTGCAATTTTCTACGCCTTTTCTATACTATAGCTGCACGTAATTGTTAAAAAAATATTTGCATAATAATACTCAGAGACAGCATTAAAAAGTCGGTACAAACAAATGAAAATGACTCATGTGAAAAGGGCTCTTTTCAGATTGGCGACCAGTAAAAGGTACCTGAGCACATATAAAATGATGTTTCCTGAAACAAAGTGAACACCTTGAGTTAGCTTCACGTGCAATAAACCGTGTTCCCAGCCGTGGGATGTTGACTGCGCATGTGCGTTTGAAGAACGTAAATTGGAGAACACCAAGGACCCTTTTCTCATGAGTCGGTACATTAATAACTTAAATTGATACATCACAGCCTCTTTATAACACTATTAAGGGGGTCCAAAGCAGAAACCGTTTTAGTTAAACAACCGTGTTATATCCAAACAAAAATGTACAGATTATATAACAAAATGACCATTTATGGTCATTTTTCTATATAATCTATACATTTTTGGGATCCATCTGGAAACCGTGTTATATCCAAAATCGCGTTATAGCGAGCCGTGTTAAACGAGGTTGTGGTATAACTTAAACTAATACCTTTAATTCAGCGGCCGAGGACAGTAATCCGGCTCCATACACTTTTAGATTTCCATTCTGTTTGCATAAGCCGAACTCAACAGAGAAAAAATAGCACTGAAATGTTCATAGTAACAATAACTCGTAAGCGCCAAGCAAATTCTAAATAGTCTTTTTGTTTGTTTGGTTTGGAGTTGAACGGCCCAGTCAACAATATTTAGGTCATTTTGAGTCGGTTCGTTAACCTATCCATACTTTCACGTAAGCGGTTAACCCTTTTTGTACCAAATGGAATCTTCCACCTTATATATAGCAGGAGTCAATTTCAAAATTTAGGGGTGACAGGTTGTGTTTTCTTCAAAATTGATTTGGAAAATGGATGAACCTTTTTTTGCAAACAGTGTAGGCCCTGATCTGACGCCACGTTCTGCGGCGTCTGATCTTGGCCTGCATTGTTTCCCACGGTGCCCGTTTTGGGGTTTCTGGTACTAAATGGGTTAACCAGTGCAGTGCCCATTCTTTCGCAAGAAACTGACAACTGCCCTTCTTGAATCAGCGGAAGGGAGCGAATGACCGTAGAAAAGATTTCATCATCAATCTCCACGAAAGATTGTTGACGACCCCGGCAGGTATCGAGCCCGTGTTCTTCTGATTACCAGTCAGACTCGCATCCGACTGAGCTACGGAGGCCGGCACTAAGTAGTTTGTTTGTTTGTTTGAGGTTTAACGTCCCCTTCAACACTGTAAAGGACATTTTGGATACGTTGCTTCCAATTTTGTGGGACTTTTACCCGGCATCGAGATTAAATGACTTCCCAAGCCCTGTCGCCCAATGAAACCAATAGTTTTTATAAGCATGGACGGTCCGACTCGTGCGCACCGCTTTGCCTGGGCAGGCTTAGGTCCTCTAAGCGGTTTACCAGTACTCGGTGCGGTTCGGATTCAGCTCTGCGTGGAAGCATCATGCAGCCCATATATTTCTTCAAGCCCCGATGGGCGGGGGCTGTCGGCACTAAGTAGACAACATATATACATGTGCTATTATTATTGTTCAGAAAAGAAAGGTTTGATATGTGTCCTGGCAGATCGTCTCCTGACAGACGATTCACATTTAATATCATGTCAATGCGATCGATAATCGATTAGTAATCGCTAAGATTTTGGTCATAATTTTACCTGAGTGGCTTTCTGTCTGAGCATGACTCTCATCACCATATGTATATTTGAACAGACAGGCCTCAGCAAACAGTGTAGACCCAGATGAGACGCCGCATTCTGCGGCGTCTCATCAGGGTCTGCACTGTTTGCCACACATCCAGCTATTACAGCTATTTTAGGCATAACTTTGGGTAGTGAATTGTACCTATCAAGTAATCGATTAAAAGCAGATCAGAAATGATAAAGATCATTTTTGTGGAATTTATTAATCGATTATACGATTAATCGTGACAGCATTAGCTGTGATTCGAGCTTGAGGAATTGAAGCTCATCAGAGCCACACTCTTTTGCCCACACAAAGTTTAAATTGTTTGTTTGATTTGAGGTTTAACGTCCACGTCAATACTGAAAATGTCATTTCCGAGACGTTGCTTCCAGTTTTGTGGGACTTTTACCCGACATTTAGATGAGATGACATCTCAAGCCCTGCCGCCCAATGAAACCAATAGGGTTTATTAGCATGGACGGTCCGCCTCGCACCGCGGTTCCTGGACAGGCTTAGATCCTCTAAGCGGTTAACCAGTACTAGTGTGTGGGCCGTATTCAGCTCTGTGTGGAAGCATCATGCAGCCCATATATTTCTTCAAGCCCCTATGGGCGGGGGCCAGCAAAGTTTGAATAACATTCACAAAGACACATTCGCGAAAACCCGTGACATTGATTTTTTGTCACTAGTTCAAATGAAACGATAGCCTTTTGTTTGTAGAATGATAAAATTATTCTAATATGATGTTAATATCTTTGGGAAAATTGTCAGTAACGCAAGATGTTAAGTATGCGTTTGATGACATCGAATATTTAGTATTGGTAAACGGCTTAGAGGATCTGAGCCTGCACGTGTCGGACCGTCCATGCTTATAAACCCTATTGGTTTCATTGGGTGACAGGGCTTGAGATGTCATTTCATCTCGATGTCGGGTAAAATGCCCACAAAATTGGAAGCAACGTCTCCAAAATGACCTTTACAGTGTTGACGGGGACGTTAAACCTCAAATCAAACAAAAACGTCAAACCTCAGATGAAACAAAGACATCGAATATTTTCCGAGTCATATTGTTTGTTTGTACTGGAATTTAACAGCCCAGTCAACACTATTTTAGGTCAATTTTGAGCCGGTCAGTTTACATATCCACACTTGTCCTGGGCAAGACTTATACGTAAGTCTTTGTTTCATCTGAGGTTTGACGTTTTTGTTTGATTAGCACAGTCGGATGCGCGTCTGACTAATGATCAGGAGGACGTGGGTTCAATACCTGCCGGTTCGGCACATAAGAATGTGCACTGTACCGGCAGGTATTGAACCAACGTCCTCCTGATCATTAGTCAGACGCGCATCCGACTGTGCTAACGAGGAAGTGCTTCAGAAGGTGATTTTTTTTTTCATTTTGATTTTTTTACTCCTTTTGCATTGGCTAAGTCGATGCAAAATGAAATAAAATGGAGCTTTTTTGAACTTCATTTTGTGTCGATACTATGCGGTTTCATTAGGAACCCGGAAAGGGACATGATTTTTTATTTTTATTATGTTGTGCGAACAAGATAATATCTTGAGCGGACAAGATATTATCTTGTTCGGACAACATATTATCTTACGCGAACAAGATATTATCTTGTGCGGACAAGATATGATCTTGTTCGCACAACATAATATCTTGTGCGCACAAGATATTATCTTGTTCGCACAACATATAACCTTGTTTGCACAACATAGATCTTGGGAAGTTCTGCGGACAAGATATTATCTTGTACAGACAAGATATTATCTTGTGCAGACAAGATAATATCTTGTTCGCACAACTTAATATCTTGTGCGGACAAGATAATATCTTGTCTGCACAAGATAATATCTTGTCCGCACAAGATAATATATTGTGCGGACAATATATTATGTTGTGCGGACAAGATATAATGTTGTGCGGACAAGATAATATCTTGTCCGCACAAGACAATATCTTGTCCGCACAAGATAATATCTTGTCCGCACAAGATATTATCTCGTGAGCACAACTTATAAAATAAAAAAAATCATGTCCCTTCCCGGGTTCCGTAGTTTCATCAAATTAAAAAAAAAAAAAACAACACCAACAACAAAAAAAAAAAAAAAAACATCATTTTGCGATGATAGGTGGCATACTTTATTTTGCGTATAAAAGTAAGCACTATTGCATAAACGGCAATAGTTTGTCTGCAAGGAAGTCATCATGTGGACAAGTCCGTAAAATAAACATCCCCATAAACTCTATTTAATATAGAGTTATTATATATATATAAAACTGGGGTTTACGGGGGTATACCTAATTTTTCTTATTTCTGCTACAAGACATCGTTTGTAGGTACTCGTTAGAAGGCGTTTCTAATGAGCATCAACAACCTATGTTTGCAGTCAAAATAAGAAAACTATCATGGATTTTCTTCAGGAAATTAGCCATTTTGGAGATGTGAAAAAATGCACTATGTCGCAACGGATGTGTTATCATAATGAAAGTGTATGAGTAGAAGGAAGATGTGGAACTTGTTGGTTGTGCAATACTACAATAACTTGAACACGGATAATCCGTTTACTATGGCTAATTCGAACTAGTTCTGGAGTCACATAAGAATTTTTCTCAAAGATATCCATCTATTTAGGATAATTAATTTATCAGATTTTAAATTGAGAAGCTATGTTGTGTATACTTATTAGAATCGCCTCAGTGAGACGATTCAAATTAGTACACATAAGACACCTTTATTTTATAGGAGATCGTAAAGATATCCTGGTATATTTTTAGTTCTGTCGAATACCATGTTCAATGGAGCGAAATGTTTTTGAGCAACTTTGTCAGAGGGTCACCCATGCATGGAACATTTCATCCCATTTTGTCTCATGACATGGCACAATGACAAAAATCTCGGTAATTAGAACTTTCCCTAGCTCGAACAATATTCATGGCTCCAGAGAGGTTCGAGTTATTGAGCTGAACTCCATATTTGGGGGCTGATACTGTACGTGATAACCAAAACCCCCCTGTGATAATCTTTAAATATTACACAGTGAAATGTTACCGACTCGACCACCCATTGTACATTTACCATGGCAGTTTCAAACTCCTTCTTGAGACCACAGAGAATTCATTACACACATCACGATAACTCACCCATGCAACTTAGTGCATTTTTCACATCTCCAAAATGGCTACTTTTCTGATGATATTTTTGTTATAAATGTTCAAAATATAGGTTGAGGGTGCTCGTTAGAACCGCCTCAGTGAGGTGGTTCTAACGAGTACCCACAATCTATGTCTTCGAGTGAAAATAAGAAAACTAATGACTACCCCTGTAAACCCCAGTTTTCTCTTTATAAAATGGGGTGTAAGGGGATTTTCATTTCACGGACGTGTTCACGTGATGGCTCGAGTTTAGGGCCTTCTTTCTTAATTCAATTCGACATTGTATCTTATGTTTACTCATTATCCTCGAGGAGGCGATTCTAATGAGCAGGCACAACATACATTTATTTTATACATCTCTTAATCATCGTGGTGACGCTATGATTAAGCAATTCACTCCCACTAGTTAGAACTTCTCCAATCTAAAACAAATTTCACTATCAAAACATCTTCGAGTCATTCAACTTTAAGTTTGTTACTACTCAGGGGCGAATCCAGGACTTTAGAAAGGGATTCAACATTGCTAAAGAGGGTAGCGAGTGACGAATCGCTGAGTTAAGCTTAATTATTTATAATCCTTCGCCCCTGAGTTTCTATTGTTGATACTTCCATTTTCGAATTGGGACACCACCACTATTTTCAAAATCATAAATATGTTGGCAAATGGTGTAGAGCTTGATAAGACGGCTGACTGTGATCCATGTGATCTCAATCTACATTTTTTCTTAGGAATCTGCACGGTCTGTAGGGGTTAAGGGTTAATGACCCATGAAATACAATACTTAAGCCACAAATGGGGTTTCGACTGATCCCCTTCCTGCCCCGATTGTCAAATCTTCCACTCTTACTTACAGTTGCGAGTTTACTGACTTCGTCATCTGATGCTCCAAGGGAAGCTAGTCCTATTTCCTGTGAAAACTGGGCGAAACTGGGGTCTGCTAGCAAAGGCATGTGACCCAATATTTCGTGGCAACAGTCCCTGAAATATAATGGCATCTATTGTTACTGAATTTGCTAACTGGTTATTCGTCATTTTCCCATGTTACTTTAGATCATAGGCAGCGTCTTAACTGTACAATACAGTGGTTTTGTTGCTGAAAAACTGTGAGTAGATTTACTCTCCCTTTTTGCAAAAATATTTTTTTCTGCCAATTTATTTAGTACAGGGTTTGACATAAGGTTAACGACACTGTCAGCGTTGAAGAACACGACTATATTCTGACAATAAGGCTTTAATTGACACTGTCAAGGTATCTCATGATGAACAAGCAACTGTGTGAAGTCTCGGTCATTATATGTGTTTAGTTTAGCTCTTAGATTGCATTCAATTGCTTATGACACCTCCACATCCAATAAAAGAGCTTTCCGCTATGTTTTAGTATTTAAAGTTTAAATTCTCTTACAGCTTTAGTAAACAGTGTAAACCCTAAACAGATTCCGCGTTCTGTGGCGTCTGATCTAGACTACACCGTTTGCCAACTTTTAAATATGAGTAAAGGTGGACCAAAATATATTACAATGGGTAGCAAGATACTTCGTCTCCAAACCACCTCGTCCCTAAATACCTAGACTCCAAGTCACCTTGGCACACTGCCAACTCGGTTCCGCGCAGAAAAAAAACACACTAGAATTTGCGAATCGGCTTCTGTGCTACCGTTTGCCAGTTGCCTATTCAGTTGTTATGCTCTAAAGCTCTCTCAAGTCGAATTGGCAGCTGGCTGTCAGTTGCTGATTCACTAGAATTTGCGAATTGGCACCCAAAATGTGAAGTTAGCTGCCATTTGCCAGTAGCCGATTGAATAGGCAAATGCCAACTGGCAACTGGCCGCCAACTTCACGGACATTCCCCTATACCTTATCATCCCGGCCCCACAGCCACCCTGGCCCCGCTTGGAAAAAAATACCTGCACAGGTCTTTAACCTATCTCATGCATACCTTGCGAAATGAGAGAGAGAGAGAGAGAGAGAGAGAGAGAGAGAGAGAGAGAGAGAGGTATATCATATATTCTTATATTTTGCAAGTGGCACTGCCTCGATGAGCTTTGTTTTGGAGCAGAAAAATACTACTTCATTCCCCTTCCCAATTTAAACACGGCTTCACATGGGTGTCAGTCACCGGCTCTGTAATAATAATAATAATAATAATAATAAGAATAGTAATAAAATAATAATACTTATAATACTACTACTACTACTACTACTACTACTAATAATAATAATTCCAAGTTCATGCTTCAAAATAGTGGTTGCAACAGGAAAAGAACACTAAGTCTTCTGGACTTAAAAAATCATGATAATATTTTTATGAAATTCATACCAGAATAGAGTTTATATTCGCTTGTAAGATGCACCCCAATTTCAGTATATTTTTGTTCTCCGACTTTACAAAAAAACACAACACGTTCACATATTTTAAGATTTTTTTAAAACTCGTTTGTTATTATTATGTTGGTATAAAAGTCATTGCAGGCATTTACAAGAATTTATTTTATGTTCATTATTATAAGAGTTATCTGCCCACAAAATCTGATTTTGTCAATTTTTCAATATCAGCATGCATTTGTCATTCCATAGTACTTCAAACTTGATTGTTGTATGCACTGGAGTTAATTTTGTATGCGAATGTCATACTTTGTATTATTTTGAAACAAGAGGGCCATAGTAGTCCTGGATCGCTCACCTGAAGCTTATTATACAGATGAAGTGGTGAATAATATAAAGCGGAGTGGATGGTTTTTAACCAATTCGCTTGACAGTGACCCAAGGAAACGTTTGTGAAATAATTTCAAAATCAGTTCACCTTTTTAGCAGTAGAAGTCATTTTAAAACTGGTCAATTGCTTAGTTTTGGTGGCTATTATGTTCAGTGGAGCGAAGCTATTTTGAGCAATTTTGTTGGAGGGTCACCCATGGAACATTTCTTCCAAATTGTTGTCTTTCAAATGTTCTCAACTATGCTAGACGGATGAGTCAGTGGTTCCCGTTGACAAGTAATGTCGAAAGGTTACAAAAGGAGGGGGAGGTTGGGTTATGGGTCAATTGTTCCCTTTGACAATACAGAGCTGACTTGTATGTCACTGTCCAGGCACATTGTGATAATTGAGGGTTAGGTCCTAGTGCACCAAACAGAGATGAACCGGATGGGCTTTAACCCTATATAAAACTATTGGGCTCCGGGTTGGGCTATTGTTGACCCCATGGGGTTATTATTTGGACAATCTTGGTAGAGGACAACCAGATGAAACTTTATTCCAAATATCAAAGACTTGGGCCGTATGTCTTCACACGAGAATGTATTTAAGGATTTTCCCTATGTAAGTCTATGTAAAACCGGTGGGCCCTTGGGCGGGGCAATTTTTGACCCCAGGGCTATGATTTGAAAAAAATCGGGTAGAGGTCACCATCATGAAGCTTCAAACAAAATATCAAAGACTTGGACCTTGTGGTATCAGAGAAGAAGATGTTTAAGGTTTTCTATATATGTCCAAGCAATGCCGGTGGGGCCTGGGGCGGGGGCCACATTTGGACTTAGGGCTATAATTTAAATAACATAGTAGAGGTTCACCGGATGAAGCATCATACCAAATATCAAAGACCTGGGCCTTTCTTAAAGGTTTTTTCATGCATAAGTTGGAGAAAAACCACTGGGCCCCGTGGCCGGGTCATTTTTGACCCAAGGGCTATAATTTGAATAATCTTGGTAGAGGTCTGCTAGATGAATCTTCACACCAAATATCAAAGACCTGGGCCTTGCTGTTTCAGAGAAGATATTTTTTAAGATTATCCCTATATAAGTCAATGTAAAACCAAAGGGCCCTTAAGACTAGGGCATTTTTGGCCCCATGACTATAATTTGAAATTTTGAACAATCTTGATAGTGGTCCACAAGACGAAACTTCATACCAAATATCAAACATCTGAGCCTTCTGGTTTCAGACAAGAAGACTTTTGAAGATTTCCCAATATAAGTATATGTAAACCAGTTGGCCCCGGGGCGCGGGCATTTTGGTCACAGGGCCATAGTTTGAACAATCTTGATTGAGGTCCACTAGACGCAGTTCATACAAAATATCAAACACCTGAGCATTCTGGTTTCAGACAAGCAGATTTTTAAAGGTTTTACCTACATGTATATAATTTAATGTAAAATCAAAGGGCCCCGGGGCGGGGCATTTTTGCCCCAGGGCCATAAGTTTAACAATCTTGATAGAGGTCCACAGGACGAAGCTTCATACCAAATATCAAACACCTGGGCCTTAAGGTTTCTGACAAGAGACTTTTAAAGTTGTTCCCCATATAAATCAATGTAAAACCAAAGGGCCTCGTTACGGTGCCTTTTAGCCCCAAACATTATAAGTCAATGTTAAACTAAAGCCCCCCCCTCCCCCCAACCCCAGGGCGGGACATTTTTGGCCCCAGGGCTAAAATTTGAGTTCATCCCCAGTCAACTTTGAGAAATTGTCAAGCTTTGTGTCATCAGTTTTTTTCCAGTTTACAAAGTCATTGCCAGACGTATGATGTCTCTAGCAAAATCTCCAAATAAGCTGCAGGATAAGGTTATGAAAAGTGATTTGGATCTAAACGTATAATATGGAAAAAGATTGATGACACAAAGCTTGACAATTTCCCAGAGTTAACTAGACTGAGGATGAACTCATGAACTCATGGACCTGACAATGAGACGATACCAACAGGGTTATCGGTACCATAAACTACGCAAAGCCTTTTCAAAATTTTATAGACGCCATTCTGATTTAATTTCAAAATTCAATATTGGACTTAAATCTCTTCTGCAACAAGGTCTATCGGAACCCGAATTTTATGGTGACTTAGTATATAAATTCAGAAAAATATATAACCGCAATGACTTCAGCACCCAATTCGTAAAATCATTCTTCGATATAAAAAGATTGGGTACAACATGGATATTATACGACAGACTGCATGCATGGTAGTTAACCCAATCACGGTTGGCAACTTTGCTTCCCTCTTTAATTGCACGCCGGTGGGTCAGGCCTCAGATTCTATGACGGCTCCAACGTAAAGGCTTATTGAGAATTAGAGAGATAATGTTGGTTTGTGCCTGATTCTCTGTCTCTGGTCGGGCTCATCGGAGTCTAACTGTTGGTTTTCTTTTGCTCCAGCATTTTAGTGGTTTCTTGCTGTCGAGTCCTCACCGATGTCTCACCTCTGTGGTTCTTTGATTTTTGTGTTCACGGAGATGTTGCACTGATGAGTTAGGAGGCCTTCATGCGGACTGAACAAATTATTTGTCTAAATCGCGACGGAAGTAAGGGCAAGGATTGTGGCCACGTAAAATCGATTTAAGCCCCCCAGTGGAAATCTTCCACTGACCGTTCCAAGGCGGCTCTTCTGTGGCGATTTGTTTATGTTGTTGTTTGTTACTTACTGTGTGTATCACTTGTGTCTTTTAATTTTGGATGGTCATATGGCCATTTTGTGAGAAAGTAACTGTCCTTATGGCCTTCCTTTGTTTAGGTTTCCTTTATGGTCTGGTCGCTTAATGTTTGTATTTCTTTCCCTTTGGTGTCTTTTATGGTGGAGTAAGTTAATTGTATCAATTCCTGATCTTTGTTTTACTTCTACTTTAAACAGGCTACCCTACACGGATGAACACTTTGACGGCAATGGATCATACGAGATAATGGCACACAAAGAAAATGGCGGTGTTCTCAAAGCACAGGTAGGTTCTCGTCACACATCAAATAATACATAACTTGTGGGTTTAATACACTCAATGGCTGCACCCAATCATCGGATGGTATTGTGGTTGTAGAAGTGGTGCTCGTACCGTTTGATGTTGTGCACACGCGGCTTGAGTGCTTTGGTATTTAGGATATTACCGCAAAAGAAAAACAGAAAACAGTGAAGCCAAACCGAGCAAAGTGCACATTGATAATGCAAAAGATGCTACTGTTGACACATTGAGTATGTCTAACGATTCTGATGGAGTATGTCTAGCGATTCTGAAGAAGATGAATAATAACCAGCGTAAAAGCACAAATGGGCCATAAGGACTTTAATTTAAGCATTTAGCATGCGTTTAATGAGGTTGCAAAAACTAAGCCAACACTGCTTGTAAGTCTTTCGCAATTTGTTAATTTTCCAGATGTGAGGCATCCGTTTAAAAAACACATAAAATATGTTATCATCGCATGCAAAAGTAACTCCAATGCCTACAAAAATCAACAAGTATTTGCATCAAAAGGTGTTTTTAACTTCCAAATGGATTTTGGAGTACTATGGAATGACAAATGCATGCTGATATTAAAAACTGGACAAAATCAGATTTTGTGGGCAAATAACTCTCATATAAATTACCATAAAATAAATTCTGACATATGCCTGCAATACATCAAAATAATAATTGCAAAAGATTTTCAAAAATCTTGAAAACTATGAACGTGTTGCGGTTTTTCGTGGGAAAACAAAAAAATTCTGAAATTGGGGTGCATCTTACAAGCGAATATAAACATTATTCTGTTACGGATTTCATAACAATATTATCATAATCTTTTAACTCTAGCAGCTTTCTTTTCCTGTTGCAACCACCATTCTGAAGCATAAACTTGGAATATACACTAAAGATGAGTTAAGGACGCCACTGGTCGCTAAGAAAATGCTATCCCACGATTCCCTATTTTTGCGCATGCGCAGTTTTGTGTGGCAAAAAAAAATAATAACCGTTGTTCAGACTGATCCGATAGCAGTCATGGTTTTTATTTTAATTTGACAATTTTAAATAGAGCGTAAGGTAAAGGTGACGTATGTCTTGCGTCATTGTGGCGTCCAACTGATATTGGCTGACAATTGGGTAAGACCTGCTATCCTTGCAGCAGGTAAGGGTAGAGGGGAGTGCTCTTATTCCTTCTGTTTCTACACTTCCATTCATTTTCCTCTTTCTCCTCTGTCCTTTACTTTAACCTACGATCTCTTCTATATTTGTTCTCCCTTTCTCGGGGAGACGAGACAAATTACTCACAGGGGTTGACGTGCCATTAAACCCAAAACAGTTTATAATCGAATAATTAACTGACAGACAATGGTCGCGTCATTTTGCTCTAATCGCAAGACAAACGACGCGACAGTGAAGATGATTGCTTAATAGGTTGAATTGTGATTTAATGTCCCCGTCAACACTATTTAGGTCATTTTGGAGACGTTGCTACCAGTTTTGTGGCACTTTTGCCCGACGTTGAGATGAAGTGGCATCTCAGCCCCTGCCGCCTAATGGAACCAAAGGGCTTATGATGCATTGGACGGTCTGACTCGCATCACTTTGCCTGGACAATCTATGTCCTTATTGGCGGTTTACCAGTGTTCGTGTGTGGTCGGTTTCAGCCCAATCTGTTTCTCCAAGCCCTGATGTGCGGGGGCGAGAGAGTGAAGATCAATCGAAGGATTACCAACATGACGGATTCAACATGTGTGTTATAAAGATTGTTTGAATATTGAAATTCACCGTCCCCGCGACCCCCGCCCATCGAGGCTTGAAGAAGTGGATTGGCTGCGTTGTGCTTCCGCGCAGTGCTGAAACCGACGCACACGAGTGCTGGTAAACCATTTAGAGGTTCTGAGCCAGCCCAAGCAGATCGGTGCGAGTCGGACCGCCCATGCTTATGGGCCCTGTTGGTTTCATTGGGCGACAGGGCTTGGGATGTCGTTTCATCTCAGCGTCGGGTGGAGGTCCTACGGAATTGGTAGCAACGTCTCCAAAATGAAATATACATTGTTGACGGGGACGTTGAATCTCAAAACAAACAAACAAACAAACAAACAAATCACCGTCCCCGTTAACACTATTTGGTTATCTGCTAAGTACTGTTGTGATTCAAAAGATCGTGAACTGCAGTTTTTGTTTGTTTGATTTGAGGTTTAACGTCCCCGTCAACAATGTAAAGGTCATTTAACTAAGTAAGTAAGTAAGTAAGTAAGTAAATTCTTTATTTTAAGAGGGTAAAAGTCTATGAATGTTGTGACATTATGCTTAAAAAACTCTTATTTTTCCTTAGTTTACTGTACACACACGGGATCGATTGATTACGTTTTGCCACACAAGACTACGCATGCGCAGCGTAACCAAGAAAGTTAATCAGCCTAAACTCATCTATACTTTTAATTGGGTGAAATTACCTCATCCACTTGAATCGTGTATACATCGAAAACCAATGAACCAAACTATCTGGTATTGCACCATAAGACAGTCATTACATATCAGCTAAAGCATACAAAATTTAAAGAAAATCGGTTTGAACCATGAAAATGGCATTATAGAGATTGCTCCTTTACAATGTTTCTTCTAATTTTAGCTCTGCTGACCATTTTGTTCACCAAAGCGGGATCGATTGAGGTATTTTGGAAGCGGGTCATTTATATTTCAACGAAGTTTGAATGAAATTGGCCCAAGGACACAGGAGGAGTTGTCGTTTGAATATTTTCCATTTTTAGCTCTGGTGGCCATCTTGTTTGCCAGAGCGAAACGATTTTAGCTATTTTGGTAGGGAGTCTCCATGTCACCCAAATGGCAAAAAGGCAACCTTCCTGTGAAGTTTGCATCCAACTGTTTCAAGGGACTAGGAGGAGTTTGCGTTTGAATTAAATTTAAGATATTTTTTCTATTTTTAGCTTTGGCAGTCATTTTTCATCGTTTTAACTATTCCGGTAGAAGGTCATCCAAGCATTATTCCTATGAAGTTTGAATGCAATTGGTCTAAGGGTACAGAGGGAGTTGTCGTTTCAATATTTTTATAGTTTTAGCTCTGACCCCTATCTTGTTTGTCAGAGCGGAACGATTTTAGCAATTTTGGTAGGGAGTCACCATGTCACCCAAATGACAACCATGGCAACATTCCTGTGAAGTTTGAATCCATTTGCCTCAAGGGATTAGGAGGCGTTGCGTTTGAAGCAAATTTAAGATATTTTTTTTTTTTTTTTTTTTGCTCTGGCAGCCATTTTCTTCATCCGAGCAAGATCGTTTTAATTATTTCAGTAGAAGCTCATCCAAGCATTATTCCTATGACGTTTGAATGAAATTGGCCCAAGTGTACAGTAAGAGTTGTCGTTTCAAGATTTTTTCTATTTTTAGCTCTGGCACCCAGCTTCTTTGTCAGAGCGGAAAGTGTGTGTGTCTGGTTGCGACACGGAGCTCAATGCTCACTTTTATAGTGCTGCCTCACTGAAGTATCATGTCCCAGACACATTACATGATACCACACACAGTCACATTATCCTGACACTGGGTCGACCAGTCCTAGCTCTACCCCGTAAATCTGAGTGCCAAACGAGGAGCAGCTAGTACCATTTTTAACGACTTTGGTATGTCGCGGCCCGGGTTCGAACCCGTGACCTCCCGTTCCCCGGAGCGGACACTCTACCAACTGAGCTATCAGGGCCGGTCAGAGCGGAAAGCTTTTAGCCATTTTGGTATGGAGTCGTCTAGGAAACACTCCTATGAAGTTATTATCAAATTGTCCCAAGGATTTAGGAGGAGTTTTGCGTTTGAAGCAAATTTACGATGTTTCTCTATTTTTAGCCATGGCGGCCATTTTGCTCATCAGAGCAGAACTGTTTTAGCAATTTTGATATAAGGTCTCCTAAGCAACATTGCCATAAAGTTTGAATGAAATTTGCCCATGTGTACAGGAAAATTGTCTTTTCAAGTTTTTTTTTCCTATTTTAGCTCTAATGGCCATCTTATTCGTCAGAGCAGAACGATTTTGGTAGGGAGTCACCTAGGCAATATTCTTGTGAAGTTTAAATCAAACTGGCCCAAATGTTTAGGAGGAGTTCGCATTGGAAACAAATTTACGATGTCTTTTTTTTTGTCTCTGGCGCAACTTTAGTCATCGGAGCCGAACCAGTTTAGCTATTTTGGTAGCGGATCACCTAAGCAACATTCCTATTAAGTTTGAATGAAATTGACATAATGGTACAGGAGGCGTTGTCGTCTAAAGACTTTTACAATTTTTTTGCAGTGGTGGTCATCTTGTTCGTCAGAGCGAAACAATTTAAGCCATTTTGGTAGGGAGTCACCTCGGCAACATTTCTGTGAAATTTGAATCAAATTGGCCCAAAGGTTTAGGAGGAGTTCGCGTTTGAATCAAATTTACGATGTTTTTTTTCTACTTTTAGCTCTTGTGGCCATTTTGCTCACTGGAGCGGAACCGTTAAAAGGTCACCTAAGCAACGTTTTTGTTTAAATAAAATTGGCCCAAGGGTATAGTTGGAGTTGGCTTTTATGGATTCTTCTATTTTTAGCTCTGGCGGCTATCATTTTCATCGGAGCGGAACAATTTAGCCATTTTGGTAGGGAGCCACCAAGGCAACATTCCTGTGAATTTTAAATCGGATTGGCCAAGAGTTTAGGAGGAGTTCGCGTTTGAAGCAAATTTACGACGTTTTTTTCTATTTTAAGCTCTGGCGGCCATTTTGCTCATTGAAGCAGAACCGTTTTAGTTATTTTGGTAAAGGGTCACCTGAGCAACGTTTCTGTGATGTTTGAAGAAAATTGGCCCAAGTAGGAGTTGGCATTTAAATTTTTTTTCTATATATAGCTCTGTCGGCCATCTTGTTCATCGGAGCGGAACGCTTTTAGCTTTATTGGTAGGGAACCACCCAGAAAACATTCTTGTGAAGTTTGAATCAAATTGGCCCAAGGTTTTAGAAGGAGTTCGCGTTTTGAAGCAAGTTTACGATGTTTTTTATATATTTAGCTCTGGCGGTCATTTTGCTCACTGGAGCGGAAACGTTTTAGCTATTTTGGTGAAGGGTCGTTTCTGTGAAGTTTGAATGAAATTAGCCTAAGGGTACAGTAGGAGTTGGCGTTTAAAGATTTTTCTACTATAAGCTCTGGTGGCCACCTTGTTCATCGGAGCGGAACCATTTTAGCTTTTTTGGTGGAGAGCCATCCAGGCAATAATCCTGTGAAGATTGAATCAAATTAGCCCAAGGGTTAAGGAGGAGTTTGCATTTGAAGCAAATTTACAATGTTTGTCTATTTTTAGCTCTGGTGGCCATTTTGCTCATTGGAGCGGAACCGTTTCAGCTATTTTGGTAAAGGGTCACCTGAGCAACGTTTCTCTGAAGTTTGAATGAAATTGGCCCAAGGTTACAGTTGAAGTTGGCATTTAGAGATTTTTATATTTTTAGCTCTGGTAGCCATCTTGTTCATCGGAGCAGAACCGTTTTAGCTGTTTTGGTAGGGAGCCACCCAGGCATCAGTCCTGTGAAATTTAAATCAAATTGGCCCAAGGGTTTAGGAGGAATTTGGCGTTTGAATCAAATTTACGGTGTTTTTCTATTTTCAGCTTTGAGCGGAACCGTTTCAGCTAGTTTGGTAAAAGTAATTGGAATATAAATCAATCTAAGAATGCGTTGTCTTATATGCGTCTTATTTATTTATTATTGATTTTCATGACCTGATTAGATTTTTGGGTATTCTTTATACTTACTACGGAAAGTTGATTAAACATTGCTAGTAATAAGATTTATGATTACAACTGAAAGAAAGAAAGAAATTAAGCAAGCAAGAAAGAAAGAAACCCATGTGAATTCGTCACGAAATTTCTAAAAAGTTAAAAATTAACTCTGTTATAATATATATCTTACTACATGTATATCTTATTCCAATTACTCAGAAAGCTTATAATGCCATATCTACAGGCTAATCTAACATTTCGCTGTTCGCACATTGGTTTGCTGGAATACCGAAGTGATAATTGTTTTATTTTTATTTTTGTTTTTCTTTTTGTAACAAGCGTTTGATTATTTAAATGCTATTGTGAATTCAGTCTGGTAAACCAGATAATAACAGTAAGGATGCCATTAATGCCTATGTAAATTATTTTGTATTCATTATTAATACCTTGATTGGTGGGTTAACAATAAGTTCTGAAGTTAGATCCTTTGGACGCAAAGAATACACCAAAATAATAGCAGACTCGGTTTTATTGAGTCTGTTCATGACCAATATTGAAATGTGCAACACCGGCCACGCCCCCTAGCGCCGGCTTAAGCAGAACACTATTTTCAAAATGATTAAAAATGAACTCAATGATCCCGAAGGACCAGAAAATATAATCTGCACTATGATGATGTACGGGAAGACGTTTTACGGCCGCCACTCGGTACAACACCAGCTGCAGTAAAGATAAATAAGTTCTGAAGTTAGATCCTTTGGAATCAAAGAATACACCAAAATAAACGAAAATAGCAGACTCGGTTTTATTGAGTCAGTTCATGACCAGTACTGAAATGTGCAACACCGGCCACAAGCCGTGAACACCCCATTAAATCCTGCTTTATATATTGAAAACTGGGGTTTAATGTGGTATTCATTTTTTTATTTCTTCTCCAAGACATAGGTTGTGGCTACTCGTTACAGTCACCTCAATCAGGCGGTTCGAAAGGGAATATAAAATTTATGCTTTAAGTAGTGAGGAGTTTACATTAACAAATGAATTGTTTTTAAGATTTTAGAAATGCACTATTCAGCACGGATGTGTTTTATTATTATTATTATTATTATTATTATTATTTTATTGTTCATTCATTCTTGTACATATAATCTACTGATTCTTAAAAGAAAAAAAAAGTGTATATACATGTATTTCAACTCTTAAATGATTGAAAATAAGGGGTGTACCCTTTTTCTGGAGTTCTTTTCATCATGCCTTGAAAAAGAATATGCAAGTAAACCCAACTTTATATTAAACAGTCGGGTAAATCAGTGATCTGTATGATTCTACTTTAACACAAAACCATAGGTAGAAAGCACTTGAAAGGGCGGTTCTGTGCACATATAAATCAATGCTTTTAGCACACTCAGGGTATTTAAGCTGAAGACAAGTATCGCTTTATGACACATGTAATGTGCACTGAATATCGGCTACTGACAGTCAGGAAGCCCGAATATTACAGGGAAACGCGCGCAATGCATTCTTTCCGGAGAGATTTTAATTTATCAAATAATTCATAGGCTCATTCTTTATTCCTTTATTTATGTTGTGGGTACTCGTTAGAATCATTTTAAGGCGGTTCTAATCAGCAACCACAAGTGGGTACTCGTTAGAACCTACCGATCACCAGCAACATATGTGTAAAGAAGCATAAATGAGAACAGCGCAATATTGAAGGAAGAATTGTTGTTGGACAGCTTTAACATTGGTCATAACTTTAAACCGTTTGAGATAGAGCCTTAATATTTGGCCTGTAGGTTCCTTGCGATAAAGGGCAAACTTTAAAGAAAAAAATGTGTATATCCCAAAAACTACAGTTTTCTGTATGTAAAGTCGGATTTAAAGGGATGCTCATTCATGAATTTGTTACCAATATGATGGAAGACAAGCAGATTTAAGTGCGTTGTTGACGAGAAAGCTCAAACATGGACACCCAGGCTGGAAACTCAGATCAGACGTCAAGCTCAGATCAGGGGCTTTATTGTCAACCCATTAAGATAGCATATCTGCGCGACATTGTTTTTTTTCCATATCTCCAAAATGGCAATTCATATCTCAAAAACGGTTATCTGCTATGTCTTGGTGCAGCTATTTGAAATTGTAATACCGCGTAAATCCCACTTTTTCAATATAAAGCGGGGTGTTCATATCACAAACATGTTAACATGTTGCGTTTCTATACAAATTAATGTATACTAAAATCAATATGAAACCAACTATATCTCTAAATGGGCTTCAATGGGTTGAAGATTAACAACCTAGGTCTTGGAGCAGAAAATAGAAAATGTAAATCCCTGTAAACCCCGGTTTTCTCTATGTAAATGGGGTTTAAAGGAGTTTCTTTACATGGTCTTGTGAATATGTTGCATTTCTAATCAATGCCATTTAAAATAATTCAACTGACCAATAAACTATATTTTTTTTTTTCTTTTTCAATCATATTAAGTGATAAAGTGGAATATTTCATTGAAGAACAAAAAATGGCTTTGTGAGAATCAATACATGAATTAAGTACAAAAATGGCTCACTTTTAACGGTTTAAGAAAAAAGAGCTATCTGGATACAAAATGTATACATAATTTTCAAAGGAGCATAACTCTAATATTATTTGGTTGACCATAACCTCCAAATAATATGTGAAGTTTCAGCTAAGTTGGATGTTAAATGTTGGAGGAGTCATCCGGAAACGAAATGTTTACAAATTTACAAAAAAAAAATCCAAAGGGGATACCTCTAATATTATTTGGTGGACCATAACCTTGAAACAATATGTGCTCCCCAACATCATGATCTCACTATGTATGACATTTCAGCTTGATCGGATGTAAACTGAAGGAGAATTTATCCGCAAGCGAAAAGTTTACAAAAAAATCAAAGGGGCTTAACTCGTAATTATTTGGTGGATCGTAACATCGAAACAGCATGCGCTGCCCCACATCCTGATCTAACTATGTATAAAGTTTCAGCTTGATCGGATGTAAACTGTAGGAGGAGTTATCCGGAAACGAAACGTTTACATAACAATTCAAAGGGGCATAACTCTATTTATCTTTGGTGGATCGTAACATCGAAACAACATGCGCTGCCCCACATCCTGATCTAACTATGTAAAAAGTTTCAGCTTGATCGGATGTAAACTGTAGGAGGAGTAACCGTAAACGAAACGTTTACATAACAATTCAAAGGGGCATAACTCATATTTATATTTGGTGGATCGTAACCTCGAAACAATATGCGCTGTCCAACATAATGGTCTAACTATATATAAAGTTTCAGCTTGATCGGATGTAATTTGTACGAGGATGATCCGGAAACGAAACGTTTACAAAAAAAATCAAAGGGGCATAACTCTATTAATATTTGGTGGACCGTAACATCGAAACAGCATGCGCTGCCCCGCTAATGGTCTAACTATGTATGAAGTTTCTGCTTAATCGAATGTAAATTGTAGGAGGAGTTATCCGGAAACGAAAAGTTTACAGACGGATGGACAGACGGACGGACGGACGAACGAACACCGGGGGCATAAAATAATACAACCGTTTTGCAAACGGGCGTATAATAAACTCGCAAACTAATAAAACTAGCTACATTTGGAACTGCTAATTACCGAAACGTCAATTACGTTCATCATCTAAAATATTCATGACAACACATCCGTGCAGCATATTGCATTTTTCAATCTCCAAACTGGACCACTTTTCTGCTGACAATCGGAATATGTTTCTTATTTATACTGCAAACATACGTTGCGGGTGCTCGTTAGAACCACATCATTGAGGTGGCTCTGACGAGTTCCTTCAACCCATGTCTTGGAGCAGAAAAACTGCCCGCGTAAACCACAGCTTTCTCTATATAAATTGGAGTTTAATTGTGTGGCGGCCGTAAAAAGTCTCCCTGCCCTACATCATAGTGTAGTTTATATTTTCTTGTCCTTTGGAATCATTGATTCCATTGTGGAATTTTGAAAATACTTGAGGGTCACTGATGAGGCCTAAATGGCCGAAACTAGCTAGTCTGACCCAGAAAACGTGTACACTCCATATTTTCCAGTTCTGTGGTGTATTCCTTGCTTCCGAAGGATAACCCTTTGTATAACATATTTAAGGGGTGTTCATTTCATAGACTTGTTAACATGATGATTTATGCATAATTCTTCAAAATTACACATTTTGACCTAACATATCTCCACCCATTATCACCAGTTTATAAATCTATCATTACCTATACACGTTATGGTAAAATATTTGTTTTGAAACTTAGAAACATCGTATTGAACTTCATAGTAATATATAAACATCTTCAAATAATCGAAACTCAATTTGTAGTTCTACTTTTGAAAAGTAGATTGAATACTTGTTTTTATAAAGGTCTTATATCTTAAGATTGTTGTCAGAATTTCTCATAGAATATGTCATTTCAGTGCCTTTGACGGAGTTGTGTGTTCTGTACGGGAAGATGCAATATGACTATCAACTTTTATATAATGAAAACCCAGTTTGTTAAAATACTTTTATCTGTAACGTATTAACCATAATGCAGTACTGGAAAACAGACGCGAAAATTTAACCTGTTTATCAAAACTATCCTGGAATTCTAATACTTTGATTTTACTGTCAAAATAGGCGAAAGATGAAAAGAAGAGTTTATTGTAAGTAGGCGTCATTCCATATGACTTTCTACTTTACGAATCGTTAGGCTACATACATAGCATCTCGCACGACGGGCCATTGTATAAGAAATTAAGGATTCAGGCAATTTTCCTAAATTTCATTTGAAATGATAACAAAGGTTATCGCCATATGAACGAGTGACGAATATTTCACAATATAAAGTCAATAACCTTTTTATTATATACTCAAAACTTGAACTGTCTACTAGAATTCAGCATTGCCTGGTATAGAATTCTGAACATAAAGTCAGATTATATATTTTAAGTGGTTTGAAATGGAAAACAATGAAGGTCGTTAAGTGTCTCCATACACGCTGAAAACCACGCTCAATGGCGCCAAAGCGAAGACGACGTTAACGTTGGTGGATGTGACGTCATTTACAACATTGAGGTAAATGTGACGTCATTAACAGCATTGACGTTTCCAAATGCAGGGCGCCATTTTTTCTGAAGCCTTGGTTATATTTCTTTCAAAATACTACTGATTTCTTAGAAGGAAGAATTGAAAATTTGAACAGATTGCAGGTAGGTCATATTGGACAGCATAAAATGCGCTTGAACCTATGTTCGTTTTGTTTTGCGTTATTTCTGGCGATGCGTACGACTAGATGGCTGCCGATGTTTCATCTTAAATTACATAGATTTGATAATAGTTCTATTGAGAACGAGACTGCTTGTCTACGGGCAATATGAACTTGACTACGGGCAATATGGAAAAATATTGACCGGTAACTTCTGTACAAAGTAAACGGGACATTTTCTGGGTATAAAATAAGTTTTATTATGTCAATTTTTTTCCTATCAAAGCTTCCTCAGAAAACGCAAAACTGTCACGGAAAAATATATTATGCGTTCGATAACTCACCCGTGCGACATAGTGCATTTTTCACATTTCCCAAATGGCTACTTTTCTGATGAAAATCACTGATATTTTTCTTACAAATGGTCAAAACATAGGTTGAGGGTGCTCGTTAGAATCGCATCAGTGAGGCGGTTCTAACCAGTACCCACAACTTATTTCTTGGGACAAAATTAAGAAAAATTAATGTATACCTCCGTAAACCTCAGTTTTCTCTATATAAAGTGGAGTTAAGGGAGTCTTCATTTTTCAGTCAGATTTACCCCCCAGAACTTCAGTTAAATAAAGCAAATTCTTCTGATACCGATGCCCCGTTTTTGGATTTACATCTATCTATTGTAGATGGGTTGTTTCGTGCAAAATTTATGATAAACGCGATGACTTTGATTTTGAGATTGCAAATTTTCCTTTTTTGGATGGTGATGTTCCTCGTGCGCAATCCTATGGCATTTATATTTCGCAGTTTATTCGATTTGCTAGAGTGTTGTCATGTAACTGACTTCAACACTCGTAATAAATTATTAACGGCTAAACTTGTTTATCTGGGTTATCGGTACAATAAACTACCCAAAGTAGAAGTAAAACAAAGATCAGGAATCGATACAATTAACTTACTCCACCCATCAAAGACACCAAAGGGAAATACACACAAACATTAAGCGACCAGACCATAATGGAAACCTAAACAAAGGAATGCCATAAGGACAGTTACTTTCCCACAAAATGGCCATATGGCCATGCAAAATAAAAAGACACAAGTGATACACACAGTAAGTAACAAACAGCACCATAAATAAACCGCCACCGAAGAAACGCCTTGGAACGGTCAGTGGAATGATTTCCACTGGGGGGCTTAAATCGATTTTACGTGGCCACAATCCTCGCCCTTACTTCCGTCGCGATAAGCAAAGCCTTTTCAAGATTACATGGATGTTATACGACAGACTGCATGCATGGTAGTTAACCCAATCACGGTTGGCAACTTTGCTTCCCTCTATAATTGCACGCCGGTGGGTCAGGCCTCAGATTCTATGACGGTTCCAACGTAAAGGCTTATCGAGAATTAGAGAGATCTAATTCAAGGTAATGTTGGTTGGTGCCTGATGCTCTGTCTCTGGTCGGGCCCATCAGAGTAAAAAACTGTTGGTTTTCTTTTGCTCCAGCATTTCAGTGGTTTCTTGCTGTCGAGTCCTCACCGTTGTCTCACATCTGTGGTTCTTTGATTATTTGTGTTCACGGAGTTGTTGCACTGATGAGTTAGGAGGCCTTCATGCGGACTGAACAAATTATTTGTCTAAATCGCGACAGAAGTAAGGGCGAGGATTGTGGCCACGTAAAATCGATTTAAGCCCCCCAGTGGGAATCTTTCCACTGAACGTTCCAAGGCGGTTCTTCTGTGGCGGTTTAATTATGTTGTTGTTTGTTTCTTACTGTGTGTATCACTTGTGTCTTTTTATTTTGGCTGGCCATATGGCCATTTTGTGGGAAAGTGACTGTCCTTATGGCCTTCCTTTGTTTAGGTTTCCATTATGGTCTGGTCGCTTAATGTTGTGTTTCTTTCCCTTTGGTGTCTTTGATGGTTGGAGTAAGTTAATTTTATCGATTCCTGATCTTTGTTTTACTTCTACTTTGTTCACGTGATGGGCGTTATGACAGTATCTGACGATCATCAGATGATAAATTGCATTTGAAGACAATGTCATTTAGCTGCAGACAAAATACCATATCACACTCATTGCAATTTCGTATGAAGTTTATGAATGCTTGTTTCATAAACCCTCCTTCTCCTATTACAGACTGTTAGAATTGGCATCAGGTTTGAGCCACCAAAAGGTTGGCTTGTTCATCCTCCACTACCATGATATGTGCATATGGTCGAGGAGGACCACCCCTCTGCATATCTTACAAATAACATAGTACAGCATTTCTTTCTTTCTCCCAGCTCTTATTTTATACGTGTTTTATATACAGGCCTTAAGTTACAGTTAAGACAGTGACATTCTTTACTTAATATATTTAACCTATACTGACCGGAAATAGAAACTATACACTTTTAAATTGTCTCGCCTGACAAAACAAGTGGATAATTCAGTTAAAAATTACGATTAAGGACTTTACTAACTATCGACATGAATCTTGTAACAATTTTAAGAAAATCTGGTGTTCAAAATAAAAGTTTTTGGGAAAAATGTAAAAAAGTGCATTTTTCACAAAATCTGTTTGTAATCGAATTTTGACGTCAACATTTTTTGCGTATAGGTAACAAGTACAAAGCAAGGAATAAAAAATAACATAGCATCTAAAAATTATCGAGAAACAAACATTGTATTGAAATCTCAAAAACTGCTTTTTTTCAGCGAAATTTTCAAAATAATGTTTCAAGCCAAAATTCGACCCGAAAGTGCCTTCAATCGTTTTAGCATTCTCAGCTGTGTCTTAAATATTGATAAAAACAAAAACCGCAATCAGAAATGCCATACTTTTCGCTCACTTCCGGTGGTTTGGTCCAATATTTAAACGTCGATAACATTTCAACCATTGTGAAAATTTTCATTTTGTAAACAATATTCCCAACGTTAGATGATGCGTAATAACTGGTAAAAATGGGAATCACATTCGCGACACAAAAAGTTTGACTCAATGGAAACTTGAACAGCATAATTTTGACCCTTGCTTTGAGCCTTTGGCTCTACCCGTTAAATCGTAGCTATCGTTAAACAATTTATTCGATAAATAAGACATGCCAATGATGATAATTTATATAATCGGATTCAAATTTCATTAAAATGTTTCGCCAGTGACAACTTAAAAATGAGTGTATAGTTTCTATTTCCGGTGAGTATATATTAAGTATTAAAGGGGAGATTTTAAGAAGGAAACAGGAAAAGTGTAAGAATATTAGATAAATATACGTATTAGGACGTTGAGGGTTTGACTTGGCACCCTTGTTATTATAATTATCTGGAATGTATAAGTTATGCAGTTAAGCGGTTTGTGGAATTTGTCACATGAAACAACAAACATTTCATACATTTCTTCCGACAAAGATGCCTTTTAAAATGTTTTATTCAAAAGCTTTAGTTTATATTTTAATGCAGTTACCATGTAACCTCCAGTTATCCTGGGAAACCACTAAACTGGCTGTTTAAGGGAGGAGGCTGTCCAACAGAGGGAAATGTTTGAGAACATATATGGCTTTTGATTGACAGACGAAAAATAGTGATTATTAAAGACAGCTCAATTTGGATATACTAAAAGAAAAATAAATGATCTAGAGCTGACACCTCTCCATCATTTAGGTTTCTTTTCAGATGCTTATATTGTATTTATGCATATATCACAATGGTAGTTTTGATAAAAATAAATTTTGAAATAAATAAATAAACCAAAAGAGAATTTCCTATTTTTTTCATCCGATTTTGTTTGCTATCGAGTTAACTTAACTTGGCTGTTTAAAAGATGGAATTATGAGGATTGTGGCCACGTTAAATCGATTTAAGCCCCCCCCCCCCCAGTGGAATTCGTTTCTGCCGACCGTTCCAAGGCGGTTCTTCTGTTGCGGTATATTTTTAATGGTTTGTCTTTGAGTGTTTGTGTCGCTTATATTACTTTATTTTCGATAGCCTTTTGGCCATTTTGTCGGAAAGTAACTGTCCTTTTGGCTTTCCACTGTTGGTGTTTCCGTTGGGGTCTGTTTCTTCATGTTTTTGTTTCTTTTCCTTTGGTGTCTCTGATGGGAGTTGTTGGTTAATTGGATCGATTCCTGATCATTACATCTACTTCTATTTTGGTAAAATGGCTGCTGGCTGGAGGAGAGAGGTGGCTGTTGAGCAGAGATTAAATATATAGTAAAATGCTATGGGTGGAAAAATTGTGGCTGCTAAACGGAAGTGACCATTAGTGGAGGTTTTACGTTATGTTCAAGCTATTTTTGCTGCACCAGAGGTAATTGATATAGTTGCTTATTTCCATGAGCAGTTGTTTTATTTCATTTTCTTTCTTAACGTATAGGTTAAACAGGAATGACGTTTTATCAAAACGCATGTGTATGTGTTCTTGGGTAAACATCATAACTGTCTTCCTTAAGCTCCGTTTCCTTTACATATTGAAATACAATCATCGTCCTCCTCCTATAACAGGAACATTTTCATCGTCTTCGCGCTCCTTCTCCTCCTCCTTATCATCATTATTATTATTTATCGACGACGACAGTAGTGCAGCATGCGGTCCGACTGCGATCCTATATTTCATAGATCCGTACATTGTTGTATAGGATCGTCATTATTATCAATGCACCCCGTTGAGCTTTAACTAAAACAGTTTAATGTTTACGTAAACAATAAAAACTGTTAAAACAGTATATTGTTTCCCAAAAATGTAGACTTAGGGAGACAGATACCTATCCATGTAAGCTATAAGACTCATTTCTGAATTCCTCCACTTGCTTAGCAGTGTAAAGTTCCATATGTTGTATTATCATGTATTATATATGAACATACTATGTGAACAAATACCTTAAAACCAAGATCAAAGACGAAAGAATCGTGTTTGGAAAGGCAGCGATGAATTTTAGCTCAACTTACGGTTCAGGTGTGTAGAATGGGTCTGTTCCATGTCGTATATACTGTGTACAGTGAAATACTCGGAATGCTAGACCAGCCAGAAAGTCTCGGGCGGAGAGATAACCAGCAACTGGTCGCAACACAAAGCCTGTTCTTGCTGTAAAATAAATTGATAAATATGTAAAATAGTAAAATATTCGAAATGCAACGATCAGGAATCGATACATTTACAGTGCACCCTACAAGGCACCAAAAGGAAGAAACACCAACATGAACGATTAACATCATGAGCAGAAAGTCAAAAGGACAGTTTCTTTTATCCACAATATTGCCAAACGGCTATTTCAAACATAAAATGCTGATGTTTGTGAAATACTATATCCCCAACTTCTTGGCCCTAAAACTGCCTGTCCCTAATAATTTTAGATGTCTTGCTTACATGGTTGAAATGTTTAAAATTTCACAGGACTATTCAAGAAAAAATTCAAATTTTTTAAAAGTTACAAGTGATAATTCCTACTCTACTAAACAGTTGCCGACATATTTTGTTTACAAGGTTTAAATGCTGAAATTTTATTTGGGCCATAACTGAATTTGAATACATCAGGATTTCAGAATTAAATCAGGTCATCAACTAATCTTCACAAATCAATCCACCAGGTTTTTGAGACTCTAGCTTTAATAATACATTTAATTCATTTTGAGATGTTTTTGCTGACGAGGTACAAATTCTCTAATTTACAAAGGCCATAACTCATGAAGTTGTTTTAGAATCTATTCGAAAGTTGATCAGGTCATCTAGTCAACATTTCCTATCTAATTAATATATAAAGTTAAAAACTCTAGCTTAAATAGTTTTGAGATAACTTTCTGGCAAGTTTTCATCCATATTTTCAGTTCAATGGCCATTATATAACAAGAGGGCCATGATGGCCCTGAATCGCTCACCTGAATCCAAGCTGTTTCAAAGCTTATGGAAATGAAGGATTCACTGCTTTAAGGAGATGTGGACCAAAGAGTTTGGAGGCTATTTTTCATTGTAGTGGAATTTGAAGGTTTTTCTATTTTTTACTCTGGTGTCCATTTTGTTTAACAGAGCGAAACAGTTTAGGCAATTTTGAAAGAGGGTCACTTAAGGAACATTCCTGGGATATTATTTTCAAATCGGGACATTTACCTAGGAGGGAATGTCATTTAAAGTTTTTTTTTCTATTTTTAGTTCTGGTGGCACTTTTGTTTAACGGAGTGGAACGATTTAGGCATTTTTGAAAGAGGGTCACTCAAGAAACATTCCTGTGAAATTATTTTCAAATAGGGCAATTTGCCTAGGAGGAGATGTCATTTAAAGGTTTTTCTATTTTTAGCTCTGGTGGCCATTTTGTTTCACTAATCGGAACCTTTTAGGCAATTTTGAAAGAGGGACACTCAAGGAACATTCCTGTGAAATTCTTAGCAAATCGGGACATTTGCCTAGGAGATGTCATTTAAAGGATTTTCTATTTTTAGCTCTTGCGGCCATTTTATTTAGCCGAGCGTAACGATTTTGGGCAATTTTGAAAGAGTGTCACTCAAGGAACATTCCTGTGAAATTATTTTCAAATTGGGCCGTTTGCCTAGGAGGAGATGTCATTAAGTTTTTTTTCTATTTTTAGCTCTGGCTGCCATTTTGTTCCACGGAACAAAACGATTTAGGCAATTTTGGAAGAGGGTCACTCTAGGAATTTTCCTGTGAAATTCTTTTCAAATCGGGCCAATTACTTATGAGGAGATGTCATATAAAGGTTTTTCTATTTTTAGCTCTGGTGGCCATTTTGTTTAAACGAGCGGAACGATTTAGGCAATTTTGAAAGAGGGTCACTCAAGGAACATTCCTGTGTTATTATTTTCAAATCGGGTCATTTGCCTAGGAGGTGATGACATTTAAAGGTTTTTCTATTTTTAGCTCTGGTAGTCATTTTATTTAACGGAGCAAAACGATTTAAACAAGTTTGAAAGAGGGTAACTCAAGGAACATTCCTGTGAAATTATTTTCAAATAGGGCAATTTGCCTAGGAGGAGATGTCATTTAAAGGTTTTTTCTATTTTTAGCTCTGGTGGCCATTTTATTTAACAGAGCGGAACGACTTAGGCAATTTTGAAAGAGGGTCACTCAAGGAACATTCCTGTGAAATTATTTTCAAATCGGGCCATTTGCCTAGGAGGAGATGTCATTGAAAGTTTTTTTTTCTATTTTTAGCTCTGGTGGCCATTTTGTTTAAAGGAGCAGAACGATTTAGGCAATTTTGAAAGAGGGTCACCCAAGGAACATTTCTGTGAAATTATTTTCAAATCGGGCCATTTGCCTAGGAGGAGATGTCATTCATTTAAATAGTCTCTATTTTTAGCTCTGGTGGCCATTTTGTTTAACGGATCAGAACGATTTAGGCAATTTTGAAAGAGAGTCACTCTAGGAACATTCCTGTGAAATTATTTTCATATTTGGCCATTTGCCTAGGAGGAGATATCATTAAATTTTTTTTATTTTTTTTTAGCTCAGGCGACCATTTTGTTTAACGGAGCTGAACGATTTAGGCAATTTTGAAAGAGGGTCCCTCAAGGAACATTCCTGTGACATTATTTTCAAATCGGACCATTTGCCTATGAGGAGATGACATTTAAATGTTTATATATTTCAGCTCTGGCGGCCATTTTGATTAACGGAGCGGAACCATTTAGACAATTTTGAAAAGGGGTCACTCAAGGAACATTCCTGTGATATTATTTTAAAAATCGGGCCATTCGCCTAGGAGGAGATGTCATTTAAAGGTTTTTCTATTTTTAGCTGTGGTGGCCATTTTATTTAACGGAGCGGAATGATTTCGACAATTGTGAAAGAGGGTCATCCAAGGAACATTCCTGTGAAATTATATCAAAATCCATTCTCTGGTTTAGGAGGAGATGTCATTTGAAGAAAAAGTTTACGCATGGACGCATGCACGGACGGACACACGCACGACGGACGACGGACAAAAATGATACCAAAAGCTCACCTCGGCACTATGTGACAGGTGAGCTAAAAGGGCATACTCCTGTGAAGAGAAATGGGTCAATTTTTCATGAGGAATCCTTACATTAAATTTCAAAACCCTAGCATGTAGTTCAAAACGTATGATTTGTGTCAGAAAGCATGGAATGTAAAATTTTCAAAGAATTAAAGCTTTAAAGTAATTTATTCAAAAGGTAATCAGGTCATTTTCCAACCACTACCTGTCTATATACCAAGTTTCAAGGCAGTAGCTTCAATGAGTTTTGAGTAATTTTACTGACAAAATTTCATCAATATATTTTAAAGGGCCATAACACATGAAAGGATTATAATCCTGATAAAAATTTGTGTCTTATAGTTTCTCATGAGGAATCCATTCATAACATTTCCAAGCACTAGCATGTACGGTTCAAAAATTATATTATGCATAATTATGCATGAAGAATTCCCAAAGTTACTAAGGGTAATAACTTATAAAGTCTTTTTCAGATTTTGTTCAAATGTTAATCAGGTCTTTTACCAAAATTATATGCCAATCCATTCACATGGTTTGAAGGCTGTAACTTAAATGTGTTTGAGATATTTGCTGACAATATTTCATCCATATCTTGCCATAACACAGGAAGGGGACATCATCCTGACACAGATAACTGTCAGCTATTTTTTCATGAAAAAAAAATCATACATTTAAAAAAAAAAACTAGCATGTACGGTTCAAAGGAGATGCAATGTAAAAATGTCTAAAGTCGCAAAGGACCATAATTCATGAAGTACTTTTTTTAACTTAATCATAATTATTTTGATCATCTCATTATAACTACCAATCTATTCACCATGTTTCAAGGCTCGCGAGTCAACTGTTTTAGAGATATTTTGCTGACACATATATTAGCCATCTTTCAAAAGACCATAGCTCAGGGAAGGGTAATAATTCTCATGAGAAAAGAATACGTGTCAGCTATGTTTTTCATAGGGAATCCATATAAGAAATTTCAAAATCCTAGCATGCATGGTTCAGAAGTTGAGAAAATTATCAAAACGTGTAACGGACGCACGCAAGGACGCACGGACACATGAGCGACAAAGAAAGAATATGCCCGTCCAGCTTCTTCGAATAAAAAGATATTAGCATTACATACATGCAAAGGCAATGCAAATAATAAACAACAACAGAAGCAATGCCATGGAACGATCAGTGCTGTGGGGGTGAGGCGAGGGATGGGGGCTTAAATTGATCTTACGTGGCCATCCTCGCCAGTGCTGTGGGGGTGAGGCGAGGGATGGGGGCTTAAATTGATCTTACGTGGCCATCCTCGCCAGTGCTGTGGGGGTGAGGCGAGGGATGGGGGCTTAAATTGATCTTACGTGGCCATCCTCGCCAGTGCTGTGGGGGTGAGGCGAGGGATGGGGGCTTAAATTGATCTTACGTGGCCATCCTCGCCAGTGCTGTGGGGGTGAGGCGAGGGATGGGGGCTTAAATTGATCTTACGTGGCCATCCTCGCCAGTGCTGTGGGGTGAGGCGAGGGATGGGGGCTTAAATTGATCTTACGTGGCCATCCTCGCCAGTGCTGTGGGGGTGAGGCGAGGGATGGGGGCTTAAATTGATCTTACGTGGCCATCCTCGCCAGTGCTGTGGGGGTGAGGCGAGGGATGGGGGCTTAAATTGATCTTACGTGGCCATCCTCGCCAGTGCTGTGGGGGTGAGGCGAGGGATGGGGGGCTTAAATTGATCTTACGTGGCCATCCTCGCCAGTGCTGTGGGGGTAAGGCGAGGGATGGGGGCTTAAATTGATCTTACGTGGCCATCCTCGCCAGTGCTGTGGGGGTGAGGCGAGGGATGGGGGCTTAAACTGATCTTACGTGGCCATCCTCGCCAGTGCTGTGGGGGTGAGGCGAGGGATGGGGGCTTAAATTGATCTTACGTGGCCATCCTCGCCAGTGCTGTGGGGGTGAGGCGAGGGATGGGGGCTTAAATTGATCTTACGTGGCCATCCTCGCCAGTGCTGTGGGGGTGAGGCGAGGGATGGGGGCTTAAATTGATCTTACGTGGCCATCCTCGCCAGTGCTGTGGGGGTGAGGCGAGGGATGGGGGCTTAAATTGATCTTACGTGGCCATCCTCGCCAGTGCTGTGGGGGTGAGGCGAGGGATGGGGGCTTAAATTGATCTTACGTGGCCATCCTCGCCAGTGCTGTGGGGGTGAGGCGAGGGATGGGGGCTTAAATTGATCTTACGTGGCCATTCTCGCCAGTGCTGTGGGGGTGAGGCGAGGGATGGGGGCTTAAATTGATCTTACGTGGCCATCCTCGCCAGTGCTGTGGGGGTGAGGCGAGGGATGGGGGCTTAAATTGATCTTACGTGGCCATCCTCGCCAGTGCTGTGGGGTGAGGCGAGGGATGGGGGCTTAAATTGATCTTACGTGGCCATCCTCTCCCTTGGTTCTGTCATGGTTTAGACAAATAATTTGTTCAGTCTGCGAGAAAGGTTTCTTACTTTTAAATTTTCCACAGGCATCAACTCAAGAAATAAAATTCAGAATAATTATTAAACATTACACAAGTCACCTACACATCATCCCCATCAGCCTATAAAGTTTCTACGCATTCTACTCATTGCTTGCAATCTATTTACCAAGTTTAAGCACTTTAGATTAAACAGTTTTTGAGATATTTTGATGACAAGGTAAAAATGCCAAAATGTACAAAGGGTTCTAACTCATGAAATATTTATTTTCAGAAATTATACAAAAGTTAATCAGGTATTCCTCTCATCACCACAAATGTATTCAACAAGTTTCCAGTTTGTAGGTCCAACAGTGATCTGACAAGGTAAAAAAATACAAAGGATCATAACTCATGAACGAAATTTTAAAATTTATTCGAAATCAAATCAGGTCATCTACTCATCACTACCAATCTCACTTAGTTTCAGGGCTTAAATAGCTGTTGAGATTTTCTGTTGACAAAGTACAAATGTCTGAAATTTACTATGGGCAATAGATCATGGTTTGTTTTCGAAATTTATTAAAAATAAACAGATCATCAAGAAAACTCGCCTATATAATTTTGACCCCCTCGTACCCCGTTTTATATAGTAAAACTGGGGTTTGAAGCGGTAAACATTATTTTTCTTATTTCTACTCTAAGATATAGATTGTGGATACTCGTTAGAGCCGCCTCATCGAGGCGGTTCTAACGAGTACCTACAATCTATATTTTGAGCTGAATTAAGAAAAATATCACAATTTTTCATCTCAAAATTTTCATTTTTTCGGCGATAAAGGTGGCAATGTATTTGTATAGGCGTGTTTGCGTAATGTAATCAGCTCTTCACTATCAATGTATCTATCAGGTTGCAAGGCCCTAGCATCAATAGTATTTGAGACAGTTTTCTGACAAGATTTGATCAATATCTTTTCAAAGTAACACAGGAAAAGTTGCATAACCCTGACAAGAAAACAAATATGTGTCAGCTATTTTAGACCCAAAATCCATATAATCAAGTCCAAAATTCTACCATGCACGGTCCAAAAATTACGCTCGGCAACAAAAGGCATGCAATAAACAAATATCCAAACTTAAAAAGGGCCATAACTCGAAGTGTCTTTCAGAATTCATTAAAATGTTAAACAGGTCATTTACTCATCACTACTAATCTATAACTTTACCGCCAATGCTATAGCTCCAATGGTTTTAAGATATTTTGTTGAGAATATTGCACCCAAGTTGTTTCAAAAGGACAGAACTAAAAAAGGGGAATAATCCTGATGAGAAAAAATAGGTATCAGTTATTTTTTCATGAGAAATCCATATATGAAATTTCAAAACCCTAGCATACACTGTTCTAAAGTTATGCTCTGCATCAAAAAGCTTACAATTTACAAATGCCCAACTTTACAATGGATCATAACTCGTGAAATATTTTTCGGAATTAATTTAAAAGTTTATCAGGTCATCTACCTTTTACTACCAATCCATTCATCAACTTTAAAGGCCCAAGCTTCAATAGTTTTAGATAGTTTGCTAACAAGATTTTACCCATGTTATGTTAAAAGGGACATAACGCAGGAAATGCGCATAATACCGATGAGAAAAATACGTGTCAGCTATGTTTCCATATGGAATCCATAAATGGAATTTCAAAACCCAACCATGCATGGTTCTAAAGTCATGCTATGCATTACAAAGCATTAAATAGTTTTCAGCTCCACTGACCGAAAGCCAGCGAGGCTTATGTTTGGCCATGTGGCCGTCATGTGCAGTAGTGATGTGTCCATGCGTCTGTGCGTTAACTTTTTTCTTTTAAACTCCTCCTAAACTACTTTGCTGACTGTAACCAAACTTCAAAGGAATATTCCTTACATAGTCCTCTTCTAAATTTCTTCAAATAATTTTGTTACATGCATAACTCTGGTTGCTTTGCCAACAAAACCACCAAAAATCTTATACTCCAAACCCGCTTAGTGGATTTCATTCTTATTTCGAATGAATATTTATTGGGTGGACCTCAGATTCCTTAAAGAAATTTTGATCGGACTAAAACATGGTCGCAATGGACACGCCCTTAGGCTCATTAGCTTACGCAAACTAATACTTTAAAAATCTTCTTCTCTGGAACCATCAAGCCCAAAGTTAAGATATTTAGTATGTAGCAACGTTAAGCGGTCACCTATAAAAACTGCAAACTATGCCTCCGAATTGGCCACGCCCCGGGGCTCTTTAGCTCCGATAGACGTATAATGGATAAAAACTTAGAAAATCTTCTTCTCTAAACCATAAGGTCCAGAGCGCAGATATTAAGTATGTAGCAACTTCAAGTGGTCACCTACTCAGATCCTGCTAACCATTCCCCTTGTGTCAAAATTGGCCACGCCCAGAGGCTCATTAGCTCCTGTTTACTAAGCATTGGAAAATATTCAAAAATCCTCTTCTTTGACAGAATTAGGCCCAGAGTTTGGATACTTATAGGCAACAGCGTAAGTGGTCCCTCACATAAATTCTGCCAACCATGTACCTAGGGTCCAAACTGGCCATGATACCAGGCTCATTAGCTCCCATAGACTTAAAATAGGGAAAAGTTTCAACCACAAGGCCCAGAGCTTAGATAAACTAGAGCTGTCAGTGAAACTGACTAGGGCCCCGGCAGCGCTATCAGAAATTTGTGGACGGACAGACGGACGGACGGACAGACAGACAGACAGACAGACAGACGGACGGACAGAGTGATTACTATAGGGCACCCACACTTTCAGTGCGGGGCCCTAATAATATGCTGCAATGCTAGTGTTCACCTACATAAATCCTGCCATCCATGCCTCTTGGATCCAAATTGACCACACCCCAGGGTTCATTAGCTCCCACAGACTTACGTCGTATAATGGAACAAACTTCAAAATCTTCTTCTCTGAAACCATAAGCCCCAGAGCTTTGATATTTAGCATTTAGCAATAGTAAGGGGTGACCTACATTAAAACCTGCAATCATGCTCCTAGGGTCCAAATTGGCCATGCCCTTGGAATCATTATCTCCCATAAACTTAGAATGGGAAAAACTTCAAACATTTCTCTGAAAGTATAGAGCCTAGAGCTAAATATCATGTATATAACAATGTTGACTGGTCATCTAAATAAATCCTGCCAACCATGCCCCTAAGGTTCAAATTGACCACGCACAGGGGCTCATTGGCTCCCATATACTTGAAATGGAACACTTTTCATTTTTTTTTCCTCCTTTTTAAAGCAGAGCTTAGATATTTAGTAGTAGCAACGCTAAGTGGTCACCTACATAAATCTTGCCAACCATACCCCTGGGGTCCAAGTCGGGTATGCCCCGGGACCTTAGAGTTTTAATATCGAAGGTAGTATGTAAGTATGAAGCAATGTCTAGTGGTCCTCTGCATAAGACCTGCCAACCCTACCTTTTGGGTTCAAACCAACCACGCCGCACCGGGTTCATTAGCTCCAATAGACTTATAAGAGTGATACTCAAAAATGACCTTAATAGTGTCGACGGGGATAAAACAAATACTGCCAACGCCTCTGGAATTATTTGCTGCCGCAGTCTCATAATGGGAAAAAAACTTCAAAAATCTTCTTCTCAAAACCCTCAAGGTCCAAATTTACCACGCCCCAAGGCTAATTAGCTCACATAGACTTATAATGTAAACTATAGTATCTAGCAATGTCTAGTGGTCATCTACATAAGTCCTGCAAACCATACCCCTTGGATTAAAATCGAAGACGTCCCTGAGGGCCATTAGCCCCAGATACATATAATTGAAAAAAAAAATCTTCTACTCTCAAACCATAATGTCCAGATCTTGGATTTTTAGTATGTAGCAACCTATCTACATAAATCCTGCCAACCAATCCCCTAGGATCCAGATTGGCCGAGCTCCTGTGCTCATTATATTCCATAGACATATAATGAAAAAAAAAAAACGTCATAAATAGTCCTCTCTGAAACCATAGGGGCCAGAGCTTAGATATTTAGTATGGCACAATATTAAATGATCAGATGGAAACTCTGGTTTCCATGGCAACATATCGCACATAGACTTGAGTCCTTATTTTAAGTTCTTCAGGCTGTATTTTCATGTTCGGGTTTCTTTCCCTTTGGTGTCTCTGATGGGAGCTGTGGGTTAATTGTATCGATCCCTAGTCATTGCCTCCACTTCTACTTTATATGCCAAATTCTTGTTTGGAATGGTCAAATGAAATGAAAGTTTTGTTTTGTTAATTACAATATAAAGCTTAAAGATCTTAAATCAATGACCAATGTGTTCAAAGCCGCATAAAAAAATTCATGTTGTTCAGAAATTATGCTCAAAACCAGTCGTCAATTATTTTATGTCAGAAAAGTGTTTGTTACTTTATATAGTTTTCTATCCTACAATGCATTATTTTCTGATACCATACGAAATCTACAAATTTTACTTTAAAATCATGTTTAAAATTAATGCTGAAAGTCGTGTCTTTATACAGGGTAATAAATATTGTCAAATGCAAATTGAACTGAAATGTAACTATGTACATTAGAATTTAAAAAAAAGTTCAAACAATTATAATATGTATCATGAAATGATAACATGCCATTAATTGATGAAATTATTTTCTTAATTTATTATTATTAGAACAATCCAAAAACAAAAAAAATAAAAAAAAAAATGAAAAAATGAAAACTTAAGTCAGAAAATGAAATTTAATTATTTTGAAGTAAAATTTGAATCTAAAATATAATCAAATTCATCACATTTTAGGTTTACTATAACAATAGATATTCTTAAAACAGACAAATAATAACAGAAAATAGCACTACAATTTGTCAGTATGTGCATTAAAAGAAGAATATAAAAGTTGAAAAAAAAACATTTTTAACTGTTTAAAAATCTCATATGATGTCATAAAATCCCTCAGGAATATTAATAAGCAATGCAAAACCGTGTAGAAAGTTAAAGACAAAATGCCATTTTCAAACTCGTGTATCTTTGGAACCGTATGGAAATTTTTAACGCCTTTTTCAGTGGCGTATTAGGCCTTTATTTCAGTGACTTTTACTTAAAAAAAATCGTTGCATTGGTCATTAAGACAAAAGATGAGCAATTTCATTTTGTTTTTTTACCCAGGATTGCAACTAGGCTCTTTTGTTTCGTCCTTACAGTTAGATAATGTTTTTGAGGCTTTTCTGTTCCTTGTTTCATAACAGGAAACAGAAAACTTAACTTTTTTTTCAGATTAGTTTCTATTATGCCAAGAAGAAAACAACTGAAAAACTGAAAAGCAAGTAATGATGTCCTGATGTCTTGATGTCCTGTGGGTGAAATTTACCAGATGAGGGTCGAGCCAACCCTTTAATTCTATCTGTTTCAGATATTTGAACATCTGGGGATTAAGTTGGCGATTAAGTCACAAATCCTACAAACCATGTCCCTGAAGTTGAAATTGGCCACACCCTGCTTGTAATTAGCTGCTAAAGACTTACAAAAGGGGTAAAAAGACTAAAAAAGAATATTTTATGAAACCATGATGTTCACAGCTTATATTTGTACACCCACTTCTGAAAAGGGGGATACCATGTTACATCTGTCTTTCTGTCTGTCCATCTGTGTGTTCATCAATCCATCCTTTTGAGCTTGACTGCTGGCCAATCAGGATCAAATGTTATGTGCAGCATCAATATGGTGGGAGATTGACTTCATTAGGTTTTATCAGAACCCTGGCTAACCATGATACAATTTAGAAAACATATAAAAATGGTCAATTGGATGGTTTCTTTTGTAATTCCTTGGGTAGATCACATGTTTTTTGAACTTTTTTTTTTGTTTTGTTTTTAAATCCGGCCTTTAAAAAAGCGATGTCCGGGCGGGCGTGCGTCGGGCGGGCGTGCGTCGGGCGGGCGGGCGGGCGGGCGTCGGGCTGGCGGGCGTCGTCCAAGGTTTACCTTTTGGTTAACCTTTTTCCAAAGTGATATATTACTTTTATTCTTCAGTGGGTTGCTTTCATATTATGACTGTTGCTTCATTGGATGCATTCCTTTTAAATCGGCCCCCGCCCATAGGGGCTTGAAGAAATATATGGGCTGAATGATGCTTCCACGCAGATCTGAATCCGGCCCGCACACTAGTACTGGTAAACCGCTTATAGGATCTAAAAAGTAGAAGTAAAACAAAGATCAGGAATCGATACAATTAACTTACTTCACCCACCAAAGACACCAAAGGGAAAGAAATACAAACATTAAGCGACCAGACCATAATGGAAACCAAAACAAAGGAAGGCCATAAGGACAGTTACTTTCCCACAAAATGGCTATGTGGCTATCCAAAATTAAAAGACACAAGTGATACACACAGTAAGTAACAAACAACAACATACATAAATCGCCACAGAAGAATCGCCTTGGAACGGTCAGTGGAAATATTTCCAATGGGGGGCTTAAATCGATTTTACATGGCCACAATCCTCGCCCTTACTTCCGTCGCGATTTAGACAAATAATTTGTTCAGTGCGCATGAAGGCCTCCTTACTCATCAGTGCAACATCTCCATGAACACAAAAAATCAAAGAACCACAGAGGTGAGACAACGGTGAGGACTCGACAGCAAGAAACCACTGAACTGCTGGAGCAAAAAAACCAACAGTTAGACTCCGATGGGCCCGACCAGAGACAGAGTATCAGGCACCAACCAACATTACGAAGAATTAGATCTCTCTAATTCTCAATAAGCCTTTACGTTGGAGCCGTCATAGAATCTGAGGCCTGACCCACCGGCGTGCAATTAAGAGGGAAGCAAAGTTGCCAACCCTGATTGGGTTAACTACCATGCATGCAGTCTGTCGTATAACATCCATGTTGTACCCAATCTTTTTATATCGAAGAATGATTTTACGAAATTGGGTGCTGAAGTCATTGCGGTTATATTTTTTTCTGAATTTATATACTAAGTCACCATAAAATTCGGGTTCCGATAGACCTTGTTGCAGAAGAGATTTAAGTCCAATATTGAATTTTGAAATTAAATCAGAATGGCGTCTTTAAAATTTTGAAAATGCTTTGCGTAGTTTATGGTACCGATAACCCTGATTAAGAAGTTTAGAAGTTAATAATTTATTACGAGTGTTGAAGTCAGTTACATGACTACACACACTAGCAAATCGAATTAAATGCGAAATATAAACGCCATAGGATGGCGCACGAGGAACATCACCATCCAAAAAAGGAAAATTTACAATCTCAAAATCAAAGCAATAGCGTTTATCATAAATTTTGCACGAAACAAAACCATCTACAACAGATAGATGTAAATCCAAAAACGGGGCCTCGGTATCAGATGAATTTGCTTTATTTAATTGAAGTTCTGAGGGGTAAATCTGACTGATCAAACCATCGAAATAGGTATTATCAATATTTAATAAATCATCTAAATATTTAGAAGTGGAGCTAAAAGCTTCAATAATTTCACATTGGTTATCAATGGAAAGCGACAACATGAAGTAGAAGTAAAAAAAAGATCAGGAATTTATACAATTAACTTACTCCACCCATAAAAGACACCAAAGGGAAAGAAATACAACTATTAAGCGACCAGACCATAATGGAAACCTAAACAAAGGAAGGCCATAAGGACAGTTACTTTCCCACAAAATGGCCATATGGCCATCCAAAATTAAAAGACACAAGTGATACACACAGTAAGTAACAAACAACAACAAAAATAAATCGCCACAGAAGAGCCGCCTTGGAACGGTCAGTGGAAGATTTCCACTGGGGGGCTTAAATCGATTTTACGTGGCCACAATCCTCGCCCTTACTTCCGTCGCGATTTAGACAAATAATTTGTTCAGTCCGCATGAAGGTCTCTTTCATAACAATACAAGAACAGATCAGCCACAAGAGGTGCGCAATTCGTACCCATCGGAATACCCACAATTTGTCTAAATAACTTATTACCGAATCTAATATAAATATTGTCAAGTAGACAGGTGAGGGCATCACACACTTTCTGACATGACCAAAGTGTATAATTCTAATGCTCTTTAAAAGTGAAAAATGCATTTATGACATGACATGTAAGATAGAGAGAATCTTCTCTGTGAAAAGCCCATTCAATTAAATCATTAAGCTTTTCTTTTATAAGATTATGAGGAAGTGTAGTGTAAAGAGTGGAAAAATCGTGAGTAGACAGACTTGAAGCACGAAAATGTCTGGATTTCAATTTATTCAAAACCTCATTCGAATTTTTATAGACCAAAACAGATTTCTTCAGCCTGTCCAGGAACCGCGTGCGAGGTGGACCGTCCATGCTAATAAACCTATTGGTTTCACTGGGAGACAGGGCCTGAGAAGTCATTTCATCTCAATGTCGGGTAAAAGTCCCACAAAATTGGAAGCAACGTCTCCAAAATGACTTTTACAGTGTTGACGGTGACGTTAAACCTCAACTCAAACAAACAAACAAACAAACAATTCCATTCAAATACAATCCATTACTGGCATCAAGGATCCAAATTTTGGTGCAAATTGTCATTTTTCGAACTTCCGTTTTTCAGGTTTACCTTTTGAATAACCCTTTTCAAGTGCCAGTGTAGTGGATAGAGTTCAGTATTATGGATCAAGGTGTTGTTCGAATCCGGATGTAGGATTTTTTTTTCATGAATACATATACACAATCATTATCCACCTGCAAAATGAAATCCTGGATCCAAGGTCAAGGTCACTGTGTCTATTTTAGAAAAACATTTTATTGCTCTAGCATCTACATTTATAGATGGAATTTAATATAACTTCACACAAATACATGTATTGCTTATGATGATATCTTGAGCAAGTTCGACTTTCAGGGTTCTGGTCCGAAGGGCAAGGTCATGGTCACTGTGTCTAGTTTTAGAAAATATTGTTATTGCTCTAGTATCTACATTTGTAGATGGATTTTTATATAACTTCACACAAATATGGCTTATGATGATATCTTGAGCAAGTTCGACTTTCAGGGTTCTGGTCCCAAGGTTAAGGTCACTATGTTTTTAGGGAAACATTGTTATTGCTCTAGTATCTACAATTATAGATGGATTTTAATATAACTTCGAACAAATATTGAATATGATGATATCTTGGGCATGCTTGACTTCCAGGGTCCTGAGCTGATTGTCAAGGTCACTGTGGCTAGTTTTAGAAAAAAACATTGCCATCGCTCGAGCGCCTACATTTATTGATGGATTTACACATGACTTCATACAAATGTTGAATATGTTAATATCTTGAGTAAGTTTGACTTTCATGATTCTGGATTCAAGGTCAAGGTCTGTGCTGGACTACAGATCAAGGGGCTGTGAGTTCAAATCACGGTGGAGGATTTTTTTTCTTCTTTTTCTTTTTTATGCAAAGGTTTGAACAAAGGATTTAATTCTTGTTCATTTTTAATTAGGGATACTATTTGATACTCTTTCAACTGTTTCATCCAAATGTTTTTCATATTCACCCAGGAAGTCCTGGCAAAATGTCAGCAAGAACGTAGACAGAATTCAGAGAAATTGATTGATTATGTTTGAGATTAACGACACATCAACCCTTGTTTGTCATTTTTGTCGTCTCCCAGAGAAAGGGAGAACAGAAATAGAAGAAATAGCAGAGGAGGTGAAAATGAGGGAAAGGAGAGATAGAGGATAATGAGTTGGTTGATTTGAGGTTTAACGTCCCCGTCAACACTGTAAAGGTCATTTTGGAGACGTTACTTCCAATTTTGTAGGACTTTTGCCCGAAATTAAGATGAAATGACATCTCAAGCCCTGTCGCCCAATGAAACCAATAGGGTTTATAAGCATGGACGGTCCGACTCGTGCGCATCGCTTTGCCTAGGCAGGCTTAGATCCTCTATGCGGTTTACCAGTTCTCATGTGCGGATCGGATTCAGCTCCGCGTGGTAGCATCATGCAGCCCATATATTTCTTCAAGCCCCGATGGCCGGAGGCCGAGGATAATAAATAATTGTGCAAAAACTGAAGGAGTAGCACCATTACCATGTTCCCATCACATGTACCTGCTACACGGACAGCAGACCATGTCCAACTGTAAGTCAATATCACCTTGACGTCCAGGTGACGCAAGAGAGAGAGAGAGAGAGAGAGAGAGAGAGAGAGAGAGAGAGAGAGAGAGAGAGAGAGAGAGAGAGAGAGAGAGAGCAATTGCAGAGATTCTCCCGGCGAATTTAAATAATTTGTGTTGTTTCTTGTTTAAATCAATCATAACGACACTTTGTACGCTTTAAATCAAACGTCTTTCCGGTAAATGACAGAAGTGAATGTATCACTGGAAACATTTTCCGACAACAGGGAACCTATAAGAGACAATTACGCAAATTTGCTCTTCTATTTCAACATTATTGATTCACGTGCCATTACAATGAAATACTTTGAATCACAAACTCTTATATCCTCTTTGGATACGGTTCGTTACAACCGATGTTTTATTATAAGTTAATGCAAGTGCGCGTGTATCTACGGAACCGGAAAAAAACAAGTTTTTTTTTTAATATCTTGTGTGCAAAAGGTAATATATGTTCTCCGATAATATCTTGTGTGGACAACATAATTTATCTTGTGCGGACAACATATAATCTTATGCGCACAAGATAATATCTTGTTCGCACAACTTAATAATTTTATATTGTGCGCACAAGATATTATCTTGTTCCCACAACATATTATCTTGTTTGAACAACATAGAGCTTGGGAAGTTGTGTGAACAAGATATTATCTTGTGCGGACCATATATTATCTTCTTCGCTCAGCATATTATCTTGTGTGCACAAGATATTATCTTTTGCGGACAAGATAATATCGTGTGCGCACAAGATATTAATTAAGTTGTGCGCACAAGATATTATCTTGTGTGCACGTTGTGCGCACAAGATATTATCTTGTGTGCACAAGATAATATCTTGTGCGTATGATATATGATCTTGTCCGCACAAAATCTATGTTGTGCAGACAAGATATTATCTTGTGCGGACAAGATAATATCTTGTTCGCACAACTTCATATCTTGTTCGCACAAGATACTATTATCTTGTTTGCCGAACACAGATCTTTGGAAACTGTGCGAACAAGATATTATCTCAAGCGCACAACTGATAAAAAAAGTATTTTTTTTTCTTTTCTTCATTTTTAACAAATCTTATAAAGACCTTGAAAAGATTTTGCTATTCGTTAAACGCGAAAATTTGTATTTGGGTAGATGCGTAAAGCAAAGAGTAAGACCAAATTACACAGGGTGATCATAGTTTCCCTGTACGCTGAAAGGATAGCCATCAGATATATTACCGGTTTGATGAATGTGACACGCATATTGTTTCTCTTATGTATAGCGACAAGGGTTGGTTCTTGAGCAATACAAAGACTAAAGATTTCCTCAAAATGACAGAAAAAGCTGTACCCTGTCTGAGAAGATACGCTGGCTGATCACTGATCAAACATGTCACAAGATATATGTATAGATTTGATTCTAATAATTCTAAGATGAAGTTGAAGTTTTAAACGAGAAATGATGCAACAAATACTCGTACGTTCCTCATAACGTCAGAAGAACGTCAGTTTCCATGGCATTTGGAAAAATATAGTGGAACTTCACTGACTCGAACATGGATAATTAATTTACCATGGCTAATTCCAACTCGTTCTGGAGTCCCTAGACAAGTATTCCAAAACCTCGAGAGGTTGGTTTTGCCCTGGAGCTTAACTGCACAGTAACTGATGTCATGGCGAGTTGGTCAGTTAAGCTAACCACAAGTTCCATGGCCAGATTTTATGTACCAGCGGGTATGCTTCAGAAAATGTCAACCGGCGGAAGGGAGACTGCGACCGTAGAAAATATTTTATGATTAATCTTCACGAAATAATGTTATCGAGCCGATGAGGACTGAACCCACAACCTCCCGAACTTCAGTTGAATACACATCCAACAGAGCCACCAATGCCGGCAACATTACTAAAACACGCCTAAACAAATACTTTGTCAACTTCGCCTCCGAAAAAAAAAATAAGATAAACAATGTGATAATTTTCTTATTTACCCCTGTAAAACCAAGGTTTGAAAATACTTGAGAGTCACTGATGAGGCCTAATTGGCCGAAACTAGCTAGTCTGGCCCAGAAAACATGTACACTTCAAATTTTCCAGTTCTGTGGTGTATTCTTTGCTTCCAAAGGATAACCCTTTTATAGAACATATTTACTTTTTAAAAGTATAACCCTTTCTAGAACATATTCAAGGGGGTCAAAATTATATAGGCATGCTTTATTTTCACATTTTATCTTGAAAAAGTATACTTTATGTACACATAAAAACCGCCATATCGATGCGTTTCTCATGCTACAGACGTTATCCCTTTGTTTAAAAGATTCCTAAATTAACCTCTTACCTGGCGCTTTGAATGTTAAATACATTTTCTCGGTTCGACTGTACATACGAATCAGAGCACTGACAGCACTGGTTTGTCCCTGAGTGTAATCTTGGGCGGGCATTAGGAGTTTAAATTCCTTAAATTATTTAAATTTCAGCAAACGGTATAGACCCTCATAAGGCGCCTTCCTTTATTGGTTTACACTGTTTGCCAAAGTCCCGGTACACGAGCCCAAGGTAGATACAGATAACCAGCAATTTGACGTCAGAAAAACCCCTACCATTCTTATTTATGTCCTTACGTTGGTCCACATTAAAGTGATGTTTCCATTGAGTGTCTGAAAAGCCTGATAACTTTCAGAGAATAATTACAGTTGCAGTTCTGATTCTGATTTCCAAGTTTGATTTTAGCATAAAGTTGGCTTTACCAGGGTGGATGTTGTTTGTTTGTATTAGAGTTTAAGCCCAGTCATTTAGGTCATTTTTAGCTGGTCAGTTTACCTATCCACACTTTTCCTCAGCAGGCTTATACTTAAGCGTTTAGCAGGCTTATACTTAAGCGTTTAACCAGTATAATGCACACTCGTTCACCAAAAACGGACATCTGCCCTTCTTGAATCAGCGGAAAGGAGAAAATGACCGTAGAAAAGATTTCCTTATCAATCTCAACGAAAGAATATTGCATTACTAGGGTGGAATGATAACGTTAGTAATATATATGTCCCCAAACGGCCTCTTATGATTCAATGTAAGCGTCAGTTTGACCTCTTATGATGCAATGTAAGCATCATTTTGATTTTGTTTGTTTTGATGTTTAACGTCCCTGTCAACACTGTATAGGTCATTTTGGCTCCAGTGCTTCCGTGTGATGGTGGTGGTGGATACGCTTCATTGGTGGTGGTGGTGGATGTGGTAGTGGTGGATGTGTGGTGGTGGTGCTGGATACGCTCAATGGTTGGTGGCTGATGTGGTGGTGGAGGATGTGGTGGTGGTGGTAGATACGATCGCTTGATGGTGGTGGATATGGTGTTTTTTTGTTTGATTTGAGGTTTAACGTCCCCGTAAACAATATAAAGATCATTTTGGAGACGTTTCTTCCAATTTTGTGGGACTGTTACCTGACATTGAGATGAAATGACATCTTAAGCCCTGTCGCCAAATGAAACCAATAGGGTTTATAAGCATGGACGGGCCGACTCGCACCGCTTTGCCAGGCAGGCTTAGATTCTCTAAGCGGTTTACCAGTACTCGTGTGGGGTCGGTTTAGCATCATGCAGCCCATATATTTCTTCAAGCCCCGATGGGCGGGGGGGGGGGGGGGCGGATATGGTGGTAGTGCTGCCGGCGCTGGTGGATACGGTCCATTGGTGGGGGTGGGGATGGTGATGGTGGATATGTTTATAGCTACCAATGGCGTTAGGTAACGTATCTTAAAAAATTCTATTTGACTAACATACTGATGTTTATGCTGAAGCAAATGGGGTCAGACCCACAGTTTTACAAAACGGAGCTTTGAGCAGTTTGCCGATGTCGTCTAAGTATTTTGTTTAGATACTCATGTATTTTTGTTTGTTTGTTTGAAGCTTCACTCTATTAAGGACACATCGGGTCGGTCAGCTTACGAGTTGCACACAAGCGGTTAATCAGTACGGCACATTTCTTTTCGCCATAAGCTTACAACAGGCGGAAGGGAGAGAATGACTTAACACAGATTCAATTACAGGGTGAGAATGACTTAACAAAGATTCAATTACCAATCTCGAGAAATGAATTTTGCCGACTCGGCATGTGTCTGATCAGAAATCACCAATTAGATGCACATCCGACTGAGCAACCGGGCCGGCACAAAGCAGGTAGAAACATCTGGTTTTCAGAGGAATAACCTGTTATACCCAATGTCGTTTTCTTGTCGTTACTTCTGGAAACTGCAGTACAATACAATAACTTTACTCAATATTCAACATACAAATTATCTTTTTCGCCTACATCAAATATCAAACACAGTGGGAACATGAAAGTTAAGTTTAATATGGCATACTCGCACAAAGTAGCATATCATATAAGACACGCAAAATGACATTATTTCATAACAATTACATAAATTTGATACGTTAATAATAATTAAAATAATTGACCTCCACTCATCGGGGCGTGGAGACATAGATTGGGCTGCATGATGCTTCCACGCAGAGCTGTAACCGACCGCACATGCGAACTCGTAAACCGCTTACAAGGTCTAAGCCTGCCCAGGCAAAGTGGTACGATTTGGACCGTCACTGCGTACAAACGCTAGTGGTTTCGTTGGGTGCCAAGGGTCGAGATGTCATTTCATCTCAATGTCGGGTAAATGTCCGACAAAATCGGGAGCAACGTTTCCAAGAAGACCTAACCCTGGCTCGGATCACAAGTGAGACGCTAAGTAGAAGTAAAACAAAGATCAGGAATTGATACAATACTGATACTCCACCCATAAAAGACACCAAAGGGAAAGAAATACAAACATTAAGCGACCAGACCATAATGGAAACCTAAACAAAGGAAGGCCATAAGGACAGTTACTTTCCCACAAAATGGCCATATGGCCAGCCAAAATTAAAAGACACAAGTGATACACACAGTAAGTAACAAACAACAACATAAATAAATCGCCACAGAAGAGCCGCCTTGGAACGGTCAGTGGAAGATTTCCACTGGAGGGGGGATGGGGGGAGGCTTAAATTGATTTTACGTGGCCACAATCCTCGCCCTTACTTCCGTCGCTATTTAGACAAATAATTTGTTCAGTCCGCATGAAGGCCTCCTAACTCATCAGTGCAACATCTCCGTGAACACAAAAATCAAAGAACCACAGAGGTGAGACAACGGTGCGGACTCGACAGCAAGAAACCACTGAAATGCTGGAGCAAAAGAAAACCAACAGTTAGACTCCGATGAGCCCGACCAGAGACAGAGCATCAGGCACCAACCAGCATTATCTCTCTAATTCTCAATAAGCCTTTACGTTGGAGCCGTCATAGAATCTGAGGCCTGACCCACTGGCGTGCAATTTAAGAGGGAAGCAAAGTTGCCAACCGTGATGCGGTTAACTACCATGCATGCAGTCTGTCGTATAATATCCATGTTGTACCCAATCTTTTTATATCGAAGAATGATTTTACGAAATTGGGTGCTGAAGTCATTGCGGTTATATATTTTTCTGAATTTATATACTAAGTCACCATAAAATTCGGGTTCAGATAGACCTTTTGCAGAAGAGATTTAAGTCCAATATTGAATTTTGAAATTAAATCAGAATGGCGTCTATAAAATTTTGAAACGGCTTTGCGTAGTTTATGGTACCGATAACCCTGATTAAGGAGTTTAGCCGTTAATAATTTATTACGAGTGTTGAAGTCAGTTACATGACTACACACTCTAGCAAATCGAATTAATTGCGAAATATAAACGTCATAGGATGGCGCACGAGGAACATCACCATCCAAAAAAGGAAAATTTACAATCTCAAAATCAAAGTCATCGCGTTTATCATAAATTTTGCACGAAACATCTGCAAAGCAAGGTGAGGTGATTTTTCTCCGGGTACTCGAGGTTTCGCCAACCTCTGATTAAAGATTGATTAGATGTAAATGAAAAAATCTTGAAAGGATCGTTAAACCACAAATAAATAAATAAATAAATAAATAAATGAATAAATAAATAAATAAAAGAATAAAAACACTTTAACGTGGGTTCGACGAAGTTCCGCCACTGTAATATTACGGACCGTAATAACACCCTGCAGTCATCTACTTTGGTAGATTATATGTATAGTTTACTCTCAAATCGGCACCCGTCCATAGGGGCTTCAAGAGATATATATGGGCTGCATGATGCTTCCGCGCAGAGCTGAATCCGGATCTAAGCCTGCCCAGGCAAAGCGGTGCGAGGCGGACCGTCCATGCTAATAAAACCTATTGGTTTCAGTGGGCGTCAGGGCTTGAGATGTCATTTCATCTCAATTTCGGGTAAAAGTCCCTCAAAACTGGAAGAAACGTCTCCAAAATGACCTTTACAGTGTTGACGGGGACGGTAAACCTCAAATCATTTTGATACTGCTTTCATGTCGTAAGATGGGGTCTCGACCGGGATTGGATTTTATTTCGCTGAAAATGGCTTCATGCCAAAACTGGCTTCGCCTCATCATAAATGAAAAATTCATTGAAGAAGGGTTGTGATTCGGACCGCAATTTCTCTCTTTAGTTATCTGCATTGGTAGAGTATATCCATAGCTTATAAGTTTATCGTCGTTCTATTGCAACTGTGCCAGGAAGTGGAACTTTTGCCTCAGTGGTTAGAGCACTGGGCTCTCACCCGAGCGGCGCGTGTTCGAAACCTAACCATAGGCGGCATATTCTTTAGCTATGTTTCTTTCCTTTGTTGCGGCTTTCATGTCATAAGCCTAAGTTGTTTATGGGACGTAAACCACACACACACGCGCGCGCGCGCTCGAGCTTTCTTTAAGCAAACAGCGTGGACTCGAAACAGTTCTATTTCTTATTTAAATAGATGGGATTGGTTTCATTATTTATATTTAAAAACCTCCGTGTCCTTCAAGCAGACAGAGTCGACTCGGATCAGTTCTGTAGCTAGGTCTTCTGAGTCTACAGTCCTTGCTAACATGCCTTCGATTTATTTCATTATTCACTTTCACCAAACATTCCCGTTCTTTAAGCAAACAGTGTAGATTCGGATCAACGGCTAGATCTCGTCTGGCTCTACCTTGTTTGTCAACCTGCTTTCGATTTATTCCATTACTTTAAGTTTCACAAAATATTCGTGTTATTTAAGCAAACCTTGTGGAATGGGATCTGTGGCTTGGTCCCATCAAACTCAATATGTTCTATAAAAGGGTTATCCTTTGGAAGCAATGAATACACCACTGTGAAAGTGAAAAATATGGAGTGTACATATTTTCTAGGTCAGACTAGCTAGTTTCGGCCAATTAGGCCTCATCTGTGACCCTCAGATATTTTCAAAATTCCACAATAGATTCAATGATCCCAAAGGACAAGAAAATACAATCTACACTGTGATGTAGGACAGGGAGACATTGTTTGCTATCGCGCTTTTGAGTTATTTCAATATTTATTTTCACAAAAAACTTCCTTTTCTGTAAGCAAACAATGGCTAGGTCTCATCTGGGCCTACACTGTCTGCCAATGTTCCGTTTAACAGACATCAGGCATGGAAATTATGGCAAACTCCAGATTTAATAATCTCGTTTGTGATCACGCAATCAGTGCTATCGAACTAAATGAAAGTCAATGCGAAGACACCGTGTTTTTTCTTTGTAACAATGTTTTGGTCCTGATAAGGGCCGTTTTGTCAAGAACCATCAGAGGTTCCTTTTTCCATAAACTGGTCGCATATCAAAATATTGTCGTCTTCATAAAACCATTTATCTGTATCATCGGGGGGGGGGGGGGGGGCAGTTATGCTTCTCTCCCGCGTGCGTTAACATGCAAATGCATTTTCCACATTATACATGCGTAAGACCATAAGATTGAGTACACAAACTAGACCTTGGGTACTCAACCATGGTTATGCAGATAGTGCAGACTTTAGATGTCCGAAATTTGTCTTGAATTTATTTGAACCCCAATAAAAAATCAATTGGTCGATTCCCACAAGTTACATCGGGGTGAAGCTAACGATCTTGTCGGTGACGCGTACAGGATAAAATGTTGGGACCCCTTAAAACACGGTGAGCCGCGTTTTAAGTTGTCTCATTTTACCGAGCTCTAAAGTCTGCATTTTGCGAAATTCCCTCACATAAATCGCGTTAATATGTGTTTTATTACCTACGTTGTTTATTTATAGTATTCATTGTTGAAATAGGCGCTAACGTTCGTGTTTGAACACCGCTCACACCTCATCGCATACCAGAACGAATGAGCGAATCAAAGGAGGTCCAAAATGATGCTTACACCAAAGAGCTCCGAAATGATGCTTACATTGAATCATAAGAGGTCAAAATGTTGTTAACATTCAATCAAAAGAGGTCCAAATGATGCTTACATTGAATCGTAAGAGGTCCCGGCTGATAAGGGACATATACGATTTATATATACTAACGTGATGATAACAGCGTTTATCTACTCACCTTTCAGGAAATCTGAAATGTCTTCTAACTGAGGTATATTGTCTTCTCTGTAAGAACAATAGAAACAATAATTCTTTAAGGAGAATCAAGAAACGGATAAGGTGGCTGTTTTAGATCATTGAAGGATATTTTTGTCAGTTTTCCATAAATTCTATATAAGCGCCTATGTATATATGAACAAATAAGGACACTTATCCTTCAATTATCACCAAAAACTTATTTGATGCTATGAGAGTGGGTAACCTTCAGAGGATGCAACTTTTTCAAAAAGATATCTTATCATGTAAAATGTACGTGTTACAACCCATAAAACCCCACTTTATATAGAGAAAACATAGGGTTTCAAGGGACATGAATATTTCTGCTCCAAAACTTTGATTGTGGGTACTCGTTAGAACCGCCTCAAGGAGGCGGTTTTATCGAGCACCCACAACCCATGTTTGGAGTTAAAATAAGAAATCATCAGAAATATAACCGTTTTGGAGAATGCCACACGCATATTGTTTCACTTATGTACAGCGACAAGGGTTGGATCTTGAGCAACACAAAATCCTTTATTCGAGAGTAGACCTCTTTAACTGAAGGAAAGAAAACTGGAACTTACAAAAGTTGTCTCCTTGGTGCAAAAAAGCAGATAATTTGCGAGGTGTTCCTATGCCTATTGCGAGGAATGTCTGCACTTCAAAAAGAGGGGCATATCAGCCAAGGCAAATTGGTAATGTCTCCGAATATGTGCGCACAGCAGAGACGCAGATTAGACCACGCATCATTCGCTGCATATGCGCTATTTGGATTTCAGTTGACATATAGTTGTTATTAAGGGAACTATAGAGTAAAATGTATCGCGGCCATAAAAGATTTCCGTGTGCACATTATACGAGGGTCAGTCAATAAAAAATGCAACACATTAAGATGTGTTTCTTATTTCTGCTCAAAAAGAACAGAAATAAGAAAATTAAAAAGTGAATAAGCACTGCTTATTAGATACCCCCGCATGACAATGGCCAATAATTAAAAAGACCAGACATGTTAAAAGGAAGTTGAACTCATAGCCGGCAACTTGGCTCAAAATTATTGAAACACAAAATCTATTTGATGAGTTTTAAGCATCTGTTCAACTCCGCGCTAACAAGGTACCCACTCCCAATACACTTTAACTTTATTAGACATCAAAAATGGCTAAGTTAAAAAAATAAACGAAAAACGTGAAAGAACTAATTTTTGAGTATGAAAAAACCACATGCACATCTCTAGACCTTTATGAAAACACCAGCAAAGTTTCAAAAGGATCAACTGTGAGAGGAGTTGTGCTCACAAGGTACCCACTCCCTATACACTTTAACATTATTAGACCTCAAAGAAATGGCTCAGTTAAAAAAAGACAGAAAAAAGACAATGAAATAATTTTAGGAGTATGAAAAAACCACATGCACATCTTAAGACCTATATAAAAACACCTGCAAAGTTTCAAAACGATCACCCTACCACTGTGAGAGGGGTTGCGCTAACAAGGTACCCAATCCCTATACACTTTAACATTATTAGACCTCAAAAAATGGCTAAGTTAAAAAAAGACGAAAAAAGGGAAATAAATAATTTTAGGAGTAAGAAAAAACCACATGCACATCTTCAGACCTATATGAAAACACCAGCAAAGTTTCATAACGACCACCATAAAACTGTGAGAGAAGTTGCGCTAACAAGGTGCCCACTCCCTATACACTTTAACATTATTAGACCTAAAAGAAATGGCTATGATAAATGAAAACCTATCTAGGGACATAACTCCAAGAGTTATAGGCCCTCGATAAATATTTTACTACAACAGATTCCTTACTTCAGGCACCAAGTGTGATATAAGTTTGAATATAGGCCTACCCAACTAGTGTCCTATCGGTTGCTCGGATGGACGGAAGGACGGACAGACGCAAAACGTGAAAACAGTATACCCCTTAAACTTCGTTTGCGGGGGTATAATAAGGACTTTCCCTGTAAACCCCAGTTTTAATTTATAAACGTGGGGTTCCACGCGGGTCAAAATTAGGTGTGCTTGTTTTGGATTATTTTTGGATATGAATATGCAAGACCTAAATACTTATTTCACTATTGATCCATGTTCTTTTGCAAACGCACTAGACCTAACTGAAAGGCGGTCACTCTTTGGTCGCCATAGCAATGCTAATCTCAAAACAGGTACCTAAGGGGTAGCGGCGGCAGAAACTAGCTTTTTCTGGCCAACTGTAAAGTTTTATCATCCATTTAACTTACAAAAAGGAGGCAATAGTGCAAACGAGAACACGGGTGATGTATATAACTAATGTAGCTACAGATTTATTGTAAGCATGGCATAATATCATATGAGTCTATTGAGATTGTTTCCTAGCAACGACGAAAATCAGATTCTTGAAAAAATCCAGCAGAGTTTCGTTGCCAATGGCAACAGAAATCAAAATGTCATACAGATTGTTGATTGTGTTATTTAAATTTTATTTGTCGTAGTCATTCCACTTATGGTGGCATACAAATCATCAGGTTAACATACCCTAGCGACAAGGAGCAATTTTCACATCTCCAAAATGGCTAATTTTCTGATGAAAATTCCTGCTATTTTTCTTATTTATACTGCATCCAAAGGTTTTGGGTGCACGTCAGTACCGCCTCATGGAGCCTCATAAAACCCCCGTTAACCCCAGTTTTTTTTCTTTATAAAGTGGGGTTTAGAGGGGTGTTCATTTCACGGACTTGTAAACGTGATGTGTTGCATTCATACATGAAAAATTTAAGTAAAGGGTATGGCTAAAAAATAAGTTTTTTCTCTTTACAATCGAATGTTTATGAGTATATTTTTGAATAGTTTTTGTCATTTATATACATGTATATTTGCTGTTAATTTTTGCACAAAATCAACATATTTCAATACAACATACGTTTATCAATATTGTTTTTACTATGCTACCATGGTAATCATTACAAAAATCGCAACCGGTACCCTTTTGGTAGCATTCTTTAGTTGCCTAGCATCGGAATTTCAATAAGCATTTTGTTTCTATGGAATGAAACTTAACTCCGGAGTGTGTTCATCTTGTTTCTAGATGTAAACATTAACATGATTTACATGTAATAAAAATGAGTGGATGTTGCATTATTTCTTGAATAACACGCGTATTTTCTAGTACTTCGAGAGCATCGATTCCATCGTTGAATTTTGAAACTATATGAGGGCCACTGGTAAAGTTACTAGATAGTCTGGCCCGGAAAAAAGTACACTCCGTAGTGTTCAATTCATGTGGTGTATTCCTTGTATTTTATATAGCATTATCATACAGACAAAGAAGGCTACGTTCTGATTGAGTGTGTGAGTCTTCGCTGACATAAACTAAGGCATATTATCTCTTGTGGAGGTTAATACTGAATGCATCAGCATACGATCATTCGACAATTTGTTTACATGTTATTTTCAAAGCAAAGTTCGCCAGCAGACCCCAGTTACCAGTTAAGATGATTTTTTTTGGGGGGGGGGGGGTGGGGGGGCTGCTGGGGTGCGTTGGAGGGGCGTATACGTGATTTTCCATATGTGTTGCTTAAAACGTAGATTATTGGTATTTGTTAGAACCGCTTCCGTGAAATTGTTTAGATATATTAAACTGATATACCATAATAATATATACATGTATATAAAAAGTTTTATACACTTGTCACAACTAAATTAAATTTCAATTTGGAAATTTAAGAACGCCTTAAATTCGAGGACTGATAGTGAATCCGGTACCAAAACTTTCGGAAGGTATATCCATTAAAGGTAAATCCATTTAAAGGTGAAAAGTAAACCCACTCCCATAAACAACCTAATCACGTATTTTCTTTAAAACTCTATCATTTCCACCATTATTTCGTGACAAATAACTGAAGTACAGGAAGCAGATTTGTGGTCATTTCTACCTGGGCACCCTGTTCCACAGGATGTGATACCACAAGTGCCTCTGTCCAGTTAGTACCCCATTTAAGACACTGGATAAACACCAAGTGTTTGTGTCTGCCTTTTAAGAGTAAGAGCTACAGTAAAAGCTCTGGAAGAGATTGTGTGTTGAATGTTCGGAAACACAACTGACACAAGTGTCATTAAATTGTGATACGTTATATTTATATTAAAATATCAAGACAAACCGGACCAGTTGCTCAGTGCTTTCGATGGCATGGATCTTTGCATGTTTACAGGACCCTGAACATAAACTTATACAATAAAACCATGAACATTGCACAGGAGCGAATCCTACGAACCCCCTTTATCTGTGTGTGAAGCATAAATATTATAAGAAACGTACGCAAATCTTATCCGAAAAAAAGAGCTTAAATTAATAAACAATAAATGAAAGTTTGTGTCAACACCTATCAGCTTTTTACGTCTATCGAATTATAGATGCCAGTTGTACTGTCGTACTGACCTCTGATGAAAATGTATTTGATGGTTTAATAATTTCATTGATTTGGTCTCTTTTTTGAAGCTGCTTGCTCTACACTCGGTATGAATTGTATACCCAGCGCAGTCTGTTTGTCGAGCCGAAACAGTCCCGATTGTTACAAGAATCGCTGCTTACTTGTATTGCAATACGAGTAAGGTAATAACGTGTGTCTCACATCTGTAAACTTTAGACTAATGACCAGATATACATTAGCCCCACCCTAAACTGGGGGGGGGGGGGGCTGGGTTCTGCAGACATACCATATCTTTAAGAGCCGTCCTCGCCCCGTTAATGCAAGCTACAAACGCAGGATTTTGGTTTAATACTAAGTTGTGACTGTTATATTATAACTGTTACTCAAAATCATCATACCCTTATACACAAGTTCCAGCACGCTATCTACTTCCGTGTTAAGATCTTTCCCTTCACCTGCATCATAATTAGGCTCGGTGCACTTTATCCTTGTTGATCAATGAACTAGGTTGTCCACTCGTACGCAATCTAATTGTCAAAATTGAGTATCTATCCATGGCCATCCGGACTCATTACATCAGGAAATTGATCAGTTACATGCCCCCTTAGTTGGCCTTGTAAACATGCATACCAAAGGACGGCCTGCAAGGCGACAGATGGCTATGATCAATACCATCGAAAGCACTGAGCAAATGGCCTGATTTACCTTGGTATTTTAGTATAAACATACCTTATCTCGGTTTAATGACAAGTGTGTTAGTTGTGTTTCCGAACATACACCACACACACTCTTCCAGAGCGTTTACTGTAGCTTCAGAACATTAAACCTCAACAACGACGAACTGTTTAAAGGCAGACACAAACGCTGGATGTTTATCCAGTGTCTTAAATGGGGTACTAACATCTCTTCGGACAGAGGCACTTGTGGTATCACATCCTGTGAAACAGTGTAGCCCAGAAAGAACTGAACACAAATCTGCTACCTATAATTTAGTTATTTGTTCAAAGTTAAACAATAGTGTCTTACCTGTCCACATGTCAAAAACAATCACGTGAGGCTTGCCTTGTAGAAATTTCGTAAGCAAGTTCAAACCAGTTTCAAGTGATCGAACAACAATTTCGATTTCGCCGGGTGTATGTTCACATAATATGCATACAGTTTGGGATAATTTGCGTTTCGGCCTCTTCTTGCGATGAGAACTGGGCATTAACCGTCGCACTTGACACGGTTTCTCAATCTTCACTTGATAACCGAAAGCTTTCCTCTGCACAAACGAAATGTAGCTTTGTCTCCTGAAGTCTCTTGGCATATTTTCTTTTTGACATTCACGCGAAAGTAGTTTGAAGGGCTGCTGTTTGTTTTCGTCCTCTGACAAAAAACTCCTCCAGTCTCTAGGGGTTTTCGTTGTCGGACTTAATGGACAACGCTGTGTCGGTTACAAACCTAGGCGTGTTAGGCAGAAGGCAGAAGGTTTATTACTAGTTCTGTAAGACTTTCAATGATGTCTTGGATGGAGACTAAAGACTGGAATAGGGCATTCCCATCAAGCACATACGCTACGCTATTGTCAGAAGGTTTGGTCACTGGCTTCAAGAGTATGCAAAATATTTGCTTTCAAGGTTTTTTACCGGCGTTTCGTCAGCAATAGCTATAGAAAATGGAACGGGACCAAGAGGGTAAGAAAGTGTAAGCTGCACTTGGTTATTGTGTTCAGTTGAAAACAACATAAGTTTTCCAAGGACATTTTTCTGCTCCTACTACCAAAACTTTATTCTGACTACGTTTTACTTCCTTTGTGACCCCCACAGGTGCAAATGTTTATACATTATCTGTATGATAGGCTCATGAAATGGGAGAGATTTGCCCACAAGCCCTTTTAATAACTCTACCATAGCTCATTATCACCGCTAGTGTTCGGATGAAAGCCAGAAAAGCTCTTCCTTGTTATCGACAGCGCAAGGGATTGTAAATTGGTGAATGGGTTTTTCATGCTCTTAGTGGTTGCAGCATTGGTATGTGAGCATGCAGCAACTCTTTGTATACACCAAACCCATGAAAGAAATATCTGCTAAAATCCGTGTTGCCTGTACAATCTTGGTACGATCTCACTCATTTCACTTAACCCGCCCGTAACCTTGCCGGTCATAGGGGCATCTTTAATAACTTAAGGACAATCTCTTTCCTCTTTGTCCGGTCTTCCACTGCCATCTGAGGTTTTGCTCCCCTGTCATCTTCTCAACTCTTAATTTGTCTTCCACACCTTCTTTTTCTATCAACTGTTCCCTGGAAAATAGCCTCGGCGAGGCTTGACGAACGGGAGACATGTCACTACCACCTCAGCTTCTTTTTTTAATCTAGTGAGGAGCTCTGTGTGAGGGCGAATCAGTGCCAAAACCTGACTGCGGCCTTTTCATTTGTGATGTGGTACTTGTAAGGGATGTTAAGGATTCGTCTGTAGTATCTCATCTCTAGGGATTGGAGTCGTCTCTCCATTTCCGCTGTCAATGTCCATATTCCACATGCATACAAAAATAATATTATAAGTGTTTTGTGAAGCAATACGGCCCTGTCTTCCCAAGTTAGTCTCTGCTTTGTAAAAACAGATACCGTTTGTGAAATTCGAGCAAGAACTTCGGGTTTCGAACCTTCATCTGTCACAATAGATCCCAGGTATTCTGGGCTGTTACTATCTCTAGCCTTTGGACATTGATCTCTTTATCATCGGCAAGGCCTTCTGTGTTTCTTCTCATCAGCTTGGTCTTCTCAGCTCATATTTTCATCCTAAATCTAGTGGATGCTTGGTTGAGGTAGTGTAATAAGACCTTGAGTTTTAATCTGCTTGTCCATCGGTGTCACCTGCGAAGCGTAGATATAACGACGTTTCTTTCTCCGGTGTTTGCAGAGTTTGTGACTTTAACAGTGTTTTATGAACCAAACACCTAATGTCCAACTGGTGAGTACAGCACTGCAGGCATTGCCATAGAGCTATTGTTAAGCATTTACGAGATGCTCAGTGATGTAATTCTTCCTCCTAGTTGACTATAATGCTGCACACCGCACGATGCGCGGCCCCCGCCCATAGGGGCTTGAAGAAATATATGGGCTGCATGACACTTCCACGCAGAGCTGAATCCGGCCCGCACACTAGTACTGGTAAACCGCTTAGAGGATCTAAGCCTGTCCAGGAACCGCGGTGCGAGGCGGACCGTCCATGCTAATAAACCCTATTGGTTTCATTGGGCGACAGGGCTTGAGATGTCATTTCATCTCAGTGTCGGGTAAAAGTCCCACAAAATTGGAAGCAACGTCCCCAAATTTACCTTGCTGTGTTGCCGGGGACGTTAAACCTCAAATCAACCAACCAACCAACCAACCGCACGATGCTGAACGCTTTCTTAAAGTCGATGGAAACCTGATTGAGAACTTGATGCTGCAGGTACTACTCATAGAGTATTCTGAGGTTCAATTTCTGTTCTGTTGTACTGCGTCCAGCTCTGACTCATGTTTGTTCCTCGGCGATAATCTCTTCTGCGTGTGGTTGCAGTCTATTCAAAATGACTTTGAGCATGACTTTGGTGTCTCCGATGGGCGGTGTGGGTTAATTTTATCGATTCGTGGTCATTGCCTTAACTTTTGGTTGAATGAGAGATGAGGTTTATTGTCCGGTAGGACTGGCATTGTAATGTATCTGACTTCAACACATCGGAGTCTAACTGGTGGGTTTCTTTTACTAAAGTATTATAGTTATTTCTTCATGTCGAGTCTTCACCGTTGTTTTATCTCTGTAATTGTTTGATTTTTGTGTTTGCACTGATGAATTGGGAAGTCTTCATGCGGACTGAACAAACTTTGTCTAAATCGTGACGGACGTAAGGGAGAGGATTGTGGTTGCGTAAAATCGATTTAAGCCCTCCCTCTCCCCTACGAAATAATTTTCACTGACACTCAATGACGGTTCTTCTGTCGCGGTTTCTTTTTGTTATAGGTCGTCTGTGAGTATGTGTATCGCTTATATATTTCTGTTTTGGATAGCCAATTGAGCTGTTTGTGGGAAAGTAATTGTCCTCTTGGCATTCCGCTATTGATGTTTCCAATAGGGTCTAGTTATTGTTATGTTAATGTTGCTTTCATTTTGGTGTCTCTGATTGGAGGTTTGGGATTCCTGATCAGTGCTTTCACTTTTATTTTGCACTAAATCGGTCAATATATAGTCAGCTCCCTTATCCTGCTATCTGTACTTCTTATTTAATATGACAAGAGTAGAGGGGTGGGTGTTATTGATCTGCATCTTGGAAACTTAGTGCTACTTGGCCCCAAAATCTTGGATGGTTGCGGAGTTCAAAGCAGTACTCAGCTCATCAATTATATCTGCAGCCGATTTGATGCAATGGCACTTAGTCCAGACGATCCCAGTCATCGGAGACACCGCTCACTCAATAGCAAAGAATTCCCTTAGACCTGTATCTCGTAAACACCAAGGCTGGTTTGACGGAAATGACGAAGAAATCCAGGGACTCCTTGAAGAGAAACTTAAAGTATACCACCGTGATACCTATTCAGTATCTAACAAGGCCGCCTATTCAAATATATGCAAGACGGTCCAGACTGGGCTCAGAGATATGCAAGGCTGATGAAATCCAGTCCTTTGCAGAAAGAAAGGATATGAAGAAGGTCTGTGATGCACAGAAGACAGTTAACGGGCCCCAAATCTAAGGAACAACCCCTCTTCCCAGTGCAGATGAAACTAGTCCTCTGACTGATAAAGAGGCTATCTTGAAAAGATGGGCTGAGCACTTTGACGGTGTACTTAATCGGCAATCATCTATGATAATAGTAATAATAATAATATGCATAAGAATAATCGACTTTATTTACAGAGGGTAACACATTTAGTTCTAGTACTTATCTTCCAAGTGGCCCACTTTCCCTGGATAGAAACCAGTACTAAGCATTGTGGATAAATACATGTATGTTCTATACAAGAGTTATCCTTTGGAAGCAAGGAATACACCACAGAAGTGAAAAATATGGAGTGTACATGTTTTCTGTGCCATACTAGTTAGTTTCGGCCAATTTGGCCTTATCAGTGACCCTCAGATATTTTCAAAATTCCACAATGGAATCAGTGATCCCAAAGGACAAGAAAATATAATCTACACTATGATGTAGGGTTGGGAGACATTTTACCGCCGCCACACATTCCCACACACCAGCTGTAGAGAAGTTAAATATGTTCTATACAAGGGTTATCCTTTGGAAGCAAGGAATACACCACAGAAGTGAAAAATATGGAGTGTACATGTTTTCTGTGCCAGACTTGCTAGTTTCGGCAAATTAGGCCTCATCACTGACCATCAGATATTTTAAAAATTCCACAATGGAATCAGTGATCCCAAAGGACAAGAAACTCAAGGAAACAACACTTGGTGCTTGCGAGGCTCGAACCGGCTACCTCTCGATCTCAAATCCGATGCTTTACCACTGCACCACAGCGCTCCACTAGCGCTCATCTATCAACGATGACGCTTTCAACAGACTACCACAAATGGAATGTAACCTGTTGCTTGACGAGTTCCCAACTTTCTCTGAAACAGTGAATGCTATAAAACACCTATCATCTGGCAAGACTCAAGGACAAGATGCACTAGCAGTTAAGATCTACCAAAACCGGAGATATGCCGGTTATTACACACTATGTGGAGAAAAGAAGCCAAAGAATAAAAAAATCAATTATCTACCTATTCAGACGGAACGGGAATTCTAAGTTTTGTGACTTTCATCGTTGCAGCCCTTCCTGTCAATGGCTGAGAGTATTCTTGCAAAAGGTATACTTAACCGATTGAATGAACACCTTGAACAGTCAAGGCTTCTACCAGAAAGCCAGTGTAGGTTAAGAAAGGACAGATGAACAATTGACATGATCTTTATAGCAAGGCAGCTTCAAGAGAAATGCAACGAGCAAATCATGGACCTCTACATGACTTTTGTGTATATCAGGCGTAAAAAAGATGTGTTTCTTCTAACATGCGGAAAACATTTGGTGGGTAGGTAGGAGAAACTTTTTTATTATTTCATTTTTCCTCCCGTAAAAAACAGGTTCGGGCCTGCATTTTTATGTGTTTTTGTTTCTGTACATGTTTTTTGTTAATAAAATTCTCATGTCAAGACTTGCACTGTATATCATAATTCAGTTTAGATGCTCAAAAATGTCAGCTCTGTATTTTGGAAGGCACTATATGCCAAAAACTACAGAAATGTACTTGAAACGCGATATAACTATGTGGAAAATAAAAAACGGCTTTGGGTAGGGTCAGAAATTGAAGAAAAGGTAGGGTCGATGTTTTTAATTTTTATTTTGTTCTTTTATTGATAAAAAAACAGTAGAGTCGGAGTGTCTGAACCAGGGTCGGTCGGGTTAGCGGAAACATGGCTATTTTAGGCCTCACCAAAACATTCGACACAGTCAGTTGTGACGGTAATTGGAAAATTATGGCAAAGCTTGGCTCTCCGACCAAGTTCACAGCAATAATGAGGCAGTCCACCATGTTGTGCTTGCACGGGTCCAAAATGATTGTGGGTTTTCTCATCCATTCCTCGCGGCAAATGGAGTCAAGCACGGTTGTGTACTAGCCCCGACGCTGTTTAGCATAAAGTTCTCTGCAACTCTCACAGGCGCTTTCCAGGATGTTAACAATGGTATACCTATTAAGTATCTATTTGATGGGAAGCTTTTGAACCTAAAAATTTTGAAAGCCAAATCGAAGTTGCGGACAGAGGTGAAAGACGATTTCTACTTTGCAGACAGAGGTGAAAGACGAGTTCGTCTTTGCTGGCGACATAGAAAAGGGTGCTCCATAAACACCAACTGGCAAGCCTAACATCGCGCCGATCATTACATTGTCAAGAGTCTTGCACATTTATGATGGAGTCAATGCCATGATTGCGCAAGCTAGTGCAGCATTTGGTCGAATACGTGTCAGTGTTTCGGATCAAATTGTAATACGGCTTGACAAAAAGCTGAAAGTCTACAGAGCTGTGGGGAGAACAATGGGCAGTTTACCAACGGCACACCAAAAGACCGAACCACTTCCATACAAGCTGTCTTAGAAGACTTATTTCCAGCTCTGTGGTGTATTCCTTGCTTCCTAAGGATAACCCTTTTACAGAACAAGTGGCAAGACGTGACTCAAGACTCAGAAGTCCTAAAATAGAAAAAGATGCAGAGTGTACATAATGTTCTGAAACTGGTACAGTTAAGATGGACATGTCATGTAAGCAGGATGCCCGAGGAACATTTGTCATAGAAAATACTCAATGGAGAACTAAAAATGGACAAACGTTCCCATGGTGGCCAGAATAAGAGATGCAATGACACCCTCAAAGCCTCCCTCAAGGACGCTAACATTCCAACGTATTAAGGAACAAGGAGTCGTAGGAACAAATCGCACATGGCCGAGCAAAGTCGCGCGGTCCCATTAGGAGAGGTGCTAGTGAAAATGCGGCAAAAACAATCAGCGAAGCCGAGCAGAAACGCATACAGCGCAAATCCAGAGCTAAGGCATCACCAACAGAGCTGTCTTCCTCTGACCCCTGCTGTTCTATCTGCAATAGACAGTTTAGAGCTAGTATTGGGGTTATCAGTCATCTTAGAACACACAAACAGAAACAGTTCTCCAATGTGATTAAGATTGGTCATTGTCAGTAATGACAGATGAAATATTATTATTAGTCAGTCCATTTGTTAAGGATGTCCTGTTCTTGTGTGAGACATTTTCCTGACTTGCCTTTCACAGCTGCCAAGCCTGCGTTATCTTGGTTAGGTCTTTCACAAACTGGTAACCATTTTTGCTGTCATTCCTTGTTAAGCTGATCTCAGTGTTGCCAGAAAAGTTAGCTATTGAAATCTCTTTGGCCTGCTTCATCACCATCTTTACCCCGCGTCGCTGTATCGAACTGCGCATTCGCCTTCTGGCTTTGATCATTTTGCTTTCATTGCAGGCCATAAAGTACGTCTGATGTAAGCTGCTTTGTATATCGCCGTGTTCGATGAATCAGTTAAACCATCATTACTTGCTACTGTCAACAAAATAGAAGTAGCAATGATCAGGAATCGATACAATTAACCCATAGCTCTCACCAGAGCCACCAAAGTGACAGAAACAAAACATAAAGCAACAGACCCAAACGGAAACACCAACAGCGGAAACAAGTCTATGCCAATCTCTTCAGCACCGAGAATGGCCAAGTGATCGAATCTCCTGCGCATGCTTGTAATATCTTGGGAGCTTTGAGTTTTAATGTCGTACTTGATTCTGACATTGTGTGGAGTCTTTAATTTCTTCAGGCTCAGTCTGAATGCCTTGGTTCCGCAGTGCCTATGACGCACCAACAATAGTAGTAGCATAGTAGCAGCATAGTCCCTGATGAATCCGATAATTCCACTTGAGATTTTGAATGTCGTTTTATTGTTAAATCTAATGTGTTTCCTGCCAGAGAAATGGAAGATCGGCGTACACTTGAACCTTTGTCATTTAACAATTGTTCCGACCCAGGATTAATTCTGCCCAAGCCCGTTGGCGTACTGGCAGGTATCGTGCATAGCGAAGAGAATAGGGCAGATACACTGTGTTGTGCTGATACATAAACACCTAGATCGTTGGTCTGTGTTGCTTTTATGAGAGCCGAAACTATCCAAACTAAATCCATAAAAACAACCCAAACTGGACAGTTTTACCAAACGTTACGTCTCTTTCAGGCTGTTTGAATTTCTGATAGCGTTCAAAGTACAGACGCCAATTTTCTTTTTCAGTAACCGTCTCTAAAGACTAGTGGAAAGACTCATTTTACAAACTGAGAAACATATCTGATTCCTCGCCTTATAGCTTATTGTCTGTGTGTTTTCCTTCAAATTTCCCAAAGAGCAGTTTTCTAATGCTTCCATGGTCACTTCGTGAACGCACAATGCGCGATTGAAATACTTGCCCGAATAATCTTATTTAGATCCACTTGAAAACGACAAATTCAGATAAGCCGCTAACTTTCATTGTCTTACCAATGGCTCCAAAGATAGAGAAATGAAACACACCAATCCTTACTATGACACTCTGAAGATCGGTTTGTTGAGTGAATATTCTTTCTTGGCAACAGCCAGATCAAATGTAACGACACAGTAAAACTGTTGAGCAGTTTGTCAGCTAGCTGCCAGTGACAACTGTAAAATATCAGTGAGTGACATTGTCACTGACCGAGAAATTCACGGAAGCATGTATCATTGTGAGACAACCAGTCGGCCCAGGAAGGAACTGTCTGCTGTTCGGACGAAGCTCTGGATTTTTAAAAAGAAACTAAATGAAATACTGAAATTCGGTAGTTTGAAAATCTTATCGTCGTGATCTCGCACGTGCAAGTAATAAAAGAGGAAAGATATCAAAATATCACGCGCTTTTTTCATCGAAAGCTTCGTCGTTTTCCTTATATAAGGTTAAAGCGAATAGCAAAGTTTCTATTACAGCTGTGCGAATCGGTAGCTTTTTCCGAACTTTCGCTATTCGTATATGCACTGCATACCATTTCGAGCTGGTATAGATGTTTTGAAACCACATCCGGCTTACACTACCACTAACGTATGTGTTCGCTCAAAGTGTAGTCCGGCTAATATTCAGTTGTGGGCAAAGCTGAACATTTTCATGCCCATATGTTTGTGCATGTTTTGTTTTAAGTTGAAAAAAATTCAATAAATGGTCAGCTGACACATGCCTTAAAAAGGGATTAATGATAATCCACGCAGTCAGTCAGCTGAACAAGCGTGTTATTGATCCTTAAATCGCATTCAGACTTTGTATTTATTTAAATAAATAAATAAATTAGACAAAGCATTTTATATGAATCAACTTCTTTAAGCAGATGGATTGCATAAAAATGTGGAATCTCGTTTTCTCTGACAAATATAAGAAGTAAAGGTAAAAGATGTTTGCTAAAGTTGAAATAGACGTTTAAGGATTAACCCGTTCATCTATGAGTTTCTGACGTGCACTATTCAGTCAATGGATTTGGGCACTTATATTCTGCTAAACGCTGTGTCTAGAAGGGGGGTATTTGTACGGGGCAAAAAGGTTGAAAGTGTTAAAATATCACTACGACCTAAACAAAGACTAAAATAATACAGTCTAACCTGTTATCAAAATCTAATTTAGATTCTAAATAACTTGTTTGCTGGATAGGCCAAACCAGCTGTGAAATGTATTTACAAAGAGTTGGAAAGACAGTTTAAGTTTCGCCTCCCTTTAATTGAAATTATTGACACCTGCGAGTACATACATTTCTGTGGAAGGTGTTTAGATAACTCGGTTTTAGGTGATACGTGCAGGTAGTAGAAATATTTTTGAAATATGTTTTAGATAAAATAATATTTAGCAATTAGAAATTGTATTGTTAGTATACAGTGTTTATTGGTACATTTAAGTGTTTTAGTATTCAGCCTTGCAAACTACATTGCCGTGAATGAAGTGACTAAAACCGAGCCTCCGATTTTCTTTCTTCTATGTGTTCTCTATTTCCAAAGGCAACCTTTTAGCCTTTTATATTATTAACATGCAGTGAAATCATATATAGCGTTTGCAAAACTATATTAGTGATAATAGACCTAGGTGTCTTAGTACGATTATTTGACGATTAATGATGGCTAATAATTCTTCGGCAAGCGGTTCTACACAAGGAAAGTGTGGACCTCTCATGTTCACGAAAATCCCTCAGATACTGGAGTATCTAACCTTTATCGAATTAACTGGCCCCAATGGCTCAGTAATAGAGCGTCCGATTCGGAACAGGGAGGTCGCGGGTTCGATCTCCGACCGCGCCATACCAAAGACGTAAAAATGGTACTAGGAGCTCCCTTAGCTGACGCTAGCAATATCAGGGGCAGTCCTAGGAAGATAAATGAAGGCAGGTACGTATTAATTAATTGTTAATGTACACTTTGTCGCAATAAAAGCTCCATAATAGAGCTTATGTTACTTGTTTCTGATAATATTTTGCGATGTTTGATAAAGTTCTATATCTCTATATATTTATAAATTACTTCGCCCGATGTTGTTCATACTTTTGTTAAGGTTTGTCTTTGAGTGTGTGTATCGCTTAGTATTGTTTTGGTCAGACAACTGGACATTTCATAGGGAAGTAACTGTCCTTATGGCCTTCCGATATTGCTGTTTCCATTAAAGTCTAAGTCTTTCATGTTTATGCTTCTTTCCCTTTGGTGGGAGCTGTGGGGTAATAGTATCGAATCGTGATCATTGCATTCACTTCTATTTTTCGAATGTTAAATCAATTACATTTATTTCTTACATAATTAACTGTTGGATTTTTTTTTCTGAATATGTAATGGGTATGAAAATAAAAAATGCATGAAATAGTATCCGTAACATATCTTTTTGTGTATGCTCGACAATTTGTCTGAAAAATCTCCATAAGGGCGCAACAATACGAAAACACGCCTATACAAATACATTGTAAACTTTACCGCTGAAAAAAAAAAAAAAAAAAAAAAAAAACACGAAAATTTAAGATGAAACATTGTGATATTTTTCTTATTCTGCTTTAAATATAGATTGTGGGTACGCGTTAGAACCACCTCGACAAGTACGAAAATAGCATCCATTAGAAGATTCTGTTTTGTCCGATCAGATGTAGATTCTCGCATTTGAACTCACACTTGATCGTTAAATATCTCGGGCCAGTTGTTCAAAGCATTGTTAGCTTAACGAGCTCGTTAATGGTCATATTGTTAAATGTCCTAGCAAGTACAATATCTAAAAGTTTGGTATTTTTGCTGGAAAAATGTGAGCAGCTTTTGCAGAGGCAAAAGCTGCGCACAGTTTTTGAGCAAAAGTGTTAGCATATTTGCCATATTCAATGATCAAAGTTTTAACAATACGTTAACTAACGACGGCGTGCGTTTTGAAAAACTGGCCCCTGGCCTTAGACATCACGCTTAGATGAAAGAGGGGGATGTGGCAGACATATTTACTCCACACCATTATAACTCCATTGCAAATTGGTTTGCTGTGACCGGCAAACATTTGCATATTGAAACAAAACAGTTAGCGATATTTTAATAAGCAAGTGTACTTTGAAATCTTTGGTATTTCTATGTCATTTTGAAAAAAAAAATATATGCACAGAGGTCAAAAAGACTGTTGAAATCACAAATGGTTTCTTTATTTGTTCATCTGACTCGTGTCATTCTTACCTGTAGCCACAATGTTTTTCCAAAAGTGGCAAGTTCTGGAGGTATTGCTTGCACGCATGCGTCGGATACAGTCGGTTTAGTTCACGATATATAGTGCCCCTGAAAATTAAAAGTGTGGTTTACATGTTTATTTTCAAAGGGTTGTTTTATAAGTTGCGCATGTTCCGCATTTTTTTAGCTTATTTCTTCTTGAGAAGATGGACAGCAACTAAAATGAAGACTCAAAGCACTGACAGGTGGAGCGATTGAGTGAAGACTGTACTACAAGCAAAACTTCTAGACCTTGAACCCTAAAGAGCTGTACTCTAAGCAAACACTGTGGATCTTGATCTGGGTGTACTCTGTTTGCCAAAATCAAACGCATGATTCCATGCCAGATTCTTTAGACTATCTCAGATTTGCGCGGTTATTTTCTATAAATAACAATTACCTGTATTTCCTACAAATCAGTGACAGTCACGTGGACATCAACACTGAGGAGCTTCTGTTTTTTTTAAACTTTGAGTCAGTTGACAAACCATAAAACCCAAAAATCAAACAAACAAAACAAAGAAAAAGGAAATGAAATCGCTTTTACATGTAACTAAGCCGAAATAACAGGTAGCTGGCTTTCTTACAAATCAGTGACAGTCGCGTGGACATCAACACTGAGGAGCTTCTGTGCCTTTTAACTTTGAGACGGTTGACAAACATTCGACACAAAAACAAACAAACAAAACAAAAAAGAAGGAAATGAGATCGCTTTTACCTGGATTTAAGTACTTCCGGGAGTAAATAAATAAATAAATAAACAAGGATGCCGAAGAAGAGCAACAATCAAATATTACATCCTAGAGGAAGGACAATACTAAAATATCGTAACACAACAGTAACTAAACACATAATGCAAATGGCGAAATAGATGGGCTGCATGATGCTTCCACACAGAGCCGAAACCGACCGCACGAGTACAAACTGTGCTGGTAAACCGCTTAGAGGACATGAGCATGCCCAGGCAAAGTGGTGCGAGTTAGATTGCCCATGCATATTAACCCTATTGATTGGCTTGAGATGTCATTTCATCTCAATATCGGGAGATAGCGACAAAGAATTGGAAGCAACGTCTCAAATTGACCTATATAGTGTTGACGGGGACGTAAAACCTCAAATCAAACAAACACGGCGAACAGCTCCCTCGGGTACAATTGCTTATATTACATCACGTGAACAAGTGCGTGAAATGAGCACCCCCGTACACCCCACTTTATACAGTGAAAAATGGGGTGTACGGGGATGTACATTGTTTTTCTTATTTGTACTCCAAAATATAGGTTGTGGTTACTCGTTAGCACCGCCTCAATGAGGCGGTTCTAACGAGTACCAACAACCTATGTTTCCAGTATTAATAAGAAAAATATCACAGATTTTCATCAAGAAAAGTAGACAGTTTGGAGATATGAAAAATGCACCACGTCGCACGGGTGTGTTTTCGTAATGTTGAGCCAAACTACAGTACTATCTAAACGACAGTACATTCCATTTCCTAATCAAAACACTCTCATCACTGTGTCGATTGTCCCCGGATGTAAGATGAAGTCCTGTACCTGGACTATACTACCTTGTTTATACTATAATGTTATTAATCAAATAATTTCGTATTGGCCCAGTTACAGGTCCGAGGTCTGCTGTATTGGCACGAGGCCGAAGGCCGAGGCCAATACAGCTGACCGAGGACCTGTAACTGGGACAATACGAAATTACTTGATTAATGACAATTTTATTAATTGACGCAATTAAAAACATGATTTATGATTTTTGAATATTGGTTGACCTTGTGTAATACAGGATAATCAATTAATAAATTACATTAATTTAGTTAATGCGAAGGCGAAGATCCTGATTAGATGTCGCGTTCTGCAGAGTCTGATCTGGGTCTCATTACGATAATACATCCTTTTTTTTCGTATCATCAAACTGGTTAATTTTCTGATGAACATTGTGATATTATTCTTATTTATACTCATAACATAGGTAGGTGATAGGTGCTCCTTAGAAGTTGAACATCACTGGTCAGTAATAATAGTGGACAATAACAGTACAAGAGGGCCATGATGGCCCTGGATCGCTCAGCTGATCCACACTATAAATGAAATGGTAGTTAATATAGTAAGGTGGAGTGGAGTGTTTGAGCAATTTTGATTGACAGTCACCCAAGGAACATTTCTGTGATAGTGTATCAAAATCAGTCCAGCTGTTTATGCCAGGTCATTTTTATAGTTGGATATTTTAGCTGTATTGGCTATCTTGTTCATTTGAACAAAATCCATCCTATATGTAGGCACTAGAGCCAAAACAAGTTTTTTTTTCTCTCTAAAAACAGCAACAGTGACATTGACCTTAAGCACTTAACCCTGAATGTTGATCTTGCTTGAGAATATTATCATAGCTAACATTTTTGTGAAGTAACATCAAAATTCATTGATGAATCTAGGTGCCAGCTAGAGCCATGACAAAGCTTTTCTAAAAACAGCCACAGTGACCTTGACTAACGCTCAGTACCCTGAAAGCCATGAAAGCTTGATTCATATATTATCATATTCAACATATGTGTGAAGCTACATTAAAATCCATCAATAAATATAGACGCTAGAGCGATGACAAAGTTTTCCTAAAATAGCCACTGTGACCTTGACCATGGGCCCAGGACCCTGACAGATATCATCATACCCAACATTTGTGTTAAGTAACATAACAAGAGGACCATGATGGTCCTATATCGCTCACCTGAGTGAACACATTTAAAGTTTCAGGAAGTTCCCGTCTTTATCCAAGGATTTATGCTGATGAAAAGATCAAGAACAGGTATTTTCAGCATTCAATGGGGCGAAACTCTATGAGAGATAGGTAGACATCACCATTTTTCATATTCATCCGAACTTTCATTCCAAACCTACTTATGTGCTAGTTTCAGGCAGATTGGATCAAAACTAAAGGACTTATTCTGATGACAAGGTACAAAATAAGCATTTAAGCAGAGAAGGGGACTTAACTCTATGAGTAATGCGCTAACAATATTAGTTTGCAAACACATTCAAGCTTTAATCCCTAACTTACTTATATGTACGTTTAAGGAAGATCCGTTCAAGACTTATGGACTTATGATGATGACAATGTCAAAAATTTGCATTTTCAGCAATCAAAGGGACATACTCTATGAAAAATGAGCCGATCTCACACGTTTTTGAACTCATCCGAGCTTCTATTCCTGACGTACTTATATGGAAAGTTTCAAGACGATCCGGTCAAAACTGAAGGGGCAACTCTGATGACAAGGTCAAAGACATGCATTTTCTGCAGTCAAAGGGGTATAACTATGTGATAAAATGGCCAACCTCACCTGTTTTTTAACTCGTCCGAGCTTTAATCCCTGACTTATTTGTTTGTAAGTTTCAAGAAGATCCGATCGAAACTGAAGGGGCAGCGGTGATTTTCAGCAATGTAGGGGACATATCTCCATGAGTTATTGACTGACATCGCTAATTTTCGAACTAATTTGAAATTGTAACCCTGACTTCTTGTTTGTAAGTTTCAAGAAAATCCGATCAAAACTGAAAGAGTTACAATAATGAAAAGGTCAAAAATAGGCATTTTCGCCAATCAAAGGTAAGTAACTCTATGGTAAATAGGCTAACCTCATCAGTTTTCGAACTCATCCAAGCGTTTATCAACGACTTATTTACATGCACGTTTGCAGAAGATCCCATGAAAACTGACGGGTCTCCGGTGATAAAAAGGTCAAAAATAGGAATTATATATGCCAACCCCACCAATCCCTTAACTTAATTACATGTAAGTTTAAAAAAATCCCAGAAAACTAAAGGGGCTAAGGTGATGACAAGGTCAAAAACACACATTTTCAGCAATCGAGGGAACGTAACTCTATGATGATAGATAGGCCACCTCGCCATTTTTCGAACTCATCACAGCTTTTATCCCTGACTAACTTGTTTGTAAGTTGCAGGAAGATCCAATCTAAACTGAAGGGGCTACTGTGATAACAACGTCAAAATAAACAGTTTAAGCACAATAGGGGACATAACTCCGTAAATTATCGACCAACACCGCTAATTTTGAAGCTCATCCGAGCTATTATCCCTGATTTGCCTGTGTATGTTTCAAGAAAATCTGATCAAAACTGAAAGGACTACGGGGATAAGAAAGTCAAAAATAAGCATTTTCAGCATAGTGGGGGACATAACTCCGTCATTACTTGACCGACATCGCCAGTTTTCAAAATCTTCCGAGTTTTTATCCCTGATTTACTCGTATGTAAGTTTCAGGTAGATCCGATCAAAATTAAAGGGGCTACAGTGATGAAAGGGTCGACAATGGGCATTTTCAGCAATCAAGGGGACGTAACTCTACGATAAATAGGCCGTGCTCGCCAGTTTTCGAACTCATCCGAGCTTTTATCCCTGACTAACTTGTTTGCAGGTTTCAAGAATATCCGATAAAAACCGAAGGGTCTAGGGTGATGATAATGAATAAAATTAACATCTTCAGCAAAGTATGGGACATAACTCCGTCAGTAATAGACCGACATCGCTAGTCTTCCAATGCATCCGAGCTTTTATCCATGACTTACTTGTTTGTAAGTTTCAATAAGATCTGATCAAAACTGAAGGGCTACGGTAATGACAATATTAAAAAAGCATTTCCTGGGGACGTAACTCTATGATAGATTCGAGCTCATTCGAGCTTTTATCCCTGACTTACTTGTTTAATTGTAAGTTCAAGAAGATCCGATCAAAACTGTTGGGGCTACCGTGATGACAGAATCTAAAATAGGCTTTTTCAGCAATCAAGGGGACGTATCTCTACGATAAATAGGCCGTGCTCGCCAGTTTTCGAACTCATCCGAGCGTTTGTCCCTGAGTCACTTGCTTGTAAGTTTCAAGAAGATCTGATCGAATTAGGGTACATAATTCCTTAAGTAATCTACCGACATCGCTAGTATTCGAACATATGCGAGCTTTTAACCCTGACTTACTTGTATGTAAATTTCAGGAAAGTTTGTTTGTTTGTTTGATTTGAGGTTTAAAGTCCCCGTCAACACTGTAAAGGTCATTTTGGAGACGTTGCTTCCAATTTTGTGGAACTTTTACCCGACATTGAGATGAAATGACTTCCCAAGGCCTGTCGCCCAATGAAACCAATAGGGTTTATTAGCATGCACCGCGGTTCCTGGAGATCCGATCAAAACTGAAATGTCTATGGTGATGACAAGATCAAACATAGGTATTTTCAGCAATCAAGATGACATACGTCTATGACAGATTAGCCGACATCCCAAGTTTTCAAAGTCATCCGAGCTTTTATACCTGACTTACTTGTTTGTAAGTTTCAGGAAGATCCGATCAAACCTGAAGGGGCTATGGTGACGACAAGGTCAAAAATAAGCATTTCCTGGGGACGTTACTCTTTGATAGATTCGAGCTTATTCGAGCTTTTATCCCTGCCTTACTTGTTTGTAAGTTTCAAGATGATCCGATCAAAACTGATGGGGCTACCGTGATGACAGGATCAATAATAGGCTTTTTCAGCAATCAAGGGGACGTAACTCTAATATGAAATGGCTGATATCCCCAGTTTTTAAACCCCTCCGAGTGTTTATCCCTGATTCACTTGTTTGTAAGTTTCAAGAAGATCTTATCAAAACTGAAGGGGCTACGGTGATGACAAGGTCAAAAATAGGCATTTTCAGCAATCAAGGGGACGTTACTCTATCATAGATTGGCCGACCTCCCAAGTTTTTAAACTCATCCGAGGTTTTATCCTCGACTTATTTGTTTGTGAGGTTAAAGAACATCCGATCAAATATGAAGGGGAAAAGGTGACGACAATGTCAAAAATAGGCATTTTCAGCTATCAAGGGGACGTAATTTTATGATAGATATGCCGACCTCACCAGTTTTCGAACTCATTCAAGCTTTTATCCTTGACTTACTTGTTTGTAAGTTTCAAGAAGATCCGATCAAAACTGAAGGGGCTACCGTGATGATAGGATAAAAAATTGGCCTTTTTCAGCCATCAAGGGGACATAACTCTATGATGAAATGGCCGATCTACCCAGTTTTTTAAACTCATCCGAGCTTTTATCCCTGACTTACTTGTTTTGAAGTTTCAAGAAGATCTGATCTAAACTGAAGGATCTACGGTGATAACATTATCAAAAATGGGCATTTTCAGAAATCGGGGCACTTAGCTCTGTCATGATAGATTAGCTGACCTCGCCAGTTTTCGAACTCATCGGAGCTTTTAAACCTGACTTTTTTCGGGTGCAAGTTTCAGGAAGATCCTATCAAAACTGAAGGGACCACAGTGATGATAGGATCGAAAACAGGTCATTTCAACAATCAAGGGGACGTAACACTATAACAGATAGACCAAGCTAACCAGTTTTCGAACTCATCCGAGCTTTTATCCCCGATTAACTTGTTTGTAAGTTTCAAGAAGATCCAATCGAAAGTGAAAGGGCTGCGGTGATATGATGCGAAGGTGAAAAAGAGTCATTTTCAGCAAATTGGGGGACATGACTCCTTAGGTAATCAACCGACGGTGTTAGTTTTCTAATTCCTCCGAGCTTTTAACCCTGAATTTAAAGTTTTAAGAAGACCCGATCAAAACTGAAGGGCTACCCTGATCACAAGATCAAAATAGGCTTTTTCAGCAATCACGGGGATGTATCTCTTTGATGAAATGGCCGATCTCCCCAGTTTTTAAACTCATCCGAGCTTTTATCCCTGACTTACTTGTTTGTACGTTTCTGGAAGATCCGATAAAAACTGAAGAAATCGGTCGAATACTCACGGTAATGACAATGCCAATCAAAGCACTGAAAGTACTGGTGGGTCGACTGTCTCTGAGTGTAAGCCGAGAAAATAGTCCTGGACTTAGACCTTTCATTTACCTCTTGAATTCCAGTATTTTAAGTGTAGGCCTGATCAGTGGCCCCGGTATATTGCCTTGTGTGGCGTCTGTTTATGTACCTAATCACGGTTTGCTAAATCACCACCCTGGAGCCGTTGTTGCACTGATTCTCCAGTTTATTTATCTTTTATTTATTTATTTACGTTCTTGACCCAGCCCAAATCTTTTCAGCTTCATCGTATGCCCTTCTGTATACATGTATGCACAAAATATGAGCAACACAACAGATTCATCATACTGCATTTACAATATACCATGCAAAACAAGCTCTGTTGGAAAAGTTTTTTTTTTCGTGTTAAACATTTTGACCACTTAACTGCCTTTTTTAAATGTATGTCTGCTGGTCGGAATCCAACTATCTGTGTGTAGCTTAGAATGTTCAACAGTTTCAAGCGCCCGCGGAGGTCTGTCAGCGAGCGTCGGTTGATTTCGTAAACATATGATAAACGCTTAATATGCCAATCACAATCTCGTCTGCTTTGTTGTCTGCTGTCATTGTTGCAAACAATGTGGACCCAGATGGAACAGCTGCACTATGAGCAGTTTAATCAGCATCTACACTGTTTGTTTAGGTGCAAAAATATGTGTAAAAATATATATATAAAGCAAACGAAAGAAACATTAAGGGTTGTAGTGACTGAGGTAATGGCTAAAGGTGACCGACTCAAGATAGATAGATAGATAGATAGATAGATAGATAGATAGATAGATAGATAGATAGATAGATAGATAGATAGATAGATAGATAGATAGATAGATAAACAGATAGTGACAACACTGATTTGTCGATTGAAATAAAAAATTGTAGACCGTGGCGTCTATCTGGGCCGACAGTGTTTATCAAACCTAACACGTGATTCCTGTCCAGATTCCGACTTATCTGGGCGTGCACTGATTGCATAGACCGGAGCCTAGACCTGCATATCCAAACCATTTTGTTCGGGCCTCTGTGGCCTGCTGGGTAATAGCGCTGGCTCTTCAACATAAGGTCGTTCACCGCTTTGGCCACATGTGAGCACGCCAAGTTCTGCAATGGAAGGTCAAATGATTTTTCTTCTCCTGGTACTCTGCTTTTATGCCCCTGCCAAGAAGTGAGTGAGTGTTAGAGTTTTACGTCCCACTAACAGCTAAGGTCATACTGAGACGGGACCTCGGTTTAAAGACTCATCCGAAAGTTGGAGAACCCCGGGATCGATCCTGCGTTCTCTGGTTTACAAGGCGAGTAGCGTAACCACTACACTACGGAGGCTTCTACGCGGAGGGGTAAATAGTTGTCCGTTCGTACGTAAGTCATTGTATTATTTTTCTTGTCTCTGCAACTTCTCCTACAGTGTTTGATATAGGGCATTGAAACTTGCAACTCAGTTCTAACATACATTGAAACTGTGCATAACGGAAACAGGATTCTGATCCAGCCCTTTATTGCAGAATCATGTCCCCTTGAACGCCTTAAGTAAACATTTTGGCCATATGTGTAGCATACGCGGTTAAACAGTACGGTTCGTGTCTCAGCAACTCCTCCCACAGTATTTGATGCAGGACATTGTTACTTCCATCACTGTTCGGACATACACTGCACACGCATTAAGGAAACAGAATTCTGATACAATCCCTTATTGCTGAATAGTGTCCCTTTGAACGATTTCAACATTTTCTAGCGTGTGTGGTTAAATAATACTGTTCGTGTCTACGTCACTCGTTTTACATTATTGAACGGGCAACGTCGTTCAGAGATGTATTGAATATGTGCCTAAAGGAACAAGATTCTGATCCAGCCCCTGATAACATAAGTATGACCCCTTGGACGACTTAAACCACTCTGGCCACATGAGTAGCATAGGATGTTAAATAGTACTGTTCGTGTCTTCATAATTCCTACAGTGTTTGGTGCAGGGCATTGAAAATTGCAACACCAGTTCAGACATGTTTTGAATAAGTACATACAGTAAATATGATTCTGATCTAGCGTTTTTTCTTTCCAGAATCATGTCCCCTTGAACGACTTAAACATTTAGCCATATGTTTCTTGGAGAATTTTGCAGTATCTAGTTTAGTTAGAAAGTGTGTCGTTCCTCCTAGGTAAAGCAAGAGGTGTTTGGCGGGGGCATTCATCGCCTTTAGTGCTTGACTACTTTTCTATTAAAAATGTCACGGGGACCCAGAGACAAAAAGTGTAAGTTCAGAATGGAGTTCGCAGAACGAGGCGTCTGAGCATTCTACTTTATTTGCAAAACTGGTTTTATAGTGACCATGACTGAAGTTTAAACCTCAAATTCGTTAAATCTGGTTTCGCCTGTCGGATAATCGATGTTGAAGGGGGCTAAAATTAGTACCGTGTATAATCAAAGCACTGAGAGTACTGGTGGGTCGATTGTCTCTGAGTGTAGGTTGGGAAAATAGTCCTGAACTGAGAATCGAACTGTTCGTTAAACCCTTAAATTCCAGTACTTAAGAAAGCAAAGTAGCCCTGATCAGACAGTTATGTGGCGTCTGATTAGGTATGCATTGTTTGCCAAAAAATAGGCATTTTCAGCAATCAAGGGGACGTAACTGTATGATAGATAGGCCGACCTCGCCAGTTTTCGAACTCATCCGAACTTTTATTCAAGTCTTACTTGTTTGTAAGTTTCAAGAAGATGCGATCAAAACTGAAGGGTTACCGAGATGACAAGATCAAAAATAGGCATTTTCAGAAAACAAGGGGACGTTACTCTATGATGAATTGGTCGGATTGCCTAGACACCCGAGCTTTTATCCCTGACTCACTTGTTTGTACGTTTCAAGAAGATCCGATCAAAATTGAATGGGCTACAGTGATGACGATGTCAATCAAAGCACTGAGAGTACGGGTGGGTCGATTGTCTCTGAGTGTAGGTTAGGAAAATACGAGCTGAGAATCGAACTGTTCGTTTAACCCTTAAATTCCAGTATTTTGAGCAAGCACAGTAGCCCTGATCAGACAGTTATGTGGCGTCTGATTAGGTAGACACTGTTTGTCAATGCCCAACTGCATGAGTACAGTCCAGAATTTACTTTTTACGCAGCGCTCTGAAGACTTAGGGAGGCGACTATCGACGCTATAAACTAGATTGTGTTCAGGGTCGGCGGCAGTAAGATGGCCAGTGAAAGTCATGCAGACAATAGCAAGCTTTATAACGTAGACTGTGGGTACTTGTTAAAACGCAGCATTTAATATAAGAAAAGTATTCCGTTCATTATTTTGTCTGAAAAAAATTATGGTAGCATCTTCCGTCAAAATAGAAGTGAAGGCAATGATCAGGAATCGATACAACTAACCCACAGCTCCCATCAGAGATACCAAGGTAAAGAAACACAAACATGAAACAACTAGACCCTAATGCCTAATGGAAACATCACTAGCGGAAATCTGAAAGGACAGTTACTTTCCCCCAAAACTGGCCAATTGGCTATCCAAAGCAAAATAATTTCAGCGATACATACACTCAAAGACAAGCCATAACAAAAATAAGCCGCGACAAAAGAATCGCCTTGGAACGGTCAGTGAAACGAATTCCACTGTGTGTTTGTTGGGAGGGGTGGGGGGGGGGGGGGGGGGGCTAAAATCGCTTTTACGTGGCCACTGTCCTCGCCCTTACATCCGTCGCGATTTAGACAAATAATTTGTTCAGTCTGCATGAAGGCCTCCTAACTCATCACGCATCAGTGCAACGTCTCCAACAGTTAGACTCCGATGGGCCCAACCAGAGAGAGAGCATCAGGCATCAACCGACATTACATAAAATTAGATTCTCTCTAATTCTCAGTAAGCCTTTACGTTGGAACCGTCATAGAATCTGAGGCCTGACCAACCGGCGTGCAATAAAAGAGAAAAGCAAAGTTGTCAACGTGATAGGGTTAATTACAATGCATGCAGTATGTCGTGTAACATTTATGTTGTATCCACTCGTTATATATTGAAGAATAATTTTACGAATTCGGGTACTGAAGTCATTGCAATTATATATTTTCTGAACTTATATACTAAGTCACCATAAAATTCGGGTTCCGATAGACCTTGTTGCAGAAGAGATTCCCACATCGAATTTTGAAATTAAATCGGGATGACGTCTATAAAACTTCGAAAAGGCTAATTATTATACCAATAACCCTGATTAAGTTTAGCAGTTAACAATTTATTACGAGTGTTGAAGTAGTTACATGACTAGACACTCTGGCAAATCGAATTAATTGCGAAATATAAACGCCGTAGGATGCCGCACGAGAAACATCACCATCCAAGGAAATAGATAGATGTAAATCCTAAAAAGGGGCCTCGGTATCAGAAGAATTTGCTTTATTTAACCGAAGTTCTGGGAGGAAAATCAAACTTTCGAAATAGGTATTGTCAATATTAATAAATCATCAAAATATCTGGAAGCCGAGCACGCACGCTCCCCACCCTCTTTTGACAAACTATCAACCAAAAGCAATGGAATATGTAATACTGAAAGTGTTTATACGAGTACCGAGTAACTAAATGTATGTATCAGCCACTGCTGCATACCATATGTACACCAACGAACTTGACAAACAAAGATAGGGCCTGAATCAGAATGGTTCATTTCCTTGGTAACTTAAACACATGTGTGCACATGTGGCGGCTTAGTCGGATGCGTGTCCGACTGGATATCAGGAGTTCGCGGGTTCGATACCCGCTAGGTCAGTAACATTCTTTCGTGAAGAGTTATAATGAAACCTTTCCAAAGGTCATTTTCTCCATTCCGTTGATTCAAGTAGGACAGCTGTCAGTTAAATGTATGAAAAAAAAAACAGAAGTGAAGACGATGATCAGGAGTTTATACAATCAATCCATAGCCCCGATCAGAGGCACACAAGGGAAAGATATGCAGACATGAAACAACTAGACCCTAATGAAAACGTCAATAGCGGAGAGCCAAAAGGACAATTACTTTCCCCCAAAATGGCCAATCGGCTATCTAAAACAAAGCGACACACACACTCAAAGACAAGGAAGTCCCGAAAGTTGTCTCGCTTTGAAAAACGGCGGAAAAATCTGCCAGACGTTCCCATTCCCCTGAAGCCAACTTATGAGATAAGGGATCTTATCGTATAGACGAGCAGCATAGGCCGAGGTGAAGTTAAATACAGTCTCACCAGAGACATTGCTGCTCATATACATGTTGAAAGACCTTGAGGCAATTGTTATGCAGCAAAATTTTGTCTAAAAATAAAAAAAAAATATTATAACAAAACCAAAATGATAATAAGGAATTTTAGGGGATTTTCGGTTCGGGTCTAATGTTCAATTCAGTGATCTTCGTTTTGACAAGCGCACATAAAAATAACTTGTTTATCTCTGCTCCAAGCTAAATTATCAAAAATAAGTTTTAGGCAAAAACATGTCGATTGTTTGTTGTCATAAAAAGCTTAAATTGATTTTGCTAGACGTATCAATTGTTTGGTTTCGCCATTCGGATGTCTGCCGGGCGGTTTAAATCATATTAATGATGTAAGATGCGATAAACAGAACTTTAAATATCCCGCGGAATTTGACAAGAAAAACAGACACAAAAATAAGAGAGAGAAAAAAAAACGGAAATTAAGAAATATTGTCAAAAAGTTCATCATATCAAAATGCTAAATATAAATTCAGCATCCAGAGAGTGAGAGCTTTATTTTGATACTAAATTTGTATGTGACCGTTAATAAAATCGTTGTAACTCTGTTTGAGTCTAAAATTGATGAATTATCTGAACAAAAGAATTTTAGGAAAGTTAACTTTTTTCAGTCAATATCAGGCAAAACGCAAGTATAGAAATTACTATTAAGTTTAAGGTCTTAAATTAAATAAATATTTTGTCGGGAAACATAATTTTTTCCCGCCATGCTTATGTCACTTCGGCATTACAACGCCGCCCACTTGCTTAAGGGATTTTGATGGTTTATGAAAACATTTATATTCTTGAAATCTCATTGGCTGGTGAAAGCAAGTTGTATGTTTTTGTTTGTTGAATGTGGAATGATAAAAGAACGATTGGGATAGAAAGAGGAGAGGAAGTTTTAGATACGGAAACGAATGGTTATCCATTGTGGAAGTTATTAGGAATTCCGATGCAAAATTGTGAAATCAGTATTTGTTTTTATTGGAAACTGGATTTCCGGTTGTGACTGTAAGCCTACAAACACTTTATTTATACTGTTATAGCTGTTACGGCGGACTTTGTTATATTGTTTCTGTAAATTTAATTGTGGATCTCCATAAAGGACTTGAAATTGAAAATTGTTGTTCTCTCCTTTATGCTGTAAATCGCAGCAGAACACAATGCAAGAGCTTATGCTTTTAGTCCTGTTTGCTGGCTGCAACCGCGCACTGCAGAAATATAAACCAGAAAATCACGGCTAAGTATCCTATTCGCATAGGTAGGCTGATTTTTGCTTCAAGATGTAGACGTACCATGTTTTTATTTCCTCTTTTGTGTAATCTACTCTTGGAATCGGCTGTCCGCTGTAATATAGAAAAAATGGTCTTTCATAGTCTCACATATACGAGCATAGTTTATTCTTGCTTATTGACGAGAACTGGATTTACTTATTACTCGCTAATGAACATTGCAGTCACACGTGCATATAGAATTTATTAAGAAAAATCATACCTCGCGAATTAAAATATTCGCGATTAAATTGACAATGACAAAGTAACGAAATAAAGAACAACCGGCGTTTAGGACCTTTCTAGTGTGAAAATGGCTTTTACTGCCAATGAAACATTACAAATTGACGTCTTTTGGTGTTTAACAAATTAAACATCCCGGCAAATCATGATAAAATAAAACTTAGCAATTCTAATGAACTAATCGGAACCAAAATTTACGAAAACGAAAACACGCCTATATAATTTTGACCCCCTTGAACCCCACTTTTATATAATCATGATAACTAGGGTTTGCAGGGGTAAACCTTATTTTTCATATTTCTGCTCTAAAGTAAAGATTGCGGGTACTCGTTAGAACCGCCTCTATGAGGCGGTTCTAACGAGTACCAACAATCTATATTTTGAGCAGAAATAAGAAAAATGTCACAATTTTTCATCTTAAAATTTTCATTTTTGCGGCGACAAAGATTACAATGTATTAGAATAGGCGTGTTTTCGTAATGATATTTCCGAGTGAAGTTATGCTCCGACATGTGTTGGTATGGTGTGTTCTAAGTACAATGATACTGCAAAACAAAAAGAGCACAAATGCACCATAGTCCGGTTAACATATATTAAAATGATAACATGACCAACATCTTAAATTATTGTTGCAAAAATATTAGTGCATATGCTATATTGAATGATCAACGTTTGTTTATTTGTTTGTTTGATTTTAGGTTTAACGTCCCCGTCAACACTGTATAGGTCATTTTGGAGACATTGCTTCCTATTTTGTGGGAATTTTACCAGACATTGAGATGAAATGACATCTCAAGCCCTGTCGCCCCATGACACCAATAAGGTTTATAAGCATAGACGGTCCGACTCGCACCGCTTTACCTGGGCAGGCTTAGATCCTCTAAGCGGTTTACCAGTACTCGTGTACAGTCGGTTTCAGCTCTGCGTGGAAGCATCATGCAGCCCATTTATTTCTTCAAACCTCAATGGACGGGGACCGTTGATCAACGTTTAGACGACACATTAAATAAAGACGTCCTTAGTTTTGAACAATGCGGCCCTAATCTTCAACCCTTAAAGCGTCACTCACGAACATAGCAGACTCATTTTCATTTTTTCTATATTTCATGTGAATCGTCCCTCTCGTAATCCTAATTTTCTGAGGCATAACCAGTAACAAAACGCGATGCCATCTGCACCGGATGTTTGCGTGGTGCTGTAAGAGGAATTCTTCAAAGGGTCTGGTTCAGACCCGACGGTAAAGGTTGGCATGTGCGAGCAGCAAAGACTCAGACGAGCATGAGCAGTCTGATCAGAGTCTGTTTGCTGTGCGCCAGCTGATAGATCCAAACTTACTGTTTGTACGCCATGGCGATGTCAGCGAAATATTTTCTTCTCTGACGATACACTTTATCTGTAAATCCCTGAAAGTACATGTTGATCTACCGTAATTTACATTGGCACATTTACCATGACTAATTAGAACCCTTTCGAGAACTCCTAGTCATATAGCGCTAGACATTACGAAAACACCCCTATCAAATATATTGTAAACTTTACCACCTAAAAACCAAAATTTTAAGATAAAAATTGTGATATTTTTCTTATTGCTGCTCGAAATATAGATTGTGGCTACTCGTTAGAACCGCCTAATCGAGGCGGTTCTAACGAGTACCAACAATCTATATTTTAGAGCAGAAATAAGAAAAATAAGGTTTAACCCTGTTAACTGCAGTTTTACCACATAAAAAGTGGGGTTTAAGGGAGTCAAAGTTATATAGGCGTGTTTTCGTGATGTTACATCAAAGAAGGACATAGGATTGTTTTACTTTGTTCTAATTTTATTTTGAAAAAGATGTCACGTATTGTGTACTAATTAGAATCGTCTCATCGATTGTAAGCACAAACTAGGTTTATTTTATAGAAGACCCAAAGATATCCATACATTATGCCCAGTATACTCCCGGGGTTGACGCTGTGATAAAGTTCCATTCTAATGCATTTGCGTATGTAACGCGACGTCTGATTGGATAACGTCAAAAATTTGCGACAGTATTTTCTGCGATATACTGTCGGAAACCCGACGTCATCACGTAACGTCGCTTTTAATTGGCTGGCATTTGGTTTTACGCAGCTTACAGCGCTTGACGCTTTGTGCAAAATAGAAACACACGAATAAGTGCATTAGAATGGGAATAACTGTATTGAAAATTGTAATTTGGGGAGGGAAATCGTCGGTTTAACAGTCGCAAATCACGTTTTACGACTCCGCTCACGCGTGGCCGTAAAACGAAATTTCCGAACGTAAAACCTCCGATTTACCTCCCCAATTGACAATTTTCATAACAGTTATCCCTTAATTGTCTGGAGCTATCACTGTTTAGAACGATTGTTCCTTGTCCGAAACCCGTTCGAGCCATTAAACTTCGGCATCATTCTGCAAGGTTTTTTTTTTATTATATGACGTTCCTGGTATTTAGCGACGTAACGTCTTTCATATTTTCCCTATGAAAATGAAATCATATATATAGCAACCAGTGTCCACAAAATGTATATTTCATGTGAATCGTCCATCTCGCTAGTCTGATTTTCCCAGGTAAAACCACTGCATCACGAAAACATGCCTATATAATTTTGACCCCCCCCCTGAACCCCACTTTTATATAGTAAAACTGGGGTTTACAAGGGTAAACCTTATTTTTCTTATTTCTGCTCTAAAATATAGATTGTTGGTACTCGTTAGAACCGCCTCATCGTGGCGAGGCGGTTCTAACGAGTAGCCACAATCTATATTTTGAGCAGAAATAAGAAAAAAAATCACAATTTTATATCTTAAAATCTTCATTTTTTTCGGCGATAAAGGTTACAATGTATTTGTATAGGCGTGTTTTCATAATGAAAAAATTTGTGTTTGATTTGACGTCATAATGAACAAAACACGTTGTCATCTGCTCCGACGTTTGCGTGGTGATGTCAGTATTAAGAGGGATACTCATGTTTCCGTGTCTTAATGAAGTGCAAAATCCACAAAAAATATACATGCATTAATACTTTTTCAAAATGCGTCACCCGACGACATGGCTTTGCTTGTAAAGCGTTGTTAGTTGTAAATCCTTTTGCTGAAAAACATTGGATTGAAATCAATCATGAACATCTCTTCAAACAATGAAATGAAAACAATGAACAGAGATAGTATATATTCGGACCTGGAAAAAAACTAAGTAGAAAAAGTAATAAAGATATTAATAAGAGGATAACCCCAAAACTACACGCACATCTTTAGACTATGGTTTAAAATGACCAGTTGAAAACTCTAGGAGAGGTAGCGGCCACACGGTATCTATTATACAGTGTAATAGCAATCGCACCTGGAAAAAGTTGATAGAAGATAAAAGTAGGATCCCCCCCACCCCCTCTCCATCACCACCACCACCCGCCAAAACCACATGCACATCGGCAGACCTTGAGAAAAGCATCTCAAAAGTTAAAAAAAGAACGGTAAAAAAACTCTAAGAGGAGTTGCGCTTACAAGGTATCTATAGGAGTCGCGGATAAGATTGACTAGGCGGAGCTATCGTTTGTACCTGCCTTAGGAATATTCCATGAACAGAAGGGTAAATCAAGTCACCTGATTGTGTGAATTCAACTGTAACACAAGCATTTGTTTGATTTGCGGTTTAACGTCCCCATCAACACTGTAAAGGTCATTTTGGAGACGTTGCTTCCAATTTTGTGGGACTTTTACCCGACATTGAGATGAAATGACATCTCAAGCCCTGTCGCCCAATGAAACCAATGGGGTTTATTAGCAAGGACGGTCCGCCTCGCACCACGGTTCCTGGACAGGCTTAGATCCTCTAAGCGGTTTACCAGTACTAGTGTGCAGGCCGGATTCAGCTCTGCGTGGAAGCATCGTGCAGCCCATATATTTCTTCAAGCCCCTATGGGCGGGGGCAAATAACACAAGCATAGTTGTGGCGTATATGACCATTTCGTCCACTTGTAGAAAGCGTGCGAAAGGCACTCTACAGAATCTTCTGGTGGACTCAGCGAATTTGACATATATCGACAACACCTGAATAGCTCCGCCTAGTCAATCTTATCTGCGACTTCTATATTCTAATAGTATTTTTTTTCTTGGTTTGGGTTTTACGGCCCTTTCAAGATTATTTCACTCATATCGAGCCGATCGTTAATCAGAGGTGGGCGAAAACCGGAGTACCCGGAGAAAAACCACATGACCTTCCGTTGCAGAACTTGGCGTCTCACACGTGGCCCGAGCGAGGCTCGAACCTACGGCGGTGAGAGACCCTAATGACTAAGAGTCAGCGCTCTTATCCACTAGGCCACGGAGGCCCGTATTCTAATAGTAATTGGACCTTGAAGGCACTAAGATGAGAAAGTGGAAAAGTTTACATGAAAGAATGGGAGGATAAGTCCCAAACCATCTGCAGACCATGTCGCCACCGCCCGTCACGGCTTGAAGAAATAGATGGTGCTTCTCGCAGAGTTGAAACCGACCGCACACGAGTACTGGTAAACCGTTTAGAGGATCTAAGCCTGCCCAGGCAAAGAGGTGCGAGTCGGACCGTCCATGCATATAATCCCTATTGGTGTCATTTGGCGACAGGGCTTGAGATGTCATTTCACCCCAGTGTCGGGTAAAAGTACCACTAAATTGGAAGCACTGTCTTACGACATGAAAGCCGTAGTAACAAAGGAAAGAAGCATAGCCTGAAAAAATCCCCGCCTTTTATGGGAATCGAACCCGGGCCGCTCGGGTGAAGGACCAGTGCTCTAACCACTGAGCCAAAAAGTCGACTCTTTGGCTCAGCGATTAGAGCACTGGACTATCACCCGAGCGATCCGGGTTCGAATCCCACCATAGACAGGGATTTTTTCAGGCTATGCTTCTTTCCTTTGTTACTACGGCTTGCATGTCGTAAGATTGGGGCTCGTCCGGGATGCGGACTTTATATGTCAGAATTGGCTTCGTGCCGAAGTTGGCATCCCTCACGTCATCGTAAATGATGACTTCCTTGAAGAGGGGGGTGTATTGCCTCCCTTCCATTATCTACCTTGGTAGATCATATGCATAGCTTCTAGGTTTATAACCACTCTCTGACAACTGCGTCAGAGAGTCGACTCTTTGGCTTAGTGGTTAGAGCACTGGTCCTTCACCCGAGCGGCCCGGGTTCGATTCCCACCATCGGCAGGAATTTTGTCAGGCTATGCTTCTTTCCTTTGTTACGACTTTCATGTCGGAAGAACTGTCTCAAAAATAACCTATACACTGTTGACGGGGACGTTAGACATCAAATAGAAAACAGTGTCAAAAACATTCGGAAAGGTTAAAAATATCGGGAAAAGCTGTAAGAGGAATTGCGCTGACAAGGTACCCATCTCATTGTGTCTACAGACGGACGGAAAGACGGACGGATGGACGGACGGACGAATCTATGTTAACGTCGGGCGATAATAATGTGTTATAATTATAAGACAAGAAGCTAATGAGGTTATACATACAGGGTGATCAGCGTCCAGCTCTGTGCCATACATTAAAACATGATTTGATGTTCTGTCCAACTCAGCAACTGTCATTGGAAACCATGGTGCAAGGGCCAGTGTATCTGAAAATATTATGTTTGCTTCTACAGAAAATACGTCGTTTGTATACATGTATATGTGATACTGCCACAGCATTTAATGTCACGCTTTAAACGGGCTCCGTGGCCTGACGGGTAAAAGCAACAATTGACCCATTCAGAAAGAAATCACATGTGACCCTTATCTTGCTGTTCACGACAACCCATGTCTTTGTAAACAGTGTAGATCCAGATCAGATGGCTTCTGAAAAGCCATCTGATCAGGATCTACACTGTTTGGCATTCAGTTTATGAATTTGTAGCAATAAATTACATCAAGTAATTTGATTTGTTGATAGAAAGAAATGGGTGTGGCTTAAATGAATATTCAGCAAGATAAGGGTTAATATCACGCTTTAAACGGGCTCCGTGGCCTAATGGGTAAGAGCGCCCTTTATCATTAGGTCTCTCACCGCTGTGGCTCGCGCCTCGTGCGGGTCACGTGGGATGCCGAGTTCTGCAACGGAATGTCAGTTTTTTTTTCTGGGCATTCCAGTTTTCGCCCATCTCTGATTAACGATCGGCTCAAAATAAGTTAAATAATCTTGAAAGGGCCGTAAAACCAAAAACAAAAAACAAACGATTAAACTAATAATAATAAAACAAGAGGATCATGATGGTCCTATATCGGTCACCTGAGCTAAAAGATTAAAAGTTTGAGGAAGTTCCAATCTGAGCTGAATGATTTATGCTCATGACAAGGTCAAAAACAGGTATTTTCAACATTCAAGGGGACGTAAGTCTATGAAAGATAGGAGCTTTTATCCCTGACTTACTTACATTTAAGTTTCAAGAAGATTCGATCAAAACTGAAGAGGCTACCGTGATGACAAGGTCCATTACAGGCAAACGAAGTAACTCTATGATAAATAAGCCGACCCCACCGGTTTTCGAACTCCTTCGAGCTTTTATCCCTGACTTGCTTATTGTAAGTTTCAAGAAGATCCAATCAAAACTGAAAGTGCTACGTTGATGACAAGGCCAACAGTAAGCATTTTCAACAAAGTAGGGGACATAACTCCGTGAGTAACAGACCGACTTTTCTAGTTTTCGAACGCATCCGAGCTTTTATCCCTGACTTACTTATTTGTAATTTTCAAGACATGATGAAAACGGAAGGAGTTACGGTGATGACAAGGTAAAAATAGGCACTTTCTGCAATCAAAGGGACATAGCTCTATGATAAATGAGCTAACCTCATCAGTTTTCGAGCTCATTCAAGCTTTTATCCCTGAATTACTTACAAGTAAGTTTCTAGAAGATCTGATAAAAACTGAATGGACTACGGTGGTGACAAAGTCAAAAATATTTTTTTTTTTTTTTTTTTTTTTTTTAATTAAGGGGGACATAAACCTCTGAAATATAGGCCGCCCGCCCTCACCAAGACTTAAACTATGATGAAGTTTGATACCTTACTTACTTACATGTAAGTTTCAAGAAGTTCGGATGGAAACTGAAGGAGCTACAGCGATAACAAGGTCACAATAGGCATTTCAGCTATCAAAGGTATGTATCTCTATGAGAGATAGGCCGACCTCGCCAGTTTTTGAACTCGTCTGCGCTTTTATCCATGACTTACTTCTTTGTAAGTTCCAAGAACATCCGATCAAAACTGAAGAGGCTACGGTGATGACAAGGTTTAAAAATAAGCATTTTCAGCCAAGTAGGGGACATAACTCCGTGAGTAATCGACCGACTTCGCTAGTTTTCGAACTCACTTAACTTACTTCTTTTTAAGATTCACGAAGTTCCGATCAATACTAAAGGGGCTACAGTTATGACAAAATAAAGAATAAGCAAGTGTCTCCGTCAACACTGTATCGGTCATTTTAGAGACGTTGCGTCCAATTTTGTGGGACTTTAACCCGACAGTGGGATGAAATGTCATCTCAAGCCGTGTCGCCCAATTATACCAATATGGTTTATAAGCATGGACGGCCAGGCTCGCACCGCTTTGCCTGGGCAGGCTTAGATCCTCTAAGCGGTTAACCAGTACTCATGTGCGGTCGGAATAAGCTCTGCGTGGAAGCATCATGCAGTCCATCTATTTCTTCAAGCCCCGATGGGCGGGGCGGCTATCGTCTGCATTTTGCTTTCCATGGTAACAATTTAAACATGAGCAGTGAGCCTAAAATCATATGGCAGATGGTAGATTACTTATGGAATATTTCTGTGGAAGTTTGGTCAAAATATCTGCAAAGGCTTGGCAGTAAATGCCATTTTCTTAGATTGCCCATTATAAGTCTATGGACAATCTAAGTTGCCATGGCAAACAAACTAATGAGCCAATTTTCATAAAAACATAAACTTTCAATCCCCAAGCCAAAAAATTATACAGATTAAATTTGGGCCCAATTGGCAGAGTGGTTTCAGGGAGATGTCGTTTGAAAGAGGGACGACGCAGTCAGACGACGCAGACGACGGAAAACTGCCTATCCTGTAAGCTCCCCTGGAGCTTTCGGCTCTGGTGAGCTAAAACTGTATAGAAGCCATCTTGAAAGCGCTTTCTATTGTACTTAATGGAAATAGAAGAACTAAAGCCATTATAGTGATAAAACTACTATGCTCGCCAGAGCTCAGGTGGGCACTGCCCACTGGCAGCCATGTACTTGAAAATGATATGATTTTAATCCTCCAATTATGAAGTCTCAAAAACGAACCCCAATACCCAAATGAGCACCAATGTGGACTCTGTATCTAAAAAAGTAGGCATTCTATGAAGTGATGGGTGAGGTGCATGGCCCCAACAGAGCCCTGGTTGGTATCACTGAAGGCGCCATTTCATAACAAGAATATATATGGTTTAGGTGTGGGGATCTGTACAATACCAAAGATATAAGGCTCCATCGGCAGTGGAAGGGTTTGGGCATGGCCCTACCGGACCTCCGAAAGCCTAAGATTGTTGCCGCTGAATATGTCTTATCATTAGGACCAAGATTATATATGGTTTGTGGGTGGGGATCTGAAAGGTTTCTGAGATATAAGGCCTTTTTATCAAATGGAGTGGTGAGGAACAGCCCCACAAGTTGGTATCACTGAATGTGTCTAGTGAAAAGGAACAAGAATATATGTACCGCCTCCGCCCATAGGGGCTTGGTGAAATAGATGGGCTGCATGATGTTTCCACGCAGAGCTAAAACCAACCTCACGTGAGTACTGGTAAACCGCTTCTAAGAGGTTCTAAGCATGCCCAGGAAAAGTGGTGCGAGTTGGACCGTCCATGCATATAGACCATATTGGTTTCATTGGGCGGCAGGGCTTGAGATGGCATTTCATCTCAATGTCGGGTAAAAGTCCCACAAAATTGGAAGCAACGTCTCCAAAATGACCTATGCAGTGTTGACGTGGACGTTAAACCTCACATCAAACAAACAAACAAAAACCAGAGGACCATTGGTCCTGAAGACGCTCACCTGACAGCCTTAGGTCTAAAGGGCTAAGGGACATGCACCCAAGGTCCCTCTAGACCTCTCATGATCTAAGATCCATGTCACCAAACGTGTTTTAATGTTCTGTTTTTGTCCTCTGATAATGATATTTCGGAGATTCGTTATAGTAAACAAAGACAAGGATTGATGATTTCTTTAGCAAAAGTTGCTTATAAATTTCTTGAAACATGTGCCACAAAAATTTTGAAAATCGGTTCACTATTTAAAAAATTATGACAAAATAAGATTTGAATAGAGATTTTACATTGAAAGGGGAGATAATCCATGATCATAAAGTCTTTTTGGAATCTTTTTGGCCTCGATTTAAATGTTTTGAACTTCATGATGTGTTTTGCATCATTTATGATTATTTCAGTTATTTAGTAACAGTGTATGAAGAAATTGAAAGTTTGCGGGGAAATATTTACCTCCCTTGCTAGCAATTTAACAAAGGAAATTTCCCTATTCAAATGTGTTTTTGGTTATAAAATCCTTATTTGTCAACAGATTTTCTAAATTATTGCAACCCTAGTTGTTTTAAACCTTGTTTTTTATCCTGATGTAATTTTTATTGAGTTTTTTCTGAAAACCAATTATCAAAAGAGAAAATGTCCACATTAGTATATAGAGAAAGAATATATATGGTTAATGGGTGGGGAAATATTACGCATTTTATTAAATGATGTGGGTAGGGCATGCCCCCAGGGGCCCAAATTAAGGTCCATGTCACTAAATGCATCTGGCTGTATGACCAAGTGGTCCTTAATCACATTCCTGACTCTTGAAGATCAGTTGGAAAACTTTTGAGTTTGAATTTTCAGTTATATTTAGCGAAGATAAAGCCTTAGATGAGCTAAAAGGTCAGGAACAAGAAAATATATGGTTAATGGGTGGAGAGCTTAACCATTTCTAAAGGGGGTGTCGGCCCCCAATTTAACCTATGGTGTTCAAAGATGCATGTAACTAAATGCCCCTTATCACAAGAAACAAGAAAATATATGATTTATGGGAGGGGATCTGAACAGTTTTATGGGAGGGGATCTGAACAGTTTCTGAGATTTGATGCATTTTATGTAATGCAGGGGTGGGGCATGCCCCCAGGGTCTCAAGATGCATGTCACTTAAAGCCCCTTAGAATATATATTGTTTATGGGTGGGGATCTGGACAGTTTCCAAGATATTGGGCACTTTTTGAAATGAAGGGGGTGGGGCATGTCCCCGGGGGACCCCCTAGACTCCCAAGGTCCATGTCATTTAACATGCTTAATCATAAGGAACAAGAATATACATATGGTTTAGGGGTGGTATTCTCAACCATTTGCAAGATATCAGCCATTTAGACTTTTTCCCATACAAATGCCAATGTGACCAAATTTGACCTTGGCATAAAATAGGTCAAGGTCATCCCAGGGCAATTATTTGAACAAACTATGATGTGCCCCGAGTCCCGAGGCTACATACCAAGTTTGGTGGAAATCGGCCCAGCGGTTCCGGAGAAGAAGATTTTTGAAGTTTTTTTTAAGGGACCTGGTGGACCCCATGTCAATAAATGCGCCCTATCTTAAGGAACAAGAATATATATGATTTAGTGGTGGAATATTGAACGGTTTGTTAGATATAATGCATTTTCACTTTTTCCCATACAAATGCATATGTGACTAAATTTTACCCTGGCATAAAATAGGTTAAGGTCATCCGAGGGTCACCATTTTAAGAATTTATGATGGGCCCGCGTCCCAGATGCTACATACCAAGTTTCATGAAAATCCGTCCAGTAGTTTCAGAGAAGAAGATTTTTGAAGGGTTTTAACCATATATGGGCATGGCGGCCATCTTGGTTATGTGACCCAACATCATCAACTTAATTTATATGTCCTTCTCCCATAAAGCTTGCATATGAAATTTGGTCAAAATTGACCAAGAAGTTTCCCTGAAAAATAAGTTTAAAGTTTGACATATTAAAAAACTTGACCCAAGGTCACGGAATGACCTTGACCTATAAATCTCATATATACTTATTAACTCGTTTAGCTGATGTCATCTACCAACTTTCAGGCCAAAGGCTGCAACAGTTTTCGAAAAATCCACCGTTTTCACTTTTTGCCATTCAAAAGCCTATTACCAAATTTGACCTTGGCATAAAATTGGTCAAGGTCATCCAAGGGCCATTATTTGAAGAAACTACGATAGGCCCGAGTACCCAAGGCCACATACCAAGTTTGGTGAAAATCGGACCAGCGGTTCCGGAGACGAAGATTTTTGAAGGGTTTTTACCATATATGAGCATGGCGGCCATCTTGGTCATGTGACCTGGACCCCGCGAATAAACTTTCGTTCCCCCATCCCACTGAGGCCCCACATGAAATTTGGCTTCAGTCCGCCCAGCGGTTCCAGAAGAGAAGATGTTTGAAAATGTTGACATACATACATACATACAGACAGCATGACCACCCTATAAGCTCACCAATGAGCCTACGGCTCAGGTGAGCTAATAATATATACATGGCTTCGGGTGGGGTTCCGAACAGTTTCTCAGACATTTGGCCTTTTGTGAAGTGAAGGGGCGGGGCATGGCTCCGGCGCACACCTGGAGACCCATAGGAAGGCATCACTGAATGTGCATTGTCATAAGGAACAAGAATATACATGATTTATGGGTGGGGATATGAACAGTTTCTGAGATACTGGGCCTTTTACGAAGTGGAGGGTGTGGGATCTACGGGCGGTGACAATGAGTGCGTCTTAACACAAGGTACAGGTTTGGGACGGGGATCTGAATGTTTCCAAAAAAAATATGGCCTTTTATAAATTGGAGGGAGTTGGGCATGGCCCCGGCACACCCTGGGGGACCCCAGGTTGGTGTCAAAGCATATGGCTGAAAGAAGTTTTCTCAAGGAACATTTCTATAAACAAATTGTCAAAATGTGTATCTTCAAAGGCTTGGCAGTAAATGTCATTTTTTCTATTTCCCCATTATTAGTCTATGAAAACTCTAAGTTGCCATAGAAACCAAACTAATGAGCCGATTTTCGTTAAAACATAAACATTCAATCCCGCAGCCCAAACATGCTACAGATGAAATTTTGGCTGAATCGGTCCAGTGGCTTCAGAGGAGATGTCGTTTGAACGTGTTGACGTCACACAACATACGACGTCAGAGGACGTCAGACAACACCAGACGACGACGACAACGGACGACGACGGACAAAAGCCTACCATATAAGCTCATCCGGAGCCTTCGGCTCTGGTGAGCTAAAATGCGAGAGTACAGTTACGAATCTTGGGCCTAATTTAGAGGTTATGTCCATGTTATCTTTATTTAAACGTTGCCGCTGAGTATAAGGTCTTACATTCTGAACGTTCTAGACATATTCTGAGACACCGTTGACGTGACGTCAAGAACAACGCGTGGAAAAGAATGAAACTTTTCTGCGTCTAAAAATAACGATTTCGTTGCAAAAGTAGGACCGGGTACACGGAAGTATTTCCTAAGTGGAAATAAATCTTCCTGAGCCAGAGGTGATTAACATTTTTAATTCATTGAGAAATCGTGATATTTCTTCGTTATGCATGTAAAATATGACGTTATTCGCCAAATAAAAGCGACTTTGTACAATGTAGTATTAAATTACTTAAAAATGTAAAATCTAATGTAAACCTATAGAAAACAATGTAGTTCATACTTCCATGAACGCATCGAGTCGCGTGATTTTCAGTGACATCAAGTGACGTCAGTTTAAACAATAGTTCTCTATAGGCGTTCGTGACGTCAACGCTTTTCCACCCTTTGTTGAAAAAACAGCCTGTAAATGTGTCAGCTTTAAACGTTAACCTACAAACATTTTCGCCTAGTGATGAGGAGCAAAGAATGTAAACCTATGTTTTCTGCTTTTCGTGAAAGTATGAACGACAGCGGGTCGCTAGCAAAGTTAAGGGGTTCGTAAACTTTGCTAGCGACCCGTTGTCGTTCATACTTTCTTGAACAGCAGAAAAATAAAATTCATTTCTTAGATAAATAACATTCCCTTAAGCGAAGTTTAAGTCTACTTTGCTCGTCGCCCGATGTGGTTTACACTTCAGCGAACGTTTTAAAGAACCTTCATATCTTAAATAACATTGACTAACGCTACGACACATGACCACAAAAGACATGAAAAGAAACTATGAATCTCTCAAATTTAATTGAACGACGACGATGTTATTTCTTAATATGTACATTTCCGTGTAAAGCTAAAGTAAACCTATAGAAAACAACGGAGTTCATACTTCCATGAACGATTCTAGTCAGGTGATTTTCAGTGACGTCAGTCTAACCACGTTTCTCTACGCTCTTTGTAGTAAAAAAAAACGCGTGTGAATGTTTCCAGCATGAAAAGGTTGCCCTATAAACATTTTTTCCCAGCGACGAGGTAGTAAAGAATGTAAATATAAGGATTAAACATAAATTTTCAGCTGTTCTTGAAAGTATGAACGACAGCGGGTCGCTAGCAAAGTTTACGTGAACCCCGAGCGCGAACCCCTTCAGGATTCATTTACTTTGCAAGTGACCCATTGCGTTCATACTTTAACCCTTATCTTGCTGTTCATGACAACACCTATCTTTGCAAACAGTGTAGACCCAGATCAGATGGCTTCTTCAGAAGTTATCTGATCAGGATCTACACTGTTTGGCATTCAATTTATGAATTTGTAGCAATAAATTACATCAAGTTATTTGATTGGATGATAGAGAGAAATGGGTGTGGCTTAAATGAATATTCAGCAAGATAAGGGTGAATGAACAGCAAAAATAAACTTCATTTCTGACATATTTATACTCTCAGTGTATTTACAGAAAATCTCTATAGTTAACTTTTGGGCCGTAATATTGTTCATACGTCGATTAATATATTTACTCACGCGACGTCAGTGACGTCAAAATAAACAATGATTTTCTCCAGCATGATTGGACGATTGCGACGTAATGGCGCCAACGATGCGTGCCCGTTGTCAATAGGAAAACTACATGCAATCACTTTCTTCTTTCATTTTATCACTTTAACAAGATTTTTGTGTCATATGATGGATGGGAAATAATGTCAATATAAGTAATATATGTAATTTTTTATATGACGTCGCCTCCGAGAATTTAATAACGCTAAGTAATTAATCCGGTAATTCTCTAGTGGATTAAATATGCAAATTATTTAGATACGCTCCATAACGTCACATGTACGACATCCTTGACGACATCGCGTTTACTAATGGCGGAATATTTAAATTTCTGTAAGATAGTCGCGAATAAAATGCGTTTTTAATGTCAAATGATAAATAGGATCTTGCATTCGTGCTCATGTATTACTGAATTTATTAAACTCGGCGAGGAAAAGACACAAAATGCTCCGCGAAGGCGCGCATTTTATTCCTTTTCCTCAACTTGTTTAATAAATTCAATAAGGCAGGAAAACTCGTGTAAGATCCTCTATTTATTTAACGTTCATCGAATTATGAACAACATCGGGTAACAGGATAGTTTAATTGTACCAAGGGGTTCACTTACTTTGCTTCTCATCCGACGTTGAACGTTCATTCTAACACAGTAACAGAGTGGTTTAGTAATGGGCAATGAAAAAGAACTGTGTTTTATTCCACAGCAAATCAATACAAGGAAGAGCGCGACGAGTGACGTCATTTAAAACTGACATTTTATGACTTCCCTAGTCGATTTCCTTGACGTTAGATGGTGTAACGTCATTTTCTCGCATCGAAAAAAATAGAAAAGGATATAAATGCATGTGTTCCACCCGATAAAGGACGGGTCTCCATAAGGGGGTTTTTTGGCCTCCTAACGATTTTGTTTATTTCTGGCTTATTGTTGGCATACATATGCCTAATTATTTGGAACATATGTGGTTTTGGTATTTAAGCAGTTTTTTCTGAGTTACAGGCTCTTTAAAGTGGGTGGGGTAACTCCACACAGTTTTGACATGTATTTTGTGTCTCATTTAAAGGTAGAAAACTGGTACCATACATGGCACGTTATTATATAAAATGACAGGGGAAGGTCTAACTCTATGTTTTGTCACAAGTTTATTTACCAAAATTCACTTTTTTGGGTGAAAAATATGGTTTAAGGAACCTTGGGTCATTTTTGAGATTTTTTAACAGTAAAGTTCTTTTTTTTTCTTATATCTTCGGTATACATTAACCTATAGTGGTGAAACTCCTACCATGCAAGCATACTGATGAGGCAATATAACTCAAATGATCATTTGAGATGTTGACCTATATTTCACGGTTGAATGAACATTCTTATTTCATGTTTATAGGTTAGATTATTGTTTCCATCAGTTCAAGAGTTTAGATATTTCTGGTATTTGGATAAACAGGCGATGAGTTTAAACATATTTAAATCAAACGAAAAAAATAACAGAAATGTGTCCAAAGTACACAGATGCCCCCGCCTGTTTGACTTTGCCAATATAGTTGCATAACCCCTGGGAGACACACTAGAATCAGATATATATGTTCAGGATGGGTAACTCAATATTTTCTAAGATATTTGGATTTTGATGATATGAAATGGACAGGGCAGGGGGCTGGGGCATTATTGTGTGTGTCATTGAATGCATCTGACCATAAACAACATCAAGTAAAAAAAGTTGGACTCTGACTCTGAACAGTTTCTGCGATACATATTGTTTTACATTTTCTTTGGTCCAATCAAATAGCCCTACCCCAGACAGAATCAGTGACCATAAACATGCTAAACAGTTATGAGCTGCAGGAGAAATGCAGACATAAATGTGCACCTAAACGTGAACCTGGTTATGAACGTAATAATGTGTGACATAGTACGCACATACGAACATAACATCACATCGAAAAAATATATATGCCTCACTCACTCCTTCCTTTGGCATGCAGAGATATAAGAAAGGTCTGCTTGAAAATCTTTAATAATCCCACTTCAAGAGCACATCTAAAAAGAATGTGGTACACCAACGTGAATACACAGGCATATACATTTGAAAATGGTTGTTCACAACTGTATTCTGACATGCTTTGCGCATATTGAATCAAATTAATCTACAGAAGAATAGCTTTCATCGTCACCTGAACTTGAGCTGTTGCCTCTTTTTGAACAGCATTTGTTACACTGTTCATATACTGTGACCTCAAGCATTTTTTACTGACTTTGTCTGATGGCCTTAAAACCGAGGTTCTTTAACACAGAAGCGATATGGACACAGCAATCAAATACCTCGTCACCATTGTTTTCATTTGCACTGGCATCCTATCCAGGGCCTTCCTTAATCCTTAGATTGTATTCCCTGTCTCCCTCTCCAGGGGTAACAACCTACGTCATAGCAGAGATACCGTATCCATTTCAGGAGCGGCCATATTGATGTAAATAGGGTAAATAAAATGCTTCAAACTAGATATGTACATTACGAGTCTTCAGAAAACATACTTAAGCTGGTTACCAACAATATTTGCATCCCATCAGTGAGCTAATTCCACCTAGAAACATTGAAAAGGCTTCGATCGCTTCGTCACAAGATTTGATTCGGCGCTGTAGACAATGATAGTTCCGACATCGTTGCCAAATCAGCTTGTGTCGAATTATTTAAACAAAAGGCTACATTTCTGCGACAGATTTCAGTATGTTTGATTCTTTTATGATCTAATGCACCGACTGCGCCTACGTGTTGTGACAAATGCCTTTTGTGTAGTAAACGCCGGCAAACCTAAGAATGGTTATGACGTCACTGCTCTGACGTAGGTTGTTCCCCCCTGCTCTCTATCTCTGTATTTCAGGTATTAGACAAGGAGACCCTTTATCTGCTTATATGTTTCCACTATTCATTAAAGATGTTACCTTAATTTGAAGATACATCTAAAGATAATGCTGTTGTTGTACTTAACATGATACAATGAATGATACTGCAATATAGGAAAACATTCTGGGCAATTGAATTGTTAGCTTGACTAACAAACTGACTGATCTATGATTATTTACAGGAACAGTTATATTGAGAGTAATGTTTAGTTCTCTCATTCTCTCTTTCTCTTTAGAATAATAATAATAATAATAATAATAATAATAATAATAATAATAAATGTTAACAATACTAATAATAATAAAAAGACAATAAGTAGAAGAAGAACATTTTGTTCACAGTTATAGTGTACTCCAGGTGTTCTGCAAGGAGACCTACTTTGATTCTGTATGTTACCATTGTTCCTTAAACATCATGCATCAAAACAGGTGTTGCATACAGCAGTGTAGCATACTGTTTTTTTACATATGACATCTTTATAGTCCTAAAATAAATATAGCATTATTATTCACCTGCAAAGTAACGATAGATCCATGCATACAATAAAATCAAGCCAAATTGAAAAAAGCTCAATAGCTTCCAGTATCAGTATAGACGTCCATAAAAGCTTAGCTCTTTCTTTCTTTTAGTCATAGGTATTGATGGAATACATTTCTTTATATTAATCTCTGAAAGCAGTTGTTTGACAAGGGGCGACCACTAGTAAAGCCAATGATGCTGGTTGCATCAGATGGGTATATTGTGTCTGTTTTAGGACCATACTTAGCCGATGGTCGCAACAATGATGCTAAGATCACAGAGCATATGCTAAAATTAAATTCAGAGGACATGCTTGAATGGTTTCATGAAGGTGATGTCCTTGTTGTAGACAGAGGTTTCAGGGATGTTGCAGATATACTGGAAGAGGTTGGTATCAAGAGCCACATGCCTCATTTTCTTGCTAAGTCGCAAAAGCAATTATCTACACAGGAGGCAAACGAAACTCTATTAGTCACCAAGGTAAGGTGGGTGGTTGAGTCTGCCAATGGCCGAATCAAAAACTGGAAGGCACTTTCAAATGTAATGCCAAACTCCCACCTACCTTGCATTGGTGACTACCTCACAATCGTATGTTCTTTGTTAAATGCAAGACAAGTTAAAGACAAGGTAGAGAAAAAGGGTTGGGACAGTCGTGCAAAGACTCCATGGAAAGCTATTGATGATGTCAACCTCGAAGACTTCCCACAATTAACGGAAGCAGAGCTGAGAGACATGACCATGGGCATATACCAATTAAAACAGGCCGATTCGTATACAGACGAACACGCTACTAAAGCCAGTCAGTATGAGATAATGATTCACAAGGAGGAGGATGGAATTTTGAAAGCCCAAATAAAATCAAGGCACACTTCGTCTGGATCATACTATCTATGGATTGAGTATGGTTCTTGTCTCGAACCCATAATAGGATGGTACTGCAAGTGCAAGAATGGGGCCAGGGTAGTTGGCTGCTGTGCCCATATCGCTTCCGTGTTGTGGTATCTAGGTTTTTACCGCCATCAGCCGAAGTCAGAGCGAGAACAGTCATTCAAGTCACAGTATATGAACAGTCTTACAGATGCTGCACAAAAAGACTGGGCCAGCTCAAGTTCAGGTGACGATGAAAGCGATTCTTCAATAGATTAACTTGATTTAATAATTAAATATGTTGATTTTTTAGATTCCAACCTTTTTTATTTGCTGTTGTTTATGGTTAGACACATTCAATGACATATATCTTGAGACCCATACAATCATGCCCCAGCCCCCTGCCCTACCAAGTTCATATCATCAACATCCAAAATATTGAGATACCCACCCACGAACATATATATCTGATGCTAATACATATTCAATGACACATACATGTACAATGTGTCCCCAGGGGTCATGCAGGCATATTAGCTAAGCCAAAAAGGCGGGGGCATCTGGGTACTTTGGACACATTTCTATTGTTATTTTTTCGTTTTATTTAAATATGTTTAAACCCATCGCCTGTTTATCCAAATGCCAGAATTATCTAAACTCTTGAACTGATGGAAACAATAATCTGACCCATTAACATGAAATAAGAATGTTCATTCAACCGTGAAATATAGGTCAACATCTCAAATGATCATTTGAGTTATATTGCCTCATCAGTATGCTTGCATGGTAGGAGTTTCACCACTATAGGTTAATGTATACCGAAGATATAAGAAAAATAAAAAGAACTTTACTGTTAAAAAATCTCAAAAATGACCCAAGGTTCCTTCAACCATATTTTTCACCCAAAAAGTGAATTTTGGTAAATAAACTTGTGACAAAACATAGAGTTAGACCTTCCCCTGTCATTTTATATAATAACGTGCCATGTATGGTACCAGTTTTCTACCTTTAAATGAGACACAAAATACATGTCAAAACTGTGTGGAGTTACCCCACCCACTTTAAAGAGCCTGTAACTCAGAAAAAACTGCTTAAATACCAAAACCACATATGTTCCAAATAATTAGGCATATGTATGCTAACAATAAGCCAGAAATAAACAAAATCATTAGGAGGCCAAAAAACCCCCTTAGGGAGACCCGTCCTTTAGCGGGATATCATCTAGCAATGGCGAAATGTTGTGAGATTTTGAAGGAAACAACAGCATTATTGCCGATTTTCCGCCTGTTAGAATCGAAATTAGAATGCATGTAGATCAGCTCTAGTGTGTGATTTGTTGAGTAATAAATAACATTTTGTCGGTCAGTTGTAAGTAGATAAATCACGCGCGCTACGCGCTCGTGATTTGTCTACTTTACAACTGGCCTCCAAACTGTGATTTATCACTCAACAAATCACAGTTAGAGCTGACCTATTTCTTAAATTAATAGGGTGCTCATGTTTTATTGACTTTATATAACGCGCTGAGGAAAAGGGGTAAAATGCGAGGCTTTGTCGAGCATTTTATGGCTTTTCCTCGACCAGTTTAATAATTTAATAATAAATGGGCACGAATGCAAGATTCTTTTTACCTTATGACATTTAAAACGCATTTAGTCGTAATTCACGATTCCTGTACAAAAATGGCAGTATATTCCGCCATTAGTAAAAGCGACGTCGTTAAGGACGTGGAACGAGTAACTTTGCCTAGTGGATCATCGAATTTGTTACATAGAGGATCTTACACGAGTGATCATTTCATATGAAATTTATGAAACGAGCCTTCGGCGAGTTTCATAAATTACTTGTGAAATGAACACGAGTGTAAGATTCTGTTTATCATATGACCACTTTAAATTAGATTTTATCGCCTTTAGATTTGACTTTTTATTTACAAATATGCACGGCTGACATGGACGTCGTCATGACGTTATTAAATCCCGCCAAAGTGTTATTACACGTATTGTCATACGATTTTTATTTCACGATGTTATCTACTGCTTATCAACGACGTCATATAATAAATGACGTTATTACATTCTCAGACGCGACGTCATATGATAAATTACATTCATTTCTTAAAACGATATTGTTTCGCTGTGTGCATTTGTCTCATTGTTTTGATTTAAGCCTTCAAATCAGATTTGTTTCGACAATAGTTGATTGAAAAGTTATGAAGGTAAGTTATTTAACGTTCATTGCAGTATATGCATAGGTAACATTGTGCCCCAAGCATAGTTAACATGTACATCTTCATACTTCAATGGTCGTTTAAATTAACTTTTCTTTAAAAAGAAACAGAAACATCAATATTGAGTTCCTGAAGCACCTCTATATAAACCAGACATTTTCAGTATTACGGAACAAAGCCATCACAGCCTTTAAAGCAAGAAGTTAAATTATAAGAGCCGCGCCAAGCTAAATGGCATCATTGCGCATAGGTGCCAATCAAACAGTCAGCATGCGCATGCGCGCAGTCAAATCAGAGACTTTCCTGTGCACGTCGCTGAGCTCACATGCCTATATATGTAAGAAGACGAAGAAGACATAGAGAGTGCGGAAGCGAGACAGAGAAAGGTTGAGACAGAATAATAATAATGGGCCCCGTCAAGCGATTTTGGTTCTTATCGCCTATGCGAGCAGCAAAGGTTCAGGCGAGCCTGCGCATCCGCGCAGGCTCTCCAGAACATTCACTGCTCTCTCATTCAAGCAGTGAATCAAGAGGAACCTTCAGACAGAAAGCCATATCGCTGGCCCCTCTGAATGGCTGGGCATGCGCAGTTAAAATTTGCATGACGGAATGCTCGAAGACACAAATTCGCTTGGCGGGGCTAAAATAATAATAACAATAATAATAATAATAATAATAGGAGGTGATGAGGATGATGAAGATGATGATGGTGATGAAGATGAAGCAGCAGAAGATAATGATGATGGCCCAGTGCTAGTTGGAAGGTAACCGGGCGCTTGATGGTGATAAGGAAGAAGAAGAAGAAGAAGAATGAGTGAGTGTTTGAGTTTTACGTTCCACCAACACCTAAGGTCATACGGAGACGGGACCTCGGTTTAAAGACTCATCCAAAAGTCTGAAGAAGAAGAAGAAGAAGAAGAAAAAGAAGGAGAAGAAGAAGAAGAAGAAGTATTGTTGTCAGTCTACGTTAGCGGATTTTATAAAGATAAGTTTGATGAGTGAGTGCAAATCCAAACGCTATATAGTTGTGATTGTTTACCTCTAGGATTCTGAGCTCTGTTGATGCTTGCTGGCGATTGTGGCACGGGGATTTCGTTCAGTTTTATACTGGCGACCTGCTTCTTCAACCTGTTTATCAATTCTTGGAGTCGAATATTGTCCGTCTCAATGTCCACGTAGAAATCATACATCGAGTCGGCTTTTTGACTTTTCCGGGACTCTATGTGCACAACATTGATATTATTGTCCTGAAACAGATTAGCTATACTTCATTTTACTGTGAAAGTCACTTTTATGATGAAAAATTGTGACATTCTACTTTTTCTGCCACAAACACGTATTGTAAGTGCCCGTTAGAATCGCCTCTAAGCGGCGTTTCTAACAAACGCCTACAATCTGTGTTAGGCAGAAATATGGAAACGAACAAATGTTCAACTACTTTTATGTACCCACCATTGAGGGATATAGCGTTGTCCATGTCAGTTTGTACGTCCGTTGGTTCGTTCGTCCGTCAGTCCGTCCGTCCGTTCGTCCGTCCATCCGAAACTTAAAAACTGTCAATAACTTTCTTAAATGTGGATGGATTTTGAAAATACTTTGCAGAAACGTTAACTACAGTATCATGACATGATTTGTCACGCGCAAAACCCGGGGCCGTACCTCCGGGTCAAGGTCGTAATAAGAGGCCAAAGGTCAATTAATTTCTTATTTTTTATTTATTTTTGGATGGATTTTGAAATCGCTTTGCAGAAATGTTAACTATCATGAGACGATGTTTTGCGCGCAAAACTAGGTCCGTATTTATTGGTCAAAGGTCACATAAAAGGTCCAAAATTTAAGACGGTCAAAAACTTTCTTATTTCTTGTTGGATTTTGAAATTACCTTGCAGAAATGGTAACCATCATAAGGTGATGTGTCGCGCGCAAAACCTAAGCCCGTATATTTTCGGCTCGATATGAGTGAAATAATCTTGAAAGGGCCGTAAAACCCAAACAAACAAAAAAAAAAAAAAAAATAAGCCCGTATATTCAAGGTCAAGATCGTACGCAGAGGTCAAAGGTAAAAAAAGTGTCCAAAACGTGATCACGGTCAAAAACTTTTTTATTTCTGGATTGATTTTGACATTACTTGCAGAAATGTTAACTATCATGGGACGATCTGTCGCGCACAAAACCAAGGTCGTACTTAGCGGTCAAAGGTTAAAAATATTAGCCGAAACCTAAACACAGTCAATATATTTCTTTTTTTAATTGGACGGACTTTGAAATTACTTGGCAGAAGTGTTAACATTCATGTGGTGAAGTGTCGTGTACAAATCCCAGGTTGGTACCGCCAGGGTCAAGGTCATACTTAGAGGTCAAAGGTAAAGAAAATGTCTTTTTCTTGTGACCGGTTATTCAGGATGGATTTGGAAATTACTTGGTAGAAATGTTAACCATCATGATTCGATGTGTCATGTGTAAGGCTCAGGTTGGTATGTCCAATGTCAAGGTCACATTTAGAGGGCAAAGGTAAAGAAAAATATCTTTTTCTTGTGTTATCTTTTTCTTGTGTCCGCTCAATATCTTTGTTATTCCTGGATGGATTTAGAAATGACTTGGCAAAACTGTTAACCTTCATGAGACAACTTTTTGCACGCAAGACCCAGGTCCGAACCCTAAGCTCAAGGTCACACTTAGTGGTCGAAGTTCAAATAATAACATCAACATATTTTCACGCAGGACGGACGCATTCAGTCTTGTTCTTGAATTTCGGCCCTGACAGAACCACAAATACGTGTTATCATAATGTGATGTCTCAGTGCAGGCCAACAGACGAGAATCACGACAAGTCCCAGCTACATATTATGATATGAGCCCCGCCAAGCGAATTTGTGTCTTCGAGCATTCCGTCATGACAAGTTTAACCGCACATGCCAAGCCATTCAGAGGGGCCAGGGATATGGCTTTCTGTCTGAAGGTTCCTCTTGATTCACTGCTTGTATGAGGGAGCAGCGAAGGTTCTGGCGAGAGTGCGCGGATGCGCAGGCTCGCCTGAACCTTCGCTGCTCGCATAGGCGATATGTACCAAAATCGCTTGACGGGGCCCATATCCCGTGCGACATAGTGCATTTATCAGATCCTCAAAATGGCTGCTTTTCTGATTAAACTCCGTGATAGTTTTCTCAAGTTATAAATGCTCAAAACATAGGTCGTGGGTGCTCGTTAGAACCGCCTCATTGAGATGGTTCCAGCGACTACCAACAACCTATGTATTGGAGAAGAAATAAGAAAGATAATGTATACCGCCGTTAATCCCAGTTTTCTCTGTATGAAGTGGGGTTTAAGGGGGTCTTCATATCACGGACTTGTTCACGTGATGACTTCATTATCCTATAAAGGATGTTTTTCTGATGAAAACTTTTGATATTTTTCTTTTTTCTGCAACAAACAAACATTATATGTGTTCGTTAGAACCGCCTCATAGAGCTCTAACGAAGACCAAAAATCTATGTTTTGAGCAAAGATTAGATAAAACGGTTCATATCACTGTAAAACCTACTTTTCTCTTTATAAAGTTGGGTTTGTAATGGCGTTCTTTACAAGGAATTGTAATCAGATACGTTTCTTTCATGAATAAGAAAATTAATTATTTGATTAATTAATAAAAAAAAATAAATAAATAAAAACACTGAAATTTACGGAACCCGGGAAGGGACATGATTTTTTTTTATTATGTTGTGCGAACAAGATAATATCTTGAGCGGACAAGATATTATCTTGTTCGGACAACATATTATCTTGTGCGGACAAGATACTATCTTGTGCGGACAAAATACGATCTTGTGCGCACAACATAAAATCTTGTGCGCACAAGATATTATCTTGTTCGCACAACATATTATCTTGTTTGCATAACATAGATCTTGGCAAGTTGTGCGGACAAGAAATTATCTTGTGCGGACAAGATATCATCTTGTGCGGACAAGATAATATCTTGTGCGGACAAGATAATATCTTGTGCGGACAAGATTATATCTTGTGCGCACAAGATCTATGTTGTGCAGACAAGATATTATCTCTAGCGGACAAGATAATAATTTGTTCGCACAACTTAATATCTTGTGCGGACAAGATAATATCTTGTCTGCACAAGATAATATGACGTCCGCACAAGATAATATCTTTTGCGGACAAGATGTTATGTTGTGCAGACAAGATATTATCTTGTCCGCACAAGATAATTTGTTGTCCGCACAAGATAATATCGTGTCCGCACAAGATATTATCTTGTGCGCACAACTTATTAAATAAAAAAATCATGGCCCCTCCCGGGTTCCGTAGAAATTTGGAATTTTTTTTTTTCTTTTGTTATCGCAACTAAAATATGTAACATTTTCGCCTGCACTGTCTGGTAAGAAATGAAAATACATGTAGCTGTTTATTTTGTTTGTTTTTTGGAGGTTGGGGGGAGGGGGGCTTTACGAACCTCTCAAGAGTATTTCACTTATTACGAAAACAAAACAACAGAAAAAAAGTTCACCCGACGTACCTTGAAGAACTTGGCGTCTCACGTGATCATCACGAAAACACGCCTATATAATTTTGACCCCCTTGAACCCCACTTTTAAATTGTAAAACTGGGGTTTCTGGGGGTGTACCTTATTTTTCTTATTTCTGCTCTAAAATATAGATTGTGGGTACTCGTTAGAATCGCCTCGATGAGGCGGTTCTAACGAGTGCCCACAACCTATATTTTGAGCAGAAATAAGAAAACTATCACATTTTTTTCATCTTAAAATTTTAATCTTTTCGGCGATTAAGGTGGCAATGTATTTGTATAGGCGTGTTTGCGTAATGATCAAGGCGAGGTTCGAACCAAGAGACTTATTGGTTAAGAGTCAGCACTCTTAACCACTAAGCCACGGAAGATAGGTTAGCTGAAATTGTTACATTCAGTAGCTCGCGTTTTTTTTTTCTCGTTTAATGAAGGATAAATGTAATATAATGTGAAATTTTACATTTGTAGGAAATGCAGATCCCCTATTATTGAATTATTTAAATGATTTGCTGCCGCCATCGACTTCGATGATATCCTTCAGGCCATAAATAACATCATGATATGCATATTTGCTATAAAATGATCCCTGGTTTATCCCTAGACTCAAATATGCATAATGTTAGAGAATGACAGAGCAACTGTGTCATGTTTCTATGGCTTATTTACGGAACCCGGGAAGGGACATGATTTTTTTTAATATGTTGTGCGAACAAGATATTATCTTGTGCGGACAAGATATGATGTTGTGCGCACAATATATTATCTTGTGCGGACAACATAATTTATCTTGTGCGGACAACATATTATCTTGTGCGCTAAAAGATATCTTGTTCGCACAAAATAATATCTTTGGGCACAAGATATTGGGCACAAGATATTATCTTGTGCGCATAACTTATAAAATAAAAAAGCATGTCCCTTCCGGGAGCAAGGTCTGTTTTAATATGGTAAATCATTGAGAAGAATGGGTATATGTTGTCCACCATTTTACAAGGGAATATAAGAATCAAACATGGGTGTTAGGAGTAGAAAACCCCGACCCGAAGGTCACTGTACGACATCACGAAGATCATAACGAAAACACGCCTATACAACTACATTGTATCTTTTACCGCTAAAAAAAGGAAATTTTTAGATGAGAAATTGTGTTATTTTTCTTTTTTTCTGCTCAAAATATAAGGAATACACACAATCTATATTTTAGAGCAGAAATAAGAAAAATAAGGCATACCCATGTAAACCACAGTTTTACTATATAAAAGTGGGGTTCAAGAGGGTAAAAATTATATAGGCGTATTTACGTGATGTTACCGAGTGATTTCGGACAGTGATTCCCTACCTCTAACATCCATGACAGATTGTTATTCTTACAAACCTTAACAAATCCACGAAATGAACAACCTTGTAAATTCCACTTTATACACAGCATTACTAAAACACGCCTATACAAATACATTGTAAACTTTTCCGCCGAAAAAAAACTGAAGTTTTAAGGTGAAAAATTGAGATATTTTTCTTATTTCTGTTCAAAATATAGATTGTGGGTACTCGTTAGAACTGCCTTAACGAGGCGGTTCTAACGAGTACCCACAATCTATATTTTAGAGCAGAAGTAAGAAAAATAAGGTTCACCGATTTATACCCCAGTTTTACTAAATAAAAGTGGGGTACAAGGGGGTCACAATTATATAGGCGTGTTTTCGTGATGGAAAGCAGGGGTTTAATAATATTTTATTGCATACAAACAAAGCAAAGGGGTTGGGTCACAAGTTCTACCAACATCAGTTACGACCCTTCCCCTACAATATCAAAACAAAAATTTAAATTCACGTGACAGTGGCAAACAATGCAACATTCTAAAAAAATGACCTGTAACAAACGTGTACAATAGCTAAATAAATAGTAAGGAAAATAGATACACATAAATAAGTGTGTGGGACAGCAGGGGTAAATATTATTCCTCTCATTTCTGCCCCATACCATAGATTGTGGTAATTTGTAAGAACCGCATCATCAAGGTGGTTCTAACCAACACCTACAATCTATGTTTAGGGCAGAAATTAAACAAATATTTTCATCAGAAAAATGTAAGTTTTGAGACATGAAATAAATTGGACATGAAATTCTAGCATAGACTCGTCGCCATTTTACAAGAGATAAACTGTTTTATCATACGTCTAGTATAAAATACTTAGTTTTTGAATATGCGATACGAACGTGACACCAATGCACGTATCACGCTTGCACGTGCTGCCATATCGCATGGGCTTTATCACACCCAAAAAATCCATATCACAACCCTTTATCGCACCCCTAAGCCTTTATCATACCTCTGACGTCACCCTATTCGGAACACGCGGCGTTCTTCCTTTTGCGGCATTTCGCATTTGTTGTTCAGGACGCCATTTGCAATTTGCAATATTTTCTTCTGTTCGAACTGTTTGGCAAAAAAAAAAAAAAAAAAAAAAAATGGCACCGCGCAGCGAATACGAGAGGAAAACGAGCGAAAGAACCATGCAGGGGATTGCTGACAGGCCTTTGGATCTTGGTAATATTATCAAGCAAAGAAATTCTAGTGATTCGGTAAACAATTGAAACGTGAATGCAGCGACGAACGATTTTTTTTTTAAAAAGTGAAATGTATGATAAATAGATTATGATATGGCATTTTTCATAGCATACCCCATATCAGCCCTCGACGCATAACAGCCCTCGGGCCTTCGGCCCTCGGGCTTATATGGGAGTCTCGGGCTGATATGGGGTATGATATGAAAAAATGCCATGTGATAGTCTCTTTGTATAATTATTCCTGTTTGTATCCCCGTACTTTAAGACTCATCGAAAAAGTAGCTTGCTCTAGACACCTATTGGCAAGAGCAGACTATTTTCTTCAAAGAGCTATTTCCTACTTGAAAGTGAAGGTTTTATCCTTAAGAACCATACAGCAGGCAGCAAATTTAGCCTGTATCTAGATGAACATGCATATCCTTAGTCGGGGTTTGATAACGTGGAGCGGGACATTAGTTTGTGCTCTTGCCTCTGATGCTAGAGGTCCCGGGTTCGATCCCCGGCAGCGGCGATAAAATTTCGGTGTCCGAACACGCTCTATTGGCATCATTTGCAGGGACGAATGTCATAATCGGGACGTTATCTGGAGCCCCCCTGTGCAGCTGTGCAGGTTAAAGAACCCTACTGTAATTACATGATTACGGAGTAGGCTTTCATCCTGCAAAATCTGGAGTGTATGTAATGTACACCTGCGAGTAATGGTCAAATGTGACCGATCGCAGTATCAGTAGAAAGAAAGAAAGATAAACCTATCAGAAGGCCTCATCACTTGAACACGTCTGTGAAATGAACAACCCCTAAACCCCATTTTATATAAGGAAAACTGGGGTTCACGGGGGTAAACATTATTTTTCTTATTTTTGCTCCAAGACATAGGTTGTGGGTACTCGTTAGAACCGCCTCATTGAGCACCGACAATCTATGTTTGAAATAAAAATAACAAAAATATAACATATTTTCCTCAGAAAAGTAGTCATTTTGGAGATGAGGAAAAAATGCACTAAGTGACACGGGTGTGTTATCATGTGGCGACCAGAGAATATTCAGCTCTTCCTGTGCAGACTGATCAGAGTTTTCGCTGTTTGTTTGAGCCTTCTGCAGATTCTGGACTTCCCAGTGAGCAACAATATAAGATTTTAAGAAAGCGTTTTAGATTCATAAGCTGGTTCGAATTTTTACTGGCCGCACAAGTCAAATTGTTTGTTTGACTTTACCCCGGCACTTTACGTTAATTCCTAGACATTTTATGAAACGTGTTCACGTCTTCTAACGCTGCAACACCGCTTACTCTGCAAATTGCCGTCATCGGTAGCTCAGTCGGATACGCGTCTGACTGGTGATCATGAGGTCGCGGGTTCGATATCTGTAAAGTCGGCAACATTCTTTCACAGATTGATCGTAGAATCTTTTCCAAGGATACTCGTATTTTCGTCCTTCTGTAGTTGTAAACTTCTGGCAAAAGGATGTGCACAAAACTGGTTAAGGGTATATGTAAGCCCGTCCAAGAAAAGTGTTGTTTGGTAAACAAATCGGCTCTTAATGACCTAAATAGTGTTGATTGTGCCGCTAAACTAAAATAATAAATAAATAAATAAATAAATAAATAAATAAATAAATAAAAATAAAACACTGCGTATCCATTTTTGTGTTATTAAAAACCATTTACTGTGTTAACATGCATATTCAAAATGACAGAGTCTGTAGACGTATAATTTATAAACAAGAGGACCATGGGCCACTTTGCTCACCAGAGCTCAGGTGGGCCCTGCCAACTGGCAGCAATGTATTTTGAAAAACCATGACCATGATTATCGCTACATATTGTACCAAATTATTTTAAAATCTGACCACTACGGAACTCGGGAAGGGACATCATTTTTTTAATATGTTGTGCGAACAAGATATTAAGAACAAGATATTAAGTTGTGCGAACAAGATATTATCTTGTGCGGACACGATATTATCTTGTTCGCACAATATATTATCTTGTGCGGACAAGATATTAAGTTGTGCGCACAAGATGCTTTTTTTTTTTTTTTTTTTTTTTTTTTTTGGTTTGGGTTTTACGGCCCTCTCAAGATTATTTCACTCATATCGAGCCGATCGTTAATCAGAGGTGGGCGAAAACCGGAGTACCCGGAGAAAAACCACCTGACCTTCCGTTGCAGAACTTGGCGTCTCACACGTGGCCCGAGCGAGGCTCAAACCTACGGCGGTGAGAGACCTAATGACTAAGAGTCAGCGCTCTTATCCACTAGGCCACGGAGGCCCGTCGCGCACAAGATGTTATCTTGTCAACGCAAAAGATCTATGTTGTGCGGACTAGATAAAATCTTGTCCGCACAAGATAATATCTTGTCCGCACAAGATAATATGTTGTCCGAACAAGATAATATCTTGTCCGCTCAAGATATTATCTTGTTCGCAAAACATAATAAAAATAACAAATCATGTCCCTTCCTGTGTTCCGTATTCAAGCGTTTATAGTTTTCGAGAAATCTGTAATTATTTTTATACTGGGACTTGGTGGTGGTCACTGGTAAGAAAAGCACAAAATATGTTTACATTAAGAACGAACTCGATCCCAAGTTATTTTGCGCGTATATCTGGGACCACAGTATGTACGTAAAGGTAAGCTCAAGGGATATATATAAGCTTTAGCCTGAACAAGTGAAACTGTGTCTTCGGACATATCCGCACAATAAACACTCAGAACACCATATGGTTTGATCAGTCTTCGAAGTAATCTGTACGGATACTACCCGTTAACTTGAATTGTATTTCGACTGAATGGGTACGCATGCTCATCAATTCCTTGAACATCATCGACAACCCTACTTTATGTAGAGAAAAGTGTACATGGGAATCCATTGTTTTCCATATTTGTGCTCAAGATACCAACTGTGGGTATCCGCTAGAACCGCCTCACAGACAAGTACCTACAATCTACGATTGTAACAGAAATAAGGAAAAAGGCACAAACTAGAAAAGTCATGTCATTTTTGGAGTCATACACTATGTCCCATGGGTGCGCATATGAACCGGTCCAGTACTTACCTCAAATATCTTAAGAGCGTTAACCAGGCAGCCGACTGTATTACGTAAAGAAAACACAATGGACGTCGTTTTTCCCATTCCTGATGGACTTGAAATTCCGTCCAGACACTTTAGATCCTGCAAAAGAAAGTGCCTTTATGATAGAGATCTATGTAGCTTGATCTGCCGATTTGTACGAGGGGCGTTTAGGAAAGAATTAGAAGTCGGTGCGGCTTGTTGTCTGCGGGCGTAGACTATCTTAAGGATAGCTTTTGCTACGGAAAAGGCCATTGTAACTGGTTTTCTGTTGACTGGTTTCACTTTTCATAGACATGATTATTCTCCAACTGATTACCCAAGGACACCCAAACGCTGGTTACACATCCCCTTTGAACCGGTCCCGAAAGCTCAGTTGGTAGAGTGTCAGCTCCGGGGAACGGGAGGTCACGGGTTCGATCCCGGGCCGCGACATACCAAAGTCGTTAAGAAAGGTACTAGCTGCTCCTCGCTTGGCACTCAGATTTACGGGGTAGAGCTAGGACTGGTCCACCCAGTGTCAGGATAATGTGACTGGGTGTGGTATCATGTAATGTGTCTGGGACATGATACTTCAGTGAGGCAGCACTATAAAAGTGAGCATTGAGCTCCCTGTCGCAACCAGACACCGTCGTGATATGACTGAAAGATTGTTGAAAGCGACGTTAAACCCGAATTCACACACACACACATCCCCCTTGTTTTGTTTTGTTTGTTTTGTTTAATTTGAGCTTTAACGTCCCCGTCAACACTCTATAGGTCATTTTGGAGCCATTGATTCCCATTTTGTGGGACTTCTACCCGACATTGAGATGAAATGACATCTCAAGCTCTGTCGCCCAATGAAACCAATAGGGTTTATAAGCATGGACGGCCCGATACGCACCGCTTTGCCTGGGCTAGCTTAGATCCTCAAAACGGTTTACCAGTACTCGTGTGCGGTATAATTCAACTCTGCATGGAAGCATCATGCAGCCCATCTATTTCTTCAAGCCCCGATACACACCCCTTGCGTATTAATACCCGGTAATTATTGGATCTCTGCCCGGAACGGAGCGTGGTAGCCCAGTGTTCGATTCCCGGCTGCGGTAATAAAATCGTGGTATCGGAACATGCTCCATTCGGATCATATGCATGGATCAATGTCACAAAGTGCACCGTCCTTCGGCTGGGGACATTAAATTGAGGCCCCCCTGTGCAGGCAATATCATCTCATTGCAGGTGAAAGATCCCTACCGTAATTGCATGGTTACTGTGTAAGTTTCATCATGCAAATCTGGAGTGTATGTAATGTACACCTGCCTAGAATGTCCGCGAGGGCGTATGGCAGTATATTGAGGAGGAAAGAAAATTTATCACCTGTACATGCATGATTGCTCTAACGTTGCATAATAAACATAAATTCGTGGTTTACATGATGTTAACTTCGCCCTCATGTACTGCTGTCGTAGGATAAGGAGTCAGTAACGTAAAAGAGTATTCCACCACAGGTAGGTTTGATAGGTTGCACCGTTATCATTATCATACCCATCAATGGCTGACAAAACCGTAATAATTATCATTAAAGAAGCGTCGTTACGTCTTGACAACAGTGGACAATGCTTAATAATAACAAGAGGGCCCAGAGGGCCCTGAATCGCTCACCTGAGAATTCGTGTCTCTAGTACATTTAGGGCCCAAGGGCTATAATTTGAACAAACTTGGTAATGGTCCACTAGATGAAGCTTCATACCAAATATCAAAGACCTGGACCTTCTGGTTTCAGACAAGAAGATTTTTAATGGTTTTCCCTATGAGCTTATGAAAAACCAAAGGGTCCCAGGGTGGGGGCAATTTTGGCCCCAGGGCTATAATTTGAACAATCTTGAAACAGGTCCACTAGATGAAGCTTCACACCAAATATCAAAGATCTGGGCCTTGTGTTTTCAGAGTAGGAAAGTTTTAAAGATTTCCACTTCATAAGCTTAGGTAAAACCAAAGGCCCCCTGGGCGGGGGCATTTTTTGCCCCAGGGCTATAATTTCAACAATCTTGGTAGAGGTCCACTAGGTGCCCCAGGGCTATAATTTCAACAATCTTGGTAGAGGTCCACTAGGTGAAGCTTCATACCAAATATCAAAGACCTGGGCCTTGTGGTTTCAGAGAAGAAGATTTTTAAAGGTTTTCCCTATATAAGCCTATGAAAAACCAAAAGGGTCCAAGGGTGGGGGCATTTTCGGCCCCAGGGCTATAATTTATACAATCTTGAAAGAGGTCCACTAGGTGAAGCTTCACACCAAATATCAAAGATCTGGGCCTTGTGGTGTCAGAGAAGATTTTTAAAGATTTTCCCTGTATTAGCCTATGTAAAACCAAAGGCCCCGGGGCGGGGGCATTTTTGACCCCAAGGCTATAATTTGAACAAGCTTAGTAGAGGTCCACCAGGTAAAGCTTCACACCAAATATTAAAGACCTGGGCCTTGTGGTTTCAGAGAAGATTTTTCAATGATTTCCCCTATATAAGCCTATGTAAAACCAAAGGCCTCCAGGCGGGGGCATTTTGGCCCTCAGGGCTATAATTTGAACAATCTTGGTAGAGGTCCACTAGATGAAGCTTCACACCAAATATCAAAGATCTGGGCGTTGCGGTTTCAGAGAAGAAGATTTTTAAACATTTTCCCTGTATAAGCCTATGCAAAAACCAAAGGCCCCCGGGGCGGGGGCATTTTTGGCCCCAAGGCTATAATTTGAACAATCTTAGTAGAGGTCCACCAGGCAAAGCTTCACACCAAATATTAAAAACCTGGGCCTTGTGGTTTCAGAGAAGAAGATTTTTTTAATGATTTCCCCTATATAAGCCTATGTAAAACCAAAGGCCCCCGGGGCGGGGGCATTTTGTCCCCCAGGGCTATAATTTGAACAATCTTGGTAGAGGTCCACTAGATGAGGCTTCACACCAAATATCAAAGGTCTGGGCCTTGTGGTTTCAGAGCAGAAGATTTTTAAAGATTTTCCCAGTATAAGCCTATGTAAAACCAAAGGCCCCCAGGGCCGGGGCATTTTTGGCCCCAAGGCTTTAATTTGAACAAACTTAGTAGAGGTTCACCAGGTAAAACTTCACACCAAATATTAAAGACCTTGGCCTTGTGGTTGCAGAGAAGAAGATTTTTTAATGATTTTCCCTATACAAGCCTATGTAAAACCAAAGGCCTCCAGGCGGGGGCATTTTGGCCCCCAGGGCTATAATTTGAACAATCTTGGTAGAGGTCCTTTAGATGAAGCTTCAAACCGAATATCGAAGATCTGGGCCATGCGGTTTCAGAGAAGAAGATTTTTAAAGATTTTCCCTGTATAAGCCTATGTAAAAACCAAAGGCCCCCAGGGCGGAGGCATTTTTGGCTCCAAGGCTATAATTTGAACAATCTTGGTAGAGGTCCACCAGGTAAAGCTTCACACCAAATATTAAAGACCTGGGCCTTGTGGTTTCAGAGAAGAAGATTTTTTAATGATTTTCCCTATATAAGCCTATGTAAAACCAAAGGCCCCCGGGGCGGGGGCATTTTGTCCCCCAGGGCTATAATTTGAACAATCTTGGTAGAGGTCCACTAGATGAAGCTTCATACCAAATATCAAAGAACTGGGCCTTGCGGTTTCAGAGAAGAAGATTTTTAAAGTTTTCATTTAAAAAATCTATTTTTAGCTCCTGTGACCTAGATGTGCAATGGACTGGAACCATTTGTACAACTTTGAAAGGGGACCACCTAAGGATCATTCCTGTGAAGTTTGGTCAAAATCCGATCAGTGGTTTAGGAGGAGATGTCATTTGAAGAAAAAGTTTACGCACGCACGCACACACACACGCACACACGCACTGACGACGGACGACGGACGAAAAGTGATAACAAAAGCTCACCTTGTCACTACGTGACAGGTGAGCTAAAAACATTCGCTGACGTCCCTTTCAAAATTTATAGTTTATCAACGACCTTTGAGAGTTCAACGTTCAAGCGTGACAAGACTATTCCATGTTTTAGAAGAAGCAGGTTTCGGATTTCTTTTTTCATGGGATTTTAAAATCATAAATAAGTTTTTCTTATAATGCCGTTATGTAAAAGTCGTGACCAAGTGGACATGATGCAGTACGAATCCCAATGTAAAATCCCAACTTAAGACGACTAACCTAAAACACGGACTAGTCCAAAATTAAAAGTGCAGTCACACGTCTCACTGAGTTTTGTAAGACTATATCTTCGGACAACAGTTATTCTTCACACATCTAGTTCTTACTGCTCAGAAGATTTTTTTTTTCATATTCATAAGGTTAACATAGAATGTGAGATGAACGAAACCGTAAATGTAGGCATGTAGCGCAAGTAGTTGTAAGTAAGTGAGTGAGTGTTTGAGTTTTACGTCCCACCAACAGCTAAGGTCATACGGAGACGGGACCTCGGTTTAAAGACTTACCCGAAAGTCTGGAGAAGCCCGGGATCGATCTTGCGACACACATATTAATGTGTGTTAAACATTTTGTGAAAGCTAATACTTGTTATTACATAAGGCTTGTTATTATATAAGGCTATTTTCTTGAAAATAGAGTTCTGCTTAAGCCGGCGCTAGAGGGCGTGGTCGGTATTGCACATTTCAGAAGTGGTCATATATAGACTCAATAAACCGAGTCTTCTATTTTCGTCTGTTTGGTGTAATCTTTGCTTTCAAAGGTTCTAACTATTCAGAACGTATTTACCTGGTCAAAATTGACTAGTGAGTCTCCCTTGACCTGTACGCACTTATCCAGTCTTTTTATCCACTCAGAAAATGCTTCTTGAAGTCCTTTTGCGATATACTGTTGTGCACTGGAACATCGCACTACCCAAGGCATGGCGGCTTTCAAAACAACGTCCTCGCAGACTTACTTGTTTTAATTACCGGTTCAGCCAGAAATCACAGGGAGAAAGATCTGGATGATGGGGTAAAGTTTTAATGTTCACTTCATCCAAATATATATATATAAAATGAGCGTACATGACACGTCTCAAAGTCTTATATCTCCCCGCGACTTTAGGTCTTTCGCCAATTTCACCTACCCAAACTTTATTGTTTTCCTTGCAATCGGGTTCAAAAATACAGCTAGGTTTCATCTCTAGTTACTAGTTCTCTGAATCTCCTGGGATCCGCATTCTTATATTTTACAAGCAGTTCTTTGGCTTTTTCTACCCTTACCCACTTTTGTTCATGTGCCAAAAGATGGGGGATCCTCTCAGCACAAACGTTCTTAAGCTTATTTCAATATATAAAACACGACCGACGAATTCATGTCATATAAATCTCCTATCTCTTCCATGCATCTTCTTCAATTGCCGTTTTCACAATCTCGATTTCTTTTTCTGACACTGCTGAAAGCGGTCGACTCGGGCGCGGCTCATCGTCCAGCTGTGAAAAGTCGCACCCATCATACGATCGTGCATTTTCACCAAAACTTTATCCAAATTGGCTTTGATCAATGGCGACACGTCTACCATTGCGCGCACTTTGCAGTCTACACTCTGTTCTTTTAATTTAACATTGCTATTTTTGGCCATATTTTCGCCCATGGCGTGTCAAAGACATTGTCATCTAAAATGACCGCTCAAGCCCACTGCATGCATAAAAATCGTGCAAATTCTAATTGGGCCAAGTAAATAAAGGTTATAGTTTCATGCGTGTTTGAAAACTGCATGCAACCGTCGAAGCTTTTACGTACTACGGCTACTAGTTTTACTCGTATAACGTCGAGTGGATGATTAAAGATAAACGTATCACACGAGACGCGGAGCCTCGAGTTCGATGCGTCAGATCTGGTAACAACTAAGAGACGTGATATTGTGGGGTAGATCACGTTACTATAGTGATAATGTGTTTAATTGTGTGTACATAGAAAACATAAAAGACGGCTCTCGTTTTTTTTTTTTCTTCGTACAGTATATGCAAGTTGACCTGTGCTGATAGGAACTTGACCCCTGACTTATATCGATTAACCTCATACTTATATCAATGACCTGGGATTAATATTGAAATTCTTGAACTTGATTGGCTAAGAAACCATATTTACCGGAGGTGAAATCCATATTAACATGAGGTGAAATCGTATAAACCTGAGATGATTAAAAAAAAAATCAGAAAGAATGATTTATGTTGAACATGTAAATTAATAAAATTGTCATTAATCAAACCTTATTGTTTCACTGCGAGGCTGGGCTTGAGATGTCGTTTCATCTCAATGTCGGGTAAAAGTCACACTAAATTGGAATTAATGTCTCCAAAAGGACCTAAATACTCTAACCGGGGACGTTAAACTTCAATTCAAACAAACAAATAATCAAGCAATTTCGTAATTACTTGATTAATAACATTATAAAATAATTTTTTGCTTACCGCTTTAAATGTACGGTAATTGTAATACGTGACAATTTTGACCTGGTTTTAACGCCACAACTGTCAGCTTCTAAACATAAACAGATCGCCATTTTGAATAGGCCTACAGCATTTTTACAGTTCAAAGAATGCTTTTGAATGTATTAACAGAATGCTTCATGCTTATTTGAAGTCTATATTATTTTGTGAAGCTCTCAACGACATGTAGCAATCGGTTCTCGTTGTAAACTAGAAATGCGTTCATAGGAGACGGATGCCCTCGCCTGAAAAATATTAATCCACAGAAAGTTATTGACGGTGTTTAAGTTTTTGGACCCTTTTTTGACTCTGACCCCTATGTATGACCTTGGTCTTGGAGATATGGACCTGTGTGATACATTGTCTCATGATGGTCAGCATTTCTGCAAAGTAATTTCAAACCCCATCCAGAAATAAGAAAGTTATTGATCGTGTTTAAGTTTCAGACCATTTGATTGACCTTTGACCTCTAAGTACAACTTTGGCTGAACTTTTTTGCAAACAGTATAGGCCCTGATCAGACTGATCTGGGCCTGCTCTGTTTGCCAATCACCCTTTTTGGTGTTTCTGGTACAAAATCGGTTGATATTGCAAATAAAATAATCAAAATCGATTTTTTTCACATACATGTAGTCTATGAAAAACTATGTTCTCAATCACACTTTGACACAGAAATCATTTTCCTTCTTGTATACAAATTCGTGTGAAATTTTGTTATTACGCAAGATAGACGTCGCTTTCAATTGTAAGCCAGCATCAGGACGCAAGATAGACGGCACCTTCAATTGTAAGTCAGCATCAGTTGGAAACCCCAGTGACGCAAGATAGACGGCACCTTCAATTGTAAGTCAGCATCAGTTGGAAACCCCAGTGACGCAAGATAGACGGCACCTTTAATTGTAAGTCAGCATCAGTTGGAAACCCCCGTGACGCAAGATAGACGGCACCTTCAATTGTAAGTCAGCATCAGTTGGAAACCCCAGTGACGCAAGATAGACGGCACCTTTAATTGTAAGTCAGCATCAGTTGGAAACCCCCGTGACGCAAGATAGACGGCACCTTCAATTGTAAGTCAGCATCAGTTGGAAACCCCAGTGACGCAAGATAGACGGCACCTTTAATTGTAAGTCAGCATCAGTTGGAAACCCCCGTGACGCAAGATAGACGGCACCTTCAATTGTAAGTCAGCATCAGTTGGAAACCCCCGTGACGCAAGATAGACGGCACCTTCAATTGTAAGTCAGCATCAGTTGGAAACCCCAGTGACGCAAGATAGACGGCACCTTCAATTGTAAGTCAGCATCAGTTGGAAACCCCAGTGACGCAAGATAGACGGCACCTTCAATTGTAAGTCAGCATCAGTTGGAAACCCCAGTGACGCAAGATAGACGGCACCTTTAATTGTAGGTCAGCATCAGTTGGAAACCCCAGTGACGCAAGATAGACGACACATTCGCCTCATCCAGCCATCCCAAAATTCAAACAGAAGTTCCTTATGAAGAGTTTAAGGCAATGCAGAGTTTGAGTCACAGAAATGCTATTAACCCTTGTCCTGCTGAATATTCATATATGCCACACCCACTACCGATTTTTCACCAATCAGATTATTTTGTGCAAATTATTGCAACAAATTCACAATCTGAATGGCAAACAATGTAGATCCTGATCAGATGGCTTCGTCAGAAGCCATCTGATCTGGATCTTCATTGTTTGGAAAATAATGCATATCCGGGCTCACCAGGACAAGGGTTATTAAATTAATAATATCAGTATCATACATGTACGACGTACGTTTCGACTTTGTACTGTGCGATGATTAGAAGGTGATGACCTTTCAGGTCTCACCTTCTTATGGCAACACTCCAAAGAATTCCCTTGATACCGCATCACTCCTCTGTTTCAAGAAAAATAGGTCCTCATAAATCAGTGAAGAGACGCGCCTGTATCATTTGATATGTGAAAAAAAATATGCAGATTGAAAAAAAAACTGTTGATGCAAAATACACAAACAATGAACTTCAGAGTTAAATGTCATAAAATGGATCTAGATTTGAAATTGGTCTCGTTTCGCAGCTGACCTGGCCTAGTTATTAAGAGCGAGTTCGGTTGACTTTCTAGAGTTAACTAGAGTTACACCAAAACACGCGGGTAATGGCTCGTACCGCACTATTAGAGTTAATTTGAGTTCAATCAAGCTTGCTTTGGGAGTTCTGTCTAGCAAGAACAAAAAAACACGACAGCAGGGGGATAATCGTAGGTTAATTAAGAAATGAATATAAACTTATTAGAAGGTGATGACCTTTCAGGTCTCACCTTCTTATGTCAATCGACACTGGAGCCCCTCGATGACGAATCACTCCTATGCTTCAAGAAAAATCAATAGACGCGCATGTATCTTTTGATAAGTGAAAATGATATGCAGATTGTCAAACTAAAATGCCATAAAATTAACCCTATGGTTCAAATTGGTCTCGATTCGCAGCTTTGTCATGACCTAGTTTGCTTTGAGCGAGTTCAGTTGACCAACTAAAGTTAAGTCAAGAAAAGTAGGGGAGACAGTAGGCTTACTCTTGTACAAAGTTGTACAATGACTTTATCCGCCCCCCCCCCCCCCCCGCCCCACTTCACGATCCCCCAATTAGAAGCGACAGGAAGCATCAAATGTCATTTGATGCGTCACCAGTAACGATTCAGATTCAGAACTCTACTGACGTCAAGAAAGTGTCATCGTTTGCCCTCGAGTAAATCGAAAGTATAAACATGTTTTCAAGTTGGACGTGATTTTTCCCTACACGTGGCCAAAATTTCAAATAATAGTTGGAAATATTCGATTTTCGGATTGCATTTAACTTACAATTTTCCACCTTCCACCGTATTCGTTGTTAAGAGGCAAGGCTTCCAACTCTCATACCAAGCTAACTCTTGCAGTCGCAACATTTCTACACGGCGCGTTTTGGAGCAAGTCAACTCTTGTTAAGGCTAGTACGTCAACTGAACTCGCTCAAAATCTAGATCGCGGATTAATAATTCAATGAATGAGTTGACAGTATGAATGGAATACTACGACTTGCTATACTACAGACAGAGCGAAGTTCTGTTTGTTTGTTTGTTTGATTTGAGGTTTAGCGTCCCCGTCAACACTGTACAGGTCATTTTGGAAACGTTGCTTCCAATTTTGTGGGACTTTTACCCGACATTGAGATGAATTGACATCTCAAGCCCTGTCACCCAATGAAACCAATAGGGTTTATTAGCATGGACAGTACGCCTCGCACCGCGGTTCTTGGACAGGCTTAGATCCTCTAAGCGGTTTACCAGTACTAGTGTACGGGCCGGATTGGGCTCTGCGTGGAAGCATCATGCAGCCCATATATTTCTACAAGCCCCTATGGGCGGGGGCGGATGGAGCGAAGTTAGCTTCACTGTTGCATTTGTTTGATTTGAGGTTTAACGTCCCCGTTAACACTGTAAAGGTCATTTTGGAGACGTTGCTTCCTATTTTGTGGGACTTTTACCCGACATTGAGATGAAATGACATCTCAAGCCCTGTCGCCCAATGTCACCAATAAGGTTTATAAGCATGGACGGTCCGACTCGTGCGCACTGCTTTGCTTTGGCAGGCTTAGATCCTCTAAGCGGTTTCCCAGTACTCGTGTGCGGTCGGATTCAGCTCTGTGTGGAAGCATCATGCAACCAAATATATGTCTTCATGCAAGCCCGATGGGCGGGGGCCGATTCACTTTTGCATGTGAACCATCAGGCAAATATGACTTTATAACTTAAACTCCTTAATCTTAGCGTTTATAGTACGGGGTAAACCATATTTATTCCGGGCGGTGGGTGCTTGGTTTTTTTTGGAGCCGAGGTCAGAAAATATCAAATTTTGTTTCCTCTTCTTCTGTATCTGAATTGTTTGTTTTGTTTGATTTGAGGTTTAACGTCCCCGTCAACACCGTAAAGGTCATTTTGGAGACGTTGCTTCCAATTTTGTGGGACTTTTACCCGACATTGAGATGAAATGACATCTCAAGCCCTGTCGCCCAATGTCACCAATAGGGATTATTAGCATGGACGGTCCGCCTCGCACCGCGGTTCCTGGACATGCTTAGATCCTCTAAGCGGTTTACCAGTACTATTGTGCGGGCCGGATTCAGCTCTGCGTGGAAGCATCATGCAGCCCATATATTTCTTCAAGCCCCTATGGGCTGCGGCCGCCTGTATCTGAATATTTCCCTTTTTTACTGAGGTGTATTTGATTGTTTGATTTGACGTTTAACGTCCCCGTCAAGACTGTATAACGGCCCCGCCCACCGGGGCTTGAGGAAACAGATTGGGCTGCATGATGCTTCCACGCAGAGCTGAAATCGACCAAACATGAGTACTGGTAGACAGCTTAAACCTGGTTCCGATTCTAAGCCTGCCCAGGAAAAGTGGTGCGCGTTGGACCATCCATGCATATAAACTCTATTGGTTGCATTTTGCGGCAGAGGCTGGGTTGCCATTTCAACTCAATGTCGGGTAAAAGTCCGACAAAATTGGAAGCGACGTCTCCAAAATGACCTATAAAGTGTTGACGGGGCGTTAAACCTCAAATCAAACAAATAAACAAAACTGTATAGACGTGCCCCCCCCCCCCCCCCCCGGGTGCCCTTTGGTCTTACATTGGGATATGTAGGGAAAATCTTTAAAAAAATTCTCTGAAAACGCAAGGCCTAGGCCTTTGATATTATTTGGTGTGAAGATTAATCTAGCAGACCTCTACCAAGATTGTTCAAATTATAGCCCTTGGGTCAAAAATGGCCCTGCCCTGGGGCCCACTGGTTTCAATTTGACTTATACATGGAAAACCTTTAAAAATATCTTGTCTGAAACCAGAAGGTCCAGGTCTTTGATATTTGGTATGATGCTTCATCTGGTTGTCCTCTACTATGCTGTGTAAATTATTGCCCTGGGGCCTAAGGTTTCCCTGCCTCAGGCCCCTGCGGTTTTACATAGCCATTTATGGAAAACCTTTAAAATGTTCTTCTATTGAAACCAATAGGGTTTATAGGCGTGGGTGGTCCGACTCATGCGCACCGCTTTGCCCCAAGGCCCAGGTTTTTTTATATTTTGCTAGAAGTTTCATACGGGTGACCTCTACCAAAATTATTCGAATCAAAGCCCTGGAGTCAAAAATGGCCCCGCCTTTGGGCCCACTGGTTTCACATAGACTTATGACTGAATACCTTTAAATACCTTCTCGTCTGAAACCAGAAGGTCCAAATATTTGATATATGGAACGAAACTTCCTGTAGTTGCCCTCTACCAAGATTGTCCAAACTATAACCCATCGGTTCAAAACTGGACCTGCCCACTGGTTTTATATAGGGTTAAAGCTGAGCTGGTTCATCTCCTTCTGCTGCACTATGACCTGACCCTCAATGTCCACAAGGTGCCTAGACAGTGACATACAAGTCATCCCTGTATTGTCAAAGGGAACCACTGACACATAACCACTTCCCTTGGTCACCATGTGACATTATTAGTAAAACTGAGCCTCTTCATTTCCCTCTGCTGCACTAGGACCTGACTCTCAATGTCCACAATATGGACCTGACTCTCAACGCCCCCCCCCCCCCCGCCAATTGTCAGAGTGAGGCATTGTAAGTTAGACCAGAACGATAACCCATCCGTGTGACATAGAGCATTTTTCACATCTCCAAAACGGCTAGTTTTCTGATGAAAAGCCTTGACATTTTTTATATTAGTGTTCATAACATAGGTTGAGGGTGCTTGTTAGAACCGCCTCAGTAACGCGATTCTAACGAGTACCCACAACCTATGTCTTGGAGCAGAAATAAGACAAATAATGTATACCCTCGTAAACCCCAGTTTTCTCCATATAAAGGGGGTGGGGGCATTTTACGGACTTGTTCACGTGATGCTGAGCAAATTCATCTCCATGCACTAGGACATGACCCTCAATGTCCAGAAAATGTCCAGATAGTAATATATAAGTCAGCTCTTTAGAAGGGAACTTTAAAAAGAATTCATCCTCATGCAGAAAGAAAATAATTTGGAAGGAATGTTCCATGGGTGACCCTCTGACAATGTTGCTCAAAATAGTTTCGCTCCACTGAACATAAAAGCCACCAAACGAACAATAAACAAGCTTTAAACTGACTTCTCATTACGACAACACACCCATGCGAAATAGTGCATTTTTAGCATCCACAAAATGGCTACTTTTCTGATGAAAATCCGTGATATTTTTCTTATCAATGATCAAAACATAGGTTGTTGTTGGTGCTCGTTAGAACCGCCTTAATGAGGCGGTTCTAACGAGTACCCACAACCTATGTCTTTGAGCAGAAATATGAAAAATAATGTATACCCCCACCCGCCCCGTAACCCCAGTTTTCTCTATATGAAGTGGGGTTTAGAGGGGTCTTCATTTCACGGACTTGTTCACGTGATGTACTACTAAATAGGTAGACTGATTTTGAAATAATTTCACAGGAATGTTCCTTTGGTCACTCTCAACCAAAATGACTCAAACCAACCACTCCACCTTATATTACCTACCACTTTATCTGTACAATAAGGATCAGGTGAGCGTTCCGAGGCCATTATGGCCCTCTTGTTTAATCCAGGTTTCACTGGGTCGTCGGACATCTTTCAAACACTTGACAAAACATAGCAACCAACAAACTTTTAAACTTGTGATCGAAGTCTCAGATAAAAGCCAGCCAGTGTCCCGGAATATTGGTGTACGAGTATCTTGTTTGCTAGAGTCTATGTATGTAATTGTCTCCAGAATTATTCTCATTGACACAAGAAGGGATTCACAACATGTACCGTTCGATCCACAGTTTCATTTTTGACATTTCATTTGTCTGCTCCTCGCGTTACTACAATCATACAAAACCACTGACTGTTTAAAAAATTAAAAAAAGATAATGAAATGACCCAATGTAAAATCTAACAGTTTTCTACCATCACCTTCTATTAGTACTTTCAGTACTTTGATTTTTAATTCTTCAGAGGTCATATACTTTTGACCTTTTTTGTAAATTCGATTAGCTATCCCCTCGCCTTCGACAGACGAGGTCCTTGTCCTTAAACCAGCTGGGCCGCGTCAGGAGAACCTCTGTAGTCGGATATGTGCGCATAGCGAAGACTCATATCAGCCTATGCATCCGGAGTCTGATCAGAGTGTTCACTGTGCGCTGTATGACTTGCCAGTGACCTTAAGCTTCTTCATGCGGAATCAACAGACTGTCTTCTGAGTAAGTTAGTGTGCAAATTAATTATTTCGTCTTAAATGTGAGTACGTACCCAAAGATAGGTTTTTGACTGACGTATGTGCCATTGTCTAAAAAGTCCTATTTCACCACCAATAATAACTCTATTTGTATGTAAATAGTATGCGTTTTTATCGATGTGCGATATGGTCTTTCCTTCCCGAAATTCTCTTGTTCTCATCTTCTACTTAATCACCCGTCATGTGTTTTTCATGGTGATTCTTAACTAGGCGGCACCAAGGGGAAGTGTCTCTTTCAATTTGTACTCAGCGAAGCCTTACGAAAATACGCATATACAAATTCATTGTAAGTTTTACCGCCGAAAAACAAAAGTGTGAAAGTTTCCTTATTTCTGCTCTTAAATACAGATTTTGGCTATTCGTTAGACCTAAAACATAGATTGTGGGTACTCGTTAGAACAGCCTCGTCGAGATAGCTATGGAGCGTGATAGCTCAGTGGTTAGTGCACTTGCCTCTGATGCTAGAGGTCTCGGGTTCGATCCCCGGCAGCGGCGATAAAAGTTCCGTGTCCGAGCACGCTTCATTGGCATCATTTGCAGGGATTAATGTCATAAAGTGCACCGTCCTTCGGATCATGACGTTAACAGGAGGTCCCCTGTGCAGGGAGAACCATCCCCTGTGCAGGCTAAAGAACCCTACCATAATTACATTATTACTGTGTAGGCTTGCATCCTGCAAAACTGGAGTGTATGTAAAATACACCTGCGAGTAACGGTCAAATGTGACCGATCGCAGTATCAGTAGAAAGATTAGAGCAGAATAGTATAAAAATAAGGTTTACCCTAACCCTGTAAACCCAAGTTTACAAGATAAAAGTGGGGTTCAAGGGGTTCAGAATGATTAAGGCTTGTTTTCGTGATGGACTTAGATTAGTCTACATACACGATAAATTAGTGTTTGTACCGTGCTGATTGATCATTTTTCTTTCGATAGTTTCCTCCCTTCCGCTGATGCCAAAAAATTAGTTGTCAATTTCTGGCGAAAGAATGTTCACGAAACTGGTTGTCCGCTTGAGGAAGATAAAAAGTTTGTACCGGCACTATCCCAGCAGGCACATGACGTAAATGTGACGTCACATCAACGTCGGTACAACGTCATGCCGTTTATGCGACGTCATATCTACGTCGGTGCAACGTCATGCACCGACGTTGATTTGACGTTGCCCTAGACACGTGTGCCTGCTGGGATGTGGAATTAATAATGTTGACCTGATCGTTAACCTTTTGACCAGCCAACAAACTTAAAAGTTATATTGATTTGAAGCAACTATAGAAGCTACAATCTTAAATGGACATTCCAGGTGGATTTTATCTGACACTTTGATAGAAATTATTATCCTACCCGTGGATAAGATAAGAGTGATGTATATTGGTTATATAGGTCGTCGTAAAGGCTGGCGTACGTCATTTAATATTATTACTTTCCAGTCATTTCGTACCCAAGTCTTTTCGTACCAAAACCATTTTGTATCATTTTAGTCATACCTGTTTGATTAACAACCATTCCTTACCTATGTTACTTCGTAAACACTTTGGTCATTTTGTATCCAGGTACGAATTGACCGAAGAGGTTACTCGCCCCCGCCCCGCCCCTCGGGGCTTGGAGAAATAGTTTGGGCTGGATGGTGCTTCCACCTAGAGCTGAAACTGGCCGCACATGAGTACTGGTAAATCGCTAAGAAGGACTAAGGCAAAGTGATGTGAGCCAGACCGTCCATTGCATATAAGGCCATTGGTTTCATTGGGCGCCAGGGCTTGAGATGTCATTTCATCTCCATGTCGGGTAAAAATCTCACAAAATGGAAAGCAACGTCTCCAAAATGACCCTAATAGTGTTGACGGGGACGTTAAACTTCAATTCAAAGACACAAACAAAACTGAAGAGGGTACAAAATGGCTGTGAATACAACCCTATTTATACCTACTGTTTAATTTACGACAAAACTTGTTTATACACTGACAAATTCAATTGTCATTGTGGGAGGGATAATAGAGATATTCCAGAATATTGTATGTGTTACAATATAACACACTTGTCTATCAGATCACAGCAATTCTGAGTCTTCATGATGCCTTGATGCCTCCGTTTAAGTTTCTGAACAGATCAATCTAGAGAGCTTATAGCCATGGAGAGCTATTGGTGCAGAGTTGGGGGTGGGGTATATAGGTTTGCACTTGCCCTTGGAATATAATTTAGTTTATGTTAACAAAAGCTAAACCAGGGGCCAGTTTCATCAAAGCATTTGCGACGTATTTTCGTCTTAAAAAGATCGTACGAAGTTCTTACGACAAAAGTCCTGTTTCATCAAATGTTAAAGATCTGCGATGTTCGCAGATTTTGTCGTAATTCTGAGATGAATATTTAGACATCGCACATTGAAATTTTCGTCTTAAACTTTAGACATGTCACGACCATACGGGCAGCATAGGTTAAAGCTCTTGAGTAACATTGTAAAAAGGGTGGCACGTAATATACCATTTCGCTTACCTTCGCAGATCACGCACATAAGTTATATAAGCCTATGCAATGAAGACCCTCGAAACTGACCCCTTTGTTATAATCTTTAGTTTGGGTTTGGGGTGGAGATTTTCTTAGTTGTTTTTTAGAGATTGAGGGTACTCGTTAGAAGCGCCTCTTGATAACGGGTTAACCGGTTAGAAGGTAAAAGCCTGCCCAAGAAAAGTGGTGCGAGTGGGACCGCTCCTTAAACCCTAGCGCTTTCTTTGGTCGGTAGGGTTTATAATGTTACTTCATCTCAATGCCGGGTAAAAGCCCCACAAAATCGGGAGCAGCGTCTCCATAATGGCCTAAAATATATGTACATTGACGGGGACTTAAGAACCAACGCGTTCATGTAGTTTCTAACGATTACCCACAATCTGCGATTAGACTTTTGATTAAAATGAAGACTCAGTGTACCTCAAATTAACACATCAAACTAGAATTGTCAATACGACACATATGCCCCCACCCAGGGACTATCCTCACCAAGAAAAACAGCATGTTGCCAACAAAAAAAAAGAAAGACAGTATTGCTCGGCTGGAAAACTGTCCTTCAGAACATCGGCGTAGGTGTGGGTAATGGCGTTTAAATATTGGAAAAAAAGTGTGTATCATCATACCAGATATGAACAAAATACATAAAAAAATAAATTACCAAATGTGACATTGACCTTGAGTTTTGATTTTCCTGCCCTTTCAAGGTTATTTCGTTTATTTCGAGCCGATCATTAATCAGATGCGGGCGATAACTAAACGGAGTAGCCGGAGAAACGACCTGTATCTTTCGTCATATCAAATACGAACTAAATCTATTAAATGGGTTGGGAAATGTGAGTTCTTATTAAAAAACGTTGACACTAAAATTCTAAGTCTGTGACCTTGACCTTGAGGCCATGGGCATTTGCGCGATTATGCTAAAAATTATGAGTGTGACCTTGACCTTGAAGCCATGGGCACTGGCGCGGGTATGTGAATAAAACTTGTATATCTATCATCTTACCAAATATGAACCAAATCCATTATATGATTTTAAAAATAATTTCAACATTTAAAGTTTTCTAAGTCCATAACTTGACCTAGAGGTCATAGGGGCCAGTGTATTGCTGAATAAACCTTTTGACCTATGTATACCATCACCATTTCATCATATACTCTGGAAAATATGAGCTCTTAAAATTTTAGGTTCTTCCTGGTACAATGCCTTAACCTGAGGATACAGGATCACGTACGTACACTCCGTGCGGAAGGACGTACGTACATGGGCGTACGTTCGTATGTACGAAAACCTTGAATGTCGACGGCGTGGGGAGGGGGTCGTGGTCTTGCGTACTGTCATTTCGTCTATGTGCAGGCAAATGGATAATTGTGTATACATGTAGCTATAGAATTTAAAATCAGTCATGCTGTAGTATCTATGTTGCAAATGAACTGAATTTATTTTTCATTGAAAGGCTGGTTGGTTGGTTGATTGGAGGTTTAACGTCCCTTTCAACATTGTATAGGCCATTTTGGAGTCGTTGCTTCCAATTTTGTGTGACTTTTACCCGACACTGAGATGAAATGACATCTCAAGCCCCGTCGCCCAATGAAACTAATAGGGTTAATTAAACGTCACTACAGCTGGTATCTAGGAATGCGTTGCGGCCGTAAAAAATCTCCCTGCCCTCCATCATAGTGTAGTTTATATTTTCTTGTCCTTTGGGATCACTGATTCCATTGTGGAATTCTGAAAATATTTAGGGGTCACTGATGGTTCCTAATTCGCCGAAACGAGCTAGTCCGGCCCAGAAAACATGTACACTTCATATTGTCAAGTTCAGTGGTGTATTCCTTGCTTCCAAATGATATCCCTTTTTTTATAGAACATATTTATAAGTATGGACATGGACGGACCGACTCGCACCGGTTTGCCTGGGCAGGCTCGTGTGCGGTCGGTTTCACCTCTGCGTGGAAGCATCATGCAGCCCATCTATTTCTTTAAGCCCCGATGGGCGGGGGTCGAAAGAAAGGATCGACGGCCTGACAGACGAACAATCAATTAAAAAATATTTGCTATAGACCTGTCACCATTGCCAACAACAAACCGGAACTGAAAACTGATATACGTAAAATACGAACACTTACAGAGGCTACGTCAGGTAACGTTATATGCGGCATCCTTATTAAACAACGTCATGCATTGACGTTTTGTATTAAAATCGTGCATAAACTGTGTTTTAAGTTCATACGATTTATTGAATCTTGTATTCATGCTCTTGTGAAACTGACGTACGCAGTTCTTTAAAAAGTGCGTAAGAACAATTTAAGATTAATCGTACGATGTCTATTGATGAAACTGGCCCCAGGACACCGGAGTATGTGAATTCAACTGCAACACAAACGAAGATATATATGGCCCTTGCAAAAAGCATGCGAACGGCAATGTACCCAATGAGTGAATTTGCATGTATATTGACAATACCTGCCCTGCTCAACCTCCCACCAAGTTTCGGCCCAATTCGAGCTGGTGTGATTTTAAGATTTTAAAGTTGGTCGCCATGGCAGCCATCTAAGATAATGGAACGGAATAGATTTAGCACTTCTCCAGGTCTCCATGCCGCTCCATGTCGCCCCAACGCCTTCCATCAAGTTTCAACTAAAGCTTACTTTCGGTTTGGGAGATGTTGTTGGTAGAATTTCAACATAAGCCGCCATGACAGCCATCTTGGATAGCAGCATGGATTCTAAATTAACATGCCTCCATCATCACGTTAACAAGTCCGTGAAATAAAGACCCCCCCCCCCCCCCCCCCGCTTAACCCCACTTTATTGGGGTTTACTGGGTTAAACATTATCCGAGACTTAAGATGTGGGTGCTCGTTAGAACCGCCTCATTACTCGTTAGAACCGCCTCAATGAAGCGGTTCTAATGAGCACCCAAAACCTATGTTTGGACTATAAATAAGAAAAATGTCACTAATTTTAATATGAAAAATTGCCTTTTCTGAGGTTTGAAGAAAATGTACAAAATCACACGGATGTTACAACGCATAATGAAGTAATGTAGCAATTTCTTCATTTTGATTTTTTTATTTCATTATGCGTTGGCGTAGTCGACGCGAAATGAAGTAAAAAAAAAATTTTCATTTCGCGTTGATATGCACCATATCGACGCAAAATGAACTAATGATGGAAGAACATAGCTGTCTACGAAAGGAGACCAAAGACTTAGGAAGCAATACAGGTAAATTCCAATATAAAGACCACATTTGAGACAGTTCAAAATTGGTCTTAAGACCACATTTGAACAGTCCCAAAGATGGTCTTACACAAGAGCACACTGAATGTCGCAAGACATGAGCTCTTGGCCTACGTCATAACGACTGGCTTCTTGAACTGCATAATTTTATATAAACTTCTCACCACAGGTTTTCGACCTTCCTCGCTCCTTTTCTGTTGATAATGAACCGTCATTCTACTTATAAAAGTCTCCACATGCATGTTTTAGCCTTAAATATTTGGGTTACTTTTGTTCTGTGATGTTTGAAAAAGTGTGCCATCTCTCAAAGCAAAATACATGTGCATTTTTGTTTCATTTAGAACCGACCTCATACTGTCGACGCATATTGGCCCCCGCCCATCGGGGCTTGAAGAAATAGATAGGCTGCACGATGCTTCAACGCAGAGCTGATACCGACCGCACATGAGTACTGGTTATCTGCTTAGAAGGTCTAAGCCTGCCCAGGAAAACTGCTGCGAGTCGGCCCATCCATGCATATAAACCCTTTTGGGTTTAATTGGACGGCAGGGATTGAGACGTCATTTAATCTCAATGTCGGGTAAAAGTCCAACAAAATTGGAAGCAACGTCTCCAAAATGACCTAAATAGTGTTGACGGTGACGTTAAACCTCAAATCAAACAAACAAACTGTCGACGCATAATGAAGTAAAATTAAGTATGCCACCTATCACCGTAAAATGAAATAATTCTTTCATTTTGCGCAAACCTCTTAGTATCGAAGCATAATGGAGTAAAAACTACATTTTATTTCATTTCGCATCGACTATGCCAACGCATAATGAAGTAAAAATTTCAAAATGAAGAAATTACTGCATTACTTCATTATGCGTTGTAACACACGGATGTTTCATCGTTACGATAATGACTCTTATTAAGTTTCAGCTCAGTCCGACGTTCGGTACGGGAGTATATGTCCTTTAAAGAATTTTAAGTTGCCCATCTTTGATATCGGAACGGAATGGTTTTAGCAATATTAATTCTGAATCTCCTATTAAGTTTCCGCTCAATTCGGCACTTTGGTGGTTTGGAAAATTTCAAGATGCGGCCGTCTTGGATTTTGGAACGAATCTCCATGTCATCCCGATTTCACCCATCAAGTTTCAGTCCATTCCGACCGTTGTCTCCGGATGAGATGTTGTTTGAAGAATTTCTAGATGACCACCACATACTGGATAGCGAAACGGAAAGATTTAAAAAAATCCGAATATCAATGTCGCCCCGATGCCACCCATCAAGTTTCAGCTCGAGAGTTAGTTCGAGAGGAGATGTCGTTTGGAGTTTTCAAGATGCAAACCATGGCGGCCTTATTGGAAATCGAAACGGAACGATTTTAGCAAATCTGAATCACATGTACTCCAATGCCTCACATAAAGTTTCAACTTAATCCGAGTTTTGGTTCGGAAGATGTCGTTTTAAGAATCGGAGTGTCTATTGCCAGACGTCTGTTAATAGCAGAAAGTCGGTAAAAATGCTATTGCAAGACGTCTGTCAATAGCAGAATGTCGGTAAAAATGCTATTGCTAGACGTCTGTAAATAGCAGAAACTCGGTAGAAATGCTATTGCCAGACGTCTGTCAATAGCAGATACTCGATAAAATTGCTATTGCCAGACGTCTGGCTATAGCAGAAAATGCTATTGACAGACGCCTGAGTTTTATGAAGTGATCTGTGCGGAAATATATGAATATGACCAAAGAATATGTAAATGTCGCTGCTTTACGTTCAGTCTTTCATAGTAGAAATTGTTGTGGTTGTTCGAGTAACTTGTTCTTTCTTTTCTGACAAAAACCGAAGATATTAGATTCTGTTTAACATGTTTTATTATATCATATTACTCTTTTTATGTCATTTTTCCCTACGACTCAAAATTGCATTTTGAAGTGATTCAGAAGTCAGATTGTGAAAAACAACATTTTTTCTGCTTTTACTTACAATTTTGGTTAGATGGAACTATATTGGTGCGGGTACAAATATTCGTCAGTAGAGCAGAGTGAGAGTTAGACGTCTCACCAACAGCTACGGTCATTCGGAGACGGGCCATCGGTTTTAAGACTCATTCGAAAGTCTGGAGAAGCCCGGGATCGATACTGCGACCCCTGGTTTACAAGGCGAGTAGCATAACCACTATACCACGGAGGCTACCTCGTCAGTAGAGCAACATTTCAACAAAACGAATGCTAAAGAAGCCAAACGTCTCTGAGACTAAATATGTTTCAGGGATTTGTGGCAACGTAACCGGTGTTTCAAAGGCCGAGGGTGGAAGTATGTACACAAACTCGAAACGTGGTATTTCAACTTTATTCAAGGCGGGCTGCGTTTGGCAGTCGACCGGAGACAAGGATTGTGCGCCGCCCCGCCCATCGGGGCTTGAAGAAATAGATTGGGCTGCACGGTGCTTCCCCGCAGAGGTAAAATCGACCTTGCACACGGGTACTGGTAAACCGCTTAGAAGGTCTAAGCCTGCCCAGGCAAAGCGGTGGGTGTTGGAACGTCCATGCATTTTAACACTTTTGGTTTCATTGGGTGACATAATCAGTGAAATAATCAAGGAAATAAGATGGCAAATTTAATCATTGGTTTGACAATTACCTTAGTTTAATGGACACAAAATGTGATTCTTATTCTGGATGTTTGCTAAAGGACTTTCTGAAAGAATCGTCAGTCAAGAAACTCATTCCTGAAAGCCAGGTAAAATTTATTTATTTATTTATTTATTTATTTATTTATTGAGATTATTTTGTTTGTTTGAGGTTTTACGCCACCGTCAACACTGAATATATCATTTTGGAGATTATAATACCCATTACGATAACACATCCATGAGGCATACTGCAGTCTTTCATATTGCCAAAATTGCTCCATGACATAGGTTTTGGGTACTCGTTAGAACCGCCTCAATGAGGTGGTTCTAACGAGCACCCACAACCTATGTTTGCCGTATAAACAAGAAAAATATCACTTTATTATTACTTGAATTTACATTTATATTTGTCTGTCTTGTGTAAGGCAGATTTTATCTTACGGCTTAATGTTGTTTTTTTTATTAATATGCGCTCCGTACAAGCAAAAAGTGCAGACCATGCTGAGACGGCATGAGTCATCTCATCAGGATCTATACGTTTTGCTTTGGATCTACAAATCAGGAAAATAAGAATACCCCCGACTTTTCTCTCTATAATGGTACTATATTAAGACCACCTTCAGGATTATTCAAAAGTGGTCCCTAAGGCCTATGCGTTAATCCCGGCTAATGGTGTTTTTCGCTTGCCCATACGAGACTCATCACAGGACAATCTTCTTTTTGCATATACGAATAACAAGGGTACAGTAAAGCTACATTGTGCGTATATGCTCAGTCTGGTCAGTGTCTTTGTTATTTAGGGACAAAGTGGTGTAATATCTCTATACCTCTTGCTACATGTACATGTATTACATGCTTTCCTGGTTAAAAATTCTCAAATATATGTTTTATCGTATTTGCCTGGTTAATTGTGTTTGCCTAAATAAGGCGCGTGGAGACCACTGGGGGTGGTAATGACGACTGCATCGATATTATCATCCCATTATAACCCCTTAATGTGCCAAGAAAAACTGCATATGAAAATGTTTACTTTTATCATTCAGTTTTAACAAGCCTGTTTGATGAACAACGTTTTAACTGCGTACTCGTTATGGTAATTTCATTTTATAAGTTCTATAAAAGGGTTATCCTTTGAAAGCAAGGAATACACTACAGAAGTGAAAAATATGGAGTGTACATGTTTTCTGGGCCAGACTAGCTAGTTTCGGCCAATTAGGCCTCATCAGTGACCCTCAGATATTTTCAAAATTCAACAATGGAATCAATGATCCCAAAGGACAAGAAAATATAATCTACACTATGATGTAGGGCATCATAAGCTGCGATAAGCATACGAGACAAAATCAGAATGTTAAAATATAGCAAGCATAAATCTTCATTTGTAAACACTTTTTAATCCCATGATGCTTCAACGCAGAGCTGAAAACCAACTTACATGAGTTCTGGTTTACCGCAGGTTTAAGCCTGACTAGTCAAAGTGGTGCGAGTCTGACCGTCCATATAAACCCTATTGGTTTCATTGAGCGGAAGGATTCGAGATGTAATTTCATCTAAATGTTGGGTTTAAGTCCCAACGTCTCCAATATGACCGAAATAGTCTTGACGGGGACGTTACGTTAAACATCATATCAAACAAACACGACAAGGCAGACGACAATTGTTGTGATTGGTATTATAAGGGTTAATAATTAGTTTACTTTACTTAAGTGGCGAAGTGAGAATACCTGTGTATGTGTTTATTGCTTAAAAAAACATTATTATCACTTGGACCACAGGGAAAAAGAATATGACACATATGATTAGGTGTGCAAACAAATTATTTTTTCAAGAAATATTGTTTGTTTGATTTGAGGTTTAACGTCCCAGGTTCTTTTCATATGTGAAGGCTTTCATTTTCACGGTTATATTATTTGCATAGATGTAAAACCATGAATTGTATAGGCATTGCTATAACTTACCAAGCGCATCGTATATAGATTAGGTAGCATCTGGCAATAGCACGTTTCCTGAAAATTTGTTATTGACAGACGTCTGGCAATAGCACATTTACCGACTTTCTGCTATTGACAGACGTCTGGCAATAGCACATTGCCCGACTTTCTGCTATTGACAGACGTCTGGCAATAGACTCTTCCTTTAAGAATATCAAGATGGTAACCGTGCCGGTCATCTTGGTTATTGGATCGGAACAATTTTAGCAATTCTGAATCTCCATGCCGCCCCGATGCGTCCTATGAAAATTCAGCTCAATGAGACTATGGCTCGGGAGGAGATGCTATATAAAGAATTTTAAGATGACCGCTACGGCGGCCATCCTGGGCATCGAAACGGAGTGATTTTAGCAATTTTAGCAATGTAATCCCGTTTTAGCTCTATCAGCCTTTGGTTCGGGAGGAGATGTCATTTAAAATATTTCAAGATGGCCGACATTGCGGAACGGAACGATTTAAGCAATTTTGAATCTCCATCTTGCTCAAGCACCTCCAATCAAGTATCAGCTCACTTGGATTATCTGTTTGGGAGGAGCTGTCGAACAGACGGACGGACGGAAAGACGACGAATGTCGTGCCATGACATGAGCAAAACGCATATGTTGTGTATATTTGTTAGGATCGCCTCTGTGAGATGATTCTGACCGATTTCCACAACATTTGTTTCTTGGAGTAATTGATAGGGAGAATGTCATTTATTGTCTACATTGTCTACGCCCACTATCAAAAGGAAAACGTTTGCTACGGAGGATCCAAGGTCATGACTGGTCTTCTATTGTAGGTAGGTAGGTAGGTAGGTAGATAGATAGATAGATAGATAGATAGATAGATAGATAGATAGATAGATAGATAGATAGATAGATAGATAGATAGATAGATAGATAGATAGATGTTATGCATGCTTATCATTTTTAATTTGTTTCCTTTTTTCGTCATTACAACACGTTGTACATACAGAGAGCTCAATTTCACAATATATCAAAACATGATAGAACACAGAAGCACTGAAGATCACACATGATTTCTTAGATATAAATGTATATATATAGCCCCTTTGTTTATAGTCATTATGCAATTGTGTTCACAAAACTTTATGGTAGGACTATCAACAAAAATGTCTAATAATTCTCATTTATCTTACTTTTACAAATATATGGCGTTGAATGACAAAAATGGGCCTCTGACAAAAGACAAAATCAGCACTGAGAGAACTGGTGGGTCGACCGCCTCTGAGTGTAGGTTGGGAAAATAGTCCTGAACTGAGAATCGAACTGTTCGTTTAACTTTAAGCAAGCACAGTAGATCTGATCAGACATCGCGTTATGTGGCGTCTGATTATGTATATTCTGTATGTTAATGCCAAAATACACGAGCACAGTCCAACCGCCACGCCCATCAGGGCTTGAATAAATAGATGGACTGCATGATGCTTCCACGCAGAGCTGACACCGACAGCACACGAGTACTGGTAAACCGCTTAGAGGATCTAAGCCTGTCCAGGCAAAGCGGTGCGAGTCGGACCGTCCATGCTCATAAACCCTATGCGTTTCAATGCGCGACAGGGCTTGAGACGTCATATCATTTCAGTGTCGGGTAAAAGTCCAGTAAAATTGGAAGTTACGTCTCCAAATGACATATACAGTGTTGACGGGGACGTTAAACCTCAAATCAAACAAATAGACCTTCGCTGTTGGTGGAACGTAAAACTCAAACACTCACTCACTCACTCACTCAGCAATAGAAGCGACTTTTCGTCTTTACAGTAATCAGGGATAAATAATATTTGCTTTTGTCGCGATTCGAACCCACGCACAGATGCGGCGCCGTCGCCTAGCATTGCAGTGGCCGATCCCTGCTTATGTTTCCACTATGGTCTACATTCTGACCCCAGTGCTATAATTTGAACACCTTTGCTAGAGGTCCACTAGAAAATGCTGTAAGACCTGTGTCTTCCGGTGCCCGACTAGTAGATTTTTAAAGGCTTTTCCTGTATAAGTCTACGTAAAACGTGGGCCCATTTTTGGCCCCAGGGCTAAACTGGAACAAGCTTGGCAGATGTCCACTAGACTAAGCTGTCTATCAAAATATCAAAGGACTGGGCATTCTGGATTCAGACGAGAAGATTTATAATGTTTTCCCTTTATAAGTCAATTTAAAATATGTAGGCTCCTGTGCGGGTTCATTTTGGGTCCCAGGACTATAATTTGAAACATCTTGGCAGAGATCCAATAGACGAAGTTGCGTATTATGGTGCTTCCGTACGGAGCTGAAACCGACTGAACATTTGTGTACTAAAAATCGCTTACATTAGGAAACCACGCCTATACAAATACATTGTAATCTTTATCGCCGAAAAAAATGAAAATTTTAAGATGAAAAATTGTGATATTTTTCTTATTTCTGCTCAAAATATAGATTGAGGGTACTCGTTAGAACCGCCTCATCGAGGCGGTTCTAACGAGTACCTACAATCTATATTTTAGAGCAGAAATATTGAGGCGGTTCTAACGAGTACATACAATCTATATTTAGAGCAGAAATAAGAAAAATAAGGTTTACCTCTGTAAACCCCAGTTTTACTGTATAACAGTGGGGTTCAAGAGGTACAAAATTATATAGGCGTGTTTTCGTGATGGAAATTATTAGCCTGTCCAGAAGAAGTGGTGCGAGTTAAACCGGCGGTACGGTTTCATTTCATCTCAACATCACGTGAACAAGTCGGTGAAATGAACATCCCGCTAAACCCCAGTTTACATAGAGATTACTTGGGTTAACGAGGGTATACATTAATTTATGTTTATTTTATTATCTCTACGCAATAAAATCGATGATATAATTCAAAACCAGGGAACTGGAAATTCGTGTAGAACATTTTGGCAAGTCATGGGGCGATTCATAGGAAAAACACGCACTTCGATCAAAATACCCCCTATACTGAAAAGCGATAATAATTTTGCATTTACAGACTATGAAAAAGCTGAAGAATTAAACAGGTATTTTGCCTCTATTTCCACCATTAATGATGTAAATATTGAAATTCCAAATTTTGGAAGTCGTTGTTATGTAGATTTTATACAAATGAGGATCACGGAAACTGAAGTGGCCGATATTTTGAAAATACTAAAACTTAATAAGGCAACAGGTCCTGACGGAATCAGCAATAGAATGTTAAAATTAACTTGAAGTACTGTTTGGGTTCCCCTGGCTAAACTGTTTAATTTATCGCTGAAAGCTCATACATATCCAGAATTATGGAAAATTGCACATGTTATGCCACTGTTCAAGAAAGGGGAAAAATCACTCTGTTGTAATTACAGGCCAGTATCATTAACAAGTAATGTTGGCAAGTCTTTTGAACGCATTATTTTTAAACATCTGTATAATCATATTTTAGAAAACAACCTTTTGTATAAATATCAATCTGGTTTTCTGCCAGGTCACTCTATTGTTCACCACTTAATTGAACTGACACATAACACATGCTTGTCTCTTGAGAACTATGAAGCAAATTGTCAAGTTTTTTGTGATATCTCGAAAGCTTTTGACCGTGTTTGGCATAAGGGTTTATTATGTTAGTTGGAAAAATATGGCATAAAGGGAGATATTTTAATGTGGATAACAAGTTATTTGCATCCCAGAAAACAAAAAGTTTTTGTAAATGGGGAACTATCTGACGATCTACAGTTAAACGCAGGAGTTCCTCAAGGGTCGGTTTTAGGTCCGTTATTATTTTTATTGTATATAAATGATATTGCAGATGAATTAGAGGGAAAAACGCGTCTTTATGCAGATGATACCTCCATTGGTTATTCGTCGTCTAATTTAGCAGAAATTGAAACGGTATTAAATAACGACCTTAAGAAATTAAAAGATTGGGCAAACACATGGCAGATAAGTTTCAATCCTGCGAAAACGGAAGTTGTATTAGTTTCTAACATTTTCCATGATTATGACCTACGGCTTACTTACGACGACATCGCATTAAATATAGTCGAAATCCACAAACACTTAGGTATATATTTAACATCCAACAATAAATGGACAAAACATATCGATTTTATAATTGATTCAGCATCAAGGCAAGTTTCATATCTAAGAAAACTAAAGTACCAGTTATCAAAAAGTACACTTGATAGATTATACTGTACTTATATCAGGCCTTTGTTAGAATATGGGTCGGAAGTTTGGGATGGCTGTACGATGACTGACGCCAATCGCTTGGAGCAAATACAACTTAATGCAGCACGAATTGTAACAGGTCTACCAGTGTTTGCATCGTTACGTTCTCTTTATTATGAAACTGGTTGGGAAACCTTGGCGAATAGACGAAAACGTAAAAAAATAACTTTGATGTACAAAATTGTCAATGGCGATGCTCCATCTTATCTCACTGACTTATTACCAAATAGAGTAAATGATATTAGTTCTTATAACTTAAGAAATAGGAACAATTTCGAAATTCCTTTTTCTAGACTTTGTTCATATGAAAGTTCATACTTCCCTTCTACCTTAAAATTGTGGAATGAACTTGACCCACAGATTCGATTACTCCCAACTCTTTCACAATTTAAGTCTAATATTCAGTTCACAACAGACAAAATAGCTGATTATACAAATATAAGCGAGCGAAAGTACAGCATAATACTTGCTCGTATCAGACACAGAAGCAGCAATTTAAAGGCTGATCTTTTCCATTTAAATATTATTCCGAGTCCTGTATGCAGTTGTGGTGCTCCAAGCGAAAGTGCAGAACACTATTTCTTCGAATGTCAGCTATACACAAATCAACGAAACGTTCTTATGCATAATTAACAAACTTTATTGAATCTTCAAGATGTTAATGTTGAGATCCTGACAACAGGATCTCAAAATTATGACGACATTACTAATAGATCAATCATACAGTCCATCACTAGATTCATTAAGGATACACGCAGGTTTGAAGAAAATACGTAGATTAATTTCCTTTTCGGTTCATTAGTTTGCTGGCCCAAATACATGCAGCTTAATGATTTCAAGAACAGCGCTACCACAACGGGTGGGGTTTCATGTGTGAAATGATGTATTAGTGTGTGTGTGTGTGTGTGTGCGTGTGTGCGTGCGTGCGCGTGCATGAGACGTGCTTGCATTCTTGCACATGTGTGTATTAAACCTGAGCCGGTATAAATTATATGTTAAATTGCATCCACCATTGTACCATTGAAATGATTTGTTGTTATGTTTAGGGAAAGGACTATCTAATGTTGTCATAACTTGTGTCCAATCCCTTTGTATGTTTATGCAATAAAATATGTTTAATCTAATCTACGCAAAGACTCAGGTTGCGGGTACTCGTTAGAACCACCTGAGTGAGGCGGTTCTAACCATCACCCACATTCTATGTTTGCAGTATAAATAAGAAAAGTATCACGGATTATCATCCAAAAAAAAAAAATAAAATAAAATAAATAAAACATCACGGGAACAAGTCCGTGAAACAAAGACCACCCTAAACCCCAGTTTATATAGAGAAAACTGGGGTTTAAGGGGGTAAACATTATTTTCCTTATTCCTGCTCCAAGACATAGGTTGTGGGTACTCGTTAGAACCGCCACCCAAAACCTATGTTCTGAGTATAAATAAGAAAAATATCACAAAATTTCATCACAAAAATTACCTTTTTTGAGGTATGAAAAATGCACTATATCAAACGGATGTGTTATCGTAATGAAAGCCATTTTGAAGATGTGAGAAAATGCCCTATGTCGCACGGGGTTATTATCGTAATGATGTTGGGTATGTATAGAAGTCCTACAAAATCGGAAGTAACGCCTGCAAAATGGCCAAAGTAGTGTTGACACAAACAAATAAATGGCAGTGAAAATATTTTCATGGAAGTTAAAATCCAAGACAGTACCATAGTAAGTTCGGGTGTGTTACCATGGTTATGAATTTCAAAAGAATTTCAGTAGAACACGGCGTTCTTACCAACGTTGTCACCAACGCCTTCATTATGAAAACATGCCTATACAAATACATGATATATTTTTTTGCCGAAAATACTAAAATTTTAAGATGAAAAATTATTGTGACATTTTCCTTATTTCTGCTCAAAATATAGATTGTGGGCAATCTATAATAGAACCGCCTTATCTACGAGCACCCAAAACCTATGTTCGAAGTATGAATAAGAAAAATATAAAAAAATTTCATCAGAAAAAAATCCTTTTTTGAGGTATGCATTACGAAAACACGCCTTTATAATTCTGACCCCCTTGAACCCCACTTTTATATAGTGAAACTGGGGTTTACAGGGGTAGACCTTATTTTTCTTATTTCAGCTCTAAAATATAGATTGTTGGTACGAGTACCAACAATCTTTATTTTGAGCAGAAATAAGAAAAATATTAAAATTTTTCACCATAAAAATTTCATTTTTGCGGCAGTAGTGTTGACAATGCATTTATATAGGCGTGTTTTCGTAATGAAATCAGGAAAATACATGCCTACTGACGCAAACCGTGCTTTCCATTACGAGAACTCGCCTATATAGTAAAACTGGGGTTTAAGAGGGTACACATTATTTTTCTTATTTCTGTTCAAAAACATAGAGGTGGTTCTATCGGGTCCCCGCAATCTATGTTTTGAGCAGAAATAAGAAAAATATCACAATTTTTCATCTTAAAATTTCTATTTTTTTTTTTTTTTTTTTTTGGCTAATAAATTAGCAATATATTTGTATAGGCGTGTTTTCGTAATATTTTATAATTCTTCAGATATTCTTGGCAATAGAATATAATTTTAATGGTAATACGATAAACTATGGAACCTGGGAAGGGACATGATTTTTTTTTTTTTATTAGTTGTGCACACAACTTCCCAAGATCCATGATGTGCAAACAAGATAATATGTTGTGGGAACAAGATAATATCTAACAACTTAATATCTTGTTCGCACAACATAAAAAATAATGTCCCTTCCCGGGTCCCATAATAAACAGAGTGATTTCATAATAATGAAATTTATAGTCGGAACATAAGAGATTTCTGTCGAAAACTTTGATATTTTCTAAAAGTTCATAAGACTGTAGTTTCATGTTAGAAGATCCTGATGGAAGCGCGGTGCTAACAATTACGCATAATATATGGTTTTCTACAGCCATCAACCCGTGCGACATAGTGCATTTTTCACATCTCCAAAGTGGCTACTTTCCTGATGAAAATATGTGATATTTTTCTTATTTATACTGTAAACATAGGTTGTATAACGAGTCCGCTTCATTAAGGCGATTCTAACGAGTAGCAGAAATAAGCGTAATAGTGTATACCCCGGTAAACCCCCATTTTCTCTATGCTAAGTGAGGTTAAGGGAGTGTTCCTTTCACGGACTTATTCACCTAATGAATAAGAAAAGTATTGCATACCCTTGTTAACCCGAGTTTTATTAAATCTATGAAGCGAGATATACACGGGTGCTCCTGACAATCACATGTGAGCGTAATGAGCCAGGTGAGGTATCACGAAAACATGCCTATATAATTGTGACCCCCCCTTGCAACCCCACCCCTTTTATATGGTAGAACTGGGGTTTACATGGGTACACATTTTTTTCTTGTTTCTGCTAAAAAATAGATTCTCTTTACTCGTTCGAACCGCCTTGCCTATGCGGCTCTAACTAGTTCTCAAAATCTATGTTTTTAGCAGAAATATGGACAATATCAGAAAATGTTCATTTTTGGTGGTTAAAATCTTCAATCAAATTTGACAAGGCGTGTTTTCGTAATGCGATGTAAATGGGGTTGTCATGGGCGTTAACCCTATCACCCTGAACGTGGCTTCATCAATTTAGACAGGAAAACCCAAACTGGATATTGACAGACCGTGGACGGCCGCTGCAGGTCGTCGCAACTGATCAGGATCTTCAATAATTGCAATAATAATAATAATAATAATAATAATAAAAATAATAAGAAGAATAAAAAATAGTTAAAAAATAAATAAATAGGCAGTGTCTCAATTGGACACGCACGAATTTCGAAATGGACTCCGAATTTATATGAGCGAGTTTCTATTCAATTTAAAATGGGTGTGCTCCGCTAATCATTACGCAAACACGCCTATACAGTTACATTGCCACCTTTATCGCCGAAAAAATGAAAATTTTATGATGAAAAATTGTGATATTTTTCTTATTTCTGCTCAAAATATAGATTGTGGGCACTCGTTAGAACCGCCTCGATGTGGCGGTTCTAACGAGTACCCACACTCTATATTTTAGAGCAGAAATAAGAAAAATAAGGTATACCCCCGGAAACCCCAGTTTTACTATAAAAAGTGGGGTTCAAGGGGATCAAAATTATAAAGGCGTGTTTTCGTGATGGACTTACCTCGAGCGTCCGTATGTCACTATCAGATGGCGCCTTAATGCTGCCGCATTTCCTCTTCATACGAAATTGTTCCGCCTTACTAAAGTCCCGCTTCTCTTCCCCTTTTATCATGGTCACTGTATTCCTAAGATAAGCAGCCCCTCGACTACTCTGAGGCTCAATTGTACGAAAGCTGTTCGTTGATCGATGTAATGGTTCGAGCCCTTTATGCGTGGACACTGTCCGTTCGGGCGGTTTTTCCGTTCTTGTGTCTTGATTTAAAGTTTTACCTCCGCCTTTGCTGGCATCCATTTTATCTGGATGGTAGGTGGCTTGGTAGAAAGCCAACTTATAGGTTTCGATGCAGTTCCCCGTTTTGGAGGTGTATGTCTTGAGTTCCGTACACAGAAATATATAAATTTCGCAGGTAGTTATTTAAAGATTTTGTTTTTATTTATTTCTAACTTTTGATGTTATTTTTATGTTTTGTTTGGATTTTATGTAACAACTAGATATAATACGGATTTTTCAATCACCAGAAGCAAGATTGTTCAAAATTTTACCTGCTTTTTTCCCAATATTGGACAACTTTTTGTTTTATTCCCAATTTGTGTTTGGTAAAAATGCACGTTTAAATATTCATTTAAATTTCTGTGTTTATTTTAAGTTTCGTATAACAATTTTACGTTGTAGTGTACCTAATGTTTTACCAAAGTTAATTTCCAAATCAGATTGTTCGTTCTCTCTGTTCTCACTAAGAAATAAATCAATGTTGAATATTAAATAAACCTCCTCGTACTCATGGTTACCGTTACAAGCTCCGATTTCATTGGTTGCTCTCTTATTCTGCTAGTCTCTCGGCCCACAGTACTAATAATGTTGCTAATATGGTTGGGTCATGTCGTGGAAAACAAAACCTTTTTTTTATTACATTGCAAAAGTTTTTTTTTCACTTTATTTGGCAGAGTTAATGCAAAACTATGAAACCGGAGGACTAAAAATGATAAACTTAAGAAATTATATTTATGCACTGAAATCAACATGGATAAGACGGTTAACAAAAATGACACAAAATATAAAACAATCTTTGAAACAAACTATACGAAAGTTGAAGACTTAATTAACATGGGCCTAGGCTTCGTCCGAACCTTAAAAAACAAGTAGAAGTAATCATTTCTGGAATAACGTATTAGACGCATGGCTATTTGTGTGTGGAAAGCAAATTCCAAATAAATTTGAGGACATATTGTCAACAAACTTATCGAATAATAAAGAATTATAAATTAATAATAAAGTAATTTTCTATCGACATTGTTATGGTAAACATATTCACTATATTAAAGACTTATTCAATGATAATGGAAACCTCATGAACTACGATCAGTTCACCCAGAGGTATGAGGTGCAAACCAATTTTATACAGTTTTATGGTATGAGGGCAGCAGTAGAACTCTGTTAGAAATAAAGAAATTGCTACAAATACTATCATTCTAACAAATAATTATCTATCATTTGGTATAAATGTATTAATGAAAAACGAACGTGGAAAAAAAACTTGTTGTTAATAAGCTTATCACACCCATGTGAGATAAAGTTTTCTCTCATATATCTAAAATGGCTTTTTTTCTGATAAACATTTCCGATATTTTTCCACCTTATGCTACAAATATCTAATGTGAGTACCCGTAAGAACCTCCTCACTGCAAAACGATGCATATAGTGAGGTCAGAACCATTGTTCATTAAATGGGCGTGTTGATATGATGATTTTCACAGACCATGTCGAACCATTGATAAATAAGTAAATATATGAAATTAAGTAAACCATTGAACCAATGGTCCTGAACTGACCTGAATGATTAGTGTTTCCATTTGATTTCTGAGATGAAACATGTTCTTGACGGGTTTTTGGGTCGATTGTTTTACAATTGACCCAAATATGCTAAATGGCAAATCAGAAATTAATGTTGTTGTCCACGTGACTATCACTGCTTGGGAAAACCAATATTATGGTAGAATAGAAAACCATTACGCAAACACCACTATACAAATACATTACCACCTTTATCGCCGAAAAAATGAAAATTTTATGATGAAAAATTGTGATATTTTTCTTATTTCTGCTCAAAATATAGATTGTGGGCACTCGTTAGACCTGCCTCATCGAGGCGTTTCTAACGAGTACCCACAATCTATATCTTAGAGCAGAAATAAGAAAAATAAGGTATACCCCCGGAAACCCCAGTTTTACTATATAAAAGTGGGGTCCAAGGGGGTCAAAATTATATAGGCGTGTTTTCGTGATGGTCGCGCTATTTGTATCGATGCTACATAACAGACCAGAGCTATCTATTGAGTCTGGTCAGGAATCGTGTGCTGGGTTTCGTAAACACTGAATACCCAGATCAGAATGTGGCGCCGGATGGGGCGTCTGCTCAACCGGCTGCTAAGGGCATTTACTGTTTGCTTAAATACTGTCTTGTATAAGGGTTGAACGAAACAGTTTAGGCCAATGCCAGGCTGCCTACGTCATGGAAGGAAAACAAAAAACAATGTCTTAAAGACACATTTTTTTGATTGCATAACACTCTAAAGACCGGTTATTAAAGAATGGAGTCTTGAGATAAGATACACTTGGGGTATTCTGGCTGTCATACGGGTAGGGGACCAAGGCAGGGTAATCAATTACCAAGGGATATGGGTACAAGTTACATCTATTCATTAACTACGTCCTGGCTTTGATATTAATGGAAGAAACATCCACACTTTTATTCTGTTTTTATTTCAGTCACCATTTTATCACTACAAAAATGCCTATCAAAATACATTGATTAAATCTTACCACCGAAAATGAAATTAGCAGATAAAAATCCTGATATCGTTAATATTTCTGCTCAAAACATATATTATAGTTACTCATTAAAACTGACTCGGTGAGTCGTTTCTAATGAGGACCCACTTTTAGTAGATATACGAAAAACAATGTATACCCCTCTAAACCCCAATTTTACTGTACAATATGTTTTTACATTGTGATTACTCTTTAGATCTGCCTTTCAGAGGCGGTTCTAACCAGCACCCACAATTTATGTTTTTGAGAAGAAATAAGAAAAATAATGAATACTTCTCTATACTCTATACCCCAGTTTTACTGTAAAAAATGTGGGGTTTAAGGGGCTCTATTTTCTGATATGATTGTGTCTAAAACAAGAAACATTTTGTAGTTCCATCTTTACTGAAACTATAAAATGCTAATGTTTTAGAAACTATCTGATTTGTGTCACACTCTTTCACAAAATAAATAGATAAATAAACACATGTTAATTGAATGATTAAATTTGGAATTAATCAGTTCATTTATCTTTACCATGTGTATTTACATTTTTCACTTTTGATGTAATGAAACAATGGATATGGCAGTGTTTTTCTTAACTTTATTATTATTTTTTCAATAAGTCATTTAAAACAACATTTTATGGAAACAATCTCAGTAAAATATATACCAACATATAAGTTCCCCTTATAGACCCCCCTTTTAAACATATCTCTCAGAGACTCTGCTCTGTGAAGAAGAAAAAAAAACATAGACTTACCTCTTGGTACGATCCTCGATGAATTATTTATTTATTTGTTTCCACACACATACTTGTTATTACTTGTTGTATAATTATATATCCGTTTTGCAAAAACACAACCAATTCATTCAAAGTTAATATACATACGAACTCCACGTGCAAAACATGATCCCAAATATGAACATCACGGGGGTGGGGGGGGGGGCTTACTTTACCGTAAATGTGTGGATCAGTCTACGCACCAGTGCTGTCTGCTCGGTCCCCTAGATGTTCACTGTTTGGAGGGTAGAATAACGTTGAAATCTGTTATTCTTATGAACAGACGGATGCTTTATTTTTACTTATTTATTTACTTTTCCCCTACCTTCGGATACCTAAGATGAAGTTTCTTGTGTCGCGACTTTTCTCGCCACGCAATTAAACAGGTAAATTCAATTGATTGGCTGTTACAAGTAACCCCCGACGGGAACTTGGCAAAACTTCATTCATAAATTTGATAGGCATCTGATATCGGACACCAACCTGTAAAATTATCACAATGGGCACTATCAACTTGACAGATGACAGAGGCGCCAGAAAATGAATGCCCATAAATGATACCCTCACTAAAATATCGAGGTTTTATTATTTGGTCCTAAAGTTCTTATGTATATTAACCACCATGCCATGTGTCATTGTTATTATTTACATGTTTTTGTTTTCTCGTGTTGTTTACTGTATGTAAACCTGAGATATTAATAATAAAGTTGTAAAGTTGCTCACAATCACCGCATAATCACTTAGATAAGATAAGCCTTTGATGTGCACTATGGTCCGCAGGAATTGTTTATTGGAGGCGATTAAACAGGCCAACCCTTTTATATGGAGACAAAAATGTGTCTTTGATATATCCCCGCGCTCTCGCTTGACGAATTGCGGAACATTCAATTCATAAAACTGTTACACATATGTATGCCAAGTAATCTAATTTCTTTGAACAATAATATACCATATAACGTTACTTTTCGCACTTCTGCTGAGAACTTTTAAAGGTGGTATCGTTATTGGACCTACAGCATAAACCTAGATCGGATAGACAGTACTTTGCATCTGATCAGGGCCGGCACTGTTCGTCATACACACAGCACATTTTAGACATGATTCCGGCCTGTATTCAGACTCTGAAAAAGGGAGAAGGGAGGGGTGCGAATTCCGTTTTTTTTTTATTTGCAGAGTGTAAACTACTACATGAATTTGAGCTAATTTTCAAAAGATAACAGAGGGGCGGGGTGCCCACTCTGTGTACGGGCCTGCATAAACAAGTAGATTAAACTACTTTGTTAAAACATTGCGCTAAATTCACTGTTATTTAGTAGCTGGAAGAGGGAGAGAAGAAACTACGGTCAGAAGAAGCCAGAGATGGATCTACACTGTTTGCAAAGAAGCAGTAGGATAAAATGATATACATGTAATAACTTTTCCAGCACATATTGTCTTGCATTTTATCAATGAAATTTTGGTCGATTGTTGTATAATCGACCCAAATTTGCTAAATTGCAAATCAGATTGTCCACGCGACTATCACTGATTTGTGGAACCCAATATTATTTTTATTACTAGAAAACGTCGCGCTAATTGCATGCTCCTAACTTCAAGGGGCATATTGCTTTTGCTTCTTTTGTCCGTTCGTCCGTCCGTTACACTTTTGATGCATAGCATAACTTAAGAACCGTGTATGCTAGGATTATAAAAAAATTAATACATGGATTCCTCATGGAAAATTAGGTGACGCGAATTATTTTTTTCTCATCCGGATGGTGCCCCCTTTTAAGAGTTATTGTTCTTTTAATTTATTTTTTGATAAAATATTGTCTGTCAAATATCTCAAAAACAATAAGAGTTGGAGCCTTGAAAGTTGGTGAATAGATTTGTGATGATAAGTAGATGACGTGATTTGTTTTGACTAAATTCCAAAAAAAATCCTAATGAGTTATGACCCTTTGTCACTTTGGGTATTTGCACATTGTATGCTTTGTGATGCATAGTATAACTTATGCTAGGGTTTTGAAATTTCATATATGGATTCCTCATCCGGATCTTGCCCCTTTAAAGAGTTATCGCCCCTTGAAAAGTTTTTGATAAATCTTGTCAGCAAAATATTTAAAATGTTATTAGTGCTACAGCCTTGAAAGCTGGTTGATAGATTTGTGGTAATGATTAACTTTTGACTAAATTAAAAAAAGTTCATGAGTTATGGGTATTTGTACATTGTGTGCTTTGTGATGCATAGCATAACCCAAGAACCATCTATGCTAGGTTTTTGAAATTCCATATATGGATTCCTCATGTAAAATTAGGTGACGAGTATTTGTTTTCTTATCCGGATTATGCCCCTTTCAAGAGTTATTGCACCTTGATTTTTTATAAATTCTTGTCAGCCTAATATCTCAAAATCTATTTGAGCTAGAGCCTTGAAACTTGGTGAATAGATTCGTGGTGATGAGTAGATGACCCGATTAACTTTTGACTCAATTCAGAAAAAATACTTCATGAGTTATTGCCCTTTGTCACTTTGGCTATATGTGCATTGTACCTCTGTTTGCTTTGGGATGCATAACATAACTATAGAACTGTATGTGCTAGGGGTTTGTAATTTCATATATGGATTCCTCATGGACAGGTAACTGACACGTATTTTGTCTCATCCGGATTATGCCCTTTTCAAGAGTCATTACCCTTTGAATGTTTTTGGATAAAATCTTGTCAGAAAAATATCTCAAAAACTATAAGACATAGACCCTTGATTTGTTTGTTTGTATTGGCGTTTAACGGCAAGTTCAGACAATATAGGTCACTTTTGAGCCGGTCAGTTTACTTATTCACACTTTCTACGTAAGCGGTTAACCAGTACAGTGCACATTCTTTCGCCAGAAACTGACAACTGCCCTTCTTAACATAGAGCCTTGAAAGTTGATGAATAGTTTGGTGGTGATCAGAAGCTAACCTGATTAACGTTTGATTAATTTCTGAAAAATACCTCATGAGTTATGGCTCTTTGCCACTATGGGTATTTGTACTGTGTATGCTTTGTGATGCATAACGTGTGCCAGTGTTGTGGATAGAGTGCTGGACTACGAATTAGATTGCTGACTAGAAATCAGAGAGTCATGAGTTCAAACCCCGGTGGAGGAATGGAATGTTTCGCTTTTTTCCTTCTTTCCTTTTTTGCTTCATGAACACACATAAATTATATTATTGTGCGAACAAATTGACCTGAGACTGACCTTTATGCAAGGAAAAAATTAGTCAGTGTTATCGCATAATACGTCGGCTTTGATAAACTTCTCGTGAATTTTCGGCATCTCGTGAATTTTCGGCATCCCGTGAATTGCAACCCATTTACCGACCTCCATGTATTGAATAGCAATATCGCTATTTTCGGGAGACGTCGAAGATAAAGACATGCGTTCAGTCGGGTGTGAACTTATGTTAATAGAGTTCACCAGTCTCAGGTCAATTTTTTCGAACAGTATCCCCCCTCGCATAACAACGTTAATGGCTGGGATATTGCATTTGTCATACATACATACATACATACATACATACATACATACATACATACATACATACATACATACATACATACATACATACATACATACATACATACATACATTCAAACATACATGCAGTCGCCTAGAAGCATCCATGGTGCAATGTTCACGCTACTCGACTTGTAAACGAGGGGTCGCAGGATCGATCCCGGGCTTCTCCAGACTTTCGGTTGAGTCTTTAACCGAGGTCCTGTCTCTGTATTACCTTAGCTCTTGGTGGGACGTAAAACTCACTCACTCACTCACTCACTCACTCACTCACTCACTCACTCACTCACTCACTCACTCACATACACTCGCCTTGTAATTCAGTGGTCGCAGGATCGATCCCGGGCTTCTCCAGACTTTCGGATGAGTCTTTAAACCAATGTCCCGTCTGCGTATGACCTTAGCTGTTGGTAGGACGTAAAACTCAAACATTCACATACATACATACATACATACATACATACATACATACATACATACATACATACATACATACATACATACATACATACATACATACATACATACATACATACATACATACAAGCGCCCCCGCCCATAGGGGCTTGAAGAAATATATGGGCTGCATGATGCTTCCACGCAGAGCTGAATCCGGCCCGCACACTAGTACTGGTAAACCGCTTAGAGGATCTAAGCCTGTCCAGGAACCGCGGTGCGAGGCGGACCGTCCATGCTAATAAACTCTATTGGTTTCATTGGGCGACAGGGCTTGAGATGTCATTTCATCTCAATGTCGGGTAAAAGTCTCACAAAATTGGAAGCAACGTCTCCAAAATGACCTTTACAGTGTTGACGGGGACGTTAAACCTCAAATCAAACAAACAAACATACATACATACATACATACATACATACATACATACATACATACACCGGCCTCAGTAGCTCTGTCGGATGCGCGTCTGACTGGTGGTCAGGAGGGCGCGGGTTCGATACCTGGAGGGCTCAGGAACACTCTTTCGTGGATATTGATCATGAAATCGATTCTACGGTCATTCTCTCCCATCCGCTTATTCAAGAAGGGCAATTTTTAGTTTCTGGCGAAAGAATGTGCAATGTACTGATTAACCGCTTACGTAAAAGCCTGCCCAGGAAAAGTGTGGCTTGGTAAAATGACCGGCTCAAAAATGACCTAAAATAGTGATGACTGGGCTATAAAACTCCAATACAAACAAGCTTACATACATACATACATACATACATACATACATACATACATACATACATACATACATACATACTGCGACGTTTATCGGTAACCCATTTTTAAACAGAAACTTTTGTAGGCATGGTGTCGGAAATATTGCCGTCAGAAGTGGAGGTCACTATTTGACCTTAGGTTGTACAGTAAAATCCTAAAACTCAACGCTGTATAAGGTAAACGGGAGAAAATGTATTCAACATTTAAATGCTGACAGAAGGCTTGTTTTGTCAGAGCACATAAGAATCTTTGTTGTCAGACCACAATTAAAGTAACTGCCTCTGGATAGTTTTATTTTTGTCGGTAAGGAATGCATTTTTCATGCTGCTGTCATTTGACGTGTCACCAGTAACAATTCTGATACTGATACGGCTAGAGCCGTTTGTTAACACGTAGCTCTAACCTGGACGTGTTTTTGGCATTCGAAATGTCAATCCAATGCAAAGGCGCACCCCTATTACGATCACTGAAGCAACGACTCCAAGATGACCTACATTATGTTGATGTGAACGTTAAACTTCAACAGAAACAAACAAGCATATCACAAATGAGTACATATGTGAATTTTACCAGAGCCCAAAGTAGGTCATTAGCTAGGATATGGTGACCTTGCACAATGCGTAGAATACGTTACCAATACGTAATTTATAAATGTACCATGCAAATAAATGAACAAATGAAATTGAGGATTTAGACAAGAACTGACAAAATTGTGGGCATAAATGTTGAAAAGAAATGAAGTGCTTTCTAAATGGACACATTCAAAGACATTCGGAACATCAATGTCCCTGGTATTGAATGGATAACATAGATTACACATGAAAATTGGCAATTGTTCTTCCCAGGAGATGATTAATATAAGCTTAGCCGCTTACTGTCAGATCCTGTGGCTTCTGAACATTCTTCTTGTACATGTTTGCATGTATGTATGTATTGAACATTATCATTAATAAAATACTGTTTAAACCAATTGTTCTTCCTGTCGTTTCCACAACCAAAGTTCTGTTTGATCATATCGCTGTTACCTCCAAAACTAAACTGCAGCTATTAAACTGCATTTTGGTGCATACTGGAGCTTTATAGTCGTAAAGGGCAATATTCTAAGCACACCACCGTTTGCAAGTATTGTAGTAATGACAGTTCATTAGCTATCGAAACTGTGTGATTGACCTCTGAACACTTGAAATTGATAGCCAGCTATCTTTGCAGTCTGGACATAGAGTAAGCAACATAAATGCACTGGAAAAAACGTGACAGATCACAAGGGTATAGTTATATTATGGTAGTGTACACTACACTGAGAAAAAGTAACGTATATTGCATGGGAAATTTACTTGGACCAGCATTGTTCTGCTTTTAATGCGATTTTAAGATTAAAAATCTTTATAGTCTCAATGAAAAAGAGGGACATATATGTTGATTTAGTGGGAAGAGTTTTGGCTTCCCAGACAACAGATAGGATAATTTTTTTAGCCATTCAGTAATTCAACTGACACTGTCCCCGGGTAGGCTTACATAGACTAAGCCGAAAATAGTTTTTATGCAGGAAAAGCACACAAGCAGTGAACTGACAACTCTTGTTTTGTTAATCAAAACAGTTTACACACTATCAGTAGTCATTGACGATTTAGATAGTGGTAAACTTTGTAATCTATCCACCTTCATAATCTGTTTCATTTTCATAAACTTCATTGACTATCTATCAACTTTGTTTGTTAGTTTGGTACTTTCCTCATCATAAATCATAAGCTAGCACATAGTCACACTGCACTTGTGCGGGAGTTTTGCAGACCTATTATTTTTTATGGTAACAGATGCAACATGTTAGCATTCTGGCCGTTGGGGGCTGATCGTTTGACGGCCCGTAGAATATGTTAACAAAACCGACTTTCAAAAAACACTGTATCAAGAGATTCACAAAATATTTTGAAAAAAAAAGAAGAAAACAAGCAGATCTGAAATTCATTTTCGAGGGATGTTCGAAAAGAATTGCTTATTTCTATATGGAGACTTAAAATTTCAAGAAAGCCCATAAGTGCTCATTTTATGCCCTCGAAGTACTCCCCGTGGCTAGAAATGCAAAGTTTCAGCCGATGTATCCACCTCTTGAGGGCGTCACGGTACGCTGATTAGGGCACAGTAATAGGGTACTAATGAATGGCAGATCCAAGTGCCTGTCGGATCTGGCAATTCCACCCAGCAAGGAATGATATCAATTTCGGAAATAAAAAGAAATCACATATGGCAAGGTCTTGGGAATGCAAGGATGAGGCAAAACAGTCACTTTTTCTTTCTTCAAAAACGCCTTAACTATTGCGGAGGTATGAGCGGTTGCCTTGCCATGTAGACGACCGACATGTTAAAAATCTGACAGTGCGTCGTTTCTGATAATACATTTTCAGTTTCTTCAGTACCGCCCATCGGGGCTTGAAGAAAAACATGGGCTGCATGATGCTTCCACTCAGAGCTGAAACCGACCCGCACACGAGTACTGGTAAACCGCTTAGAGGATCTAAAATAGAAGTAGAGGCAATGATCAGGAATCGATACAATTAACCCACAGCTCCCATCAGAGACACCAGAGGGAAAGAAACACAAACATGAAACAACAAACCCCAACGGTAACACTAACAGCGGAAAGACAAAAGGACAGTTACTTTCCCACAAATTGGCCAAAAGCCTATCCAAAATAAAATAACATGTTTGTTTGTTTGATTTGATGTTTAACGTCCCTGTCAACACTGTAAAGGTCATTTTGGAGACGTTGCTTCCAATTTTGTGGGATTTTTACCCGTCACTGAAATTAAATGACTTCTCAAGCCCTGTCGCCCAATGAAACCAATAGAGTTTATTAGCATGGACGGTCCGCCTCGCACCGCGGTTTCTGGACAGGCTTAGATCCTCTAAGCGGTTAACCAGTACTATTGTGCGGGCCGGATTCAGCTCTGCGTGGAAGCATCATGCAGCCCATATATGTCTTCAAGCCCCTATGGGCGGGGGCTGATAAAATAACATAATCAACACACATCCAAAGACAAACCATAACAAAAATATACCGCGACAGAAGAACCTGCCCGGGCAATGCGTTGCGTGTCGACCCGCCCATGCTTATAAACCCTGTTGGTTTCATTGGGTGGCAGGTCTTGAGCTGCCATTACATCTCAATGTCGGGTAAAAGGCCCATAAAATTGGAAGCAACGTCTCCAAAGTGACCTTTACAGTGTTGATGGGGACGATAAACCTCATATCAAACAAACAAATCAGTGAGTACTACATTTTTTGTGGTACTTTCCGGTGATGCTTTTTGCCCTTTTTCACCGGCACTTTTATTGCGACTCCTTCACCAGGGAAGAAGATTGCGTACAAAACCTATGTACTCAAAGAATGTTTAGCAAATTATTGGGCGTTTGCTGTGTTTAATGGCCCAGATCTTATTGCTAACCTTTCTGACGGGCTCGAAAAAATGGACCTAGGTTTCATCACCTGTGACGACATTGGCAAACTACTTTTTGTCATATTTTGGAAACATTGGAAGCAGCTGTTTGGCCACTTGCCTCTTTTGCCCGTCAGTCAACAGATGTGGCACCCATCTAGCAGAAATCTTTTTGACTTTCAAATGCTTCTCCGTCTTTGGTCGGGCCCCTCGGAGTCTAACTGTTGGTTTTCTTTTGCTCCAGCAATTCTGTTGTTGTATGCTGTCGAGTCCTCAACCTTGTTTCATGTCTGTAGATTTTTGATTTGTATGTCCTCGGAGATGTTACACTGATGAGTTAGGAAGCCTTCATGTGGACTAAACAAAATTAGTGTATACTGCGACAGAGGTAAGGGCGAGGATTATGGCCATGTAAAATCGATTTAAGTCCCCCAGTGGAATTCTTTCCACTGACCGTTCCAAGGCGGTTATTCTGTGGCGGTTTATTTATGTTGTTGTTTGTTACTTACTGTGTGTATCACTAATGTCTTTTCATTTTGGATGGCCATTTGGCCATTTTGTGGGAAAGTAACTGTCCTTATGGCTTTTCTTTGTTTAGGTTTCCATTATGGTCTGCTCGCTTGATGTTTGTGTTTCTTTCCCTTTGGTGTCTTTGATGGGTGGAGTAAGTTAATTGTATCGATTCCTGATCTTTGTTTTACTTCTACTAGTCCGGGATTTGAGACCAGATTTCGAAAAATTTAATGCACCCGAAATTCTTACGCTTTATTTGTGCCGTTTCATTGAGATACAAGCCTAACCTATATGACATGTGGTTATTTAGCAAATCTGTTGGGGAAAAGGGATTGAAAATTCTATGAGTTTACACCCACCCCCATGCGGATAGTATAGTTGGATTAAGTTTAGTTACGTGTAGCTTGCGCTTACAAATGAATGTTGTTTTATTGCATCAGTCAAACTATTTGTCAATACTCGAAGACACCAAAATTCATATGACGTAACAACATCCGGTTCTTACCATAAATTTTGGCCATTGAAATTTGCCCCCACAAATTTGGTATTTTTTTGTTCACTATTTTTGCGCTAAATGATTTTTAGTACTTTTTGAAACAATTTCTTTTTCGTCAGTATGCAGGACGGTTATTTTTGCACGTGCATGTGAAACTTGATCACTGTGTTTCAATCTTGCTATGAACAAGGGACACCGATACCTAAGGACCCCTTTACCGCTTTTTCCTGTTGTGTCACAGATCTTGATAAAAATCCATATTAAAACAAACATAAAATAAATTATTTTACTGGCTGGTCAGAGATGTATCATAACAGGGACCAATAGATATATTTTTGTAAAGTTCCTGATGGTCATTTCCTTCCAGTTTATATTTAGTGAGGGGAATATACATGTACATCAAGCATATTTGTCAGCGGGTGACCTATCAAGTGATTCTCTAAACCGGTGACTTGAATCAATCAACATTTAATGAATACATTGTATATTTCAAGAATCATTATCCAAAGTTTTCGGTTTGTGCTGAAGGCTCCCCAAGAAACATCGACATTATTATATTCTAAACACGTAAATGTTACTGGCCACTACAAGGTCTCTGTTAAGTCGCACGACTAAAAATAAATAGTACCCGAGCTTTAATGTAACGTAAAGCCACCCCTGAAACGTTCTTCTATCTTCCGTTTTCCCAGAGTTGTGGTATAACCTGTAAGCGTGCATCTTAAGATGTCCCCTACACCTACTTACTATCAATTCGTTGGGCAACATGCCTTCGGTAGCCGTATCCCTCTGTTCACCATTAGCTCTTAATTATTCTGTGTCTCCTGTCACAAACTGATTAATCTGGTCTTCATCTCCTTTTTTACTACTTGCTTTTACTGATATTTGTCCAATATATATTGATTGTTTTGGGTTTAAAGGCACGTCAACCCTTGTTGATCATTTTGTGTCCTCTCCGCAGAGAAAGGACGAAAAGCGATAGACGAGATAGTTGAGCAGATGAAAGTGAGGGTCAAAGGTGAAAGTGGAAAAATGGAAAAGCAGAAACAGAAGAAATAACATTATTCCCCTTCTACCCTTACCTACTGCAAGACCAGCAGGTCTTGTCCAGCTGTAAGCCAATATCAGTTGGACTCACTATTGACGCAAGGTACACGTCACCTTTTCCCCACCCAACCGTCCCATATGTCCATACAGATTGGCAAAAAAGGCCTTTTATGACAAGCCATCAGGAGTTATCACGATTTGAAAAAAAGAGTGTAGGCAATGATCAAAAATCTATACAAAATACCTCGCATCTCCCAGTCAAAACACCAAAATGAAAACGTCACGAATGGAAAGCTAGAAGGACAGTTATCTCCCCACATGACCAAACGACTATCCTAAATAAAAAGGCATTAGCAATATATACATCTTAAGGACTAACTTTGAAAAAAAATAAACCACAAAAAAGGACCGCATTGGAACGGGGTACGGGGGTGGGGGTGGCCACTTTAATTGATTTTAGGTGGCTACAATACTCGCCCTTGATTATCTTGGTTAAAACCGATGTTGTTCATTCTGCATGATGGAGTTCTAGCTCATCAGTGCAACGTCTCCGAGAACAGAAAGTCAAATGAATACGGAGATGAAACAATGATGAGGACTCGACAGCATGAAATAGCTAGAATGCTGCAGCAAAGGAAACCAAGCAGTTAGGTTCCGGTTAACCCTACCAGAGACAGAGCTTCAGACACCTTGGCGGAATGCGTTCCTACACACGAAAGGAATTAGGAGGGCGGGTTAATTTACTTGAGGTTGAATAGGGAATAGGGACGATATTTGGCATAATAAATGTTACGATTCCTAAGTAAATCAAGTTTCTTCTCTATATCTTAGTCAAGAAGGGTGGGAACATCGGGTTCAACACAGACTCGACTGACCTTTTCTTCATGTAACTTGGGCACCTCAATTTGCGCATGTTTGCCAAAAGATCGACCAAAACCAGAGTCATTCAATCAGCAAATAAGGTGGAGTATATCAAATCCGCAGCTGGAGAATTAGATGCGGATATTTAAATTAAGTAGAGTATCTTTTTCTGCAGCAAATTAATGGTAAAAACCAAAACAACAAACCTCTAAAACATTTAAGTAAAGTCGTTTCACCAAATACTATATAATAGTTCTTTTTTGTTTGCAGTGAATTTTCGCAGACCTTCAGTCAGAAGGAGGCTGGATTGTACGTCTTTCCTTCACTTATGAAATACTGGACAAAAATCTACCAACCCTTTGAAAAAACACTGAAATAGGGCCGCGCTGTTATCTTCACTGACCATTGTCGTCTTTCAGAGGTACTACTGCTATGGTAACTTCATACCAATCTACCAATGGTCATCAATTAATTGTTTATGAAGGCTGGAAAATGCCGATAAGCAACAAAAGATAACCAAACAAGCGCAATCAGTAAAGCAGAAAACTGTGGCTGTTGTATCATGACAATGCCAATTAAATATGGTTTTCGCTTGCCATCAAGCTTAAGCGACTTTCAATAAATGCCCTGAACACAAAGTTGTCAACAATTAAGCGGCCCATGGGAAACTACGCTCACCATGCAGAGCTCAAATGGGCATAAATCTATGGAACAGTATTTAGGTAAAAACTCAATTATGCAATGTGCAATCACAACATGAATTGCTGAAGCCGCACTTTGAATTATGAACCTTTCCATATCTAACTACTTTATTCGAATATGCAACATGCGCAGTCTTATTTGAGACTTTTTTATTTAAATATGCCATTTGAACGACCTATTTTGCATTATTCAGTTTCGATTTTGCTGTGGTTAGACGGGGTACCAGTCATTGAAGTGCCGGTAACACTCGATAATGTCCGTGGATTTGCCGTTTTTCCCGATGGCAAGCGTCCGTATGAGAAGATCGCATTCGTTTTCCAGGGGCCAAATTCAAGCAAGTAGCGATAAATTTAAACCATCTATAATAATTCGGCTATTTACAACAATGTGTGCACATTTGCATCATTAAAACATTTAACAGCGCGGTTCCTTATTTATATATTTATGAGAGGCAGGACTTTTATTAAAAAGTTAATACTTGTGTAAGGGGAAAATACTCTACCTCTGAATTATTTACTAGAGGGCTAGTGTGTGTTGCATGCGTGGATTTGAAAAGAACAGTTATTGTTAAAATTGATTAATTTATACAATGTTTATTTGAAATAAAGGCACTGCCTTTTGAGCAAACACACTCATTTACAACACTTAAGTTTTAAAACACTGAACTTCTTTAGTTAATTAAAAACATACCGATATTGCTAGATTGGTAGCTCAGTGGTTAGTGCACTTTCCTCTGATTTTAGAGGCATCCGGTTCGATTCACAGCAGCGACAATAAAGTTTGGTGTCTAAATATGTTCCATTGGCATCAGTTGTAGGGATGAATGCCACAAAGTGCAGGGAGAATCATCCCGTATGCAGGTTAAAGAGCGTTATGGTAATTTCATGATTATCGCCCGGGCGTTCGTCCTGCAAATCGAGTGTATGTACACCTGCGAGTAATGGTCAAATTGGACCTATCGCAATAATACTAGATAGATAGATAGTCACGCTAGCAAGTCCTTGGTTAACCGCCTATATACAGATGCAGATGGTACTTATGTGGGGTACTTAACATTTCTTATATCTACTCCTTAGCAAGATTAGAGGAGTCACTGACACCATTCTCCTATGGTGTTTTCAGTATTTTGCCAGTACTTTCTATGCGTTCCCCAACTGAGATCATTTGCATCTTGTCTGGCAGACCAAAAGTACAGATGTCAAAATAGGCAGTCGTGCAAAAGCCAGCATACTGTTGCGCACTCGTGCTTTGCGCTCGTATTCTAGTTCAACTTATTGCTAACAATGCACTGTTTCTACTGAGGGTTGTTGTACCCCTCGTGCTTTGCACTCAGAGACCAGATTAGTGATTTACTGAACATACACTATGTCACCTGGATGTTATAATACTCTCGTGCTTAGCGCTCGAAGTCTGATCCAGCTAATTACTGACGATGTACTGTATCGGCCGGTGGTTGTAGTACACTCGCGCTTTGCACTCACGAACCAGATCAATCTATTATTGGGCATACACTATGTCAGATGGAGGCTATAATGCTCTCGTGCTTAGCGCTCGAAGTCTAGTCCAGCTTATTACTGATGATGTACTGCATCGGTCGGTGGTTGTAGTACACTCGTGCTTTGCACTCACGAACCAGATCAATCTATTATTGGGCATAGACTATGTCACATGGAGGTTATAATACCCTCGTGCTAAGCGCTCATAGTTGTTACGCTCTGCCACTGCACTACCCGCAGTTCACCAAGCTAACCTCTTAGTTTCCCTTTTACAACATACAAGCAGTGCAGGGAGCCAAGCGCCACAAAGGTTAAATAAAATGGACTTCAACTAAAAGCGTTGCAATTAATAAAAGGAAAGAAAAGAAGACCAAAATCCATCAGTAGTTTGCACCCATTTTAATTTGTTTATAGACTTCAGTGTTTATAGCACTTTGATTATTTATGCAAACTTAACAAAGAAACTCGACAAAATATAACGATGTATTAAAACATGAATATTAACTGAAATGGTAGCATGGGACTTGGTAAATGAGTTATGTACAAATAAAAAAATGACAATGATATCTATATTAGGCCTAGAAGCAATGATCACTTGCACCCATAGCTGTGTACGTCAACCAACAGTGTCAAATTAAGTTTACTGTGACCAAAAATGAATCATGAAATATGATTTACGATGTACGAAATTAGGAATCACCACAAGTGCTGTAAAAATGCATACTGCACTCTCAAAAATGCACCAGTATGTTGTATATTTGTTTCCCTACCCCTTTATATTAAATTAAAATAACACGAACTTAATCTAAAGAACCTAGAATAAAAAATATCGAGAGACACTAATTCAGCGTCTTCCCCACCTAAAAGCTTAAATTCGAAGTCCTCGAATCCTACAGTCCTACAATGTAGGTTCCTGCAAGAATCGAGCGTAAAATCATACATTCCTACAATATTTGCTTGTAAAAGTCTACAATCCTACAAGGAAAATTTGTAGGATCACGTGACCCTACAACGTCTCCGTGTAGGATGACAACAACAACTAACGGTTAACGTCAATGGCGGCCGATAAACAGATAGAAAATCGCCGGGTAGTTGCAAAGAATCAGCGATAACTTGGCAAAACTGAATGGAATGTATGATGAAAAGTATGCGAAACGATAGAGAAATGAATTCCCTATACGGTCCTTACAATAATATAGGAGCAATAAATTGGGTTCTTGATTGCTTTTGATGAAAAGCTAGAATTTCGATTTTGACAGTTCGTCGATTCAACAGAGCGTCTGCTACACAGCCTCGCTTTCGCTCAATAATGCACTTACACACAGTAAAACAATACACAACAACATGTTGACATATATCGGTGTAATAGTCGGGACAGTTTATGATAAAATGTGCGTTAAAACAAATGAACCAAGGCGAATCATTACAAGAAACAGGTAAGTAAACATCTCTAGTTTTGATTGTCTAATAGGCTTAGAATGACAAGCAAATTAAACGCTAAAATCGCACATAAAATGTCCCGGCGGAAAACACATCCACATGAGATTCGTTGCAAACAGTGTTCGGCCAGTCGCCAGCTGGCTCATTACATTACCCCCCTCTCAGCTCGTTAAAGTTCCAACTAACGAGCTAAGAAGGACTTAATGGAACACTATAGAAATAGATCAATTGGAATGATTGAGAATCTCATGAGGAATAAGGTGGATAAAGTCTTATGAATATCATGATATTATATAAATTATGGTGTCAGAAGTGGGATTATAAGACAGAGGTGACCGTCTTGTAAAATGATAATATCTGATTATTATCTTCATAGCTTCTGAAGCAATACAATGATTGAAATCTTAGACTTTACCAGACATTGACAAATGGAACTTAACAGTTAATATGCAACAAGAAATACACTTTAAATGAACTGGTGATCGTGAGTTATGCTTTAAAATCTTTAACTGATGATTACAATAAAATCTCCCTTAGAAGAAATTGCTCTAGTACTACATTTAACAGTGTCACATTAAAATTGCATTTACGAATAAATTGACACCAGCTATACCTTGTAAGCGCATGAATACCTGGATAGATTCTGAACATGGGTAAATATAGAAGATCACAAACTTAGTGCAAATGGAGTAGATGAAACTTTGAAGTGATGATTTGTAACTTCCTGTAAGAAATGAAATGGCAAAGCCTAATCTCTGACAGGATTAATCAATTACAGACTTACTAACTTTTAGGTGAACCCAATTGCATATGTGAACATGAACAGTAGTGATATCTTAAAACAAGTGGAAGTTGTCTATTAATGTGCACAGCAAGAATACTAAAGATCTTTACACGTGACAAATAATAAGATTTCTGCATAGCAAGACTGGCGAACATACTGAGCTTAAGAGTTGTATGTAAAAGGATTGCTTTCCAGCCAAGCCATACATATAAACTACAATAGTGACTTTCATCCACTAAAACATTTTCAAAGTCTGAAAGAAGAAATTGGTGACATGCACCCGAGCACGTTGCTCAGGTCCAAGCCACCATTTTAGTCTATCTCTTCTACAGAAAATCAATAAATTCATATCTTTGCGAACAAAGAAAACTAAGGCATGAATCAAATATCACAGATAAGAAAACAACTAACAAATTAGCGCTCTTTTACTCGCAGTAAGTGCTCACTGCGAATACAAGAGGCTAACGATCAGGCAAATAAATTATAAGTCGCTAAAATTTCTTTGTTCACATTTTAGTTGTACAAACAATATTAAATACATACAATCTTATCACTCTTTTACCCAAACACACTCACATTTACAGATCTAGATATTCACTGTGGTATGATCTCTCTCTCTCTCTCTCTCTCTCTCTCTCTCTCTCTCTCTCTCTACTTTAAAATGTCCCTATGCTACCTTAGTTTATTTTTAAAGTTCCTATTTAATATTAGTTAAACTGTTTGATATTTTTATAAGTTCTGTATATAATCTGTCATCTCTCATCTTCACCAGTGCCGTCCTTTGAAATCAGTCTTCTTGTTCTTGCCCTCGCGGAGTGGTGTCTTGCCATTCATATTCTCCTTGTCCTTCGACTTGCACTCCTTCTCTCTGTTCAGTTTCTCTTTCTGTTTAACTGTTATAGTTTCTGTTCTCTCTGATCTTCTTCGTTCTTCACGTTCTCTTCTTTCAATGTCTTTCTTCCATTCGTCTCGTCTTCTTTCATCTTCTCTCCATCTGGAAATGTCTCTTCTTCTCTCGTCTTCTCTCCTCCGCTCAAAATCTAGCCTCTTCTCTTCTCTCTGCTGCTCTCCTTTCTCGTGTTCTTCTAATGCTGTCTTATGACGAGACAACACATCTATCAGCTTGCTCATCACGACCGTGTTCTCTGTGACTTTCTCTCTCATCTTCTTTACTTCTTCTGCATTCTTCTCCATCGCTTTCCTAAAGATGTCTACTACATTCACCAGAGTTCTTTCACTCAGCTCAGCCACGTCAACTGGAAGTTTTGTGGTTTTTTCTTCTGTCTTTCTTTTCTTGTTAGGAGTGCCTGCTTCTGGCCTCAGACGCCGCTTTAGTGGTGATGACAGTGTCATATCTTCCTCTTGTAGTATCTCACCCAACACATTTTCTTCTCTAGACTCCTCTCTGTCTTCTTTTTCAAGCTGACCGTCATTGTTCCTTACGTACATTGATCGCAGCTTACATACAGGCGTCGGGACATACACTGGCACATATTCGTCCAAGTTATTTGTGATCACTATTTTCCGTTCGTCTCCCGTCTTCTTTACATCACTGTCTATTTTTGTCTTTTCTTCTACGGCGATACTCGTTGATGGTTCTTCCTGTTTAGCGTCTTCTTCCTTCTCTTTATCTGTACTAATTACTGTAGGTTTATTGAATTTCATAGGGCTCTCTCCTACTTTCACCACTCTAAGATCTAGTGGTTGATCAGTCTCTAGATGATTTTCCTCATCTGTCTTATGCTTTTGATTTTCACCACTGGCTTGCTTTGGAAAAATTTTAATGGTACAGTCCTCTCTCTCAATCGGGTTAAGCGGGTGGAAAACGTTTGGTGTCTGAACTCGTATGTGAACACACTTCGTCTGAACTTCATGCGCTGGAGTTTGAACTTGTTGAGGAACACTCTTTGATTGGATTTCTTGAGCTGGTTCTGCATGTACGTCTACACTGGTCTGTTCAGTTATATCAGCTTGCTCATTTATGTTGTTGTTTACTGTTGAAGAAGTAGGTATCTCCTTAATCGGTACTTTCTCTCTTTCCTGATGAATGCCAGCATTCTGACTTGCAACGGCTGTTGGTTCATCATCAGCGTCTGGAACATCTTCTATCTCTACTCTTCCATCATCTTTAGTTGAACTAGCGTCACTAAGCACTGATGACCTGTCTTCTGAGCTGGCTTTGCTGGCACCACATATATCTTTTGCTGCTGTAACATTGGAACTTGCTTCACTGACCACTGATTCTTCTTCTATGCTAATACCACGCATAACTTCAGCTGCTGAAACATGTGAAGTTGGCGATTCCGTCACTTTTTCGAGGGTCGTCAGTGCAGTGGCCACTTCCTGGCTGGATAAACTTGGTAAACCTGCCGCCAAACTCGCATGATATGAAGCCATCATCAGTTGTTGGTTGTTTATTATACTGGTCAGGACCTGTGACAAATGTGAAGATGCACCTTGGCTTTCAGCTAGTATGTTAGTCGCTAGATCCACACCACTAGTCTGAGATAATGACCCTGGAGACTGTTGTACCACAGGGGGCTGCGCCGATTCTACACTCTGGTAAGACCCTCCGTTGTTTGTTGGCATTACAGAAGTCTGCACCGGCACCGTTTGAAAGGTTGTTAGACCCTCTGTCTGTTGATCTGTCACCTGCACTTCTGTTGCCTCCACCTGTCTTGGCGTTACAGTTCCTTGACCATCCTGTCTTATCCCTAGAAAATGTCTAAGACTTGCTTCTGATGTCAACGGAGCATAGTCTAGCGGTCCTATGACATGTGGTTGCGCGTTCTTGATCAGATACTGGCTATGGTCTGTAACTTGGCCCTGAATAGCCAACTCCATGTGCCTCTTGTACTTGGTCACGTGGTTCACCAACTGGTCTTGTCTTTGACACCGAAACCAGCACAACTTGCAATAAAAGGGGACTTCCTCCAGAGCCAGATGGTACTTCATGATGTGGTCTTCCACGCGGCACTTGATGTCTACCCATCTCTTCTGTGAGTTGTTGTGGCAGTGTAGGCATTGCCAAGCTTTACCCCTCTTTTTCGCTCTCTCTACTTTGCCTTGATCTTCAAACATCGACATCTCTTGCTCCATCTTTGCCTAAAATTAAAATCTCTAATTTAGTTAAAATGCCTTAGTAAGCATGCACAGCTAGAGCAAGTGATCACTGGTGTTTTACCTAGATCCTCCAGGTGATAGGCATTAAAGAATAAACAAAACCTTTGACTATTTACATCTTTATTTTCTCAAGCGAACATCATAACATTTCGTCACTATAGAAACAGGTGGATAGTCACTATCTCTCTTATTCCTGCCAAATAACTTTCCTTCACACATCTTTTCCTTCACAATCTTTAACTGCTCTCTTCACTAGCCTGTCGCTTTACCCAATATAATCTCCGAACTGCATTACTTTATGCCTTTATAATCCGAACTTCATCTTTCTCTTCTAATCCACTTTACCCATCAGCTTACTCATAGATAACCACCGACCTGAGATAGCCTATCCCACCTCTTCTTTTGCCTATCCTCCATGTACCCGACTGTTTGTAACTTTCCTTGCGCTACTCACATTCTAAATCTCGCCATTAAGTTTCTCCACTTGCTCTTCTTGCTGGATCCACTGGGCCATACTGTCACTAGCACGAGTTTACCGGCGGCATAACTGTATTAAAAAATCTTATTTACTAAAAAAAAATAACAAACAAACACACTTAAATTTAACACACACACTTGTTATTTACACTCCCTGATGACTTTTTTTGTGGTGTTCTTGAAAGCACTATGGCTTTTCCTTCAGCAGCTTGTTTCTGGCTTTAAAAACCCACTTTGGAGGATGGTCTCCTTCATAGGGTTTCAACTTGTCATGGTGTACTATCTGTTCTTTTCCATTCTGGTCTAATTGAATAAGAAAGTCTACTTCTGTAATCTTTCGCTTTACTAGAAAAGGACCATGATAAGCTTGCTTTAATTTTGGAGCTTCACCTATCTTCCGGGCTTCTAGCAAGTACCACACCAGATGACCTTTCTCATACTTGTTGACTGCTGTTTTGACATCATAGTTGCTTTTACTTCTTTTCGCTGAAGTTGCTAAGTTGGCAATGGCGTGTGCATGCTGCATTCGCGATCTTAGAATATCGACGTAATCACCATATGAAGTAACTTCGTCCTCCTGTGAAGAGCAAGTACTCCCAAAAAGAAGCTCAGCTGGTAACCTAACCTCTCTACCCATGGTTAAAAGGTTTGGGGTCATCTTAGTTGTCTCATGGGGTGTTGCCCTGTATGCACCTGCCAGGCACCCCAGGTGCAGATCCCACTCGTTTTGTTCATCGCACAGATATGCTCTTATCATCCTCAGGAGTGTCCTGTTGAACCTTTCGGATTGTCCATTGCCTTTCGGGTTTCTTACGCTCGTCCTGGTCTTCCGAATTTCTAACATCCGGCATAACTCCTTGAAGATTTTGCTTTCATATGTTCTACCCTGGTCGCTGTGAATCGACAGAGGACAGCCCCAACGCGCGACATACTCATTCAAAATTTTTGTAGCACAAACCTCTGCAGTCATATCAGGTACTGGGATGATTTCCACATACTTGGAAAAGTGATCTGTCAGTAACAAAATGTACCGATTTCCGCGCGGTGTTACCGGAAATGGCCCTAAATAATCTGTTGCCAGACAATCGCCAGGAGCACCTGTTGCCAATGAGCCTAGAGCAGCTCTAGGGGTCTTTACTGGCTTCTTGTCCGCTTGACAGTTATCGCATTTACGGATATGCCCATTGACGTCTTCTTTCAGAGCATACCAGTAGAATTTCTGCATGATTTTTTGTTTTGTTTTCTTGCAACCTAGGTGTCCTGATAAAAGAGAGGCGTGCATCTGATACATGACATCTCTTTTCAATGCCGAAGGCACCAAGAGCTGTGTATGGTCACCTGTACCGTCTCTTTTTAAGAATTGCTTATACAATATGCCATCTCTTACCTCTAGCGCATCCCAAATGACCCAGTAATGCCTGCACGCAGGACTTTTGGTCACCATGTCTTTACTAGTTGGCTTAGACCCAGATACCTTTGCCCGAACAATAGGACCTATGTCTGGATCATCGTTCTGGTATTTACGAAGCTCATCTGTCGTTAGTTTTGCAATTGTTGTGACGGGCATGTTGCAGTCTATTTCTCGAGTCCTTTTCTTACCTGTTTCTGCGGATGTACCAGGGGCTGCTTCGTCCTGTGTAACAATTCTTACCTGTTCATGGCTACCTAAGCATTCTTCTGCCATGTTCTTACTCTCTTCTGTGGCTTTCATTAAAGCTGAGTCTTTCAGCAGATTTTCATGCAGCATGTCTTGTGCCCTCTTAAAGCATTTCTTACAAGGGCCGCATTTTAGTGGCTCGCTGGTGTCTTGGTTGGGACAGTCACACTCTCTAGGATTCTCACATCGTGACAAAGCGTCGCAATGCGCCTGTTTTCGCCCAGGTCTGTACTCAATTGAAAAGTCATAATGACTTAGAATCTCAATCCACCTAGCGATCTTTCCACGGGGTTCTTTGAGTTTGAAGAGCCATATAAGCGCCTGGTGGTCTGTCCGAACTAGAAATTTTCTACCTAGCAAATATTGTCTGAAATACTCTATAAAGAATCTTACCGCTAATAGTTCCTTCTCTGTAATGCAATAGTTGCGTTCGGCTCGATTTAATGATCTACTGGCAAATGCTATGACTCTTTCTCTTTCCCCTTGTACTTGATGGAGAACACCTCCTAGACCTATATCTGACGCGTCGACATCTAAGACAAATTCACCAGCATCATTCAGAGGGTACCCCATCACTTCTGAGCTTATCAACGCCTTCTTGACCATCTCGAATGACTTGTCACAGGCTGCATCCCATACAAACTTCTTACCTTTCTTTGTAAGTTCTACCATAGGCCTTACCATCGATGCAAAGTCTTTGACAAACCGTCTGTAGTATGACCCAAGAGCCACAAATTGACGGATTTGCTTTGCTGTTTTTGGCTTAGGCCACTCTACCACCTTCGAAATGTTTGTAGGGTTAGGCTTTACTCCCTCACTGGAAACCACGTGACCTAGAAAAACCACTGATGTTTGAAACATGTCACTTTTGTCCGGTTTAAGTTTCAGTCCTGCCTTTCTAATTCTATCCAGTACTTCCTCGACCCTGAAAATATGCTCATCAAAGTTTTTCCCATACACAACGATATCATCGATATAAATCAGACATGTGACCCATTGTAGCCCCTGCAAAGCTAGCTCCATGGTCCTCTGAAACGTACTAGCCGAGCTGTTCAAACCGAAAGGCATGCGTAGCATATCAAAATGGCCATATTTGCAAACGAACGCACTCTTGGGTATGTCTTCTGTCTTCAATGGAATTTGGTAGTAGCCACTAGTTAAATCAAATGTACTAAACCATTTCGACCCTGCTACCGCATCTAAGCAGTCCTGGACTCTGGGAAGAGGAAACCCGTCTGGTTTAACTAGTTCGTTAACTTTCCTGTAGTCTACACAGAGTCGTACGCCTCCATTTTTCTTTTTAACTAGACAGATTGGACTTGCCCATGGAGATACACTCTCCCGAATGACTCCCTTAGCCTTCATATCCTCGATGGCTTCTTTCTCCTTGTCAGCATAGGCCAGGGGAACACGTCGTGGAGGCAATCTTATAGGACCCTTACCTTCTGTTTTAATTGCATGCTCTGTCAGGTGCGTCACGCCTATGTCCCATTCATTACGTGAAAATGTGTCTTGGTGGTTACAGAGCAGATTAGCAACTCTTTGTTTCTCATCTTTGGTAAGGCTGACTGTCGACCTATCGTACAGATCTTTGAGATGTTCAGGAACACTCTTTAATTGACCTTCCTTGACATTTCTTGCTATACCTGATGATTGGGGGTTTACATAAAATTCCTCTTTCATAGCTTCAATGTCTATACGCCTTACCTTGTAAAAATTGTTTTCTTCCTTTTCACTTTCCTGTTGAAATAGCACGTGTGGGTCTCCCGCTATTGGCTCTGCCTTACCTACCTCGGCATCCTGCTTAATTGAGACAGATGTTGGAAATGGGTTCAACACCCTTACTTTACATGTACAGCCTTCATTGATGTCGACATATGTAGGCGCCATCTTGAGTGGATATGCCTCTTGGAAATGTTCAGTCGCTTCTATTAGACACTTACTCTCGCAAGAGAAGTCGTCACTGTCATCCCTTTCTACGTACACATCTATCACCGTTTCTGCTTGAGGGGGTATTACAAAGTGGTCTGCTGACGTGACCCTACGCACCTTGCTCTTCATACCCACCTGTATTATTGGAACCTCTTTGTTATCTACTACTAGCACCCCTTTACTAAGAAGTAGATCAGCAGGCCCTCCTTTACCATTTTGGAGTACGTCAATACCAAGGAGTCCATCATCGTCTATTTCTGCAACTATAGCTTCCACTTCTGTGTCTGCTCCGCCAAGTGTTAAAGAGAACTTACCTTTACCTAACTCGTTTATTAGAGTCCCGCTGGGACCTAGCAGTTTGTAAGATTTCACGAGACTTGGTCTGTCAGTCAACTTCATTTGTTCATATATTCTCTTAGAAATTATGGTCTTTGATGCCCCAGTATCTGCTGTAAATAGAATTGGATACCCTTGTACTGAGCCTCTTATATATATACCATCTGGTAGTTTTCTTGTAGTTTTAATTGATTTCAAAACTTCCTTACCTTTATCATCCATTTTCTGGCCTTTTTGATCAAAACAGGCTTCCCTGTGGCCGCCAGAGAAAGCCTGTACTAGTTTAAATTCTGGTCTTCTCCACTATCTCTTTGTGGCTTCCGTCCAGCACTACGGTTTGGAAAGGTTTGTCCTTGTGGTCTGTTACCCTTGTATTTATCACTTCGTTGTGGGCAATCTCTGATGACATGGCCCATTTGCGAGCATCCGTAACACACAATATTTCTGCCACGAAATGGCTTCTGTTCTTGCTGTTGAGCGGGTGCTGTATTGCTAGATTTAACAATCTCCTGCATTTGATTCATAAGAGATGACATCATATCTTTTGCTTCTGTTAAAACTTTTAAAGATTCTTTCTCAGTATCACTCTTAAGGTTACCTGAATCTCTCTTGTGATCCATTCTTTCCAATTTCTTTTTCTGAGACGTGTCGTTCTTTGCAGGTAGTCTGCAGACCCTATCAAGTTCTTCACTTTCATCCTGTGATTCTTCACTTGCTGACCCATCCTCTTCTTGCTTTGCTCTTCTCGCATACCTTTTAAATTTTCTATCTGAAGAGCCATCTGCAGATCCTCTGTGTTTCGTCTGTATAAAATTTACAGCATGGTAGACCGCTTCGTCGATGTCTTCCGGTTCTTTATTGTATTCAATTTCAAAACGTGCGTCGCTATCTCTGAGCCCGTCCAAAAATCGCCGGACAAGATCTTCTTGTCTTGTGTTTTCGTCGCGGAAACTATACGCTTTTGCATACAGACGTTTCAATTCAGCCGCAAATTCTCCAGCCGTTTCCCCTGGCTTCTGAGTTCTTTGGCTGAATTTTGCCGCAAACGTTTTCTTGGTTTCAACAACCCGGAACCGGCTATTTAATTCTTTGATCAAGTCTTCATAGTGAGAAAGGGTGTGACCGGGAAGTTGAGTAAATACAAACTCACCTGCCTTACCCTGTAATTTTGGCAGCAGGTTGTCAAGTTTTGTCTCATTAGACCACTGTCTTCTGTTTGCAATGGCCTCAAACCTACTCACCCATACTTTCCACTCTTCCTTTCCATTGAAAGGGGGAAGTTTAATTTCATTAAAACCAACATGTGTTTGATATCTGTCATCTCTCGCCCGTAAATCTCTGTTTTGCATGCGGGGATTCTCATGCGTTCTAAACCGCACGTGGCGAGAAGCATAGTCATTTTCAAGCCCACAGCCATATGTGGAATTAGACCGGTATATATTACCACTGTAGTCATAATCTGGTCTGTCTGTTCTTTGATAATTATCAGCTCATCTGGCGTCATGATTCTGGCTGGTACTACTTCTGTAGTTCTCATCACTCTGTATTACAGCATGCGTACTCCTATCAGTGTCTGTCCTAATTCTCTCAAAAAGCCTACCATCATTGACCTGGTCGCCAGCTGCCCTATCCGCTGTAGGCTGGGTACTTTGCTCTCGTACATTGTACTCGGAAGATGACTCCATATCCCCATTTTGTATACTACTTACACAGTTATTCTGGCTGACGTTCTGGGTCTTCCTTGTTAACTCTTGTAGGAGAGACAAAACGTTCGTCAGGGTTCCAGAAATGGTCCCTTGCTTTTCTTCCATACTTACTTGTTGTTGTTGTAGGCCTATCTGTTGCTGTTGCATGCTAGCTAGAGCGTCACTAAGACCTGCTATAGTGTTTCTAATGTTTGCTTCTGCATACCTTGCCACTTGTGGGCCATAGCTACTGTTAAGCATGTGTAATGACTGTGCACCTATGGACTGCATGGGCTGTCGGGGTGGATCGTATGAGCAAAGGGGTGTAGTTTGAGGTATATTTCTGTTCACACATGGGTTAGGGAGCTCACTTTCAGGTTGGTTATGTGCAGCTTCATGCAACTGCATCAGTGATGTGGCAGCTGCCGCTTGATCGGTATTTGCACGATTCATTAACTGGGATGAAATAGATTCTTTTTGATGCCTTCGTTCTGATTGCCTTTCTGGCCCTTTGAAATTAAAAATCACTTCTGTCTCGGTCTCAGAATCATTATTTTCTACTGTACTGCAGGTAGCATTTTCTCTACTGGCCTGTTTTCCTTCCATATTGCTGTGTTCGTATCACTGGACCTGTTGGTACTTTAACAGATCCCACCGCTGCTGCACCACTTTAGTTGTTGCGCACTCGTGCTTTGCGCTCGTATTCTAGTTCAACTTATTGCTAACAATGCACTGTTTCTACTGATGGTTGTTGTACCCCTCGTGCTTTGCACTCAGAGACCAGATTAGTGATTTACTGAACATACACTATGTCACCTGGATGTTATAATACTCTCGTGCTTAGCGCTCGAAGTCTGATCCAGCTAATTACTGACGATGTACTGTATCGGCCGGTGGTTGTAGTACACTCGCGCTTTGCACTCACGAACCAGATCAATCTATTATTGGGCATACACTATGTCAGATGGAGGCTATAATGCTCTCGTGCTTAGCGCTCGAAGTCTAGTCCAGCTTATTACTGATGATGTACTGCATCGGTCGGTGGTTGTAGTACACTCGTGCTTTGCACTCACGAACCAGATCAATCTATTATTGGGCATAGACTATGTCACATGGAGATTATAATACCCTCGTGCTAAGCGCTCATAGTTGTTACGCTCTGCCACTGCACTACCCGCAGTTCACCAAGCTAACCTCTTAGTTTCCCTTTTATAACATACAAGCAGTGCAGGGAGCCAAGCGCCACAAAGGTTAAATAAAATGGACTTCAACTAAAATCGTTGCAATTAATAAAAGGAAAGAAAAGAAGACCAAAATCCATCAGTAGTTTGCACCCATTTTAATTTGTTTATAGACTTCAGTGTTTATAGCACTTTGATTATTTATGCAAACTTAACAAAGAAACTCGACAAAATATAACGATGTATTAAAACATGAATATTAACTGAAATGGTAGCATGGGACTTGGTAAATGAGTTATGTACAAATAAAAAAATGACAATGATATCTATATTAGGCCTAGAAGCAATGATCACTTGCACCCATAGCTGTGTACGTCAACCAACAGTGTCAAATTAAGTTTACTGTGACCAAAAATGAATCATGAAATATGATTTACGATGTACGAAATTAGGAATCACCACAAGTGCTGTAAAAATGCATACTGCACTCTCAAAAATGCACCAGTATGTTGTATATTTGTTTCCCTACCCCTTTATATTAAATTAAAATAACACGAACTTAATCTAAAGAACCTAGAATAAAAAATATCGAGAGACACTAATTCAGCGTCTTCCCCACCTAAAAGCTTAAATTCGAAGTCCTCGAATCCTACAGTCCTACAATGTAGGTTCCTGCAAGAATCGAGCGTAAAATCATACATTCCTACAATATTTGCTTGTAAAAGTCTACAATCCTACAAGGAAAATTTGTAGGATCACGTGACCCTACAACGTCTCCGTGTAGGATGACAACAACAACTAACGGTTAACGTCAATGGCGGCCGATAAACAGATAGAAAATCGCCGGGTAGTTGCAAAGAATCAGCGATAACTTGGCAAAACTGAATGGAATGTATGATGAAAAGTATGCGAAACGATAGAGAAATGAATTCCCTATACGGTCCTTACAATAATATAGGAGCAATAAATTGGGTTCTTGATTGCTTTTGATGAAAAGCTAGAATTTCGATTTTGACAGTTCGTCGATTCAACAGAGCGTCTGCTACACAGCCTCGCTTTCGCTCAATAATGCACTTACACACAGTAAAACAATACACAACAACATGTTGACATATATCGGTGTAATAGTCGGGACAGTTTATGATAAAATGTGCGTTAAAACAAATGAACCAAGGCGAATCATTACAAGAAACAGGTAAGTAAACATCTCTAGTTTTGATTGTCTAATAGGCTTAGAATGACAAGCAAATTAAACGCTAAACTCGCACATAAAATGTCCCGGCGGAAAACACATCCACATGAGATTCGTTGCAAACAGTGTTCGGCCAGTCGCCAGCTGGCTCATTACAATACTTTGACCAAAGTCCAGACCAGACCTTGCAGCAGGAATAGATGAATGTCAACAGATAGACACCGCAGCTCTGGACAAAGTTCCACATAAATGGCTTGAGTACTGTCAAGCTCAGAAATTCCAGCAAGCAACCACTTACAGTGGATCCAGAGCTTTCTTACCAACAGGGGCTAAACCAGACCTGATCAAGGCCAGTTTTGTGGAATTTTGTAAATAATTGAGGGTCACTGATGAGGCCTAAATGGCCGAAACTAGCTAGTTTGGCCCAGAAAACATGCACACTCCATATTTTTCCGTTTTATGTTGTATTCCTTGCTTCCAAAAGACAATCCCTTTCTAGAACATATTGAGCGTCACTACAGCTGTTGTCTGGGAATGTGTGGCGGCCGTAAAAAATCTCCCTGCCCTACATCATAGTGTAGTTTATAATTCTCTTGTCCTTTGGGATCATTGATTCCATTGTAGAATTTTGAAAATATTTGAGGGTCACTGCTGAGGCCTAAATGTCCGAAACTAGCTAGTCTGGCCCAGAAAACATGTACACTCCATATTTTCCCGTTCTGTGTTGTATTCCTTGCTTCCAAGGGATAACCCTTTCTAGAACATATTTAAGGACAAACTTCCACAGAGTATTATCACACCAGGGATCATTGAGGGCTCCAAGAGGGATCGTGCAAGTCTTCCCTAAACTATATTAAAACTGTCTTTCAAAGTTTTTAATTTGTTCTGTTGTGAGGCAAAGGTGTCGCTTGCATCACTGGGGTGTCCAACTGATATTGACTTACATTCTGGCAAGGCCTGCTGTCCTTGCAGCAGGTAGGGTAGAGGTTAGGGCGTTGTTACTTACGTTTCTACACTTTATTCATTGTCCCCCTTCTGTCCTGTGCCTCCCTCTCTTTTCCTCTACTACCACGTCTATCTCTTTTGTCCCTTTCTCTGAGAAACGACAGAAAATGACCTTATTAATAGTTTGAGCTTCACCGCCGCTTTGCACATACCATTAATATGATGATACTCCAATGTTTGTCCTGTGCGCACTTCATAGGAAGAAAAGTAGATAGGGTAACTCAGTTAGTTTGCAGCATGGATACTTTAAAGTATTCTGAAGCACTAGCGCTATGCTATTGGATTTGGGGCTCATCATCGCTTTGTAAATCTTGGGAAGGTAGACATCAGCAGGTAGCCAGATAGCTCATTGTGTCTCTTACTATTCCCAGAACTTTATTGTATACCCGGAGTAAATTTGGGAAAAGTTTTAAATGCTTGTCCAGGTGAGAAGCGCTTTCCACCCTACCGAGAAGTTCCGGTAAATCCTTCGGTAAATCTCCGGTAAATCGTTGGTCCAAGCGCGGTGCTGTGTTTTACCGGCTAATACGTGACGTAGTTTCGAACATTTCCCCCTGTCAAACTTCAGCGTTTGATGCAACAGTCTTTGAAAAGAACTTTTTAAAATTATTTCGACGTTTTTTGTGTTTCTGTTGTAATGGAACTTGACTCTTTGTTTTGGTTTTGAGAAGCAGTTTTGGACGTGAATACAATTCTCATGAACTCTGTAAAGATGGCGGATTATCGCGAGAAATTGAACGAGATTCCAGGCGAGATTTGGGTGCCTAAGTATGTTGTTCCAGACTCTCTACAGTAAAGCAAACACTTCGTGAGTTTGCTATAAATCTGATCGTTCTGACGTGTTACTTATAAAGCTATAAGTTACTAATTCCAACCTCACTCAACACTCAAATGTTTGGATATATTCATTATAGTAGTTGTTTGGATATGTTCATTCTGAATAATCTGTCCTTGTGGTTCCCTATCATCGAGAATAGTCGTCTAAGATCCATGTCCATGATAATGGCTAATAATTTTTTAGTGTAATTGAGTTCTATATACTCCATGTTCATTAAAACAGTAGTTTCTAATTTGTCAGGCCCATCCCATGTCACCACACTCTTGAAAACGATCCTGGGGATCACAATGACAGCCGTCCTGTCCTGTTCAGACATCCGTCTTTCTGACTAACTTGACCGAGAAACAAATTCTTTTCTACATAAGTTAGACTGGGCCGCAGGATAGATGTCATTTCATCCAACAGAATCACAACGCGAAAATATGAGGTGGTCAGTCCGTCCGTCACCTCTTCAGCCACCAAAACCTTGCTGAACCGGTGTCTTAACAAGCCCGATCAGTCTGGCCTACTACATATTTTATTCAAGTTCTACAAGTACCGTTTTGGCAAATGGAGTGGCTGAATGCAAACCATTTTGTACTTAATTAATTTCCATGTATTAGGACTACACCAAAGTTTTTTTTTTTCACGTTTTATTAATTAGACCGCGTGAAGCATACACAGGTTACCTGGTGGATCTTAACGACATTATCTATTTATTTACCATGATGTATTTATTTACTAATTTTTTAAGTTTACAGAATCTCGAAAAAAACATCGTTTGTTTTAATGCACTCCTACTTTATACATTTTACCGCCGAAAAAAAAAAAAAAAGACAACAACAAAAATTGTAAGATATTAAACAGGGGTAACAACCTACGTCATAGCAGAGATGTCCTACCCATTTCAGAAGCGGCCATATTGGTGTAAATAGGGTAAATAAATTGCTTCAAACTAGATTTGTACATTACGAGTCTTCAGAAAACATACTTCAGCTGGTAACGAACAATATTTGCATCCCATCCGTGAGCTAATTCCACCTAGAAACATTGAAAAGGCTTCGATAGCTTCGCCACAAGATTTAATTCGGCGCTGTAAACAATGATAGTTCCGACATCATTGCCAAATCAGCTTGTGTCGAATTATTTAAAGAAAGGGCCACATTTCTGAGACAGATTTCATTATGTTTAATTATTTTATGATCTAATGCACCGACTGCGCCTACTTGTGACAAATGCCTTTTGTGTAGTAAACGCTGGTAAACCTACAAATGGTTATGACGTCACTGCTCTGACGTAGGTTGTTCCCCCTGTTAAAGACGTGATATTTATCTTATTTTTTTTTAATATGCATTGTGGGTACACGTTAAAAGCGCCTCTTCGATGCGGTTCTAACGAGTACCCAAAACTATTTTGGAGCAGAAATGAGAAAAATAAGGTTTACTCCTATAAAACTTAGTTTTACTGTTTTACGAGTAATGTGGGGATCAAGGGGGTCAGAATCATTAAATAGATGTGTTTTCATGATGGGATGCGCCTGGATTGTGATGGCTTTTAGTTTTACGTCCCACCAACAGCTAAGGTCATACGAAGATGGGACCTCGGTTTTTAAAAAGACTCATCCGAAATTCTGGAGAAGCCCGGGATCGATCCTGCGATCTCTGGTTCATGAGGCGAGAACATTAACTTTTACCCGACGTTGAGATGAAACGACATCTCAAGTCATGTCGCCCAATAGGGTTTATATGCATGGACGGTCCGACTCTTACCGCTTTGCCTGGACAGGCTTAGATCCTATAAGCGTTTTACCAGGACTCATGTGCGGGTCGGATTTAACTCTGCGTTGTAGCATCGTGCAACTCAAATACTTCTTCAAGCCCCGATGGGCGGGGGCTGGAGTTTTGTCACTTGAAGCCAAAAGCTAGGATAAAAAGTAAGATAGTTTTCTATTTTCTTAATGAATACATTTTACACAAACAGTTACGAACATTTTTATGAACATGGGACAAACAAACAGGGAAACAGGCCAGGCACTACAGGAGTAAGTCGTAGTACGTGTTTTGAGATTTACGTCTCGCCAACAGCTATAAGGTCATACGGAGACGGGACCTCGGTTTACAGACTCGCCCGAAAGTCTGGTGAAGCCCGGGATCGATCCTGCGACCTCTAGTTTTCAAGGCGAGTAGCAGCATAACAACTACACCACGGAGGCTTCTACGTAAGTCGTAGTGCATATGAAAGCTTCCAGAAAAGGGGTTGGAACTGTTTTTTTTTTTTCTGAAGAGATCAGTTTTCTTAGCCTGGATAGTAATTTCGTTAAAATAACGAAAGACTGTTTTCAGGTGCTCATAAAGGAGCAGTCTCTCCGAGGCCTACACGATATGCAACTCTTGGAAATAATGGGAGTAATATATTTGTGTTAGGGATCTAGCTAGAACTTTCTGTACAAAATTACTAGTATTAGTATTTATAACAAATTTATATTTTAGAGGTGCAATGGCCAGAACACATTGCGATAAATGAAGATAAAAATTGGACACAAAACAAATACATAAAATCTGATTCCTGGTCTGACATATAAAATATAAATTTTGTATAAATGATTTTTATCCGGAAGGGTGTGGTGTCCCTAAATCTCCCTTTTAATGCCAAAAATATATTTCTCTCCTTTCTCTCAATCCTCCGTGTCACCAAGAAGCTTGCAGATTTTTTAGGGTAACTGCCGCATACAGGCGGACGTTTACGGGAATGTACGAAAGAACGACCACAGCGCCACCGAACGAGAATAATTGGAACTAGAAGAAGCAGAATCGGAATTTCAAGTTGCAAAAGTGGACGAGAAAGAGAAGAAAACTACACAAATTCCAAAATCAGACTACAAAAATGAATATCATAATGCAGTGTTGCACAATTGTAACGGATTATAGCATAACAGAATCTCCAAACTGCAAATGCTAGTGACATGATATTGAATTGCAATCTCAATGTTGCATAATTGAGTTTTTACTTAAATACCGTTCCATATTAAATCGCCACCCCACCCTCCTGGTGGCCATTTATTCAACAGACCATAATGGTTTAGTAGAGACCAATCCCAGGACCATTGCTGCCAAATTATTTTTTTGTTGCCGTCGCATACATTATGGTCAGCTTTGAACAATTTTAGAAGGCTAGAGTACAAAATGCTGCATACCAAGGTCTTGTATTTCTTGCGATGCAGAATTTAAATCTATTGGTGTGACGATGACACAGATCCCTCTAACAAACTTTGATTTCTCGACCACACTGATGCAGTATATGTAATTTGGTATCAGTTAGCCCAGTAGTGTAAGAAAAATTAAAAAATTATTTAATCTTATGGTCCCAGGATCAGTAAGCTGATTGCAAATATCAACTATGATGCCATAAGCTGCAACAGAACCAGAAAATCCTGTCTTTTCCATACAAAATCCTAAATGACCGAATGTGACCTTTACGTAAGAAAGGTCAAGGTCAACAAAATGTCATCATTTGAATAAATTTGATAGGGCCTAGGTCCCCAATATTGTATACCGAGTTTCAAGGTCATCGGTCGATTGGTTCCTGAGAAGACGATTTTCAAAGGTTTTTACCATATATGGGCATGGCGGACGTTTTGGTCAAGTGACCCAGACATTCAGAATATATGTTTGTTCTTCCACCCCATGGCAGCGTCACATATAATTTAGTTCCAATTGGCCTTGTAGTTTCAGAGGAGATGTCGTTTGGAATTGTTTGGATGCTTAAATGAGAAAAGAGGGAAAGAACATTTATCTCCCCTTTTTACGTATGCCTTTTTTTTATTTTTTAACTCCATTTTCAAGATGCTGAGAGATCTCTAAATAAATTCATATCATAGTTAAGTGTGAGAAAGTAAGGTGCATTAAACTCCTTAAATACGGGTACTACGAATTTCAAATCACCGACTATACTTCAAAATAAGGTAAACCGTTGATAGTGATATGCATACTTTTCGTGCAATATCACGAACTAAAATCTGGCATCTGCTTCAATGATTTCCTTATTTTGAAAACGATTACTTTACGAGATGCAGATTTTGGCCTACCTGATTTCGGTGCATATTTGATAGATTCTACACTAGATTCAAATTTCTTTTTCCATCGCCGAACTGTGTCATAAGACAAACAAGAAGGTCCAACAGCAGTAGAAATTTCAGTCAACAGTTGTGTCAAAGAACAACTAAGATTTGAGCAAGCTTTCATGTTAGCCCATATTTCGACTTTTTAGTGGACGCTTCTACCAACTATATTTTACTGCAGTGGTGAATGACAAATTTTATGTCTTACACTTAGTCTAACATGTACATTTATACACCATTGTGTAGATATTGAATAGCCGTTAACAATTTATTACGAGGGTTGAAGTCAGTTACATGACTACACACTCTGGCAAATCGAACTAATTGCGAAATATAAACGCCATAGGATGGCGCACGAGGAACATCACCATCCAAAAAAGGAAAGTTTACAATCGCAAAATCAAAATCATCGCGTCTATCATAAAGTTTACAAGAAACAAACCCATCTACAGTAGATAGATGTAAATCCAAAAAAGGGCCTCGGAAGAATTTGCTTTATTTAACTGATGTTCGGGGGTGGGGGGGGGGGGGGGGGTGGGGTTGACTGATCAAACCATCGAAATAGGTATTATCAATTTTTAATAAATCATCCAAGTATCTAGAAATGGAGGTAAACCCGTCAATGATTTCAGACTAGTGGACATCATGAAGTCTCTCTCATAAAAAAAAACAAACAAAAAATAAAAACAGATCAGCCACAAATGGTGCGCACTTAGTACCCATCGGAATACTAACAACTTGTCTAAATAACTTAGTAGCAAATCTAATGTAAATATTGTTAAGTTGAAAGGAGAAAGCTTCAGACACTTTTTGACATGACCATAAAGTATAATTTTTATGCTCTTCAGAAGTGAAAAAAAAAAAGATTTTCTTACTTTAAATGCAAGATTGAGGGGGTCTTTCCAATGAAATGTCCATTCAATTAAATCTTTACGTTTTTCTGTTATGAGATTATGAGCAAGTGTAGCGTAAAGGGTGGAAAAATCATAAGTAGACAGACTTGAATGCGCAAAGCCTTTTCAAAATTTTATAGAAGTTATTCTGATTTAATTTCAACATTCAATATTGGACTTAAATCTCTTCTGGAACAAGGTCTATCGGAACCTGAATATCATGGTGACTTAGTATATAAACTCAGAAAAATATATAATCGCAATGACTTCAGCACCGAATTTCGTAAAATCATTCTTCGATATAAAAAGATTGGGTACAGCATAAATGTTATACGACAAACTGCATGCATGGTAGTTAAGCAAATCACGGTTGACAACTTTGCTTCCCTTTTTAATTGCACGCCGGTGGGTCAGGCCTCAGATTCTATGACGGTTCCAGCGTAAAGCTTATGTTCATTGGTACCTGATGCTCTGTGTCTGGTCAGGCCCATCGGACTCTAACTGTTGGTTTTCTTTTACTCCAGCATTTCAGTGGTTTATTGCTGTCGAGTCCTCACCGTTGGTTCATCTCTGTAAATGTTTGATTTTTGTGCTCACGGAGATGTTACAGTGACGAGTTTGGAGGTATTCACGCGGACTGAACAAATTATTTGTCTTACTCGCGACGAGCGTAAGGGCGAGGATTGTGGCCACGTAAAATCGATTTAAGCCACCCCCGCCCCTAGTCGAATTCGCTTCCGCTAACCGCTCCAACGCTGTTCTTCTGTCGCGACTTGTTATGGTTTGTCTTTGGGTGCTTGTTTCGCTTATATTATTTTATTTTGGATAGCCTATTGGCCATTTTGTGGGAAAGTAACTGTCCTTTTGGCTTTCCGCTATTGGTGTTTCACATGGCGTCTGTTGTTTCGTGGTTGTGTTTCTTTCCCTTATTTGACTCTGATGGGAGCTGTGGGTTAATTGTATCGATTCTTGAACATTGCCACCACTATTATTTTGAAGCACAAAAACGCTTGGGTTTCAATTTATGTAAAACTTCATTAGAACTTTTTACAGACCAAAACAGATTTCTTTCGAAGACTTTGTCGCAATATTTCATCAAATGTTTTTTGATAACAGTAAAACAAGAAGTTAACAATTTGGAGAGTTCAAGAGTGGTACAAGAGCTTGAATTTGCAATAAACCGTGCTTTGTATGGTCTTTTATGAAGTTTAAGTAACCACAATAACGTAGGAAGCTTGTCTTGGCCTTCTATAAAACACAGACAGCAAGTATGGTGGCTGAATGACAAATGTGGTCATCAACTAAAGCCCACTCTACAGCTAAAGGCTGAAGTTCATAGGCCTTAGTATCACCAAGTTCTTGCTGAAGAGGGTTAACAACGTGAAGCCGTCAAACAACGACCACATTGTCAGCGGCCTTATCAGCTGGAGCCAAAACAAACTTCCTATGGAATTCTTGAATACCTAGTTTAAGGTGACGTAAAGACATCTTAGGTTTAGGAGGTAATAAGTTCGTATTTTGCGAATAAAAAGAAATGCGTTTGTTCACCAATTTCAGAATGATAAGTTTTCATTTTTAAGAGCTTTATGCTCAACATACTCTCGTTAACACCCTCGATTACCAAATTCATCCAATGCAGCAGAATTAGGAATAATTTTTAAATTGCCAGTAATAGTATGAACAGCAGCAGGATAGCAATACACTTAATTTTTTACAATCACATGTAAGTGGAGTGTTATTCAGAAACAAGTTTACTGAAATTAAAAGTGATAGATCAAACAGGTTTCAAATTATTCCAAAGTATGGGTGTTTCAGTATTTTGAAAATAAGAAGGAATGAATGAAATAACCGAACTGTCCTGGAAGATACTAGGTAAATCTATAAAATCCATACCCTTATTAATGAAGGATATTTTGATGTAATCATGTTTGTGATTAATTTCAGAATCGATGAAAGGACGAAGAGCATGCTGAGTACAACCTCTAGTTAAAAGAGCAGCGTCGTATAACTGATTCGAACTATCGTTTGATTTATTAGCCTCGATATCCAGAATCCGTAATACAGAAATGGGAAATGAACTTAGAAAAGTAGGCATTGCGTGGCGTCCATGATTCAATTATATTATGGACAGTCACTTCAGTCTGGTATTGCACGACCCGCAGAAAAAGCGACCGACTGAAGTCGGTTGATTTTCTAAGAGTGCCCTAAAATCACCGTGTCATTTTGTCAGTCTGTCATTCTGTCAGTCTGTCTGTCCGTCCGTAACCCGTTTGTGAAAATTGGTGATAGTAACTTAACCGCTTGGAATATTTAAACAATTTTTGGCATACTGATAGATATCAATGAGATCTAACCAATGAACTTGCGAAATATTACATTCCATTTAGTATAGCCTCGCCGAGGCGAAAAATGTGAAAATTTTCGAACTGCTTCTCCTCGGACACCGTTGGGCCGATTAAAGTCAAATTTCATATGGAGCCTTTATGGGATTGGGGAAACCAAAATTAGCTCATAGGGTCCAGGTCACATGACCAAAATGGCCACCAAGCCATATATGGTCTGTCTGTCTGTCCGTCCGTAACCCGTTTGTGAAAATTGGTGATAGTGACTTAACCGCTTGGAATATTTAAACAATTTTTGGCATACTGATAGATATCAATGAGATCTAACCGATGAACTTGCGAAATATTACATTCCATTTAGTATAGCCTCGCCGAGGCGAAAAAAGTGAAAATTTTCGAACTGCTTCGCCTCGGAAACCGTTGGGCCGATTGAAGTCAAATTTCATATGGAGCCTCTATGGGATGGGGGGAAACCAAAATTTGCTCATGGGGTCCAGGTCACGTGACCAAAATGGCCGCCAAGCAATATATGGTAAAAAACCTTCAAAAATAGTCTTCTCCAGAACCACTAGGCAGATTTCCACGAAACTTGATAAATAGCATCTGGGACGTAGGCCCATCATAAATTGCTAAAATGGTGACCCTGGGTTGGCCTTGACCTTCTTTGTGCCTAGGTCAAACTTTGACACATATGCTTTTGTATTGGAAAAGTGAGAATGCATTTTATCCTGCAAACGATTCAGAATACAGTACTAAAGAATAAGATATATTTTTGCTCCTTACGATAAGGCGCATTTATTGGGTGAACCGTTTTAGGTTCAGGTCACATGACCAAAATGGCCGCCATACCCATATATGGTAACACTCATAAAGCTAAAAGCATCCGGCGGGTCGTGCACTTTAGCTGAAGCACTGGTTGTTTCTTTTAAAAGCACGTAATTTACGTTTATAATTACCATTTTTAATTATAAAAATGCCATGCGATCTAGGTTTACGCTTTCGACAGTCCAGAAATGAGAAAATATCAAAGTCGGGCATTTAAGATATATTTCCATCATGATAAACGTTGTCAATAAACCCCAATGGAAAAGGTGCCTGTAATATTTTAATCCATTTTAACTCAGTTTCATGCCGTTTTATGATTTTAAACCTAGTTGTAGAATTTACACCATAATAAATTGTTTCCACTGGCTGTATAGAAATATCTTTTAAAAATGACCTGTTCGTCTGAAATGACGGCACAAGAAATGTCAGTTTTTAGGCTTACTCATTCTACGATAGTGTTCGTTAAATCGTGTTTTTAATTTGCGATTAGTTTGCCCGACATACTGCATTTTACAACTCGCAGTATGTCAGGTTACATGTATCACAGATATCAAATCCGTAGACTTACATGTCAAATCGGACATGTTAACTACAGAAAAACGTCTACCGTTTACAGACGAAGAAACGATAGACGCAGTGCATAAATGTGAACAGCACCGGCCCCTCTAAGCATTACACTTGGAAATACTAGGATACATTACACTTCTTTTGAAAGGATTGGTATATTTCCAAAGAATAGGGGATTTGATAGGAGATAATCTAACTCACAGATTATTTTTAAAGAAATTATTACTACCTGCTCCAATTAAATTAATGGAAGCGGCGGAAAACACATTTATTGGCCTCACCAATACCGACGGCAACATAGCATTTAAATAATTAATAGAATGGGGGATCCGTACAGAAGAAGCAGAATGTAACCTAAGGGGAGATATTGTAAGTTTAAATTTATTCGTGATACTCATGTTTGTTTAAAGGAACGATACCGTCCAAGCTAAAGCGATATTCATACCAGTCATTAAGTTAAACATTACACGGAAGAATTGTAAACCCCACAAACTCCTTCGAATGGAAGTTGCTTCAAATAGAAGGCGAGTATAACAAAAGCCCACAAAAAGCTATGCCTATAAAAAGCCTTAAGATATCAAACAAGCGGTTGTTATACAACGAAATACGAACATTGGTCCAAACAAAAAAAAATGACAAACAAATTAAAGAACGAAGAAATCAAACAGAGAGACTGGTGGAAAACACTAAAACAGTTTATTAAAACCGATCAATCGTCAATACTCCCGCCCCTTTACAAAGAAGATAATGTTTATTCAAAAGACGAAGACAAGGCTAATCTAATGAATGACTGCTTTATAGAACAAACAAAGCTAAATGATGACAATGCCTCTATACCTACTGATGTTCCTCAAGAATTTTCTCAGCTTAATCTCAACCACTCCGGCAGAAGTTGAATTAATATTAAAGTCGTTGCAATTAGGTAAAGCAGCTGGTCCTGATTCAATCAATCGCATTCTTAAAGAACTAGCTGTTCCTCTATCTGAACCACTCAGTGATCTTTTCAACTTCTCTCTAAGAAAGGGTAAAGTCCCAAATACATGGAAAAAGGCAAACGTGACCCCAATCTTCAAAAAGGACGACCCTTCAATCATATCTAATTATAGACCAATTTCTCTCTTAAGTACTGTAGGCAAAGTCCTAGAAAAAAAGTCCTCTACTGTTAATCAATTAGTTCATACCTACAATACATTTTGCAAAGCTCTCGACGAAGGTAAAGAAGTACGTGCGGTCTTTTGTGACATTAGTAAAGCCTTTGACAGAGTATGGCATAAAGGCCTTCTGTTCAAACTACACAGCATTGGTATTTCTGGTTCGCTTCTGCAATGGTTTACAGATTACTTGAATAATAGACAACAAAGAGTAGTGCTACCTGGAGCTGCATCGTCTTGGTCTGTTATCAAGGCAGGAGTCCCACAAGGCTCCATCCTTGGCCCACTTCTGTTTCTGATTTATATTAATGACAAAGTTGTAGATATACATCCTTCTATCAGGCTCTTTGAATATGATACTAGTCTCTTCATAGTGGTGGAGAACCCCGTGCAAGCGGCGGCCTAGATTAACTCTGACCTGGCTAATCTTAACTCATGGGCAACGGAATGGCTTGTCTCTTTCAATCCTGCGAAATCCGAGTCAATGGTTTTTCGCGAAAAATAAATAAACCCTATCATCCTCCTATATCAATGAACCAGCAACACATTAACGAAGAACATTCTCAAAAGCATTTAGGCCTAACTTTTTCGACCGATTGCACCTGGCATGACCATATAGACAACATCAAAAGGAAAGCATGGTTTCGGATTAATATAATGCACAAACTTAAATTCACACTCGATAGAAAATCCCTACAAACAATATATACTTCTTTTATAAGGCCACTTCTTGAATATGCCGATGTTGTCTGGGACAATTGCACCCGATACGAGGCGAACGAATCAGAAAAAATTCAAAATGAAGCCGCACGAATCGTTACTGGAGCAACAAAACTTGTATCAATCAACTCTCTTCTCTATGATCTTGGATGGGAATCTCTAGAAGCTCGGAGGCAAAAACACAAACATGTACTCTATTACAAAATGCAGAATTTTCTCACACCCGAATACCTATCTTCACTAGTACCACTCACGGTAGGCAGTGCCACAGTTTACAAATTGGGAAACAATGCCAATCTACAGACTGTCAGAGCCAACTCGCAACTTTATTATACATCTTTCCTCCCGTCGGCGACTCGCAACTGGAACGACTTGCCAGATGACAAGAAAAATGCATCCTCATTAGCAGCTTTCAAGCATAAACTACAGTCTAACGAAAGAAAACCACCGTTATATTTTTGTGCAGGTAAAAGATTTTGGCAAGTACATCATGCCAGACTAAGATTTAATTGCAGCTCGTTACACGATCATCTCTTTCAAAAAAATATTCTTAATAACTCCTTAAGTGCTTGTGGAGCGGTTGAGGACACGAATCATTATCTCATGGCCTGTGAACAGTACACTGACATAAGACAGGACATGTTAAACATTGTCTCAGCTATTTGCCAACCTGCCTTAAACATCCTTTTACACGACAGTACTGATCTCTCTGTGAATGATAACATACAAATATTCTTAGCAGTACAAGATTTTATTATTAAGTCTAAACGATTTTGTACTTCAAATTTATAATAACAGATTTCAAATGCCTTGCTTGTACTTATCACAGATGTATAAATATGTGTAGTTTTTCTACACGGGCGCACATACATAAATACATACATGCACGTTCATACCAGAAAAAAAAGTTGTGAAACACATCTACTACCTCGAGCCAAAGTTAAACAGCTACAGCGTCCAATCCAACCGATCATCAGTCTTTGCCTCACATCACGATTCGAAGAGCGCTACTGAGTTTCTGTAATGTATTGTTCCTCTTGAGACAGCCTAAAATCACAAGACTTGATTCTCCAATGCTTATTACCTTAAAATCCATTCCCCGTGGAGCCATATGCTTTATTTCACTACTGTTCATTTTGTAACCAAAATGAAATTCACTTACAATATCTTCACAATAAACTTGCAAATTCGAGCAAACTTGACAAACACAACTATAATTAGTACATTGATATTGTAATCGAGGGATACAGATTTGAATAAGTCATTTGACTTTTTTCTGGATCCCTTTGTATGATACTTGTATTCTTTGTCAACAATATCTGTGTAAAAGAGGTATGTATTATACAAAGAAATAAAGTTTAAACCAACATTTGTCCAGTCAAGACATTGAACAGGTATCAAAATGATGTCAAATTAAGGAAAGATGAAAAGCAATTGTAAAAGCACTCCCCGAGGATGGGAAAAATAAGATCATTAAATGCATGTACGGGGAGTCCTTTTACAACCACCTCACGGCGAAAACAAAACAGCTCTGATATGTAAAACAGAAGTAGAGGCAATGACAAGGAATCGATGCAATTAACCCACAGCTCCCATCAGAGACACCATAGGGAAAGAAACACAAACACGAAACAACAGACCCTAATGGAAACAACAATAGCGGAAAGCCAAAATGACAGTTTCTTTCCAACAAAACGGCCAATAGGCAATCCAAAATAAAATAATATAAGCGCCACAAACACCCAAAGACAAACCATATATATATATATATAAAAAAAAAAACGCAATAGAGGAATCCCATAAGTAACATTTTTTTTCTGGTCGGTTGTGTATCCAAAGATATGGGAAAGAGATCGGAGGAGCAAGGCTTGCTAGTCATAAACATTAATTCAATTGTCTTGAAGAAATTTGTATGCCCCCACCATTCGAAGAATGGTGGAAGGGCATATAGCGTTGCCCCTGTCCGCCCGTTCGTCCGTTCGTTCGTCCGTATGTTCGTCCGTCCGTCCGTTCAACACTTAAACGAAGTGAATAACTTTCTTATTTCTGGATGAATTTTGTAATTACTTTGTAGAAATGTAAACCATCATGAGACGATGTGTCACGTGCAAAACCTAGGTCCGTACCTCCAAGGTCAAGGCCATACTTAGAGGTCAAAGGTAAAAAACGGGTCCGAAACTTAAACGCAGTCAATAACTTTCTTATTTCTGGATGGATTTTGAAATTACTTTGTAGAAATGTTAACCATCATGAGACGATGTGTCATGTGCAAAAACCTGTCTGTACCTTCAAGGTCAAGGCCATACTTAGAGGTCAAAGGTAAAAAAGGGTCTGAAACTTAAACGCAGTCAATAACTTTCTTATTTCTAGATGGATTTTGAAATTATTTTGTAGAAATGTTAAACATCATGAGTCGATGTATCACGTGCAAAACCCAGGTCTGTACCTTCAAGGTCAATGCCATACTTAAAGGTCACTGGTCAAAAAAGGGTCTGAAACTTAAACGCGGTCAATAACTTTCTTATTTCTGGATGGATTTTGAAATTACTCGGCAGAAATGTTGGCCATCATGAAACAATCTGCCTCACACAAAACCAAAGACCTTACCTCCAAGGTCAAGGTCATACTTAAAAACCAAAGGTAAAAAAAGGGTCTGAAACTTAAACGCAGTCAATAACATTCTTATTTCTGGATGGATTTTGAAAGTACTTGGCAGGAATGTTGGCCATCATGAAACAATCTACCTCACAAAAAAAACAAAGACCTTACCGTCAAGGTCATACTTAGAGGTCAAAGGGAAAAAAGGGTCCAAATCTTAAACACCCTCAATAACTTTCTATGGATAAATACCAACATAGACATATTTTCAGGCGGGGGCATCCGTGTCCTATGGACGCATTTCAGTTGAGAAAGAACAGCACTTTGAGCCAGCGCGTAATCCTTCTAGATAAGATATCTCGGATTCTGAGCGTAAACGAATAAATGGAACCATGTTAGGCCGAAGCACTTCATTGGTGTAACGTCTCGCTGTTCAGTTCACGTCTCAGCCATGATCTTGAATGTTCTTAATGAAACTACGCTGCATTCGCTAACAACATCCAAACTACTCCACACAATTACGCTTGTTCCACCCGATATACCACGCTTTATTACGCACGCGTCGCCTCGGCATGCCTTACACCAATACGTCGTTACATCGGAAACGACAATTGGCGAGATTCACACTGAAGTGCGATTTTTCACTGAAAAACATATCACGTTAGTCGCCAAGACGCCAATTTACGTATTTCATGCACCAGCGTAAGCGTTCCGTACTGTGTCGACGCGTTTACTTTGGTCCCGACAGGGACGTCTTCCTCTCAACGTGCATCGCACAAGGGCGACGGACTGTGGCAGCGCTTATTAGTCGGTTGTTGAGACCCCTTGTTTATCTTCAGGTACAGTGTAGCAGCTGTCGGCGGAAATCTGTTTCGTCTGACGGATGAATTTATCTTGACGTTCAGCTACGTCGACGTCCACTAGCGGCTTCTGTAATAGTAAGATGACGCTCCAATAGACGATAGATCATACACATGTGGCACCCAAAATCAGAGTCAACGTCATCCGCTTTCCGACTAGCTTCTAACTGTCTAGGGGCACGCTTACGATCCTTTAATTAAAAACTTTGCAATACACTCTGACATATTGCTTTTGAGAACAAATTTCAATTTCTTCTTTTCTAGGCACGGCCTTACATTACACATCAAAAGTTTGGTCCTGACTATGAGGCTTATATCCGTACTGGTGTGAAGGTGGTCACAGGATCGACGTGGCCAGATTGGTAACGAGACGTCACGGTTGATTGATTTAACCTTTTTGCTTAAGGGAATGGCGCCTAAGCGTGTTGCAATCATGCAATCGTTTGGTTTCAGAATTAAAGCACTATGAGTGCTGGTGGGTCGATTGATTCCGATCGCAGGTTGGGGTAATAGTCATGGTTGAGATTTAAACTGTTTCATTTAACTCTGAAATTCCAAGCAAATAGTGAAGATTTTTATAAGAAGCCGCGTAATGAAGCGTCCGATCTTGGTATACACTGTTTGCCAAACTCTCCCTATGAATCAAGTGTTGGGTACATGTAAGTGTTAACTGTAAAATCTGCACTTGAATCAAATGTTGGATCGGGCAAACAATGTAGACCCCAATCAAACGTCACAAAATACGGTGTTGATCTTGTCCTCCACTTTTTGCATTAGTTACTAACATATTTAGTCTAAACGAAACAATCGAAGTCACCGTTCATGACCAGCATGCATTCGAAGACACTCGGCATGAGTGTTGTCAGTGCTTTGATTTATTCACTGCCTTGAGTTTCTGGAGTGCAAATTTGGGCTCGTCTATTCTGCCAAAATATGACACCTAGAGTTATATCACAGGACCTTTACTGTTTGTATCGGAATCTGTACCATATTCCAGGGTTGTAAGGACAGCCTTTCTTTCCAATTTCTACAATTACATCTGTGTACGCTAAGTCCAATATACGCCTAAGTTGACTTGACCTCGAAAGTCAGAAAACCTATTGATATCCTTGTATGCAGCTGACCTTGTCCTATAACAGGCTGGTCTTTTAGGGTTAAATATTGAGAGCACTATTAAAACAGTGTAGAACCGGAGCAGACGGCTGAGCAGACACCGCATTGATTTGGGTATACAGCATTTGCCAAACTTGTCGCTTGATGCAGCTGATTCATATGAAATACTGAATCTATTCCCTGAAAGGTAAGATAAAACCGTCAAGTCGTCTGCTTCAAAAAATTGTATTGCGCTTATAGGATAATTAATACGCTTGTACAATTTTGATTACTGCGCAAAACCGGACTACATTTTGTGCAGACTCGTATGGTGGTCAAACCGGAATAAAGCCGGAACTACTTTAAGACGTGCAGCACAGCAAGAATAGACAGATGGAATATGTCATTAAAAATGTGTGTTGTCACCTGCGAGTTTTAAATCAGGTACCGAACCTTAAGCAATCAGTGAAGACACCGATCAGAAGCCGCATTCTGGTGCATTTGATCAGGATGTTAAATGTTTCCGAATGTCCCGGTAATGGGACGACTGGCACTGATGGGTATATATGTTCGATAGTTTCCGGTGGGGATCGTCTCTTCTGCACCCAATAAACGCTTTAGGTGCAATCAGAGCAATTGTCGTCTGCTTTGTTGTCTGCTGGTAACGTTAAAAGTGATTGTTGCAAACAATTTGGGCTCATAGCAGACAGCTCCTGTAGGAGCAGTTTGATCAGCGTCCACACTGTTTGCATACATGCAAAAAGAGGTTTGAAAAGTTGGTAAGAATATAAAACAGACGACATAAACAGAGGCACCTTAGGGTCGATTTGTCGACAGTCCCGAACTGAGACTTATACTGTTTCGTTTAACCCTGAAACACCAGTGCATTTTTCACATCTCCAAAATGGCAACTGTTCTTTTCAATGATACTTTTCTTATTTATACTGCAAACATAGGTTGTGGGCGTTCGTTAGAACCGCATCAATTAGGCGGTTCTAACGAGTACCCACTACCTATGTCTTCGAACAGAAATAAGAAAAATAATGTTTACCGCCGTAAACCCCAGTTTTCTCCATATAAAGTGGAGTTTAGGGGGTCTTCATTTCATGGACTTGTCCACGTGATGTTAAGCAAAATAGTGTAGACCGTTATCAGACGCCCCGTTATGCGGCGTTTGATTTCGCTCAATACTATTTGTCAAGCAAAACATCTGAGTCATGACCATATTCTATTGATAAACACACTGCAATAATAACTGTAACATTTGTTTCCCCAAATCGAACTTCAGCACTAATAGAGGCTGTGTCCTTATAACTTAAACGCTCAGCATTCTTGGCATTTTGTCAGCAGACGACAATTTCAAATATTTTTTCCCAGAAAACAGGATTTGACATTTCATGCAAATTGAGACATTTTTAATGAGATGTCAAGTCTTATTTTTTAGGAAAAAATAAGAAAAATATCAACAATTTGTCGTCTGCTGATTTGCCCAGAGAGTGGAAAAGGTTGAAAGAATAAATTTGAAACCTTTTAATAAAGCCCTTTATATTCACGAATTCCTGTAGAATCTGTCATTTCATTGCCTTAAGGCGCTTTGAGTTTCATATGGGATGTTAAGATATTTTTTCTTCCTGGCCCCAGTTCCAACCGTAGGAAGAAAACGAAAACTACGACAGTATCTAATTACCGTCAGTTTTCATGTTTTAGATCCCCGAAATGCTAATGAATCGTGGAATGATAGAAATTGATAAGACAATCTAAAATCATGGCAGCTTGAACATCAGCTTTATGAGACGAAATCCTACATAATCCCTTCTATTACAATACTGCAATCCGAACTTCTGGGGACAGCCGAATATCGATAACTCGTATGAATATAGATGAGCCTCAGAGGATACAGTAAGTCGAAACATTAGGCGTATTAATGTTTATTTTTTATTTTTAATTAACAAAGAAAATATTTTTATGAATACTCATTATAATCGCCTCGTCGAAGCGATTCTAATGAGTTGTCATAGCAAATGTTTTCATCGAGAAATAAGAAAACTGAAAACAGAAAAATGACACCTTAACTGAGGTTTAGTTAATTTTTAGCTTCATTCTGACATGATTGTTCTTTCGCCATGAAATGGACTTTTAAATGATCTATGTAGGCGGAGAGTATTACAGAAGACAAACTGCTACAACATTTTAATGACAAAGGATAAAAAACAAAAACGTCAATGCAAAAGAATATTATTTTTCGTCTGTGACCTTTTGTGACAGCTGTTTATTTGTAAAACATCACGTGAACACTTCCGTTAAATTAAGACCCCCTAAACCCCACTTTATATAGCGAAAACTGGGGTTTACGGGGGGTAAACATTATTTTCTTTATTTTTGCTTCAAGACATAAGTTGTGGTTACTCGTTAGAACCGCCTCAATCCCAAAACTTATGTTTGGAGTATAAATAAGAAAAATATTACAAATCTTCATCAGAAAAACATGCCTTTTTGAGGTTTGAAAAAAGTATATATATCACACGGATGTATTATTATCAAGGCGTAACTATACCAAATTTATTGACACAGAGGCCTTTCTGATATTAAATCTTCATCAGTGTGTCTCAGCCCCAAAGTTCTGAAACCGAAACGGATGATGGCAAAGACCCGGCAAACACAGCACACCCCCTCCGAGCACACATCGACGAGTAAATGGCCACCAGAGCATCAGTATGAAGCACATTGTTCGAAAACGTTGATTTTCTTTCACGTCTTGTGACTGTAGATGGGACCTAGGTTCATTATTATGAACCAGAGAATAAAGTGAAAGTCGCCTGTGGGTAGCGCCAGGGTCTTCGAGGGCAAATAAGTTCAAAACGTAACCTTCTGCTGGCAAGGTGATGCCGACTGTTTTTGGAACGCACAATGCGTTATTATGTTTGACTTTCTAGCAAAAATGTGCGTATTTTGCAAAATGGCTCGACTTATATAGAAGTGCGATCCGTGAAAAACGCCAGTTAAACTCTCCAAACGAATTCTGCTCCAACAGGATAATGCGGGATTCCACACTTGTAAAATTGCAACGGGTGCTGTTGAGCGTAACGGGTACCAAACATTGCCAATTCTCCATACTTAGCTCCTCGTGACTATTTCCTATTCCCAAACTTGAAAAAGGATATCCGCGGACGTCATTTCCAGCCCTAGAAGAAGTCGTGGCGGCAGTTGAGGAGTGGGTCGTAGTCCAGGACCCTAGCTCTTCATTTCTGGGCTGATGGCACTGGAACAGCGTTCGTCCAAATGCATCATTCTATTGGACAATTACGAAATGTACATCGACAAAGAAGAGATCGATCTTGCCCAGAAATAAGTTAAGCTTATTTTTACTGACAGATTCCATCTGTCTATTCTTGCTTTGCTGCACATCTTACTTTAGTCCGGTTTGGCGCATAAGCTTATCTTTAATGACAGATTCCATCGGTCTATTCTTGCTTTGCTGCACATCTTACTTTAGTCCGGTTTGGCGCTGTAATCAAAATTGTCCAAGCTTATTAAATGAGGCAGACGACTTGACGATTCAAAGAATAGATTGAGCATTTCATATGGGAATCATGGGAATCAGCTGCATCATGCGACGGGTTTGGCAAATACTGTATACCCAAATTAATGCGGCGTCTTCTCAGCCGTCTGTTCCGGTTCTACAATGTTTACTAACAGTGTTGTCAATATTGAACCCTTAAAGACAAGCCTGCTGTAGGACAAGGTCAGCTGCAGAAAAGAATATTAATGGCGTTTCTGACTTTCGAGGTCAAGTCTAGGTCAGTTACAACTTAGGATTAGACTTTGCTTACACAGATGTGACTGGAGAAATTGGAAAGAAAGAATGTTCCTTACAACCCCGGAATATGGTACAGATACTTTATAAACAGTGTAGGTCCTGTGATAAAATTCTATGTGCCATATTTAGCAGAATGGACGAGCCCAACTTCAATGATGGGAGAGTGCACTCCGGAAACTCAAGGCAGTGAATAAATCAAAGCACTGACAACACTCTTGCCGATTGTCTCTTAGTGCAGGCTGGTCATGAACGGGGACTTGGACTGTTTCGTTTAAACTTAAAATGTAAGTAACTAATGCAAAAAGTGTAGAACAAGATCAGTACCGTGTTCTGTGGTGTTTGATATAAGTCTACATTGTTTGCCAGATCCAACATTTAATTCAAGTGCAGATTTGACAGATTACACTTACATGTACATGTACAGTAGCCCCCGCCCATCGGGACATGGAGAAATAGATAGGCTGCATAATGCTTTCACGCAGAGCTGAAACCGACCCGCACGCGAGTACTGGTAAACCGCTTAGAGGATCTAGGCCTGCCCAGGCAATGCGTTGCGAGTCGGTCCATGCTTATAAACCCTATTGGTTTTATTGGGCGATAGGGCTTGAGTTGTCATTTCATCATATTTACATTTCCAGTGTAAAGTCTACTGTAAACCTATAGAAAACAATTGCGTTCACACTTTCATGAACGCATCGAATCGCGTGCTATTAAGTGACGTCATTCTAAACCATTGTTCTCTACGGGCGTTGATGACGTCAACGCTGCTCCGCTCTTCGTAGAAAAACAGCGTGTAAATGTTTTTCAACTTAAAAACGTTGCCCTACAAGCATCTTTTTTGCCCAGTGATGAGGGGCAAATAATGTAAATATAAAAAATAAACTTAATTTTTCTGCTTTTCTTGAAGGTATGAACGGCAGTGGCTCGTTAGCAAAGTTTACATGAACCCCTTCGGGGTTCATTTACTTTGCACGCGACCCACTGCGTTCATACTTCCATGAACTGCAGAAAAATAAATTTCATTTCTTAATTGAATGTCGGGTAAAAGTCACACAAAATTGGAAGCAACGTCTCCAAAATGACATTTACAGTGTTGACGGGGACCTTAAACTTCAAATCAAACAAAATCAAAACCCAACACTGAGAAACGGCGCGGCTATGTTTGAGTTGATTGTTTGCATCTGTCCGAAGATGCTAATAAGAAAAGCTTTTCAGTGCTAACGTCTACGTGACTATCGCTGACTTGTCAGAATAACCCTTTTTGGAGCGTAGCTCTTGCAGCGTAGCTCCAGTGAAATGAGAGTGATTTCGGCACTACTTTTGGAGTTACTGCGTATGACCTAATCACCAGTGAGAACATAGGGCCCCGTGTTAACATAGTAGATTATTACGCCATCTTCTTATAGACTGCTTCACAGACCACCTATTTCAAACGGAATACGAGGAACTGTGTAGCAGTCTAATCGTTTTATAGTTCAGTTCATATAACCCAGTTTACAGTCCATTTTATACCGTAAAATCCTAAACCTGGCAACTGGCAAACAGGACAAACCAGGATCAGATACCACAGAACGCGGAGTCTCATTATGACCTACACTGCATACTTACTAAGGTTCGGCCATTTTTGCCAAATATTTCGTGGAAGCCACAACCTCACATCCCTGATTTTAAAATGAACTCATTCCATACAGATATAAGGTTGAGGATTCCATTCGTTAAAATGGTTTAAAAGTACGCAGTGTGGGTCGATAATGTAATTCTTTGTTTCATTTACCAAAATAAGACAGTTGGAATCATCCAGTCAATGAGTTTGGGCAGGTGCACGTCAAATTTTAAGGAGCAAGGCTTATATTGTAAGCAGTAAATTTTGCAGTTTAGACACAGATGAGACGCCACTTGCTGTAGCGTCTGATCTGGCTCTGCTATGTTTGCCCCCTAAAACGGCTGCTAGACATATACTCGGAGTATGGATAAATGGGGGGGGGGGAAAGAACAATGTTACTTTGTTTAAAGCGACTTGTCTGCGTCCTAGGCATGTGACCATACAGAAAGCAAATTATCAGCTCAGATGCAAGTTCGATACCTGCCGGGTTCGGCAACATTCTTTCCAGGAGATTGATCGTGAAACCTGTTCCACGGTGATTCTATCCCTTTCGCTGATTCAAGAAGGGCAGTTGTTGGTTTCCGGTAAAAGACTGTTAATTGTGCTGTATTGACAATACCTAATCAAAGAAATTGCCATCATGGCAGATCATTTTATAAATGGCCTCGTCGTGGCAATTTATTTTTATATAATGATAACGGAGTATAATGTCTAAACCTCTTCAAATATTCCTATAGATTGATATTGACAATAATCAAACCAAGTATCTGTCGTATGCAAGATCACTTTATAAATGGCCTCGCCGATGCAAAATGTTAACAGCGTATAATGTTCAAACCTCTCTGAATATTCCGATCATTTTTGGAATTCGGATTGATATTGACAACACCTAACCCATGAGGCTGTTTTATGCAAGATTACCTTATGAATGGCCTCGGCGAGGCAAAATAATATAAAAAAATGAATACAGAGTATAACACCTAACCCCCCCCCCCCCCCCCGTGGAATTCGTTTCCGCTGATCGTTCCAAGGCGGTTCTTCTGTCGCGGTTTATTTTTTGTAATGGTTTGTCTTTGGTGTTTGTGTCGCTTATATTACTTTAATTTGGATAGCCTTTTGGTCATTTTTATGGGAAAGTAACTGTCCTTTTGGCTTTCCGATGTTGGTGTTTCCGTTAGGGTCTGTTGCTTCATGTTTGTGTTTCTTTCCCTTTGGTGTCTCCGATAGGTGCTGTGGGTTAATTATATCGATTACTGATCATTGCCTCTACTTCTATTTTGATCATTTTTGGCGTACAGGTTGATATTGACAATACATAACCCGCAAAATTGCGTTATGCCAAATTACTTTACAAACGGCCTCGCCTAGGCAAACTGTTTGAAAAATTATTTCGAAGTGTAACTTCTAATCTACTTGGAATATTTTGACAACTGTTAGCATGCAGACAAATAATGTACATATCTAATCAACGAGATTCCTGAATGCCAAATTTCTTTATTTTAGCCTCGGCAAGATAGATAATTCACCCACTGACACGGTCGTATAACTTTCAAACCGACAGGTATATTTTAATAATGTTTTGCATGCAGATGTAAATTGACAAGATCAAGCTAATGATATTGTCTAATACCAGATAGCTTTATTAACAGCCTCACCGAGGCAATTTTTAAAGACTGATTACGGATGTATAACTTATAAACTACTGGAAAAATTATGATAATTTTTCACATGAAGACAAACACCATCAAGACGTAACCAAGATGCAAGATAAATAACCTCCCCAAGGTCATTTTTCAAAAACTGATTACATAAAATAACTTTAAAGCCGCCAAACAATTGCGCAAGCCGCAGTTATTGTACGAAATATAGCTCAGCAGAAATCATCAAGTAAACTGTAGAACTGCATGGTTGCTATATTGCTCAAAAACATTGATTGTGGGTACTTGATAAAACTGCCTTGTCAAGGCGGTTCAATTAAGTCCCCGCAATCAATGTTTTGAGCAGAGATATGAAAATATCACAATTTTGTATCTTAAAATTTCCATTTTTTTTTTTTGCCGAAAAATTGACAATGTATATGTACAGGCGTGTATTCGTGATGGTTGTTGCGGGGTCTACACCTTAGCGTGGGTTAATTTCAATATAGGTCTTGTTGCTTTAACACGACTTCTTGCCCAGAATAGCTGCAAACAGCTACGTTCATTGGATCTATACGAGCCTGATTTAAAATACCAATCAGACGCTAAATTTGCATAACAAAGCTACGATCCAACAGCACTCTCAGTGCTTTGATTCTTGTAGAAAATAGCCGCAGTGAGATCAGGGTATTCCATAAGACTAAAGAGGGTTATTCTGGAATCATATGGTGAGCTTGGCAAACAGTGTAGCCCAAGATCGGACGCTGCAGAACGCGGCTTCTTACCAAAATCTTAACTATTTGTTTGAAATTTCAGAGTTAAATGAAACAGTTTAAATCTCAGCCCAGGACTATTACCCCAACCTACACCCCACCAGCACCCTCAGTGCTTTGATTCTGAAACCAAACGATTGCATGATTACAACACGCTTAGGCACCATGCCCTTAAGGTATAGTTCGAACAATTTGACCTGAGACTAACCTTTATGCATGGAATAAATTTGTCAACGTTATCGCCTAATACGTCGGCTTTCGTAACCTTCTCGTGAATGTTCAGCATCACGCGAATTGCAACCCATTTACCGACCTCTATGTATTGAATAACAATATCACCATTTTCAGGGGACGGCGAAGATAAATACATGCATTCAGTCGGGTGTGAAATTATGCTAATAGAGTTCACCAGTCTCAGGTCAATTTGTTCGAACTATAAAAAGGATAAATCAATCAACCGTGACATCTGGTTACCAATCCGGCTACGGCGATCCTGTGCACCACCTTCACCACAGTACGGATAGAAGCCTCGTAGTCAGGACCAAACTTTTGATGTGTAATGTAAGGTCGTGCCTAAGAAAGAAGAAACTGAAATTTGTTCTCAAAAAGCATTAATTCAGAGCGTATTGCAACATTATTTATTAAAGATCGTAAGCGTGCCCCTGGACAGTTAGAAGCTGGTCGGAAAGCGGATGACGTTGACTCTGATTTTGGGTGCCACATGTGTGTGATCTATCGTCTATTAGAGCGACAATTTGCTATATACAGAAGTCGACATCGTCAGTACGTCAAGATCAATTCATCCGTCAGACGGATCCGCGAAACAGATTTCCACCGGCAGCTGCTACAGTGTACCTGTAGGTAAACAATGGGTCTCAACAATGAATCTTCAGCGCAGCGGTAAAGCATCGGATTTGAGATCGAGAGGTAGCCGGTTCAATCTCCGCAAGCGCCAAGTGCTGTTTCCTTGAGCAAGAGACTTGAACCACATTGCTTAGTCCTGGTTCCTACCCAGGAAAAGAGGGTCACATTGAGGATAAGTACTAGTACTAAATGTGTTACCTTCTATAAATAAGGTCGATTATTATTAGTATTATTATTATAATAATTATTATTATTATTATTATTATTATTATTATTATTAACAACTGACTAATAAGCGCTGACACTGTTCGTCGCCCTTATGCGATGCACGTTTGGGAGCTAGACGTCCCTCTCGTGACCAAAGTTAACGGGTCGACACAGTACGGAACGCTTACGCTAGTGCATGAAATACCTAAACTGGCGTCTAAGCGACTGACGTGACCTGCGTTTCAATGACAAATCGCACTTCAGCGTGAATCACGCCCATTGTGGTTTGCGGGTGTTTCGACGTATAGTTGTAAGGTATGCCGAGGCGACGCGTGCGTAATAGAGCGTGACATACCGGGTGGAACTAGCGTAATTTGCGAACTATTGCTTGTAGTTAGCGAACTCAGCTTAGTATCATTAAGAACATGACTTGGACTCAACATCGAGACATTACATCAGTCAAGTGCTCCGGCCTCACATGGTTCCATTTACTTGTTTTCGCTCAGAATCTGGGATATCTTATCCAGCAGTATTACGCGTGGGCTCATAGTGCTGTTCTTACTCAAAAATTTCCTCAAGCCATTGGAATTCATGTATTGGACTAGCCAATCTTTCTCCTCCGATCTTTGGGGAGAGGTATCCACAACCAACCAGACAAAAAAGTTACTTAGGGGCTGTAGCATTGTTGAAACTTGAATTTTAATTTTTGGTTTTGAAAACGTAACTAGTTCTTTTTCAAATATGTTTTACATCAAATGACACTTCATAATACCACAGGTGTATAGACATCTGCAAACATATATAACTGCTTTAATTTGCAGAACTTCTTTTCTAAATTTTAAGATCTTTTTAAAAAGGTTTTCTGTTAGTTTTACAGTGCTATGCTGGTCTCACAGAATCTATCATTTCAGTGCCTTTGGCGCTTTGAGTATTGACTCGCCCTCTTATGGTTGACATTAAAAAATGTTTTAAGGACTGGGCCCAATATAATTTACTCAAATAATTTCACATGTAGTTACTAATGCAGTCACTTGTGACTATAAAAAGAGGCCCAGCCTCTGAAGCTACACTCTGCATAAAATATTATGTAATAAACCTTTGATAATGTAGAAGTATTGCACTTTGGAAACAGACTAACAAAAAACTTGACTGCTGGTTTATTCCAACCTGCCTTATACAAAGAATGAGTCTGTATATCGCTTGTAATCGACGGTTTTATGCCTACGAATTCAAAGATTCGGGGCATATAGTTTTTGGTCTGTTTGTCTGTCCGTCTGTTTGTCAGTCCGCAAAAACCTTAACATTGGGCATATCTTGTGAATGGAAACGGATGGGGCTTTTCTTATATGACGTGCATTCCTTGTCACAAGACCTTTCCAGGGCTACCATCATTTTTATCTCGTAACCTTGACCTTTGACCTACTTTAAAAATAACATTGGCAACATTGGCCATTACTTCGAATGGTAACTGATAGGTCTTTCATGTTTCACATGTGCATTCCTTGTCACAAGACCTTTCCAAGGGTACCATAAGTTTTGACTTCGTGACCTTGGCCTTCACATTTGACCTACTTTTTACAAACTTTAACATTGACCATAACTTTTGATTGGTAAGTGATAGGGCTTTCACATTTTACATGTGCATTCTATGTCACAAGATCTTTCCAGCGGTATAATGATTTTTTACCTTGCCAGTAGTACCATGATGTTTTTTGTTATTTCGTGACCTTGACATTTGACCCACTTTTTATTAAAAAAAAAAACAACATTGACAACATTGGGCATATCTTTTTAATTGTTACTGATAGGGCTCGTGACCTTGACATTGACATTTGACATACTTTTATAAACGTTAACATTGGCCATAACATTGGGTTGGTTAAGGACAGAACGTTCATATTTCATATGTGCATTGACTGTTACAAGTCCTTTTCAGTGGTACAATAATGTTTGACTTCCTGACATTTACCTTGATATTTGACCTACTTTTTTAAAAACCTTATCTGTGGCCATAACTTTTGATTGGTTAGCGATAGGGCTTTCATATTTCAAATGTGCATTCCATGTAACAAGACCTTCCCAGTGTAACCATAATTTCTGACCTTGTGCCCTTGATCTTGACATTTGACTTAGATTTTAAAAAAAATACTATAGGTGAATACTTCGATTGGTAAGTGAAAGGGTGTTCATATTTCACACGTGCATTCCTTGCAGTGATACCATAATTTGTGACATTGTGACCTAGTCCTTGGTATTTAACCTACTTTTTAAACACTTTCACATTGACCAAAACTTTCGATTCGTAAGTGACAGGGCTTTCATATTTCACACGTACATTTCTTGTGGCAAAACCTTTCCAGGGATACCCTGTTCCTTGGTGAGAGATAGGACTTTCATTTTCCAGGAGCATTAGTGTTTCACAAACACATCTTGTTTTTGTTGTTGCTGCTGTTTTTTTTGTTTTTTTTTTTGTTGTTGTTGTTGTTTTATTTGACTTTTCAATTTTTCAACCTAATGATGTAAATTGCGACATTCCTTCAAGCAGCATATTATGCTACGTTTTAGCTGTTTGGTGGGTTGTCAAAGCACCCATACGCGTCGTAAACCCTGACTCGAATGGTCAATACGAAAACACGCCTATACAAATAAATTGTAAATTTTACCATTATTACAAAAGGAAATTTTTAGACGAAAAATTGTGATATTTTTCTTATTTCTGCTCAAAATATAGATTGTGGGTACTCGTTAGAACCGCCTCAATGAGGCGGTTCTAACGAGTACCCACAATCTATATTTTAGACCAGAAATAAGAAAAATAAGGTTTACCCCCGTAAACCCCAGTTTTGCATTATAAAAGTGGGGTTCAAGGGGGTCAAAGTTACATAGAAGTGTTTTCGTGATGAATGCATTTATCACCACCGTCTTGTCACGAATATTCTCGCGTGAAGCTCATTACTTTCGTACTAGTCTGGCTCCAGACCCTTTCTTTACTTCTTCTCTTTTTCTTTTTTTCTGGAAGGGACATAAAGCTTGCATGGCTTATAGAATTTTGTTTTACTTCAGTCCCTTGGCTAGAAAGAAAGGTTTTTGTTCAGGGAAAGGTTAACTTGAAATTGGATTAAAGAGGAACACTGCAGGATTAAATAATGTAAAGAATGAGAGAGATAGATATAAAACAAAAACGACTGGAGCCAGTCTACTTTCGTACGTATGTGAATCTTTAAGGGGAATGGAAACACCTTCAGGGGAGGCAACTCTTTCAAAAGTATTTTTTGTCTCCCATGTCAATAGGGGTCAACTCTTAAAGGAAAGAATTTGCTCCTAAGGAGCAAATTGTTTCCTTGAAGAGTAGAACCCTTTTTCAGTGGGACAGGGCTTATAGTAAAGCAAACAGGAAGTCCAGAAAGTTGTCTCCCTTTATAAAATGGCAGAAAAATGTGCAAGGTGTTCCCATTCCCCTTTATTAGTCGTTCATAACAATAAAATATGCACGAGACATAGTGTATGTTTTTCACATCTCAAAAACGGTCATTTTTCTCATGAAAATTTACAATATTTTTCTGGTATTTATTCCGAACATGGGGCGAGGCTGCCCGTTAGAACCGCCTAATTGGCGATTCTAACGAATTCCCACAACGTACATCTTGAAACAGAAATTAAGAAAATGATGTATAACTCCGTAAACTCAATTTTCTATTTAAAGTGGGGTTATCACGGACTTGTTAACGTGGTGTTTTATTCATTTAATGAGCATCCTAATGTGACGATAAGTTCATTGTTTGTTTGTTTGTTTGTTTGATTTGAGGTTTAACGTCCCCGTGAACACTATTCAGGTCATTTTGGAGACGCTGCTTCCAGTTTTGTGGGACATTTACCCGACATTGAGATGAAATGACATCTCAACCCCTGCCGACAATGGCATGAACAGACACGCGACACTTTGCTGGGTCAGGGCAATACCTTCAAAGCGGTTTACCAGTGCGCATGTGCGGTCGGTTTCAGATCTGCGTAGAAGCACCATGCAGCCCAATCTAATTCTCTAAGACCCGATGGGCAGGGGCCAATGATAAGTTCATGCGAAGATCATATAATGGGTATTAAACCATTTAGTCCCAGAAACCCCAAAACGAGTACCCTGGCAAACAGTGCAGGCCCAGATCAGACGCCGCAGAACGCGGCGTCTGATCAGGGCCTCCTCGCCCCCGCCCATAGGGGCGTGAAGAAATATATGGGCTGCACGATGCTTCCACGCAGAGCTGAATCCGGCCCGCACACTAGTACTGGTAAACCGCTTAGAGGATCTTAGCCTGTCCAGGAACCGCGGTGCGAGGCGGACCGTCCATGCTAATAAACCCTATTGGTGTCATTGGGTGACAGGGCTTGAGAAGTCATTTCATCTCAATGTCGGTAAAAGTCCACAAAATTGGAAGCAACGTCTCCAAAATGACCTTTTCAAGTGTTGACGGGGACGTTAAACCTCAAATCAAACAAAAACTGATAAGCGCCTCCGCTGTTTGCTACAAGTTCAGCCATTTTCCAAATAAATTTTGGACACCCCTAAATTTTGAAAAGGGCTCCTGCAATATTCCATTATGTACAAAAAAGGTTAATTGAATGTACATTTCATTGACAAATTAATGCGATGTGCTTTATAAACCCACCGTAAAATGTCATAAGAGGTCGCCTCAACGAGAGACTGAACACCATTATTGCTAAATATGATAAGGCAAATAAGGCACAGAATTGTCAATAAACTGACGCCTGATATGAGGCCCGCCAAGCGAATTTGTGTCTTCGAGCATTCCGTCATGACAAATTTTAACTGCGCATGGACAGCCATTCAGAGGGGCCAGGGATATGGCTTTCTGTCTGAAGGTTCCTCTTGATTCAATGCTTGTATGAGCGGGCAGCGAAGGTTCTGGCGAGACTGCGCGGATGCGCAGGCTCGCCTGAACCTTCGCTGCTCGCATAGGCGATAAGTACCAAAATCGCTTGACGGGCCCATATCATCAGCTAACTGCTTAAAGAAGGTGGCGATAACATCGAACGTAATAATATTGTTATCAACAGTACACCTGCCTTATTGGAAACAGTATAACAATAGAGGAATCCTTCATTAACACAAATTATTACAATCATACTGGTAATGAGACAGGAAATAAAGGTGCAATTGAATAACAAGTGCGGGATTGCTGATAAGGTGCCGCTTAATTATCAAGTTTCGTTAGTTAGCGACATAACGTTAACACACCCGTGCGCCAAAGTGCATTTTTTCACATATCCAGAATGGCTAATTTTCTGATGAAAATCCGTGATATTTTTCTTATTTATAGAGCAAACATAGGTTGTGGGTGCCTGTTAGAACCGCCTCATTGAGGCGGTTCTAACGAGTACCCACAACTTATGTCTTGGAGCAGAAATAAGAAAAATAATGTTTACCACCGTAAACCCCAGTTTTCTCTATATAAAGTGGGGTTTAGGGGGGTCTTCATATCACGGACTTGTTCACGTGATGACTTCATTGTCCTATGAAAGGATGTTTTTCAGATGGAAACTTTTGATATTTTTCTTTTTTTCTGCAACAAACAAACATTATTTATGCTCATTAGAACCGCCTCATAGAGCTCTAACGACTTGTTCACATGATGTCTATCAAAATTTTGAACCAATTCTCAAGAAAAGTATGTTTATCACAAAAGTGTGTGTGTGGGGGGGGGGGGAGGGGTTAAATTCTCAGGCGAACCTGAGCTTATGCGCAGCCTGGTGAGAGCCTTTACTGCTCGCAGACATGAAGTGGAGATCATGAAACAGCTTCATGTAAGAAGTCATTGAGTTAGCCCATTTAGTTGCCTGCCCACCCCTGCTTAAATATATGTCATAGGGTATAGGTATATAGCACACTTGTACTGCCTTGCGGTACAAGCCGGCTTTTATGGCGACGCGGTAGAGTGTTGGCCTGTCGATCTGGCGGACCGGGTTCGATCCCCGGCCGGGTAAAGGTGATTAGCATTTTTTCACCTCTTACATTTGGCGCCCACCGTAAATAACCCACATATGTGCATTAAAACTCCTTGAGTATCATTTCACGTGATTCTCGGACTCCCAGAAATTCGGGGACGAATTTCAATGTGACGGGGGAGAATGTCATAGGGTATAGGTATATAGCACACTTGTACTGCCTTGCGGTACAAGCTGGCTTTTATAGCGACGCGGTAGAGTGTTGGCCTGTCGATCTGGCGGACCGGGTTCGATACCCGGCCGGGTAAAGGTGATTAGCATTTTTTCACCTGTTACATATATGATAAGTGCCCTTTTCTCAAGCGCTGTTTCAATTTCATTTCGTTATGTTTAGATAAATTACCTGCAAAATAAAGCTTGTTTTTACTTGTAATTCGACAAAGTCACGTTGACATGGTGACTGTTTTAATCATATTTTCAAACTTCCCGCTATCTTTCTTTTTCTTCTTCAGTTGACGTACTTTCACTTTATCCATGTTAAATGTTGGTTATTTGTCTATATTTAGATTTCCAGTGTAAAGTCTAATGTAAACCTATAGAAAACAACTGCGCTCATACTTCCCTGAACTACAGAACCCGGGAAGGGACATGATTTTTTATTTTTATTATGTTGTGCGAACCAGATAATATCTTGAGCGGACAAGATAATATCTTGTTCGGACAACATATTATCTTGTGCGGACAAGATATTATCTTGTGCGGACAAGATATGATCTTGTTCGCACAACATAATATATTGTGCGCACAAGATATTATCTTGTTCGCACAACATATTATCTTGTTTGCACAACATAGATCTTGGGAAGTTGTGCGGACAAGATATTATCTTGTGCGGACAAGACAATATCTTGTGCGGACAAGATAATATCTTGTGCGCACACGATCTATGTTGTGCAGACAAGATATTATCTTGTGCGGACTAGATAATATCTTGTTCGCACAACTTAATATCTTGTGCGGACAAGATAATATCCTTGCAGAAAAACAGCGTGGAAAGGTTTTACAGCTTTAAAAGTTTGCGCTACAAGCATAGTTTCGCCCATTAATGAGGGGCAAATACTGTAAATAAAAAACTGAACTTAATTGTTCTGCTTTACATGAAAGTATGAACGACAGTGGGTCGCTAGGAAAGTTTACATGAACCCCTTCGGGGTTCATTTACTTTGCACGCTACCCACTGCGTTCACACTTCCACGAACTGCAGAAAAATAAATGTCATTTCTTAATAAATGACAGAACAACACAGTGTGAGAATGCTTCAAATATAAGCTCATTTTCTATATCTGTTGGACGTATACATGGTTCTCTGATAAATTGTGGCTAGAAAGATATGTGAAGATTGACTGCAGCGTGCGTACGTGTGTGCATGTGTGTGTGTATTGACTGCAGTGCGTGCGCGCGCGCGATTGAGCTGGATAATCCTTCCAATTGCTGCCAATTTCTTGTGACTCGTCCACATGCAATGTCAAGCTTCATTTTTATGGAAAAATAATAAATTGAAATACTTTGAAACGTCGTCTGAAGGTTTACAATACTGTTATAGTAGTCGCAGATAAGATTGACTAGGCGGAGCTATCGTTTGTACCTGCCTTAGGCATATTCCATCAACAAAAAGGTATACCAAGTCTCCCGATTGTGTGAATTCAAATGTTTGTTTGTTTGATTTGAGGTTTAACGTCCCCGTCAACACTGTAAAGGTCATTTTGGAGACGTTGCTTCCAATTTTTTGGGACTTTTACCCGACATTGAGATGAAATGACATCTCAAGCCCTGTCGCCCAATGAAACCAATAGGGTTTATTAGCATGGACAGGCTTAGATCCTCTAAGCGGTTTACCAGTACTAGTGTGCGGGCCGGATTCAGCTCTGCGTGGAAGCATCGTGCAGCCCATATATTTCTTCAAGCCCCTATGGGCGGGGGCGGGTGAATTCAAATGTAACACAAGCATAGCTGTGGCGTATATGACTGTTTCGTCCGTTTGTAGAAAGCGTGCGAAATGCATCCTGCCGAATCTTCTGGTGGACTCGGCGAATTGGACATATATTGACAACACCTGAATAGGTCCGCCTAGTCAATCTTATCTGTGACTACTGTACCAAAATGATTCTTCTATATCTGGAAATAAATCAAACTGTACAAAACTCCGTTCAGAAAATCTGAATCATCGATTTTTCGTTTCTCGCGTTTAATACTCATTTTAGCCCATACATCACTATGGGAAAGTTTTAGACCTCACCCTCCGCCGATTTATCAGCAAGTCGTATGCCTCTGCGACAGCCAGGAAAGGCAGTGGTTATTTGGAGAAAATTGCAAAATCTAAATTTTCTTTCACAGACTAAGACATTCTGACAGATTCGACACACCCTTTTAAACTTTATATAGAAGTGGTTACTGCTCTCGAAAATTACAAGGGCGTCTGTGTTTTATTTGCACAATCACTTCATGGAAAATCATTAGCTGTGACACCACATCTGATATCGGTATAATTCTTTTTGACCACTGTTGACAGCACATCGCACTAGTGGCTCTCCGTTCCTAGAGAGCCTCTATCTAGTCTATTTATAAAGTGCATCACATGAATTTGAATATTTATTATTTTACATGACAATCATCGGCATATGGACTTAGTCTGTGGTATCATTTCTCTGTTTTGCAATTTTCTTCAAATAATCACAGCCATTCGTGACTGTCGCAGAGGCATACGACTTGCTGGAGAAGTCGGCGGAGGGTCAGGTCTAAAACTTTCCCATAGAGATGCATGGGCTAAAATCAGTATTAAACGCGAGAAACGAAAAGCTCGATCATTCAGATTTCAGAACGGAGTTTAAGTCTCGTACTCGCAGCATGAAAACAGAAAAAAAAAAAAAAAAAAACAAAAAAAAAAACAATGCAGATTCTACCTTTCGAAACAGTCTGATACAGTCAGTCAAACAGATAGAAACTACAAGTTTGTTTGTTTGATTTGAGGTTTGACGTTCCCGTCAACACTGTAAAGGTCATTTTGGAGACGTTGCTTCCAGTTTTGTGGGACTTTTACCCGACATTGAGATGGAATGACTTCTCAAGCCCTGTCGCCTAATGAAGCCATGACTGTCCGATACTCACACCGCTTTGCCTGGACAGGCTTAGATTCTCTAAGCGGTTTACCAGTACTTGTGTGTGGGTCGGATTCTGCTCTGCGTTGAAGCTTTATTCAGCCCATATATTTCTTAAATCACCGATGGGCGGGGCCGCGAAACCACAAGTACAGGACCAAGATTTTCATGTGTAATGCAAGGTTAGAAAACTGAAATTTGCTCTCAAACAGCGTTATGTCAGAACGTAATGCCCCGTCTTGCATTACACGTGAAAATTGGCCACTCGAACTTGTGGTTTCTATTCGCACTGGTGCAGAGGTGGTACACGGGGTGGACGTGGCTAAACAACACTCAAAATTAAAATAATGTAATGTTAAACCAATCATTTTTATCCTGACGAACAATTTATTCATCATCACGAAAACATACCTATATAATTTTGACCCCCCTGGAACCCACCTTTATATAGCAAAACTGGGGTTACAGAGGTAAACATTATTTTTCTCATTTCTGCTCTAAAATATAGATTATGGGTACTCGTTAGAACCGCCTCATCGAGGCGGCTCTAACGAGTACACGAAATCTATATATTGAGCAGAAATAAGAAAAATATCACAATTTTTCATCTGAAAATTTTCGTTTTTCCCAGGTAAAATTTACAATGTATTAGTATAGACGTGTTTTCGTAATGAACACTCAATAACAATGATTGCAAGGGCTGATGCATGTGAGTGCGTATGTTGTTCGCCCCTTGATCGTGTTGTAGAGTGAAGCCATGGCTTCCACTTTCGTACATTCACGTATGTTCGATATCATAGACATAACGCACATTACGCATATTACGCATATGCGTAATGTAAAATATATGCAGTAAAGATTACATATCATATATGGGCTGCTCTTCAAGGAAAGGTTTGCTCCCCTCGGGAGCAAATTCATTCCTTTAAAAGTAGCCCCGGGCCATCTCGGAGCGGAAGATGTTTTACATTGTCCGTAATAATATTTTGGTTCTGGCTACGCCCCTGGATATTTAGGACATTTAGCGCCATTCATTCAATGTATATTTACCTTTTATGACTTTAGGTTTGAATAACAATTCTCATTCTGTGATAGTAGTAGTAGTAGTAGTAGTAGTAGTAGTAGTAGTAGTAGCGGTTGTAGTAGTAGTAGTAGCATTAGTACAGTAAAATCTCCACTAATGGTCACCTCTGTTTAGCAGCCACCTCTCTTCAGCAATCAAAATAATTCCTCCCATAGCATTTTACTATATATTTAATCTCTGTTCAGCAGGCAACTCTCTCCTCCAGCCAGCAGCCATTTTACCAAATCTAAATTCCCTCTATTAAACAGCCAGAGTCAACTCTAGCAAAAAAATCGGATGTAAAAATAGGAATTTCTCTTCTAGTTTATTTATTTATTTTTAAATTTATTTTTCTCAAAACTACCTGTGATATGTGCATAAATACAATATAAGCATGTGAAAAGAAACATAAATGTGGAGGGGTGTCAGATGACATCTCTCCATCATTTATGTTTCTTTTAGTACATCCATATTGAGCAGTCTTCAATAATCACTATTTTTAGTCTTTCGTTAAAAAAACCATACGTCATCTCAGACATTTCCCTCTGTTGAACAGCCACCTCCCTTAAATAGGCCAGTTTTGGAGTTTTTCCAGGAGGGCTGTTTAATGGAGGTTACACTGTAGTAGACATTTTTCAAAAGGACGGAGAACGGACTAAGGAGATGAAAATGGACGTTATCAGCGGGGATCATCTCAACGTTATTTGTTCTAAAATGCGTATCCAACTGAACAGAAGCCACTGACGAAATTGGTGTTTTTATTATTTCTACGACCTTTTCAATATTACTTCCCTAATTTAGAGCCGATCGTCAACCAAAGAAAGGCGAACCCGGAGTTAATCCGGCTGACCTTCCGTTGCAGAAATTGGCGTCTTTCATAAGACTCGAGTGAGGATCGAAACTACATGTATAACGGTGATAGACCTACAACAATGAGAGACCTAATGATAAAGAGGCAGTGTTCTTACCCACAAGCCCCTGAGCCATATTCACTGATGAAGTATAATTACAAGAGACAAATAAATAAATAAATAAATAAATAAATAAATAAATAAATAAATAAATAAATAAATAAATAAATAAATAAATAAATAAAGAAAAACGACTGACATACAATTCTGTTACCAGATCCATAGTGATTTTGTCAAGCGTTCGAACTTAAAGGCGATCTTCCCAGTTTGCCTCTGACTCGAATAAAATCCCCTAAATGGCAGATTGGGAAACAACGTTTTCAAGAATAGCCGCCTTCTAGACCGTGACCAAATTAGTTCGATCACAACCAATGCAATACGAACCGAGTCGTTAGCATTTGCATAGAACTTGAAGACAATGTGCAATCTACAGCAACTATAGCTCATTGACTGCGATGGGGATAAGATGAAATGCTTTCACTCTTTCATCGCCCCCGCCCATAGGGGCTTGAAGAAATAAATGGGCTGCACGATGCTTCCACGCGAGCTGAATCCGGCCCGCACACTAGTACTGGTAAACCGCTTAGAGGATCTAAGCCTGTCCAGGAACCGCGGTGCGAGGTGGACCGTCCATGCTAATAAACCCTCTTGGTTTCATTGGGCGACAGGGCTTGAGATGTCACTTCATCTCAAAGTCGGGTAAAAGTCCCACAAAATTGGAAGCAACGTCTCCAAAATGACCTTTACAGTGTTGACGGGGACGTTAAACCTCAAATCAAACAAACAAATCACGGGTATAAGTATTATCAGACATTTTGTAACAATCCCAGCAGACAATTCATCACGAAAACACGCCGATATAATTTTGGCCCATTTGAACCCCACTTTTATATAGCAAAACTGGGGTTTACAGGGGTAAACCTTATTTTCTAAATTCTGCTTTAAAATATAGATTGTGGGTACTCGTTAGAACCGCCTCGATGAGGCGGTTCTAACGAGTACCCACAATCTATATTTTGAGCAGAAATAAGAAAAATATCACAATTTTTCATCTTAAAATTTTACTTTTTTCGGTGGTAAAGTTTACAATGCATTTGTATAGGCATGTTTTCGTAATGATTCGTAAATCCGAATGCCAGAGCAGTGAACCTTCTACTATGTGGCTAGTGGCTACCAAGCTTTCACAAAAGTTGGTATCAGCTGAAGCCTGTGCCCTAAGCCTAATGTGAAGCGCACTCGCATAATGTGAAGCGCACTCACAATCCGTCACTTAATTTCTATAGTTTTACATGTACATTTGTACAGTAGAACTTCGATGGCTCGAACACCGATGGCTCGTTTACCATGGATGTGTCGAACCCATTCTTGAGTCCCTAGCGAAATCCTCTACATTAGAAATAGTGGGAGATAATTGAGGAGATTTTAGTCTTTTATTTTGCAAATGCAAATGTATGTTGTGCGTACTCATTAGAATCGCCTCGACGAGGCGATTCTAATGAGTACACACAGCATACATATTCATTATAGAACACCGAAAAGATGTCTTAAAGTATAACGTTATGCCTCCTGACAGTAACCTCAGTGGCTCGAACTATCCCTGTCTCGAACAGATTTTCGAGGTCCAAAAGGTGTTGGAGCCACTGAAGTTCGACTGAATAAAGAGAGAGGGAGAGAGAGAGAGAGAGACGAGACGAGACGAGAGAATCAACAAATGTATTAACGCAAGAACACACTTAAATGCGGTGTCTGATTGTGGTCTTTGATTATGTTTGTAATTATCTCGATGACAGTTCAGTTAACGGCCCCCCACCCATCGGGGCTTGAAGAAATAGATGGGCTGCATGATGCTTCCACGCAGAGCTGAATCCGACCGCACACAAGTACTGGTAAACCGCTTAGAGGATCTAAGCATGCCCAGTCAAAGCGTTGCGAGTCGGACCGTCCATGTTTATTACTCCATATATTTTATTGGGCAACAGGGCTTGAGATGTCATTTCATCTCAATGTCGGGTAAAAGTTCCACAAAAATTGGAAGCAATGTTACCAAAATGACCTATACAGTGTTGACGGGGACGTTAAACCTTAAATCAAACAAACAAGACAGTTCAGTTTAGATGGAGTTCTCAGTGTTGGTTCGAACATGTCGTTTTGTCTGAATCATTGCCTAGCGTCTAAGCAACGTCGCATCATCATTATCAACACGACTACGATGCTGCAAACGTGTTGTGTGCCCGCTTGGTGTATTTTGATTAAGAAATAGATCAGGTCTAGCAGTGATTTGTATTGAGTAATAAATCACAGTTTGGGTGTCAGTTGAAGGGTAGCTCAAATCATGAGCGCGAAGCGCGAACGATTTAACTACTTACAACTGACCTACAATACATGATTTATTACTCAACAAATCACTGCTAGAGCTGATCTATTCGATTGAAGTTCTCCCATTCTTCCACCATTTTTAGAAGAAATCCCGCCAATATTATTGACTATATCACACACATTAATGTAGCCCCCGCCCATAGGGGCTTGAAGAAATATATGGGCTGCATAATGCTTCCACGCAGAGCTGAATCCGGCCCGCACACTAGTACTTTGAGGATCAAAGCCTGTCCAGGAACCGCGGTGCGAGGCGGACCGCCCATGCTAATAAACTCTTATTGGTTTTATTGGGCGACAGGGCTTGAGATGTCATTTCATCACAATGTCGGGTAAAAGTCCCACAAAATTGGAAGCAACGTCTCCAAAATGACCTTTACAGTGTTAACGGGAACGTTAAACCTCAAATGAAAGAAACAAATACACATTAATGTCCTTGTGTGATTTTTCTGACACGAGGAAATAACTAATCACCGTCATATACGCGTTACTCGTGAATTTTGGCTGCTTTTAATGACGGCATTTGTCACCTTCTTTCTACCAGTGGTTTGTTGCACGATTAATCACAGTTCCTTTCCATTGCCGAGATAGGCGCTCTGTGTCAGAATGGGAATTTAATACTTTTAATCCTCATTACGAAAACGCGCCTATACAAATACTTTGCAACCATAATCATCCAAAAAGTGAAAATTTTAGATGAAAAACAGTGATATTTTTCTGACCTTTGCTCAAAATATAGATTGTGGGAACTCGTTAGAACCGCCTCATCGAGGCGGTTCTAACGAGTACCCACAATCTATATTTTAGAGCAGAAATAAGAAAAATAATGTCTACCCCTGTAAACCCCTGTTTTACTATATAAAAGTGGGGTTCAAGGGGGTCAAAATTATATAGGCATGTTTTCGTGATGTACAGACTGGTACAGCTAGTGTAGATCTACTTAGATGGCTGTTCTGGATATAAAGTGTTCGTTATCCTATCAACCCTTAAATTGCCAAAAAAAAATTCATCTTAACATGTCGCCTGTTTTTGTCGTCTTCTGAATCTACTTGCAAACTTTTTAAACATATTCTTGCATACCGGCAAACAGAGTAGGCCCTGATCAGACTGCTCCGAGAAGCAGTCTGATCTTGATCCATTCTGTTTCCAACAATGACTTTTTTCAGTAACCAACAGACGACAGAACATATGATAGTTTTTATTATTATTATTATTATTATTTGAGGTTTAACGTCCCCGTCAACACTGTAATGTTGATTTTGGAGACGCTGCTTTTCAATTTTGTGGGTCTTTTACCCGATATTGAGATGAAATGACGCTCAATGAAACCAATAGGGTTTATAAGCATGGACGGTCCACCTCAAACCGCTTTGCCTGGGCAGGCTTAGATACTCTAAGCGGTTTACCAGTACTCGTGTGCGGTCGGATCATGCAGCTCATCTATTCTTTCAAGCCCCGATGGGCGGGGGCCGTTGCGATAGTCGTTGTGACTGGCATCTTAAGGGTTAATGGTTTAGACTTAACCCCTACAAACAAAACCGTCATCAGTGACTCTTAAATATGTCCAAAACTCAGCAATAAATGATCCCAGCTGACAAGAAAATATAAACTGGGATTTACGGCAGTTATCAAACGTAGATTGAAGGTACTAGTAAGGACCGCTTAATCGAGGCGGTTAAAAAAAGTACTCAGAGTTTGTATTTTGCTCCAAAATAAAACTTCTATTTATATTGTTTGTTTGTACTGTAGTTTAACGGCCCAGTCAACACTATTTTAGGTCATTTTGAGCCGGTCAGTTTACCTAGCCACACTTTTCCTAGTAGCGTGTAATTTAAAACGATAAAATTAGAATGGAACAGAAAACAAAAATATGTCGTTTAAACGACATATTTCTTGTTTTCCTTTCCATTCTGAAAAAGTAGGGTGGAATTTAAAACAATAAAATTAGAATGGAACAGAAAACAAAAATATGTCGTTTAAACGACATGTTTCTTGTTTTCCTTTCTACGCTACTTTTTCAGAGTGGAACAGAAAACATGAACTAGATGCCCAAGTGGGCCGAATCGCTCACCTGGATGATGCTGATCATAAATTACATTGCGTCTTGTATCAGATCACATTGCCTTTAGCAATGCTGAATCTGCGTGTTTAAATAATTTTGATGCTTCTGATTAAGTTTCTTAACAGCTTTGTCTGATTTAGGATTCAGGAAAAGATGATGTTGATGCTTGTAGTGGTTTGAAGATTTTCAATATGGCCACCATGGAAGCCATCTTAGATAACAGAACATAATAATTTCAGCGAGTCTGAATCTACATGTTGCGTCGATTTCTACAATCGAGTTTCAGCTCCATTCGACCTTTGGTTCAGGAGGAGACGTAGGTTGAAGAATTTTAAGATGACCAAGATGGCCAACATGGTGGGCATCTTCCAAGATGGCCATCTTGTAGCTTCTAGCAAATCCGAATTTCCATGTTGCCCCAATGTCTGACATGAAGTTTCAGATTGGTCTGATATCTGGTTCGGAAGGAGATGTCTTTTGAATAATTTCAAAATGGCCTCTGTGCGCAGCCATCTTGGATATCGGAACAGAACAATTTTAGATAAATCTGAATCTCCATGTCGCCCATTGCCTCCCATTAAGTTACAGCTCAGTCTTACCCTTGGTTCAGGAAGAAATGTCATTTGAAGAATTTCAGGATGGCCGCCATAGTGCCTATCATGGATATCGGAACGGAACAATTTTAGCAAATCTGAATCGCCATTTCTTGCCGATGCTTTCCATAAAGTATCAACTTGATCGAATCTCTAGTTTTGGAGGAGATGTATTTTGAAGAATTCCAAGATGGTAGCCATTGCGGCCATCTTGGATATCGGAATGAAACAATTTTATAGCAAGGCTAAATACCCATGTCACCCTGGTGCCTCCCATTACGTTTCAGCTCAATTGGACCTTTGGCTTGGGATGAGATGTCGTTTGATTAGATTGTTGGTAGTCATCGAGGCGGTTCTAACGAGCACCAACAATCAATGTTTGAGCTGGACATTAGAAAAATATACATCATTTTCATCCCCGCAAAACTACTAGTTGTAAAGATATGAAAGGTGACATTGATGTGTTATCGTCGTACGTTACAGAAACACCCCTATATAAATACAATGTACATTTTACAGCCATAAAAATGAAAAAAAAAAAGAAGATAAATTCTTATATTTTTCTTATTTCTGCTCACAATATAAATCGTGGGTACACGTTAGAACGAGTACCCTCAATCTGTATGTAAGAGCAGAAATGAGAAAAATAAGGTTTACCACTGTAAACCCAAGTTATACTATATGAAAGTGGGGTTCAAGGGGGTCAAAACTATATAGGCATGTTTGCGTGATGATGCGGCGTATATAGTGCACAGGCCTTAACATCAACAAAAAACAATATTGATATGTACAGTTTATTTCAAATTAACCAAACTATGACTAGAATTGAGCTAGTTAAGCTACTTTTTCTATTAAATGAAATCACGTGAACAAGTCCGTGAAATGAAGACCCCCGATCAACCCCACTTTATGTAGAGAAAACTGGGGTTTACGGTGGTATTCATTATTTTTCTTATTTCTGCTCCAAGACATGGGTTGTGGGTACTCGTTAAAACTGCCTCAATGAGGCGGTTCTAACGAGCACACACAAACTATGTTATGAGAATTTATGAGAAAAGTATCCATGATTTTCATTAGAAAAGTAGTCATTTTGGAGATGTGAAAAATGCATTATGTCGCACGGGTGAGTTAACGTAATGATTATATGGGCCGTATCAGGCAAAACATTTGTTTGCGAAACTGTGCGCCCTGCGTGGACATAAGCTAAGAATACAATATTCTCTATCGGAACGAAATTTTCGGTCGCACAGCTGAGACTCAGATCAGACTACTCGCATACGCAGCCTGACGTGAATCTTTGCTGTGCGCAGACGTTCGCCTGTAGCACCGTATATAGGTCAATTAATTCGTTACATGTACAAAATAAAAAAGGCATGTTTTTTCTTTTTTTCAAAAGAATTCAATTCCCAATACAAGTTAGCACGAAAGCCGGCCTCGGTAGCTCAGTTGGATGCGCGTCTGACGGGTAATCAGGAGGACGCGGGTTCGATTCCAGTCGGGTTCGGCAACATTATTTCGTGGCGATTGATCATGAAATCTATTCTACGGTCATTCTCTCCCTGCCGCTGATTCAAGAAGGGCAGTTGTCAGTTTTTGGCGAAATAATGTGCACTGTACTTGTTAACCGCTTACGTATAAGCCTGCCCAGGAAAAGTGTAGATAGGTAAACTGACCGGCTCAAAAATGACCTAAATAGTGTTGACTTGGCCGTTATACTCCAATACAAACAAGTTCGCACGAATAACCTACAACTATAACATCCATGCACAGTCGAACTTCAATGGCTCGATTTACTGAGTGTTACTCATAGTGCCTGGCAATAATGGGAATAATATAGGGAAATCTGGCTGATCTTTTATAAAATATTGGTATGTTGTGTGTGTTCATTAGAATCGCCTCATCGAAGCGGTTCTAATGACTGCACATAACATACATTGGCATGATGGAACAAAAAATGTTGTCCCTAAATCATCGGCAGATATCTTGAGGTAAGGGAAGCTTTTGTTAACGGCTAAAGGACGAGCCTCAATCAGCCATAGTAATTGAATAGTCAATGTCCGAGACTTTGAGGTTCTACTTTATAATTTCCCCCAGTTCATAAATACCAGCAAACAAAAGATAGAACACCAAACATACTTCATATCAAACAAGACAATTTCTCAAAAAACAAAAACAACAAAAAAAAAAACAAAACAAAAACAAAAAAAACAATAGGGCTTGAATCACTTTATATTTGAAACAGGAAAACTACATACAGTGAACGTCAATGTCTGGAATACCATTGGACCATGGGAACGTGTTTGACACTGTTCGGGAATTCAGTTTATGAATTTGTAGCAATAAATTACATCAAGTAATTTGATTGGTTGATAGACAGAAATGGGTGTGGCTTAAATTCAGCAAGAAAAGGGTTAATGGGCCGACCGACAAGAAAAGGGTCGACGGTGATAAACTATTGAAAGCAAGACGAAGTTGAGAGGATGTACAGGAAATGGTTCCGATTGCAAAATCGCATCAGTGCATGCAGCAGGCTAGTCTGATCGGAATTGCCATATGTCACATGAAGTCATGTTAGTCATGTGTGAATCCTGATGAAGCAAAATGTGAAGACTGTTCTAAATGCAAGTGTGCACAGGCTTATCTGATAATGATAGTAATAATAATAATAATGTCTTTATTTAGAGAGGATAACATATTAAGCATACTTATTTACCACCTCTTAGCTAATAAGTAAAAATATAAATATTTAACAATGTTTACAATATTTCAAAAACATCTATGCAGTAACCTAGGAATAAAACATGTTTACAACTGGATGAAATAAGAACTGGGACTAATTAAAAGCTTAAATTTACGTTCAAAGCATAAAATTGTAAAACGTAGGTAAAATGCTATATTTCAAACGACAAAACTAACAAAATGCTTAAAATTAGGAGACCCCCCCCCCACCCGCAAATAAATACATAAATAAAAATAAGGGCAATAATGCTAGAAAGAAAGTGTCGTACATATGGCGTCCTCAGCACACCGCCGCCGCAGGCCGCCTATCACGACTGGAGCAAGGAGTATGTAGCGGAAACCAATGTCCAAACATCATACACCAAGCAACAGAGTTGTGCACATCCATGACGCATGCCACTCACTGCAGGTACAGAGAACGCCACATGCATGTCTTTGTCGATGCTTGTCTCATCACGAAAACACACCTGTATACTTTTGACCCTTTGAAGCCCTTTATAGTAAAACTGGGGTCTACAGGGATGAACCTTATTTTTCTTATTTCTGCTTCAAAATATATTTTGAGCAGAAATAAAAAAAATATATCACAATTTTTCATCTTAAAATGTTCGTTTTTTAGGCAGTAAAGTTTAAATATATTTGTATAGGCCTGTTTTCGTAATGTGAAAAGCCAAACGAAGGGCATTGAAATAACTATTGTTGTGCAGACCTGGTGATGTGTATGAACTGATGTAAATTGGTTCTTTAAAACTTTATGTTTTAAAATTTAGTTATATAATAATACAATCGGTTCCACTAGCGACCACACAGTGTTTCCGAGCCAAATTTATGCCGCGTCTTCAATGACAGCTATTGTAATTTCGATTTTTGACAAACCCTAGATGCACGGGATGGATGTCAGCATGCTGTCTGAATGGGTTATATCCCTAACTATGTCGCAATCGACAGATACCACTAGCAGCAAACCACAGACACCACATGGCGGCTGTACAGATATTAATAAATGAAGATTTTTGTATTATAATTATAGACCTACGAACACTACCTTTGACAAAAGCGAAAAAATCAAAGATTGGGTTCACGGTCTTGTCTTTCACAGCTAAATATGAAGAAAAATTGAAAGACCAGAATCCGAAATAATTTATTAAAGCAATTTTTTTATTTGCTTTCAAAGATTATTTAAACAATATTGTTACCACGTCCTTCGTTATAAAAACATGCCACTTTTAAAATGACTAATTTGGAATCAACAAATAGGAACTGGTTGCATTTTTATCTGCGTTTATATATGAGATTTGCCTTATCATAGTGTTCGTTGGAAGAGAGTTCCGTAACTTTGCGCCATTTCATAGTACCGTGTTCTAGAGAAGTGAACTCGTATATCATCGTTATCTGTTGATCTGACTTATTGCCATCAGGAATGACAACTTTATTGCAAGACTACTTATTTGCCATTGACCTACATTTCATGGTTCACTGACTTTGTAAATTATTGCGACCACCCTAACTTTCACCTTCATGTAAGAGTCCAGTTCTCGTTTTGACAAGGGTGTTAAAGATACAGGAAAGTTCACGTAACGACCTAGCAGGTTGTCACTTTTCTGTTGCGCTGACAATGGAGATAATTATAACATGTTTATTATAATATTTTATAGCTATCCCTTATCATCAGATTTATTGTTATTTTATATAATACGATTCATTTGGTACACCCATCCCGACGTGAAGTGCCGAAACTGACCTTCAATGTCCGATCGTATGTCTTTTTAACTGCTTATTCCTGATGAAATGTTCTTATAGTTTTGCTGAAAACGTAAATTGAGGGTGCTCCTTTGAACTGCCTTATTGAGACGTTTTTAACAACCAGCCACATTGTATGGTTTTGAGTTAAAAACAAAGTTATTAAACCTTTATATGTAATGATATTAATTACACTGACGTGTCAGACTTTGTGGTCTGTGCCAAACATTGAGGTGTATGGATATTACTTGCAGATTTTCCCGCTTTTCACAAAGGATGTTACGTTGTTGGATTGGTGCAATCTGGTCCTACCCGACGTGGAAATAAAGAATTTGCTCTTCGGTATCAAATCTTTCCTTTTAAGTGTATACGCCTTTTGAGATAGGAGTAAAAATACTTTTGAATGAGTTGCCTATCCTCTCCCCTTAATACAACTCATTATATTTTAACAGTAACTTTCTCTGCTTTTGATGTGTCGAACTAAGTCATCATCGATCTCATCCCGGGACATCCTTCCACTATAGAAAGAGGACCCACTATCAAAATATCTCTCACTTTCTCCACTTGAACTATCTTTGAAAAGTTTACGCTTTCTTGCTGGTTTAACTCTCTTAGTTTTCATTTGCTCTTCATTATCCCATGTAAACCTGTAGGTAATGTTCGATAAATCAGCTTCTGCTATGCTTTCTTCGTCAGCTTTATTATCTTTATGATCCTGTCTTGTTCTCGACCCAATGTTTAGAACTTCTTCAGGTTGCCTTGTACTGACTAAAGGTGCAGACTGGTCAAGTAATGTGTCATCTGTATTAGTTTCGATCGGTGACACATAATTTCCTAAGTCTAAGACGATTTCAATAGCTTCATTAAGGCTTTCTGTAGCTTTCACTGCTTTGGTTTCTACTGATTTAAACGCGCTTGTTTCTGTTTTTGATTTAGTGCTATCTACATTTGACTTCTGAGATACATGAGGTTGAACAGACCGATTGAAACTGTATCTTTGTGGCCTACCCGGGATATTTATACTCGGCTGATAATTTAGGTCAGTATTTCCGGTCCTGGTCTGCATTGGAAGAACACGTTCAATAACTAAATCATTATTCTCAAGATCAACACTGATATCAGTTAGTTCTCTTTCATATCTTAAGTTAGAATCAGATGCATGCCACGGTTTAGCCTGACTGTCTTCTTTGCTGATGATGCCTTTCTCAACATCAGAGTCACTGTCAGGTGCGATATATTTTCGCGGACTGACGGGCAGACTAGATTTAGGAGGTTTTTTATTTCCAGAGGAAACACGTGTACTGGCCACGGGAGCTGGGACTATTTGAAGGTTATCTTGCTGAAAATCAGTTTGCACACGCTTTCTTGACTTGTCACTTCTCTTATGTTTTGTTTTCAATTTATTTTTCAAGTTTCCCTGTATATCGTTGTATGAGCCAGCTAATTTATGACGTGTTCCTGAAGCCCCTGCCAGACCTTGTGTCATGTATTTTTCTAGCCTCTCTCGTAATGAGAATTCTGACTGTTTATTACCACCACTTAAAGTGTCTGTGTCAGTTTCGTCTCTACTTGGGAATGATGATCCCTCATTATCTGCTTGCTGGTCATCACTGAATTCTAGCCTTTCTTTCTCTCGTTTGTGTTTCAAAAGTTTTTGCTTCATTTTACTTTGCCTTTCTTCCAGGGACTGGTTTGTAGCTGTAACAACGGGACTTATATTTGCAACAATACCATGATCAGTGGAACTGATTGGTGTAGAAGTGAGTTGAAATTTTGGTAACGAACTTTCTGCCACTGATCCATTACTAAACACTTTCATAGGTTTATGTGAGTTAGTGTTCTCAGTTTTATCTGGTTTAAACTTGCGGAAAGTAGAAACCGGTGGGGTTGATTCTGGGGCTCTGATGTCGTGAAGTACACTAGGAAAGTTAATGTTTCTCTTGATTTCTGCAACGTCCATGGTCACCACAGGAACTTGTGAGACTGGGGCTGGAACATGTGAATGTTGGTCATAATCAGCATATCCACTGTCAGCCGTTCTAGTGGTTGTGGTGATCGTGTCAGCCTCCTGAAACATAGAGTTGTCAGTAGCAAATGGAATAAATTAGGGTATAACTGTACTGAAATTTGTCATTCTGGGGTGGTAAATCGGAAGTTTTACGGTCGGAAATTTCGTTTTACGGCGACGCGTTAGCGACCGTCAAACCGACGATTTACCTCCCCAAATGACAATTTTCAATATAGTTATCCCCATTCTAATGTACTTTTTCGGTAGTTAAGTTAAAATTGTAATATTTTGCACAAGGCGGCAAGCGCTATGAGCTACGTGAAACCAAATACCAGCCAATGAAAAGCGACGTTACGTGATGATGTCGGGTTTCCGACAGTATATCGCAGAATATACTGTCGCAAACTTTTGATGTTATCCAATCAGACGTCTCGTTACATGCGCAAGTGCATTAGAATAGAATCCAACAGTGCTACGAGATGGATAATGTTGAAGCCTATCTTGTGTTTTAGCGCATCGAAATTATTTTAGAAGAGATATAGTAAAGCCAGCGCGACTAAATTATTTTAGATGATATATGGTACGGCCAAATGTTTGACGATCTTTCGTTTATTGTATGACTGTAGGACAATGTATCATTTTGCCAAAAAAAAAATAGTCGCCAATCATCAAATATATAATAAAAATTATTGGCATGTCCGCATTAGTCAAGTTAGATACCCAGGGTAAATGGCAGTAGAGTATACTCAACATAATATGTCGAGAACATAAGCGAAAGGCTATGCCGGTTTGTGAAATCTATATTTCCTTTTGTTTTGTATGTATGAAAATGCATGCATGATTTTAGCGTTTTGTTCGTGGGGTTTTCTCGTGTTGGTATACCCCCAACTTTCTGAAGCCTGTGTTGTAGTGATTTAGTTACTTCTTAGTAATCACGGGTCACGTGTTCGGTCTAGGGTTTTGCCTTTCGGTGGTTGGCAAACCGAGGTCCCGACTCTATACTACTTAAGATGTTGAAGGGACGTTAATCTTTAACAGAAGGTTTATCCAACTCTTCATCCTTAGACTAAGACGATGAAATGGTACTATCATGTTGACAGTAGGAAGTAATAAAATGTAAAATATCAAGAGTTCATTATTTGTAACGATTTCAATGTTTAAAAATTTGCTTATTCATGCATTGCCGTAAATGATGTTTTTAAAGGACAAATTAATATTATGTAGATCGACTAGTTTGGGTATTTGGTCGTCACGCGTTGGAACGGTCTAAGCGGCATCTTATATCTGCTCTAAAATATAGATTGTGGGTACGCGTTAGAACCGCCTCGATGAGGCGGTTCTAACGAGTGCCCACAATCTATATTTGGAGCAGAAATAAGAAAAATATCACAATTTTTCATCGTAAAATGTTTATTTTTTCGGCGGTAAAGTGTGCAATGTATTTGTATAGGCGTATTTTCGTAATGATTATCTTTGCACCTTCGATATCCGAACGAGGGCTATATTTCACCAGTATTAGTGCAATACCCTTATAGTATCTTTACTCAGCCTGAGCTAGAAATATAACCGACTGGGATGAGATATTATAGAGTTATTTCATGGCTCTTTGTGGGGATAGTGAAAACTATTGCCCCGACGCCGAGGAACAGTGGTTTTGACTATCCCATCACGAAAACACGCCTGTATAATTTTGACCCCCTTGAACCCTACTTTTATATAGTACAACTGGGGTTTCCGGGGTATACCTTATTTTTCTTATTTCTGCTCTAAAATATTTTGAGCGGAAATAAGAAAAATATCACAATTTTTCATCATAAAATTTTCATTTTACGGCGATATAGGTGGCAATGCCACGGTATTTGAATAGGCGTGTTTGCGTAATGCCCACAGACGGCCATGAAATAAGATTTTATTTACTGGCTGCAAAAAAAAAAAAAAAAAAAAAAATAACCAAATAACAAGTTAAGCCAAGTTAAACAGTGCAGACCACAATATGAGATTTTAGTTAAACAGTGTAGACCATGACCAGACTCTCCTTCTATGCGATCTGGTCTGGGTCTGCTTTATTTAAGAAATAGATCAGCTGGCGTTTTCATGCGAGAAAGTATCGTTACACCGTCCAATGTCAAGACATCTGCGAATGACGTCATTATTCAGCAGCTTTGAATGACGTCATTTGTCACGCTGTTCTACCCCGTGATTTGATGCATAATGAATCACACTATCTTCCCATTGCCTATATACGAATAGGCACGCTGTGTTAGAATTGATTTTAGAGCATGGCAGACGCCATGTTTGTTGTACTTTCAGACAGAAATTACTGCATCCCGCCCCAAATGGCTAACACTACGCGTTGTCAAAGAACAGGGGAGGTAAAGAACACTCGAAGCTGTAAAGCCAGGCAATATCTACATTTATTGCCCGGAGAATATCACTAAACTCGTGCAGTAGCCAAATTATAGCTCGTTGGGGTTAAAAAGCTCCTACATCACATATTCCGGGGTAGCAGCCGTGGTGGTTTCCCTATTGTTGCGCCATAAACTGTTGGTGCAACAGAATCAGAATCACACCACTAGATTAGGGCCAATTTATGTTTTGAAATGGACTCTTCGCATGTCTGCGAGAAATGCTGGCACGATTAATCTGATAATCGATTACTAGATAGATAAATTCCACAAAAATTATACTCATTATTGATTTTCTTGGAATCGATTATTTCATAAGTAGATTTTTTATGGTTTGGTTTGAGGTTTAACGTCCCCGTCACCACTGTAAAGGTCATTTCGGAGACGTTGCTTCCAATTTTGTGGGACTGTTACCCGACATTGTGATGAAATGACATCTCAAGCCCTGTCGCCCAATGAAACCAATAGGATTTATAAGCATGGACGGTCCGACTCGTGCGCACCGCTTTGCCTGGGTAGGCTTAGATCCTCTAAGCGGTTAACCAGTACTCGTGTGCGGGTCTGATTCAGCACTGCGTGGAAGCATCATGCAACCCATATATTTCTTCAAGCCCCAACGGGCGGGGCCGTTCATAAGTAGAATTTATTACCCAAAGTTGGGTCTAAAATAGCTAGATGAGTGGCAAACAGTCCAGACCCTGACGAGACGCCGCGTTCAAATGCATATGGCAAAGTACAACATATGGTAAGAGTCATGCTCAGGAAGAAAGCCAGCCAGGTAAAATTATGACCAAATCTTCGTTGATTACTAATCGATTATCGATCACAATGGCAGGACTGATAATCGATTATCTTTTCAGCTCCGATTAGCCAGCTCTACGCAGACATCAACCGCTCTGGAGAGACTGTGCTTAAGCATAGACGGTCTAAAACTTTACTCGTCGCCTATATACGAAGTACCCTGTTTCTCAAATGTCTTTGAAAACAAACAGAAAAAAAATCCTACTTTCCCCTTTTTCTACTGATACCATGATCATGCTTGCAGTTCTAACTCCTCGTCAATTCTAACTCGTGAGGCCTTCGTCTAACGCCTTAAAGGTGAAGATTTGGATAAACCTGTCTGTTAAGGTTTACATCCCCTCAACATCTAAGGTCATACAGAGACAGGACTTCGAACAACAGAAAGCAGAGAGGAATCCAGAGATTAATCACATGACTCCTAGTTTATGAAGCTTATAACTCAATCACTACAGAACAGGCTTCGAAAAGTTTGGTATACTAACATGAGAAAATAGAAGTGGAGGCAATGATCAGAAATCGATACAATTACCCCACAGCTCCCATCAGAGACACCAAACGGAAAGAGACACAGCATGAAACAACATATCCTAAAGGAAACACCAATAGCGGAAAGCCAAAAGGACAGTTACTTTCCCACAAAACAGACACTAAAATTACATAAACAAAAGCAAGCGTATTCATACATTAGAAACGAGAAGTTATGTTTGTGTGTTTGATTTGAGGTTTAACGTCCCAGTCAACACTGTATATGTCATTTTGGAGACGTTTCCAATTTTGTCGGACTTTTACCCGACATTGAAATGAAACGACTTCTCTAGCCCTATCGCCCAATGAAGCCAATAGGGTTTATAAACATGGACGGTCCGATTCGCACCGCTTTGCCCGGACAGGCTAAGATCATCTAGGCGGATTACCAGTACTCGTCTGCGGTCGGTTTAAGCTCTGCGTCAAAACAACATGCATCCCATCTATTTCTTCAAGCCCCGATGGGCGGAGGCCGAGAAGCAAGAAGTATCTTTAAACAAGAAATAGCTTTTAAGAAAGATATGCGTCGTAGATTTAATTGGAAGATTGTTTTGGAAATTTGAAATATCAGCTACGAGAGTGATTTAGCAACGATTGATTATTTTGGGTTCCACGACACATCAACCCTTGTGGGTCTTTGTGTGTCGTCACCCACGGGAAGGGAGAAAAAAAGGAGAATAAATAGAAGATGAGATGAAAGTAAGGAACAGAGGAGAAAAAAGGAAAAATAATGGAGGTGAAGAACCAGAAGAAATAACAACACTCCCCCACAACCCTTATCTGCTTTAAGGACAGCAGGTCTTGCCCAACTGTCAGCCAGTATCAGCTGGACGCCCCACTGATGCAAGATACACGTCACATTTGCCTCACTCAACTACCCCACCCCAAGGGAATATACTGTATATTTATGAAACAAATTAAACATATGTCAATTTGTTAACAATTTACAATGACTCTGTGCAAAACTTCAGATCACCTTAATTTTGCGACACCTAAAATTGTTAGTAACTGTAATCAATCCACCCCAAACCGCCACGCCCACTCATAGTAAATACATGGTTAGTGTCTTTAATAATAAAATATAATCGGTGACCCTTAGACAATTTTATATGGGCGAGCTTTAGTGAGCCCCTATAAAATTGTCGGGGCGAACCGATTATATTTTATTATTAAAGACACTATCCATGTATTTAGTTTATACCGCAATTCAAAACAATTAATGGGTTTTGCAATAATTTAGCAACTTTAAGAAAAAAAAAACAGCAGACAGTGTGGCATGCTGAACGACATTCAGTGCCATGGCGCGCACACGTAGTATAACGTGACGTCAACGAGTGCAAAGTTTATGACGTCACCGCGCCACAAAGACGTTGGAAACAACACGGGCGCTCGAATAAAAGTTTCTCAGTGATTTACTTTCTGCATGAAAATCTGCAAATAAATACATTGTAGTTAATTTTAGCTTTAGAAGTTATTTTCGAGGTTGAGATGCAACTGCATTTACAGTGCGCAGTTATTCCAACGGACCATTCAAACTAGGAAGAGCCGAGAAGGTAAGAATTTAGCTGAAATTTCTTAAAATCTGTTAAAATAAATATTGCAAAGATTTTAACATGAAGTTTCGTTGTTTCCTCATGCATGAAAGGTTGCATGTTATTGTTTATACTTGTAAAATAGGGACCTGAAAAGTAGGTCCGGTCTATAAACGGTCACTAGACGTATTATAGGTCAGTAGAAGGTATTATAGATCACTACCGATTATAGCGTGCAGTTATTCGCCCCATTTTATAAGGTTACTAGAAGGCCTGATTGCGGTATAAAAAATAATATACAGTACTTTACAATATATCAGTATGTCCAAAACATTTAGATGAAATGGCAAAAACAAACTGCTCTTCTAACGCTGTTTCGCTATATCAAATTTTAATATTATTATTATATTGAATGGTGTTGTCATCACGAAAACACGCATATATAATTTTGAACCCCACGTTTATATAGTAAAGACTGGCGTTTGGAGGGGTAAACCTCATTTTCTTATTTCTGCTCTAAATATTATTTTGAGCAGAAATAAGAAAAATATCACAATTTGTCATCTTTTTTTTTTTTTTCGGCGATAAAGGTTTCAATGTATCTGTATAGGCGTGTTTTCGTAATAGTTGTAATTTCAAGGGAAATCCAAAAGCTTTAAATAAATCAATGCCACTAGGCGCTTGCAATGCGTTCAAATATATATAAAGAAATCGAAAGTAGAAACTTTGATTGTCTTTTCACCAGAATTAATCCGTACTTGTTTCTGCTTCTTCATTCAAATCAAGGTAAAGTAAAATACTAGAAAATTGATAAGTTGCTGATCTGTATCTATTACACGCATAAAAAATGAAACATTACCTAGGTTAGATATTTCGGTAAACTGTCGTAGTTGTTGGATGGAACTATTTAATATGCAAACTATTGACTAATGATACATCTCCTCGAACATGTTGTGAACAACGAACAATGTAGGACAAAACATAACGGCTACGCCGCCAAAGATATACCACGTAGTGATAAGTCGATTATTAGTCACCGCCAATCATCTCTATAAATAATTATGTCGAGTTAAATGGGTTGTTACAGTCAAACAAGTTTCAGTAAATAATTTTCAATTAACACCAAAAATTTCTTGAGATTTATGAGCTGACACATTAATATCCCCATGAATTTAACGCAATAAATTACACGATTAAGGAAGCAAAACCACTAAGCCATTGTTTTGTAAAAAAAAATAAAGTAAATAAATAAACACGTCCGTCTCTTTAAAAAAAAACGTTACAATAACATACCTATTCAAATATACTGGTTAAATTTCACCACCAAAAAATGAATTTTTCCAGGTAAAAATCGTTATATTTTTCATATTTCTGCTCAAAACATAGATTATGTGTACTCGTTAGAACCGCCTCGACGAGGCGGTTCTAACGAGTACTCACAATCTATGTTTTTGAGCAAAAATAACAGAAATAATGTATACCCCTGTAAACCCCAGTTTTACTATATAAAAGTGGGGTTTGAAGGGGTCACACTTATATAGACGTGTTTTCGTGATGTATTTCGTTGACTACCGTTTGCGCATACGTTTATTAATTGTTTTTCCTATGATAGACTGTCGATGTCAACTCAGAATCTAAGAACGCACAATCAATCTTTGTATTGTTTTCTAGGCGCATAGGTCTTTCTTTCACCCAGTATTAAAACAAGAACACCATGATAGTCATATATCGCTCACCTGAGCTAAGAGATTTAGGTGTGGATCCAGGGGTGGGGCCAAAAATGGCCCCATGTGTATAATCTGAACAATCTTGGTAAAGGTCCACAAAATGAAGCTTAATTCCAAATACCAAAGGCCTGGGACTTCTGATTTGTGACAAAAAGAATTTTTAAAAATCTTCCCTATATAAGTCTCAGTAAAACCAGTGGGCCCCGGGTGACGCCTTTTTTGGCCCCAGGGCTGTAATTTGATCAATCATGGTAGAGGGTGACTAGATGAAGCCGAATATCAAAGACCTGAGGCCAGTTGTTCAAAATTAACGACGTCGTTAGTTAACATATCGTTAAAACTTTGATCATTAAACAGGCAAATATGCTGAAATTTTTGCTGAAAAACGTTATCTGTTTTTAGGGACGCAACAGCTGCTCACATTTGTTCAGCAAAAACACCAAAATTTAAGATAGTGTGCTTGCTAGAAGAGTTAACAATATGACCACTAACGAACTCGTTAAGATAACGATGCTTTGAACAACTGGTTCCTGAGCCTTCTGGTTTCAGACAAGAAGATTTCCAAAGGTTTTCCCTATGTAAGTCTATGTAAAGCCAATGCGCCCCAGGGTGGGGCCATTTTTGACCCCAGGGCTATAATTTGAACAATCTTGGTAGTGGTCCTCAAGATGAAACAAATATCAAACCTGGCTCTTCTGGTTTCAGACAAGAAGATTTTTAAAGGTTTGCCCTATGCAAGTATATGTAAAACCAGTGGGCCCTAGAGGGGGCCATTTTTTTGACCAATGGCCATAATTTGAACAATCTTGGCAGAAGTCCACTAGATGAAGATTCATACCAAATACAAAGGACCTTGGCCTTCTGGTTTCAGACAAGAAGAATTTTAAAGGTTTTTCTACTTATATGTCTATGAAAAACCAGTGGGCCCCATGTCAGGGCCATTTTTGGCCACATGGCTATAATTTGAATAATCTTAGTAGAGGTCTACTTGTAGAAGCGTCATACCAAATATTAACACCCGAGCCTTCTAGTTTCAGGCAAGAAGAATTTTAAAGGTTTTCCCAATATAAGACCATGTAACTCTAGTGGCCCGAGGCTATAATTTGAATAACCCTGGTACAGGTACTCCAGACGAAGCTTCATACCTAATATGTAACACCTGTGTCTTCGGATTTCAGAAAAGAAGTTTTTAAATGTTTCCCACATACAAGCCTATGCAAACCCAGAGGGCCACGCCCCGGGGCCTCTTTTACTCCGAAGGCTATAATTTGAGCAATCTTGGTAAAAGTCCACTAGATGAAGCTTCATACCAAATATCGGAGACGTTTTCGCTAACTGCTTTCAGACAAGAAGAGTTTTAAATGTTTACCCTATGTATGTCTATGTGAACACTATGGGTCCCGCCCGGGCCAGTTTTGGCTCAAGTTATATAATTTGAACACTCTTGGTAGATGTCCAGTAAATGATCTTCATACAAAATATCAAAGACTAAGGCCTTTTGGTTTCAGACAAGAAGAATTTTAAAAGTTTTTCCTGCGTTAGCCAAATCGAATGTAAAACAAGTAAGCCCCGGGCGGGGACGTTCTTGGCCCCAGGGCTATAATTTGAACAATCTTAGCAGAGGTTAACTAGATGAAGGATAATACCAAATATTTAAGACATAAGCTTTTTGGTTTCAGACAAGAAGATTTTTAAAGATTTTCCCTATGTAATATGTTCTATAAAAGGGAGTGTCCTTTGGAAGCAAGGAATACACAACAGAACTTGAAAATATGAAGTGCACATGTTTTCTGGGCCAGACTAGCTAGTGTCAGCCAATTAGACCTCATCAGTGGCCCTCAAGTATTTTAAAAATTCCACAATAGAATCAATGAGCCCAAGTGACAAGACAATATAAACTACACTATGATGTAGGGCAGGTTGACTTTTTACGGCCGCCACACATTTCCAGACACCAGCTGTAGTGACTTTAATATTTTCTATAAAAGGGTTATGCTTTGGAAGCAAGAAGTTCACCACAGAACTTAAAAAACTGAAGTGCACATGTTTTCTGGGCGCGACTAGCGAGATTCGGCCCATTAGGCCTCATCAGTGGCCCTCAAGTATTTTAAAAATTCCACAACAGAATCAATGATCCCAAAGGACAAGAAAATTAAAAGTACACTTTGATGTAGGACAGGGAGACTTTTATACGGCCACCACACATTCCCAAACACCAGCTGTATTGGCGTTAAATATGTTGCAAGTCTATGTAAAGCATGTGTGCCCCAATTTAGGCGTTAAGGCTATAATTTGAACAATCTAGGTTCAGGTTCATTAGATGAAGCTTCACACCAAATAACAAAGACCTGGGCCTTCTGGATTTAGACAAAAAATATAGGCTTTTTCTTATTGTCCCAATTTCGTTGCCATGGCTATCATAGTTCTGCTATGAAATGAAGTTCATTGAACGAATTTGAGACAGGACCATTCAAAGATCATATCTGCCAAGTTTGGTCAAAATCTGTTCAGTGGTTTAAGAACAGATGTCGTTTAAAGGAATTGTGCATGGTGGGACGGGCGTACGGACGTTCTGATGGACGGACGGACGACGACGACGAATGGTGAGCGATCGCAAATGCTCCCCAGTAGCCTTCGGCTCAGGTGAGCTAAACAATCAAGTAATTCGTTATTTGTTATGGTATCAAATGATTTCCATAGAAATCAAAGCACTGAGAGAGCTGGTGGGCCGATTTTGTCCGGGTGTAGGCAGGAAAATGTCCTTGACCTAGATTTAAATCGCTTCGTGTGTTTCGTGTAAATCTAAAATTCCAGTTTTTAAGCAAATGGTGAATATCTTGATCAGACGCCGCGTTTTAGCTCACCTGTCGAGTAGTGATGATGTGAGCTTTTGGGGTCACCTTTTGTCCATCGTCAGTGCGTCCGTGCGTCAAAGCGTTCGTCCATGCGTAAACACTTTCTTTAAACATCCCCTCCTAAACCAGTAATCGAATTTCGACCAAACTTCATAGGAATGTTCCTTAGGTGGTCCCGTTTCAAAGGTGTTCAATTGGTTCCGGTCCGCTGCACATCAAGGTCACAGGAGCCAAAAATAGATGCTTAAATGAAAACTTAAAAAATCTTCTCCTCTGAAACCACAAGGCCCATGTCTTCGACATTTGGTGTGTAGCTTCATCTGGTGGAGCTCTTCCAAGACTGTTCAAATTGTAGCCCTAGGGCAAAAATGCCCCCGCCTTGGGCCCTTTGGTTTTACATAGACTTATATAGGGAAAACCTTTAAAGATCTTCTTGTCTGAAATCAGAAGGCTCAGGTGCTTGATATTTGGTATGAAGCTTCGTCTTAAGGACCTCTATCAAGATTGTTCAAATTATAGCCCTGGGGCCAAAATGCACCCGCCCCGGGGCCCTTTGGTTTTACATAGACTTATATAGGGAAAACCTTTAAAGATCTTCTTGTCTGAAATCAGAAGGCTCAGGTGCTTGATATTTGGTATGAAGCTTCGTCTTAAGGACCTCTATCAAGATTGTTCAAATTATAGCCCTGGGGCCAAAATGCACCCGCCCCGGGGCCCTTTGGTTTTACACTGACTTATATAGGAAAAATCTTAAAGAATCTTTTCCTCTGAAACCGCAAGGCCCAGGTCTTTGATATTTGGTGTGTAGCTTCATCCAGAATACACATATTGTTGTTTTTGCTTATGATACATAGATTGTGGCCGTTGGTTAGAATAATATATTGTTGTCGTTGGCTAGAACACAAATATTGCTGCTCATCACGAAAACACACCTATACACATGTATTGTAAACTTCTATAATTTTAATCTTGCCCAGGTTTAGATACAAACCTTGTATTTTGTTCTTTTGTTTTTCCAGTAGCACACACCTACCACTATGGCGACTCCAAGCAAGATTACCAACAGAATTACACCCGCAGCGATGACACCAAGGACAGCAGTGGAAGCGACTGAAATGATAACCCGTTTACATTTCATACCTTCAGAAAATACTGATGTCTACCACTAGTCTTCCGATACAAAATACGGAATCCCGTATGTCAGATTGATCATTTTATGAGGCCACTTCAGAGCTCGTGTGTAATGCGGAAAATGACATGCAGAATGTAGCGTCAAAATTTCCGTTTATTTAATCAAAGCGTCAAAGGCTTCTATAAGAACATTATGATAATCTTTACTTACATCAATCCAGTATTTTTTTAAGTTTTATAGAACATATATATATATAGAACATATCCAAAATTTAGTTTCCAAGTTTACATATTTATTTGTGTCACAGAGGTCGGTTTCCCAGTACCGCTAAATATATATCAACGGTATTTCGTAGGACTGGAGTTGGAAACTATACTACTGGACAAATTATTTGTCTTAATCGCGACGGAAGTAAGGGCGAGGATTGTGGCCACGTAAAATCGATTTAAGCCCCCCCCCCCCCAACACATACACACAGTGGAAATAGTTTCCGCTGACCATTCCAAGGCAGTTCTTCTGTCGCGGTTTATTTTTGTAATGGTTTGTCTTTAGGTGTTTGTGTCGCTCTTATTATTTTATTTTGGATAGCCTTTTGGCCTTTTTGTGGGAAAGTAACTGTCCTTTTGGCTTTCCGCTCTTCGTGTTTCCGTTGGGGTCTGTTGCTTCATGTTTGTCTTTCTGTCCCTTTGGTGTCTCTGATGGGAGCTGTAAGTTAATTGTATCGATTCCTGATCATTGCCTCTACTTCTATTTACTTTTCCTATCGACCAATCAGTACTGCGGTTTTATGATTTTGCATGTGAGACGACGAATTATGGGTGTTCCGATAACCTTTTCTAACCTCTCCTTCACTTTACGCACAAAGAAAATTTCCATCAGCTTCACACTGAAGATAACAGTTTCGATATCTTGTGATGGTTTTTAAAACCACAGTGAGTTTATTTATATAGCCAGGTATGCCCTTGTATTTCGTGTTGTCCCGCTTTCGTTCATTTAACTGAAAACAATTCTCGACAACACAGATTGACAGCTGTCAAATGTACGATAGTTTTCTGTGCCTTTTGTTTACAGTGTATCGGCACATATATATGTTAGTACCTACCAAAATGGAACAGCAAAGGCTTGATCATTATAGCAGCTGCTTCGATACTGTCCCTCGTATAATATTTATTTCGATATTTGAAAAGTTATTGCTATTGTCATATGATTTCGTGGTTTTACCCACAGTTGATTGTCAACACCTATGCATCCCGGTGTAACATAAGATAATAATTTCTTCTGCACTCCGTTGTAGAATGATCCGTCTATATTGTTTGTCCGTCCGTCTGCAGCTATGTTTGTTATCTGTATTGTATGTTGTTTGTATTGTTTTGTGATCGGTGTCATAGCGATGTCTTTTGTATATTGCAGGCACCCTCTATTTTCATCATATATATAATTTCATCGAACAACCATCAACATAAACTTATAAACCATATACGGAGTTTATCGTATTTATGACCCTTGCGTCATTTACACAGATTTACATGAATCATACATATATGCATATGACAGAAGCACTTGTAATGGGATATATGGGTTATGTGTCGATACATTGAGCTTCTTTTGTCATGCGATCAGATGTATTTTTACAATTTTTTAATTTTTCTATAAAAACAAAGTCCAATTCTGTCACTAACACTACCGAAAATGTAAACAGATGACTAGCCTAGATGAAACGGTACATGTACCTATATATGGCTAAATCTCGTGCAGCCAACGAAGCGTCCAACTGAAGGGACGCTGTACAAAACATTGGGGGCGTAGACAGTCAAAACCATGAAATACGTGGTTTTAGTCATCAAACCCATAGTAGAGACAATACATAGTCTACGCCTTTGTTCTGTATTGTTCAACTATTAAAATTACTACACCAATAATTGCGACTGCGTTTCACTCTGGAATGTGCACATTGTGAAACTGCAGGATATACAGACTGTATGAATGGCCCTCATAACTTTCCATCAGTCAAACACTGAACAGACGACAAATCGACTAACCACACAATCAAAGCAGGACATGTGGAAACAGAACATTTGGCACAAAGTTGAAATCGCAAAAAAACTCCATCTGATTACAGCATTTCTTAGATAACTTAGGAACATGAAACATTTTTGAGAAGTTGGCGGAGCTTGCTGCTCTAATGAAGAAGTTACGGCCGAGAAAAACGCGGCAAAATATATAAAAAAAATTCGACTTTAGTAATGACTTATTTTGATCCTTTTTTATACACGTACTGTTGTCGGAAGATAAGTTGACAGTGACGTCAGCGAATGTTTTTGTTATTAAGCACTGTCCACTGTTGGTAAAAGGTAACGACGCTTCGGTAATGATAATTATAACGGTATAGTGTGTCTTGCCAGCCAATAATGGGTAAGATAATGATAACGGTGCAACCTGTCATACCTACCTGTGGTGGTATAAATTTTTACGTCACTGTCTACTTATCCTCCGACAGCAGTACAACTGTTATTTATATATTACTCATTCTGGTGTATTTACAAAGTAAGCGTGACAGGATAAACACTCTTGAATCTTTAAAAGTTGATGATGAAAATGATGTTATTGACGACACTTCTTTTATACGGTCAGGCTAGAAATGCTAGTTGTTAATACATACATACGTAGTCAAAGCAGCAGTATTTGGAGAGGGAAAGTATGGATGCCGCATAGAAGTTTGAATGTTTTAGAACATTTAAAGTGGACGCGTCTCCCATTCATAATTTTTACGATCTGGCAAAGTGGGTGGAAATCATACTGTGGCATATAAAACTGTCCATGTTTATCAATGGAGAAAAACAGTTATGTAAATATTTTGTTTGTTTGATTTGATGTTACCGTCCCCGTCAAGACAATACAGGTCAGTTTGGAGACGTTGCTTCCAATTTTGGGACTTTTACCCGACATTCAGATGAAATGATATCTCAAGCCCTGTCGCCCAGTGAAACCTATAGGGTTTATATGCATGGACGGTCCGACTCGCACCGCTTTGCCTGGGCAGGTTTAGATCCTCTAAGCGGTTTACCAGTACTCGTGTGCGGTCGGATTCAGCTCTGCGTGGAAGCATCATGCAGCCAATTTATTTCTTCAAGCCGCAATGGGCAGGGGACGAGTTCTGCAAATATAATTATGAAAAGTAACGGGCCTCGAAATCAAACATTAGTATACTGACCAAAATTGCAAGCGTACAAAAGAAATATGTAATGTATGTAATATGAAAACATGCGTAATTTTGCAGAATTATGCGTTCAGTAATTATTGATGAATTTGCGTAATTTGCATGTGATCACATGCAAAACAAAAAGTCCATGGTTTGCCGCTGTGTCTCATTTGATTGTTTATGAAATAATGATGAAATAATGATGTATTCAGGTATTTCATGTCGATGCCGAACCTGTTCTACTTTACGAAAAGATTGACATTTCCCATAGGCATTCTAGAGGATTTTCATTTAATGTGATAGAGTGTTTGTCATTTCATACGATTTAGAGGTTTACATTTCTACAGGAGATTTGTATTTCATAATTTTTTTTTTGTTAAATTAATCTACATGCCATATGATTTGAATAGCTATTTGGCTCAGACTTCCCAGGAGTTGTTTAATCTATTTGTTAGATATTGTTTCTCTTTATGGGGTATCTGCTGTCAAAACAAGCACGACAGAAAAACAATCATTAGGAAAACAAGTCCATGTGATATAATGGCGTTCAACATGGTGTAATGACAACTTTTGGGCAAAACATCGTTCTTAATTCTGCTTTCAACATATATTGTGGGTGCCCGATAGAGCCGCCTATTTGAGGCGGTTCTAACGATTACCCACAATTTATTTTTTTAGCAAAAAAAAGGCAGATAATGTTTATCCTGATAAACCACACTTTCTGTATATAAAATGGCGTTAAGAGGGGATTTGTTATCGTGATGACAATAAAGTTAAGAACATTTTTGTACAGTTTTTGGTTGATGAAGAACTTTTTTATCCATCTGCTTTGTCTCTCATTATGGTTTCCCACACTGTATTGGAAATGAGACAAATTGAAATTGGACGGCAAACTGAATTAGAGCATTTATGATTAGAAATGAAAGAAAAAGAGAAGGAAAAAGAAAGAGAAATGCAGAGACATATGCAAATGAAAAAATAAAAAAATCGGGTAAAAGGAGATGGAAATCAAGAGAAATGGAAGAGAGAGAGAATAAGAAAGAGAGAGAAATGAAGAAGGAAAAATTAGAAACGTCTTCACAGAGAAAACTTAGAAAAAGTGGATCGACTTGAAATAGAAAGAAAAAAATGGCAATTTCAATTAAAGGCCAATTAAGGATGAAGAACTTGGAAGCCCGGGGTCAGGACAAGGTAAAACCCCACAACCGTTTTTGAATTGGGTATTTACTTTGATGCTACAAAGCAAATCAGATTAGTTCCTCCATTTCAGTAAAAAAGGTAGATAACTATTTTTATTTGCATTTTCAGAAAATTGCTGAAAAGTTAAAATACCCAAACACATTACGCAAACACGCCTTTACAAATACATTGCCAACTTTATCGCCGAAAATTGAAAATTTTATGATGAAAAACTGTGATATTTTTCTTATTTCTGCTCAAAATATAGATTGTGGGCACTCGTTAGAACCGCCTCATCGCGGCGGTTCTGACGAGTACCCACAATCTATATTTTAGAGCAGAAATAAGAAAAATAAGATATACCCCTGGAAACCCCAGTTTTACTACATAAAAGTGGGGTTCAAGGGGGTCAAAATTATACAGGCGTATTTTCGTGATGAAGGGCACTGGAATTTGCTTTTACAAAGTAATGTAGTTGGAAAAGCTCGCGACATTTACACCCAGCTGACTGTTGATTACAGGTCTGACTATGCTATGCTAAAAGAGCTAATTTTAAAGCACATGAGTTGGGATTTTCGATTATAAAAAAGGAAGAGCTGCTGACTCTGTTTGCCCATGGTTCGTTTTGTTTACTGTCGTCACTCCATGTTTCGATTCCTATCCCTAGGGATGTTGTGGGAAGAATTTGGGGTCTGATTACATGATTTGATTTTCTGACCTACTTTTTGATCCGAAATGACCCATATTTTCAAGATAATCATCCTAACCAAGTTCGATGGTGATTGGACCAGACCCGTGGCCTCTTGAATGCTCACAAGCGTTTTCTATGTTTTAAGCAACTGACCTACTATTTGACCCGACATGACGCATATTCGAACTTGAACCGAATATTGTCAGGATGATCATTCCTGACTTAGGTTGATGATGAATGGACCAAAGCTGTGACCTCCTGAATGCTCACAAGGTAATTTTTATGATTTTACCTACTTTGTGACCCGACAAAACCGATATTCTAACTTTTTCCAGATACCGTCAAGATGATATTTTGGGCCAAGTACCAAAACTCTGGCGCCTAAAGTGCTAACAAAGTTTTTCTATGATTTGATCCAATGACCTACTTTTTGACCCCACATGACCCATAGTCCAATCTGACCGAGATATTTTATCAATGATCATCCTGATCAAGCTTGTTGATAATTGGGCTAATAAGGTGGTCTATATCGTGCTCATAATATTTTTCTATGATTAGACCTACTTTTTTACCCAACAGGACCCATTTTCTAATATGACATAGATATTGTCAATACGATCATTCTGACCAAGTTTGCTGACGATTGTACCAACTCTGTGTCTGTGGGGTGCGCCAAACATTTTTAATCATTTGTCCTATTGACCTTCTTTTTGACCCGATATGACCCATATTCAAACTTGACCCAGATAATGTCAAGATAATCATTTTTACCAAAGTTGATGATGATTGGACCAAACCCATGGCTTCTGGAATGCTCACAAGAGTTTTCTATTTTTCGATTTAACCTACTGACCTACTTTTTGTCTCTATATGAACCATACTCTAAGAACTTGACCCAGATACTGTCAATATGATCATTCTGACCAATGTTGACCAAAACGGTGACCTCTAGAGTGTCCACAATGTTTTTCTATAATTTGACCTACTGGCCGATTTTGTGACCCAACATGACCGATATTCTAATTTGATCCAGATTTTGTCACGCTGATCATTGTGACCAAGTTTGATAACGATTGGACCAACACTTTGGCGTTTACAGTACTCTCAAGGATTTTATATAATTTGGCCCAATGGCCTGCGCATTGATCCTACGTGATCCATATTCTAATCTGACCGAGATATTGTATTAATGATCATCCTTAGCCAGTCTGGTGATAATTGGACCAACAAGTTGGCTAGATTGTTGACAATGTTTTTCTTTGATTTGATCTACTGACTTACGTTTTACCAACAGGACCCATGATCGAACTTGACCCAGATATTGTCATGATGCTCATTCTGGCCAAGTTAGATGACGATTTGACCAATTTTTCCTTTTTAGAGTGCTGACACATATTCTAATCTAAACCAGATTATGTTTAAATGATCATCCTTAGCAAGTTTGATGATAGTTGGTCTCACAAAGTTGGCCTCTAGAGCACTGACAGTGTTCTTCTACGATTCGACCTACTAACCTACGTATTACCCAACAGGACCCATATTTGAACTTGACCCAAAAATTGTCAAGATGATCATTCTGACCCAGATTGATGATGATTAGACCATAACTGTGCTTCTAGAGTACCCAGAAGGTTTTTCTATTATTTGACGTACTGACCTACCTTTTGACCCGACATGGCCCATAATCTATTCTGACCTAAATATTATATTAATGATCATCCTGAGCAAGTCTGATGGTAAATGAACCAAATAGTTGGCCTCTGGTGTGCTCACAAGGTTTTTCCTATGCGTTGACCTACTGACCTACTTTTTATCCAACAGGGCCCATATTCGAACTTGACCGAGATATTGTCAAGATGGCAATTCTGACCAAGTTTTATGATGATTGGACAAAAAGAGTGTCTCTGGAGTGCTCACAAGTTTTTCTATGATTTGACCTACTGTCCTTCGTTTGACCCGATATAACCCATATTCAAACTTGACCCAGATTGTCAAATTGATCATTCTGACCTAATGTGATGATGATTGAACCAAAACTGTGGCCTCTAGAGTGCTCAAAAGGTTTCCCCATGATTTGTCATACTGGCCTCCTATTTACCCAACAGGACCCTTATTTGAACTTGACCCAGATATTGTCAAGATGATCATTGTGCCCAAGTTTGATAACGATTTGACCAAAACTATGGCGTCTACACTACGCACAAGGATTTAATATGATTTGACCCAATGGCCTACTTTTGACCCTACATGATCCATATTCTAATTTAACCGAGATATTGTATTATTGACCATCCCCAGCACGCCTGACGAGAACTGGACCAAAGATTTTGCCTCTAGAGTGTTCATAATGTTTTTCTACGATTTGACTTATTGAGATACTTTTTACCTAACATGACCCATGCTCGAACTTGGCCTAGATATTGCCATGATGGTTATTCTGAACGAATTTGATGATGATTGGACCAACACTGTGGCCTCTAGTGTGTTAACAAGTTTTTGTTTTAAGATTTGACGTACTGACCTACTTTTTGATCCGACATGATTCATATTCAGACATGACCTAGATATCATTCTGAGCAAGTTTGATGAGGTTTGAACCGAAATTGCGGCCTCTAGAGCGGTAACAGTGTTTTCTATGATTTGACCTACTGACCCGATATAACCCACATCCAAGATATTGTCAAGATGATCATTCTGACCAGGTTTGACGATTATTTGCCCCAAACTATGCCTTCTAGAGGGCTCACAATGTTGTCTTTGATTTGACCTACTGACCTACATTTGACCCTACATGACCTACATTGATATTTTATTAATGATCATCCTGAGCAAGTTTGATGATAAATGGACCAAATAGTTGACCTCTAGTGTACTCACAAGGTGTTGTTTCTATGATTTGACCTACTGACCTACATTTTACCCCACCGGACCCATATTCGAACTTGACCGAGATATTGTCAAGATTTCTGACAAAGTTTAATGATGACTGGACCAAAAATGTGTCTCTGGAGTGCTCACAAGTTTTTCTATGATTTAACCTACTTACCTTCTTTTTGACCCGATATAACCCATATTCAAACGTGATCCAGATAATGTTAAATTAATCATTCTGACCAAATTCGATGGTGATTGAACCAAACATGTGGCCTCTAGAGTACTCAAAAGGTTTTCCTATGATTTATCCTACTGATCTACTTTGACCCGACATGATCCATATTCGAACTTGACATAGATATTGTCATTTTGATCGTTCTGACCAAGTTTGATGGTGATTGGACCAAACTGTTGCCTCTAGAGCGCTCGCAAGAATGACAACCATTTTCCCAATGTAAGTCTATGGGACCTTAGGGTTGCCATTGCATCCAAAGTTTTTATTCGATTTCGATAAAAAGCTTATGTCATCGATCCACCGAAATAGGCATGCTACAGATGAGATCAGCCTGCAGGTTGCAGGGATATATCTTGTCATAAGTGGTGACGGACGAACGACGAATGGATACCCATACTACAAGATTCCCAGAAGCCTTCGGACCAGATGAGCTAAAATAACAAAATTTATTTGCAGAGTCTTTTAACTTTAACCTGTAATAAACAAAAGTGTTCAGATTCTTATCTATCCTTAACTATCTAACCTTTTCTAGTCCCACGCAATGAGCACCGAGTCCAAAAGAATAATAGTACTCCAGTAATCCAACACAGAATTTAGAATTAAATTTTCTTAAAATACAAAAAAAAAAACCGATCCATTTTAAGCTCACCTATGGCGAAGCCTCGGGGGAGCTGTTGTGATCCGTCCGTCGTGGACGTCGTCCGTCATTCTGTCCGTCAGTACGTCCGTCCGTCTACAATTGCTTTAAACGACATCTCTCCTGAACTACTAAACAGATTCTGACTAAACTTGGCAGATCTCTGGGTGGGCCTCTTTGAAAGTTGTTAAAAATGCCATTCCACGTATAACTCTCGTTGCCATGGCAACACGAAGTGTAAATAAGCAAAAACTTTTAAATATCTTCTTGTTCCAAACCAGAAGGCCCAGATCTATTTTAATAGCTTGGGACAAATAGACACAATGCAAGGTTAATGCTGTTATGCTCTGTAATGGCCGTAACCAGAAGACATTCAAAATGATACAAATCATAGGAACGTTATGATACACTAGTTCTAGAATATGGCATGACGTTACACGCGTTACAAATGAATGATACACGATAATGAACATTTACAAATATCACATTTATCCCTTTCTTTAAAAGAAATATGTTTATAAAATCAAATGAAATCTTGTGAAACGATTATGATTAAAGTGTTTTGAAAAAGAATTAAATGATTAAATTAACGTGCTCCATTTGTCCATTTGTTCTTCGCCTGTTGAATTACGTTAGTCAATAAACTGCTTTGAGTACTTGATTCATTAGAAAACACTTATGTTTCACATAGCCACTGTCTTTGAATTCACAAATATGCATTGGAGTCCTCCTCATAATAACGATCACAGTTCTCGTCCCGTGGTTCACCGACCCTCTGCGTTCTGCCCTGATTCGTCGCGTTGTTGTTCTGTTCCTCGACATCGAGAGCCTCGGTGTTTACATCTTCCCGATGTGGCCTGGTTGTCCGTTGTAAACGTTCCCGCCAGCCATCTGTTTTACGTGCAAGACTGGTATCTTTGTCCGCATTTTTCCGAACCCCAGGCCCCACTACGAGAATGTTTGCAAGCTTAAAATGGCTTGGTCCAGTCATTACCTCCACTTCTATTTTGCATCCTGGCTGATCTTGCATCCATCTGTTATACGTCTCGCTGATAGGGATGAGCCTTCTATTTTGTATATTATATAGATAGCTGGCTCGAACTCCGTGCTCCATTTGTTCTTCTTCGCCTACTTGAGTAGTACATAATCATTCACTTCGAACGTGTCCTGTTCGTATTTCTATTCTCGGCGTTACGTTTAAGCTTCTCTCTATACTGTTTATCATTTTCGATTGGCCTGTCCTTTGATGTCTTGTCATAACCGTGTGATCTAGCTTCATCCTAATCTTCCTGTTTATCATCCCATCGCGCGTCAACCCCGTTCCGTAAATGCGGAAGCCGACGCCGACTCCAACGACAAAGCCAAAGCCAAAGACTAGGGGGTAGTGCAATGGCTCTCCATGGACTTCGTCTAGGCGGGCAAAATCACTATTTAATTTGGCAATGATATATCGTATATGATTTGAATTCCAGGATACAAAAGAAAAAAATAAAGCTTTTCATGAAAGAATGGCTGCCCTTATTATACCTCATTGAGAAAGAATATTATTTTTAACAGGAGAAGATAAATCTGTAAAAAAAAATCCAGTAGCGCTCCCCCACAGTGAATCGAAACCACGGCCGCCGTGTTGCAAAGCGAGATGCACAACTACTAGGCTTAAAGGTCCGGACCAATTAGACTGTCCAGTTATGCACTCTATTACCTTTTTACGTATTTCTATTAGCTTTCTACACCAATCTAACTAATAATCGAAGAAATAACGGTGTGCGGTAGAGTTATTTTACTCAAACTGGCAGAAAATAGGTATTTATAATGCCCCAAAATATGAAGATGAAAACAATGGTTCTGTAAACAAATTTCATTAACAATTTGTTTGAACAAGAAAAACATAACCCTGGTCCCAGACTTCTCTGTGCATACCCACAATCTCGGAAAGTTTCAGACGCAGAAGTAGTGATTTGGCTTAATATATACCAGATTTCTCGCCGCGTTATATCAGATACCAGGGGCGTAGCTAGGCAAATGGTGAAGATGAAGCCAACGCCGAAGGTGTGGGTCGAGTGCCGAAGGCATGAGTGGGGGGAGAGCACGAGAGGGGGGTTACCCCACTGTCGTTGGGGGAGTCCGGGAAAATTTTGAAATTTTAATACGATTTGGTGGCCACTGGTGTCATCTGGAGGGGTATTTTTACTTATCTCTTATCCGACTTTTTCGCCAATTTGTTTGAATTTTTCGGTTACTTTTACGTTTGTATGGACGTCACACTTCAATAAAGCCAACACTCTGATTAAGGCCTTTTGGTTGTTTACTTTTGTGGTTTCGTGCGTTTCGTTGGAGTAGTTGGTTGTCGCAATATGATCCCCTGTTACGGGGAAGGAGTTGGCTGTTTGCTGTTAAGTTTTGGGGTTTCGGTGGTTCATTTATGATTTGTTTGTTTGTTTGATTTGAGGTTTAACGTCCCCGTCAACACAGTATAGGTCATTTTGCCCATGAAACCAATAGGGTTTTTTGCATGGACGGTCCGCCTTGCACCGCGGTTCTTGGACAGGCTTAGATCCTCTACGCGGTTTACCAGTACTAGTGGACGGATATCAGCTCTGCGTGGAAGCATCATGCAGCCCATTAATTTCTTCAAGCCCCGATTGGCGGGGGCTGGATTCATTTATGAAGAAGGGCGCCACGATACGGACCGAACATTTGCTGGTTAAATGAGCTGCATCAAATCCACAAGACGGGTCAGGTACTAAGATCTTTTAAGGAAGCCCTCTAATGATTTTGTTGCTCACCCTTCCAAGGTGTGTTTACCCATCCCGTTGTTGACTTGGATGGTCTGTGTCCTTGATTGTGGCATGTCTAGGGTATCTTCATTTTTTTTTTAATTTTAAGTGTTAATTTCGTATTCATTCTTCCTCCTGAAACTTAACATGCTCGTTGAGACGCGATGACACAATGAGCATGTTCATGATATAAACGGACTGTTTATAAAGCAGACTTAGTACCTGCTGGACCGAGGGCTAATGACAAAAAACACTTTGAGCAATTTATTTCATGTGGTTATTCTAAAGGCCATTTCATTAAAATGTTTCTGTAATCATGCAGTGCTTACAAATATTGTACACTAAAGATTCCCGACACTTCAAGATAAACTGCAAACTCGAAACACCTTAGAATTGTCGTCTGATCAGGGCCTACACTGATTGCAGAAAGTCCAGCCATTTTCCAAATAAATTTTAAAGAAAAACACAACCTGTCACCCCTAAATTTTGAAATTGACTCCTGCTAGAAATAAGGAGGAAGTTTAAATTTGGTACAAAAAGGGTTAATGATGTTGATTGTTTTGTATATTCTTATGTCACGTTCGTAAGGCATACTTGGCAAAATATTGTTGAAGCCCGCTTCCGGGCTTCCGCCTGGCTACGCGCCAGGTTATATACTTGTACTTTCTCTCAGGCTAGCCCAAATGCATTTGTTTCACTGCTAGTTTACGTGTTCTAAAAAGCAAAATAGAAGTGGAGACAATGATCAGGAATCGATACAGTTAACCTACAGCTCCCATCAGAGAAACCAAAGGGAAAGAAACACAAACATGAAACAACAGACTCTAATGGAAACATCAATAGCGGAAAGCCAAAAGGGCGGTTACTTTTCCACACACTTCACACACTTTCTGACATGACCATAAAGTATAATTTTTAGGCTCTTCAGAAGTGAAAAAAAACCATGTCTAACATTACATGCAAGATAGAGGGAGTCTTCCCTATGAAAGATCTATTCAATTCTTTATGTTTTTCTTTTACAAAATGGAAAAATCATAAGTAAACAGACTTGAAACACGGAACCGCCTGGATTTCAGTTTATTTAAACCTTCATTAGAATTTTTAAAGACCAAACAGATTTATGCCTGATCTTTCGAAGATTTTTCGCAATATTTTTTCACATATTTTTTATGGCAATAAAACAGGAAGTTAATACTTTGGAGAGTTCAGTGGTGGTTGGTACAAGAGCTTGAATTTGCAATAAACCGTGCTTTGTATGGTCTTTTATGAAGTTTTAGTAACCAATATAATGTAGGAAACTTGTCTTGGCTTTCTGTAACACAGACAACAAACTTGGTGGCTGAATGACAAATGTGTTCATCAACTAAAATCCTCTCTACAGCTAAAGGCTGGAGTTCATAGGCCTTAGTACCACCAAGTTCTTGCTAAAGAGTGTTTACATGGCGAAGCCGTCAAACAACGAACACATTGTTAGCGGCCTTATCAGCTGGAGCCAAGACAAACTTCCCACCAAATTCTTGAATAGCTAGTTTAGGTTACGTAAAGACCTCTTAGGTTTAGGAGGTAATAAGTTTGTATTTTGCGAATAAAAAGAAATGCATTTGTCCACTAATTTCAGAAAGCCAAGTTTCCATTCTTTAAGAGCTTTATGCTCAACATACCCTCGTTTTCACCATCGATTATCAAATTCATTCAAAGCAGCTGCGATTTCTTCTCTACATTTATTGAAATGAATTTTAGAAGGAAATCGATATTTCGGTCCTTTAAATATTACATGACGTATCCTACAATCAGGAATAATTTTCAAACTGCCAGTAAAATATGACCAGCAGCAGGATAGCAATGAGTTTTTACAATCACATGTATCAGGAGTGTTGGTGTCAATATCAAGATCAGAAACAAGTTTATTGAAATTAAAATGATAGATCTAACAGGTTTATTGTATTTATAGCAAATTATGAGTGTTTAATTTCACTTTAAGGACCAAAGTTCAATCACAGACAAAAAGAAAACTTATTTTATTTAGTTCCGGTCTAAGATCAAGGATCCTATTTCAACATGTTTTTCATTCTCACCAACTGTGCGGTTTTCAGTAGGACTTTATATAATCATAAATCATCTTCTGGCTTCCCTACGACTGAAAAGTTAAAGGTGAAAAGTTTCAAACAGGCTTTTATTTTGTGTGAAAGTAACTGTCCTTTTGGCTTTCCGCTGTTGGTGTTTCCTATAGGTATGTTGTTGCATGTTTGTGTTTCTTTCCCTTTGGTGTCTCTGATGGGAGCTATGGGTTGATTGTATCGATTCCTGATCATTGCCTCTACTTCTATTTTTATGACCCCGCCTGCCTTGGCAGGAGTGGGGCATATAGCGTTTCGCCGTGATGTTACGTGCGTACGTGCGTATGTCACGTTCGTAAGCACCTCGGGCTGAAATGTCGAGCTCAAACCTCGGGCACGCATTGGACCTCATATTTTTTTTACCTGTTGTGCTACAAAGTTGAAATTTGGTAAGACATTTACTCAGACCAAGTCCTATCGGTTCATGTTCAAGTTGACCCAGGGTCGTGCCCCTGGGTAAGGGCATATAGCGTTTCGCCGTGATGTTACGTGCGTATGTCACGTTCGTAACCACCTCAGGCTGAAATGTCGAGCTCAAACCTCGGGCTCGCATTGGAGCTCATATTTTTTTACCTGTTGTGCCCCTGGTTGGGCACAGGGGTCAGATTACGTAACAGGTCAAAATTGTTATATAGGAATTTGTATGCAAAACTGTCAAAATGTCTAATTATTATGAAAATTATTCCGATCCGAACACCTAAACCATATATATAATTGTAACTCATGATATGACACATTCCGAGACACTGACTTTGGGTCCCTTCGGTCACCCCCGGGTCATGCCCCCCCCCCCCACCCCTGTTATACAGAAATGTGTATGCAAAACTGTCAAAATGTCTAATGATCTTGAAAATCAGATTTGAAAACCTAAACCATATTTATTATTGTTACTTATAATATGACACATTCCAAGACACGAATGTCACGTTCGTAACCACCTCGGGCTGAAATGTCGAGCTCAAACCTCGGGCTCGCATTGGAGCTCATATTTTTTTACCTGTTGTGCTACAAAGTTGAAATTTGGTACGTCATTTACTCAGACCAAGTCCTATCAGTGTATGTTCAAGTTGACCCAGGGTCGTGCCCCTGAGTGGGCCCAGGGGTCAGATTACGTAACAGGTCAAAATTGTCATATAGGAATTTGTATGCAAAACTGTCAAAATGTCTAATTATCTTGAAAATTAATCAGATTCGAACACCTAAACCATATATATTATTGTTCCTTATGATAGGACACATTCCATGACACAGACTCTGGGTCCCTACGGTCACTCCTAGGCCATACCCCGCCCCCTTTGCTTCAATATCTCAGAAACTATCCATATCCCCACCCCTTAACCATATATATTATTGTTCCTTATGACAAGATGCATTGACTGATACAGACATTGGGTCCATCCCGACACCCCACCCCGTTAAATAGAAATTTGTATGCAAAACTGTCAAAATGTATAATTATCTTGAAAATTAATCAGATTCGAACACCTAAACCATATATATTATTGTAACTTATGATATGACACATTCCAAGACACAGACTGGGGGTCCCTCCGGTCACCCCCGGGCCATGCCCCGCCTAATTATCTTGAAAATTAATCAGATTTCGAACACCTAAACCATATAAATTACTGTTACTTATGATATGACACATTCAAAGACACAGACTTTGGGTCCCTTCTGTGCAATGAACAACAAGGCAAAATACAAGTTTATGCATGTATAACGATGTCGCATATGAAGAAATTCCAATAAGTAAACACGACATTTTTAAAAACAAAATCACACTTAAAAATTTTTAATGATGCACTTGAGTTTAAGGTCATAATAAATGTTATTTTAAAAACAAAATCATACTTAAAAGAATTTTAATAATGCACTTGAGTTTAAGGCCATAATAAATTAATTGCTAGATTTTCATCCTAATTTTTATGCCCCCGCCTGCCTTGGCAAGAGTGGGGCATATAGCGTTTCGCCGTGATGTTACGTCCGTACCTGCGTATGCCACGTTCGTAACCACCTCGGGCTGAAATGTCGAGCTGAAATGTCGACATTGGGTCCATCCCGACCCCCAACTCCATGCCCCGCCCTTTCAATTCATAAAAGGCCTTATATCTCAGAAACAAGTCATATCCCCACCACTTAACCGTATATATTATTGTTCCTTATGATAAGATGCATTCACTGACACAGACCTTGGGTCCCTGTGGACAGCTCCGGGTCCCTCCGGACACCCCAGGCCATTCTAGAGATGGGTACAAGACATATCGGCAAACATATATGGCGGGGGCATCTGTGTACTTTGGATAAATGTCTAGTTTTATTTATCATGCCAAAGTATCATATCCACATTCAAATTAAAAATAAATAAATGAATAAATAAATAAATAAATAAATAGATAAATAAAACACACATAGCATGAGTAAACAATTGTACTTACTTGAATCACTTGCAGTGGCCTGTGAAGTGGTAGATGGTGTCATTCGATTTGTTGACGTTTTTGGTAACGAAGTGCTGGATGATTTGGTAGTAGCTGTTGGAGTTCTTGAAGGTGCTAGCAATGAAGTGGTGGATGCTGTAGTAGCTGTTTGAGTTGTGGAAGCTGTTGGTATAGAAGTGGTGGATGTTATAGTATTTAATGGAGTTGTGAAAGGTGTTGGCAATGAATTGGCTGATGTTGTAGTAGTGGTTGGATTTGTGGAAGCTGTTGGTGCTGAGGTGGTGGATGTTGCAGCAGTTGTTGAAGTCGTTGAATGTGTTGAAGTGGTTGATGTTGTTGTAGTAGTTTTTTTAGTTGTCGAAGGTGCTGATGCTGAAGCAATGGCTGTTATGGTAGGGAGTGTGGGAGTTGAAGGAGATGTCAGTAGTGAAGTGTATGGTATTGTAAAATTTGAAGAAGTTGTGGAAGGTATTTGTACTGAAGAAGTGTGTGTTGCAGTTGGAGTTGTAAAAGTTCGTCGTACTCGCGTCATCGAAGTTAAAGTACTATTTCTTAGGAGTGTGTGATGTGTTGAACTGGTTAATTTTGTATAAGTTGCAGGAGCTGTGAAAGATGTTGGTACTGAACTAGTTAAATCTGTAGAAAAAGTTTGAACAATGGAAGTTGAAGGCACTGAGGCTTTTGTAGTAGCTTGAATTGTGTAAGTTGTTGGCAATGAAGTTGTGGATGTTGCACTTGTAATTTTAGTTCTAGAATATATTGGTACAGAAGTGGTAGACTTTGAAGTGGAGACTGAAGGTGTAGGCATTGTGGTGGTGGATGTTGTTGTAGTAGATGGAATCGGGTAAGTTGTTGCTAATAAAGTTGTAGATGCTATACTTGCAATTTGTGTTGTTGAATGTCTTTGTACAGAATTGGTAGGTGTTGAGTTCGTGATTGGAGTTATGGATGATATTGGGATTGAAGTTGTGGATGTTACAGTAGGCGTTGGAGATTTGGCAATTGTTGTGGAAGGTCTTGGTAATGAGGTTGTGTCTGATAAAGTTGTAGTTGAAGCTGTGGAAGATAATGGAACTGAACCGGTTGATTTAATTGTAGTAGTTTGAATTGAGGAATGTCGTGGTTCTGAAGTCGAGTATGCAGTTGTTCTATTTGGATATGTTGAAGATGTGGACAGTGCATATGTTGTAGAGGTACTTGAAGTCATGGATGATGTGGTAAATAAAGCGGTAGATGTTGTAGTTGTACGAGGAGTTTTGGAAGATACCGGCACGGAATTATTTGATTTTGTTTCAGTTGTAGAGGTTGTTGAAGATGGTGGCACTGAACTGGTTGATTTTATATTAGTAGTAGGAGCTGCGACAGATGTTGGTACTGAACTAGTTAATTCTGTAGAAAAAGTTTGAATTATGAAAGTTGTAGGCACTGAGGTTGTGGTTGGTGTTGTAGTAGCTGGAATTGTGTTAGTTGTTTGCAATGAAGTTGTGGACGTTGCACTTGTAATTTTAGTAGGCGTTGGAGAGCTGGCACTTGTTGTGGGAGGTCTTGGTACTGAGGTTGTGTCTGATAAAGTTGTAGTTGAAGCTGTGTCAGATATTGGTAATGAACCGTTTGATTGAATTGTAATTGTTTGAATTGAGGAATGTAGTGGTTCTGAAGTCGAGGATGCAGTTATTGTTTTTGGGTCTGTTGAAGATGTGGGCAGTGCATATGTTGTAGTGGTACTTGGAGTCGTGGATGATGTGGTAAATAAAGCGATAGATGATGCTGTTGTATGTGGAGTTTTGGAAGACACCGGCACGAAATTGTTTGATATTGTTTCAGTTGTAGAGGTTGTTGAAGATGGTGGCACTGAACTGGTTGATTTCATATTAGTTGTAGGAGCTTTAACAAATGTTGGTACTGTACTAGTTAATTCTGTAGAAAATGTTTGATTTATGGAATTTGTAGGCACTGAGGTTGTGGTTGATGATGCAGTAGCTGGAATTGTGAAAGTTGTTGGCAATGAACTTGTGGACGTTGCACTTGTAATTTTAGTTTTAGAATGTATTGGTACAGAAGTGGTAGACGTTGAAGTAACGACTGAAGGTGTAGGCACCGTGGTGGAGGATGTTGTTGTAGTAGATGGAATTGTGTAAGTTGTTGCTAACAAAGTTGTAGATGCTCTACTTGCAATTTGTGTTGCTGAATGTCTTTGTACAGAAGTGGTAGCTGTTGAGTTCGTGATTGGAGTTGTGGAAGATATTGGAATTAAAAGTGTTGATGTTATAGTAGGCGATGAAGATCTGGCAATTGTTGTGGAAGGTCTTGGTACTGAGGTTGTGTCTGATAAAGTTGTAGTTGAAGCTGTGTCAGATAATGGTACTGAACCGGTTGATTGAATTGTAATTGTTTGAATTGAGGAATGTAGTGGATCTGAAGTCGAGGACGCAGTTGTTGTTTTTGCTTCTGTTGAAGATGTGGGCAATGCATATGTTGTAGTGGTACTTGGAGTCGTAGATGATGTGGTAAATAAAGCGGTAGATGTTGCAGTTGTACGTGGAGTTTTGGAAGACACCGGCACGGAATTGTTTGATATTGTTTCAGTTGTAGAGGTTGTTGAAGATGGTGGCACTGAACTGGTTGATTTTATATTAGTTGTAGGAGCTGTGACAGATGTTGGTACTGAACTAGTTAATTCTGTAGAAAAAGTTTGAATTATGGAATTTGAAGGCACTGATTTTGTGGTTGTTGTTGTAGTAGCTGGAATTGTGTACGTTGTTGGCAATGAAGTTGTGGATGATGCACTTTTAATTTTAGTTTCAGAATGAAATGGTACAGAAGTGGTAGACGTTGAAGTAGCGACTGAAGGTGTAGGCACTGTGGCGGTGGATGTTGTTGTAGTAGATGGAATTGTGTAAGTTGTTGCTAAAAAAGTTGTAGATGCTATACTTGCAATTTGTGTTGTGGAATGTCTTTGTACAGAATTGGTAGCTGTTGAGTTCGTGCTTGGAGTTGTGGAAGATATTGGGATTGAAGTTGTTGATGTTATAGTAGACGATGGAGATCTAGCAATTGTTGTGGAAGGTCTTGGTACTGAGGTTGTGTCTGATAAAGTTGTAGTTGAAGCTATGGAAGATATTGGTACTGAACCGGTTGATTTAATTGTAAAAGTTTGAATTGAGGAATGTCGTGGTTCTGAAGTCGAGGATGCAGTTGTCGTTTTTGGGTCTATTGAATGTGCGGGCAGTGCATATGTTGAAGTGGTACTTGGAGTCGACGATGCTGTGGTAAATAAAGCGGTAGATGTTGTAGTTGTACGTGGAGTTTTGGAAGACACCGTCACGGAATTGTTTGATTTTATTTCAGTTGTAGAGGTTGTTGAAGGTGGTGGCACTGAACTGGTTGATTTTGTAATAGTTGTAGGAGCTGTGACAGATGTTGGTACTGTACTCGTTAATTTTGCGGAAAAAGTTTGAATTATGGAAGTAGTAGGCAATGAGGTTGTGGTTGTTATTGTAGTAGCTGGAATTGTGTAAGTTGTTGGAAATGAAGTTGTGGATGTTGTACTTGTAATTTTAGTTCTAGAATGTATTGGTCCAGATGTGGAAAACGTTGAAACAGAGGCTGAAGGTGTAGGCACTGTGGTGGTGGATGTTGTTGTACTAGATGGAATTGTGTCAGTTGTTCCTAATTGAGTTGTATATGCTGTACTTGCAATTTGTGTTGTGGAATATCTTTGTACAGAACTGGTAGATGTTGAGTTCGTGACGGGAAGTGTGGAAGATATTGGGGTTGAAGTCGAGTACGTTATAGTAGGCGTTGGAGATCTGGCAATTGTGATGAAAGGTCTTGGTACTGAGGTTGTGTCTAATAAAGTTGTAGTTGAAGCTGTGTCAGATAATTGCACTGAGCCGGTTGATTGAATTGAAATTGTATGAATTGAGGAATGAAGTGGATCTGAAGTCGAGGTTGCAGTTGTTGCGTTTGGGTATGTTGAAGATGTGGGCAGTGCATATGTTGTAGTGGTACTTGGAGTCGTAGATGATGTGGTAAATAAAGCGGTAGATGTTGCAGATGTACGTGGAGTTTTGGAAGACACCGGCACGGAATTGTTTGATATTGTTTCAGTTGTAGAGGTTGTTGAAGATGGTGGCAGTGAACTGGTTGATTTTATATTAGTTGCAAGAGCTGTGACAGATGTTGGTACTGAACTAGTTAATTCTGTAGAAAAAGTTTGAATTATGGAATTTGTAGGCACTGATTTTGTGGTTGTTGTTGTAGTAGCTGGAATTGTGTACGTTGTTGGCAATGAAGTTGTGGATGTTGCACTTTTAATTTTAGTTTTAGAATGAAATGGTACAGAAGTGGTAGACGTTGAAGTAGCGTCTGAAGGTGTAGGCACTGTGGCGGTGGACGTTGTTGTAGTAGATGGAATTGTGTAAATTGTTGCTAAAAAAGTTGTAGATGCTATACTTGCAATTTGTGTTGTGGAATGTCTTTGTACAGAATTGGTAGCTGTTGAGTTCGTGATTGGAGTTGGGAGAGATATTGGGATTGAAGTTGTTGATGTTATAGTAGGCGATGGAGACCTAGCAATTGTTGTGGAAGGTCTTGGTACTGAGGTTGTGTCTGATAAAGTTGTAGTTGAAGCTTTGGAAGATATTGGTACTGAACCGGTTGATTTAATTGTAAAAGTTTGAATTGAGGAAAGTCGTGGTTCTGTAGTCGAGGATGCAGTTGTCGTTTTAGGGTCTATTGAATATGTGGGCAGTGCATATGTTGAAGTGCTACTTGGATTCGACGATGCTGTGATAAATAAAGCGGTAGATGTTGTAGTTGTACTTGGAGTTTTGGAAGACAGCGGCACGGAATTGTTTGATTTTGTTTCAGTTGTAGAGGTTGTTGAAGGTGGTGGCACTGAACTGGTTGATTTTGTATCAGTTATAGGAGCTGTGACAGATGAAGAAACTGAACTAGTTAATTTTGTAGAAACAGTTTGAATTATGGAAGTTGTAGGCACTGAGGTTGTGGTTGTTGTTGTAGTAGCTGGAATTGTGTAAGTTGTTGGCAATGAAATTGTGGATGTTGTACTTGTAATTTTAGTTCTAGAATGTATTGGTCCAGATGTGGTAGACGTTGAAACAGAGGCTGATGGTGTAGGCAATGTGGTGGTGGATGTTGTTGTACTAGATGGAAGTGTGTCAGTTGTTCCTAATAAAGTTGTAGATGCTGAACTTGGAATTTGTGTTGTGGAATATATTTGTACAGAATGGGTAGCTGTTGAGTTCGTGACTGGAGTTGTGAAAGATATTGGGATTGGAGTCGTGGATGTTATAGTAGGCGTTGGAGATTTGGCACTTGTTGTGGAAGGTCTTGGTACTGAGGTTGTGTCTGATAAAGATGTAGTTGAATCTGTGTCAGATAATGGTACTGAACCGGTTGATTGAATTGAAGTCGAGGATACAGTTGTTAATTTTGGGTCTGTTGAAGATGTGGGCAGTGCATATGTTGTAGTGGTTCTTGGAGTCGTGGATGATGTGGAAAATAAAGCGGTAGATGTCGCAGTTGTACGTGGAGTTTTGAAAGACTCCGGCGCGGAATTGTTTGATATTGTTTCAGTTGTAGAGGTTGTTGAAGATCGTGGCACTGAACTGGTTGATTTTATATTAGTTGTAGGAGCTGTGACAGATGTTGGTACTGAACTAGTTAATTCTGTAGAAAAAGTTTGAATTATGGAATTTGTAGGCACTGAGGTTGTGGTTGTTGTTGTAGTAGCTGGAATTGTGTAAGTTGTTGGCAATGAAGTTGTGGATGTTGTACTTGTAATTTTAGTTCTGGAATGTATTGGTACAGAAGTGGTAGACGTTAAAGTAGAGACTGAAGGTGTAGGCACTGTGGTGGTGGATGTTGTTGAACTAGATGGAATTGTGTCAGTTGTTCCTAATAAAGTTGTAGATGCTATTCTTGCAATTTGTGTTGTGGAATGTCTTTGTTCAGAATTGGTAGATGTTGAGTTCGTGATTGGAGTTGTTGAAGATATTGGGATTGAAGTTGTTGATGTTATAGTAGGCGATGGAGATCTGGCAATTGTTGTGGAAGGCCTTGGTACTGAGGTTGTGTCTGATAAAGTTGCAGTTGAAACTGTGGAAGATATTGGTACTGAACCGGTTGATTTAATTGTAATAGATTGAATTGTGGAATGTCGTCGTTCTGCAGTCGAGGATGCAGTTGTCGTTTTTGGGTCTATTGAAGGTGTTGGCAGTGCATATGTTGAAGTGGTACATGGAGTCGACGATGCTGTGGTAAATAAAGCGGTAGATGTTGTAGCTGTATGTGGGGTTTTGGAAGACACCGGCATGGAATTGTTTGATTTTGTTTCAGTTGTAGAGGTTATTGAAGATGGTGGCACTGAACTGGTTGATTTTGTATCAGTTGTTGGAGCTGTGACAGATGTTGGTTCTGAACTAGTTAATTTTGTAGGAAAAGTTTGAATTATGGAAGTGCTAGGCACTGAGGTTGTGGTTGTTGTTGTAGTAGCTGGAATTGTGTAAGTTGTTGGAAATGAAATTGTGGTTGTTGTACTTGTAATTTTAGTTCTAGAATGTTTTGATCCAGATGTGGAAGACGTTGAAACAGAGGCTGAAGGTGTAGGCCCTGTGGTGGTGGATGTTGTTGAACTAGATGGAATTGTGTCAGTTGTTCCCAATAAAATTGTAGATGCTGTACTTGCAATTTGTGTTGTGGAATATTTTTGTACAGAATTGGTAGCGGTTGAGTTCGTGACTGGTGTTGTAGAAGATATTGGGATTGAAGTCGTGGATGTTATAGTAGGCGTTTGAGATCTGGCAATTGTTGTGGAAGGTCTTGGTACTGAGGTTGTGTCTGATAAAGATGTAGTTGAATCTGTGTCAGATAATGGTACTGAACCGGTTGATTGAATTGAACTTGTTTGAATTGAGGAATGTTGTGGTCCTGAAGTCGAGGATGCAGTTGTTGTTTTTGGGTCTTTTGAAGATGTGGGCAGTGCATATGTTGTAGTGGTACTTGGAGTCGTGGATGATATCGAAAATAAAACTGTAGATGTTGCAGTAGTACGTGGAGTTTTGGAAGACACGGGCACGGAATTGTTTGATATTGTTTCAGTTGTAGAGGTTGTTGAAGATGGTGGCACTGAACTGGTTGATTTTATATTAGTTGTAGGAGCTGTGACAGATGTTGGTACTGAACTAGTTAATTCCGTAGAAAAAGTTTGAATTATGGAATTTGTAGGCACTGATTTTGTGGTTGTTGTTGTTGTAGCTGGAATTGTGTAAGTTGTTGGCAATGAAGTTGTGGATGTTGCACTTTTGATTTTAGTTTTAGAATGTATTGGTACAGAAGTGGTATACGTTGAGGTAGAGACTGAAGGTGTAGGCACTGTGGTTGCGGATGTTGTTGTACTAGATGGAATTGTGTCAGTTGTTGGCAATGTAGTTATGAATGTTGCACTTGTAGTTTTAGTTCTAAAATGTATTGGTACCGATGTGGAAGACGTTGATACAGAGGCTGATGATGTAGGCACTGTGGGGGTGGATGTTGTTGCACTAGATGGAATTATGTCTGTTGTTCCTAATAAAGATGTAGATGCTGTACTTGCAATTTGTGTTGTGGAATATCTTTGTACAGTATTAGTAGCTGTTGAGTTCGTGACTGGAGTTGTGGAAGGTACTGGGATTGAAGTCGTTGATGTTATAGTAGGCGTTGGAGATCTGGCAATTGTTGTGGAAGGTCTTGGTACTGAGGTTGTGGCTGGTAAAATTGTAGTTGAAGCTGTGTCAGATATTGGTCCTGAACTGGTTGATTTAATTGTAATAAATTGAATTGAGGAATGTCGTGGTTCTGCAGTCGAGGATGCAGTTGTCGTTTTGGGGTCTATTGAAGGTGTTGGCAGTGCATATGTTGAAGTGGTACTTGGAGTCGTGGATGATGTGGTAAATAAAGCGGTAGATGTTGTAGTTGAACGTGGAGTTTTGGAAGACACCGGAACGGAATTGTTTGATTTTGTTTCATATGTAGAGGTTGTTGAAGATGGTGGCACTAAACTGGTTGATTTTGTATCAGTTGTAGGAGCTGTGACAGATGTTGGTACTGAACTAGTTAATTTTGTAGAAAAAGTTTGAATTATTGAAATTGTAGGCACTGAGGTTGTGGTTGTTGTTGTAGTTGCTGGAATTGTGTAAGTTGTTGGCAATGAAGTTGTGGATGTTGTACTTGTATTTTTAGTTCTAGAATGTATTGGTCCAGATGTGGAAGACGTTGAAACAGAGGCTGAAGGTGTAGGCACTGTGGTGGTGGATGTTGTTGAACTAGATGGAATTGTGTCAGTTGTTCCTAATAAAGTTGTAGATGCTGTACTTGCAATTTGTGTTGTGGAATATCTTTGTACAGAATTTGTAGTTGTTGAGTTCGTGACTGGAGTTGTGGATGGTATTGGGATTGAAGCCGTGGATGTTATAGTAGGCATCGGAGATCTGGCAATTGTTGTGGAAGGTCTTGGTACTGAGGTTGTGTCTGATAAAGTTGTAGTTGAAGCTTTGTCAGATATTCGTACTGAACCGGTTGATTGAATTGTAATTGTTTGAATTGAGGAATGTAGTAGTTCTGAAGTCGAGGATGCAGTTGTTGGTTTTGGTTCTGTTGAAGATGTGGAGAGTGCATATGTTGTAGTGGTACTTGGAGTCGTGGATGATGTGGTAAATAAAGCGGTAGATGTTGCAGTTGTGCTTGGAGTTTTTGAAGACACCGGCACGGACTTGTTTGATGTGGTTTCAGTTGTAGAGGTTGTTGAAGACCGTGGCTCTGAACTGGTTGATTTGATATTAGTTGTAGGAGCTGTGACAGTTGTTGGTACTGAACTAGTTAATTCTGTAGAAAAAGTTTGAATTATGGAATTTGTAGGCACTGAGGTTGTGGTTGTTGTTGTAGTAGCTGGAATTGTGTAAGTTGTTGGCAATGAAGTTGTGGATGTTGTACTTGTAATTTTAGTTCTAGACTGTATTGGTACAGAAGTGGTAGACGTTGAAGTAGAGGCTGAAGGTGTAGGCACTGTAGTGGTGGATGTTGTTGTAGTAGATGGAATTGTGTAAGTTGTTCCTAATAAAGTTGTAGATGCTATACTTGCAATTTGTGTTGTGGAATGTCTTTGTACAGAATTGGTAGCTGTTGAGTTTGTGATTGGAGTTGTGGAAGATATTGGGATTGAAGTTGTTGATGTTATAGTAGGCGATGGAGATCTGGTAATTGTTGTGGAAGGTCTTGGTACTGAGGTTGTGTCTGTAGTTGAAGCTGTGTCAGATATTGGTACTGAACCGGTTGATTGAATTGTAATCGTTTGAATTGAGGAATGTAGTGGTTCTGAAGTCGAGGATGCAGTTGTCGTTTTTGGGTCTATAGAAGGTGTGGGCCGTGCATATGTTGAAGTGGTACTTGGAGTCGACGATGCTGTGGTAAATAAAGCGGTAGATGTTTTAGTTGTACGCGGAGTTTTGGAAGACACCGGCACGGAATTGTTTGATTTTGTTTCAGTTGTAGAGGTTGTTGAAGATGGTGGTACTGAACTGGTTGATTTTGTATCAGTTGTAGGAGCTGTGACAGATGAAGATACTGGACTAGTTAATTTTGTATAAAAAGATTGAATTATGGAAGTTGTAGGCACTGAGGTTGTGGTTGTTGTTGTAGTAGCTGGAATTGTGTAAGTTGTTGGCAATGAAGTTGTGGATGTTGTACTTGTAATTTTAGTTCTAGAATGTATTGATCCAGATGTGGAAGACGTTGAAACAGAGGCTGAAGGTGTAGGCACTGTGGTGGTGGATGTTGTTGTACTAGATGGAATTGTGTCAGTTGCTCCTAATAAAGTTGTAAATGCTGTTCTTGCAATTTGTGTTGTGGAATATCTTTGTACAGAATTTGTAGTTGTTGAGTTCGTGACTGGAGTTGTGGATGGTATTGGGATTGAAGCCGTGGATGTTACAGTATGCGTTGGAGATCTGGCAAATGTTGTGGAAGGTCTTGGTACTGAGGTTGTGTCTGATAAAGTTGTAATTGAAGTTGTGTCAGATATTGGAACTGAACCGGTTGATTGAATTGTAATTGTTTGAATTGAGGAATGTAGTGGTTGTGAAGTCGAGGATGCAGTTGCTGTTTTTGGGTCTATTAAAGATGTGGGCAGTGCATATGTTTTAGTGGTACTTGGAGTCGTGAATGATGTGGTAAATAAAGCGGTAGGTGTTGCAGTTGTACGTGGAGTTTTGGAAGACACCGGCACGGAGTTGTTTGATATTGTTTCAGTTGTAGAGGTTGTTGAAGACCGTGGCACTGAACTGGTTGATTTTATATTAGTTGTAGGAGCTGTGACAGATGTTTGTACTGAACTAGTTAATTCTGTAGAAAACGTTTGAATTATGGAATTTGTAGGCACTGAGGTTGTGGTTGTTGTTGTAGTAGCTGGAATTGTGTAAGTTGTTGGCAATGAAGTTGTGGATGTTGTACTTGTAATTTTAGTTCTAGAATGTATTGGTACAGAAGTGGTAGACGTTGAAGTAGAGGCTGAAGGTGTAGGCACTGTGGTGGTGGATGTTGTTGTAGTAGATGGAATTGTGTAAGTTGTTGCTAATAAAGTTGTAGATGCTATACTTGCAATTTGTGTTGTGGTTTGTTTTTTTACAGAATTGGTAGCTGTTGAGTTTGTGATTGGAGTTGTGGAATATATTGGCATTGAAGTTGTTAATGTTATAGTAGGCGTTGGAGATCTGGCAATTGTTGTGGAAGGTCTTGGTTCTGAGGTTGTGTCTGATAAAGTTGTAGTTGAAGCTGTGGAAGATATTGGAACTGAACCGGTTGATTTAATTGTAATAGTTTGAATTGAGGAATGTCGTGATTCTGTAGTCGAGGATGCAGTTGTCGTTTTGGGGTCTATTGAAGGTGTTGGCGGTGCATATAGTGATTTGGTACTTGCAGTCGACGATGCTGTGGTAAATAAAGCGGTAGATGTTGTATTTGTACGTGGAGTTTTGGAAGACACCGGCACGGAATTCATTGATTTTGTTTCAGTTGTAGAGGTTATTGAAGATGGTGGCACTGAACTGGTTGATTTTGTATCAGTTGTAGGAGCTGTGACAGATATTGGTTCTGAACTAGTTAATTTTGTAGAAAAAGTTTTAATTATGGAAGTTGTAGGCATTGAGGTTGTGGTTGTTGTAGTAGCTTGAATTATGTAAGTTGTTGGCAATGAAGTTGTGGATGTTGTACTTGTAATTTTAGTTCTAGAATGTATTGGTCCAGATGTGGAAGACGTCGAAATAGGGGCTGAATGTGAAGGCACTATGGTGGTGGATGTTGTTGTACTAGATGGAATTGTGTCAGTTGTTCCTAATAAAGTTGTAGATGCTGTACTTGCAATTTGTGTTGTGGAATATCTTTGTACATAATTGGTAGCTGTTGAGTTCGTGACTGGAGTTGTGGCAGACATTGGGATTGAAGTCGTGGATGTTATAGTAGGCGATGGAGATCTGGCAATTGTTGTGGAAGGTCTTGGTACTGAGGTTGTGTCTGATAAAGTTGTAGTTGAAACTGTGTCAAATAATGGTAATGAACCGGTTGATTGAATTGTAATTGTTTGAATTGAGGAATGTAGTGGTTCTGAAGTCGAGGATGCAGTTGTTGTTTTTGGGTATGTTGAAGATGTGGGCAGTGCATATGTTGTAGTGGTACTTGGAGTCGTGGATGATGTCGAAAATAAAACTGTAGATGTTGCAGTAGTACGTGGAGTTTTGGAAGACACGGGCACGGAATTGTTTGATATTGTTTCAGTTGTAGAGGTTGTTGAAGATGGTGGCACTGAACTGGTTGATTTTATATCAGTTGTAGGAGCTGTGACAGATGTTGGTACTGAACTAGTTAATTCCGTAGAAAAAGATTGAATTATGGAAGTTGTAGGCACTGAGGTTGTGGTTGTTGTTGTAGTAGCTGGAATTGTGTAAGTTGTTGGCAATGAAGTTGTGGATGTTGTACTTGTAATTTTAGTTCTAGAATGTTTTGATCCAGATGTGGAAGACGTTGAAACAGAGGCTGAAGGTGTAGGCCCTGTGGTGGTGGATGTTGTTGAACTAGATGGAATTGTGTCAGTTGTTCCCAATAAAGTTGTAGATGCAGTACTTGCAATTTGTGTTGTGGAATATTTTTGTACAGAATTGGTAGCGGTTGAGTTCGTGACTGGTGTTGTAGAAGATATTGGGATTGAAGTCGTGGATGTTATAGTAGGCGTTTGAGATCTGGCAATTGTTGTGGAAGGTCTTGGTACTGAGGTTGTGTCTGATAAAGATGTAGTTGAATCTGTGTCAGATAATGGTACTGAACCGGTTGATTGAATTGAAATTGTTTGAATTGAGGAATGTTGTGGTCCTGAAGTCGAGGATGCAGTTGTTGTTTTTGGGTCTGTTGAAGATGTGGGCAGTGCATATGTTGTAGTGGTACTTGGAGTCGTGGATGATGTCGAAAATAAAACTGTAGATGTTGCAGTAGTACGTGGAGTTTTGGAAGACACGGGCACGGAATGGTTTGATATTGTTTCAGTTGTAGAGGTTGTTGAAGATGGTGGCACTGAACTGGTTGATTTTATATTAGTTGTAGGAGCTGTGACAGATGTTGGTACTGAACTAGTTAATTCCGTAGAAAAAGTTTGAATTATGGAATTTGTAGGCACTGATTTTGTGGTTGTTGTTGTTGTAGCTGGAATTGTGTAAGTTGTTGGCAATGAAGTTGTGGATGTTGCACTTTTGATTTTAGTTTTAGAATGTATTGGTACAGAAGTGGTATACGTTGAGGTAGAGACTGAAGGTGTAGGCACTGTGATGGCGGATGTTGTTGTACTAGATGGAATTGTGTCAGTTGTTGGCAATGTAGTTATGAATGTTGCACTTGTAATTTTAGTTCTAAAATGTATTGGTACCGATGTGGAGGACGTTGATACAGAGGCTGATGATGTAGGCACTGTGGGGGTGGATGTTGTTGCACTAGATGGAATTATGTCTGTTGTTCCTAATAAAGATGTAGATGCTGTACTTGCAATTTGTGTTGTGGAATATCTTTGTACAGTATTGGTAGCTGTTGTGTTCGTGACTGGAGTTGTGGAAGGTACTGGGATTGAAGTCGTTGATGTTATAGTAGGCGTTGGATATCTGGCAATTGTTGTGGAAGGTCTTGGTACTGAGGTTGTGGCTGGTAAAATTGTAGTTGAAGCTGTGTCAGATATTGGTCCTGAACTGGTTGATTTAATTGTAATAAATTGAATTGAGGAATGTCGTGGTTCTGCAGTCGAGGATGCAGTTGTCGTTTTGGGGTCTATTGAAGGTGTTGGCAGTGCATATGTTGAAGTGGTTCTTGGAGTCGTGGATGATGTGGTAAATAAAGCGGTAGATGTTGTAGTTGAACGTGGAGTTTTGGAAGACACCGGAACGGAATTGTTTGATTTTGTTTCATATGTAGAGGTTGTTGAAGATGGTGGCACTAAACTGGTTGATTTTGTATCAGTTGTAGGAGCTGTGACAGATGTTGGTACTGAACTAGTTAATTTTGTAGAAAAAGTTTGAATTATTGAAATTGTAGGCACTGAGGTTGTGGTTGTTGTTGTAGTTGCTGGAATTGTGTAAGTTGTTGGCAATGAAGTTGTGGATGTTGTACTTGTATTTTTAGTTCTAGAATGTATTAGTCCAGATGTGGAAGACGTTGAAACAGAGGCTGAAGGTGTAGGCACTGTGGTGGTGGATGTTGTTGAACTAGATGGAATTGTGTCAGTTGTTCCTAATAAAGTTGTAGATGCTGTACTTGCAATTTGTTTTGTGGAATATCTTTGTACAGAATTTGTAGTTGTTGAGTTCGTGACTGGAGTTGTGGATGGTATTGGGATTGAAGCCGTGGATGTTATAGTAGGCATCGGAGATCTGGCAATTGTTGTGGAAGGTCTTGGTACTGAGGTTGTGTCTGATAAAGTTGTAGTTGAAGCTTTGTCAGATATTGGTACTGAACCGGTTGATTGAATTGTAATTGTTTGAATTGAGGAATGTAGTGGTTCTGAAGTCGAGGATGCAGTTGTTGTTTTTGGGTCTGTTGAAGATGTGGAGAGTGCATATGTTGTAGTGGTACTTGGAGTCGTGGATGATGTGGTAAATAAAGCGGTAGATGTTGCAGTTGTACTTGGAGTTTTTGAAGACACCGGCACGGACTTGTTTGATGTGGTTTCAGTTGTAGAGGTTGTTGAAGACCGTGGCTCTGAACTGGTTGATTTTATATTAGTTGTAGGAGCTGTGACAGTTGTTGGTACTGAACTAGTTAATTCTGTAGAAAAAGTTTGAATTATGGAATTTGTAGGCACTGAGGTTGTGGTTGTTGTTGTAGTAGCTGGAATTGTGTAAGTTGTTGGCAATGAAGTTGTGGATGTTGTACTTGTAATTTTAGTTCTAGACTGTATTGGTACAGAAGTGATAGACGTTGAAGTAGAGGCTGAAGGTGTAGGCACTGTAGTGGTGGATGTTGTTGTAGTAGATGGAATTGTGTAAGTTGTTCCTAATAAAGTTGTAGATGCTATACTTGCAATTTGTGTTGTGGAATGTCTTTGTACAGAATTGGTAGCTGTTGAGTTTGTGATTGGAGTTGTGGAAGATATTGGGATTGAAGTTGTTGATGTTATAGTAGGCGATGGAGATCTTGCAATTGTTGTGGAAGGTCTTGGTACTGAGGTTGTGTCTGTAGTTGAAGCTGTGTCAGATATTGGTACTGAACCGGTTGATTGAATTGTAATCGTTTGAATTGAGGAATGTAGTGGTTCTGAAGTCGAGGATGCAGTTGTCGTTTTTGGGTCTATTGAAGGTGTGGGCCGTGCATATGTTGAAGTGGTACTTGGAGTCGACGATGCTGTGGTAAATAAAGCGGTAGATGTTTTAGTTGTACGCGGAGTTTTGGAAGACACCGGCACGGAATTGTTTGATTTTGTTTCAGTTGTAGAGGTTGTTGAAGATGGTGGTACTGAACTGGTTGATTTTGTATCAGTTGTAGGAGCTGTGACAGATGAAGATACTGGACTAGTTAATTTTGTAGAAAAAGATTGAATTATGGAAGTTGTAGGCACTGAGGTTGTGGTTGTTGTTGTAGTAGCTGGAATTGTGTAAGTTGTTGGCAATGAAGTTGTGGATGTTGTACTTGTAATTTTAGTTCTAGAATGTATTGATCCAGATGTGGAAGACGTTGAAACAGAGGCTGAAGGTGTAGGCCCTGTGGTGGTGGATGTTGTTGTACTAGATGGAATTGTGTCAGTTGCTCCTAATAAAGTTGTAAATGCTGTTCTTGCAATTTGTGTTGTGGAATATCTTTGTACAGAATTTGTAGTTGTTGAGTTCGTGACTGGAGTTGTGGATGGTATTTGGATTGAAGCCGTGGATGTTAGAGTATGCGTTGGAGATCTTGCAAATGTTGTGGAAGGTCTTGGTACTGAGGTTGTGTCTGATAAAGTTGTAATTGAAGTTGTGTCAGATATTGGTACTGAACCGGTTGATTGAATTGTAATTGTTTGAATTGAGGAATGTAGTGGTTGTGAAGTCGAGGATGCAGTTGCTGTTTTTGGGTCTGTTAAAGATGTGGGCAGTGCATATGTTTTAGTGGTACTTGGAGTCGTGGATGATGTGGTAAATAAAGCGGTAGGTGTTGCAGTTGTACGTGGAGTTTTGGAAGACACCGGCACGGAGTTGTTTGATATTGTTTCAGTTGTAGAGGTTGTTGAAGACCGTGGCACTGAACTGGTTGATTTTATATTAGTTGTAGGAGCTGTGACAGATGTTGGTACTGAACTAGTTAATTCTGTAGAAAAAGTTTGAATTATGGAATTTGTAGGCACTGAGGTTGTGGTTGTTGTTGTAGTAGCTGGAATTGTGTAAGTTGTTGGCAATGAAGTTGTGGATGTTGTACTTGTAATTTTAGTTCTAGAATGTATTGGTACAGAAGTGGTAGACGTTGAAGTAGAGGCTGAAGGTGTAGGCACTGTGGTGGTGGATGTTGTTGTAGTAGATGGAATTGTGTAAGTTGTTGCTAATAAAGTTGTAGATGCTATACTTGCAATTTGTGTTGTGGTTTGTTTTTGTACAGAATTGGTAGCTGTTGAGTTCGTGATTGGAGTTGTGGAATATATTGGCATTGAAGTTGTTAATGTTATAGTAGGCGTTGGAGATCTGGCAATTGTTGTGGAAGGTCTTGGTACTGAGGTTGTGTCTGATAAAGTTGTAGTTGAAGCTGTGGAAGATATTGGAACTGAACCGGTTGATTTAATTGTAATAGTTTGAATTGAGGAATGTCGTGATTCTGTAGTCGAGGATGCAGTTGTCGTTTTGGGTTCTATTGAAGGTGTTGGCGGTGCATATAGTGATTTGGTACTTGCAGTCGACGATGCTGTGGTAAATAAAGCGGTAGATGTTGTATTTGTACGTGGAGTTTTGGAAGACACCGGCACGGAATTTATTGATTTTGTTTCAGTTGTAGAGGTTATTGAAGATGGTGGCACTGAACTGGTTGATTTTGTATCAGATGTAGGAGCTGTGACAGATATTGGTTCTGAACTAGTTAATTTTGTAGAAAAAGTTTTAATTATGGAAGTTGTAGGCACTGAGGTTGTGGTTGTTGTAGTAGCTGGAATTATGTAAGTTGTTGGCAATGAAGTTGTGGATGTTGTACTTGTAATTTTAGTTCTAGAATGTATTGGTCCAGATGTGGAAGACGTCGAAATAGGGGCTGAAGGTGAAGGCACTATGGTGGTGGATGTTGTTGTACTAGATGGAATTGTGTCAGTTGTTCCTAATAAAGTTGTAGATTCTGTACTTGCAATTTGTGTTGTGGAATATCTTTGTACAGAATTGGTAGCTGATGAGTTCGTGACTGGAGTTGTGGAAGATTTTGGGATTGAAGTCGTGTATGATATAGTAGGCGCTGGAGATGTGGCAATTGTTGTGGAAGGTCTTGGAACTGAGGTTGTGGCCGATAAATTTGTAGTTGAAGCTGTGTTAGATATTGGTACTGAACCGGTTGATTGAATTTTAATTTTTTGAATTGAGGAATGTAGTGGTTCTGAAGTTGAGGATGCAGTTGTTGTTTTTGTGTCTGTTGAAGATGAGGGTAGTGCATATGTTGTAGTGGTATTTTGAGTCGTGGATGTTGTGGTAAATAAAGCGGTAGATGTTGCAGTTGTACGTGGAGTTTTGGAAGACACTGGCACGGAATTGTTTGATATTGTTTCAGTTGTAGAGGTTGTTGAAGATGGTGGCACTGAACTGGTTGACTTTATATTAGTTGTAGGAGCTGTGACAGATGTTGGTACTGAACTAGTTAATTCTGTAGAAAAAGTTTGAATTATGGAATTTGTAGGCACTGAGGTTGTGGTTGTTGTTGTAGTAGCTGGAATTGTGTAAGTTGTTGGCAATGAAGTTGTTGATGTTGTACTTGTAATTTTAGTTCTAGAATGTATTGGTCCAGATGTGGTAGACGTTGAAACAGAGGCTGATGTGGTAGACACTGTGGTGGTGGATGTTGTTGTACTAGATGGAATTGTGTCAGTTGTTTCTAATAAAGTTGTAGATGCTATACTTGCAATTTGTGTTGTGGAATGTCTTTGTACAGAATTGGTAGCTGTTGAGTTCGTGATTGGAGTTGTGGAAGATATTGGGTTTAAAGTTGTTGATGTTATAGTAGGCGATGGAGATCTGTCAGTTGTTGTGGAAGATCTTGGTACTAAGGTTGTGTCTGATAAAGTTGTAGTTGAAGCTGTGGAAGATATTGGTACTGAACCGGTTGATTTAAATGTAATAGTTTGAATTGAGGAATGTCGTTGTTCTGCAGTCGAGGATGCAATTGTCGTTTTGGGGTCTGTTGAAGATGAGCTCAGTGCAATTGTTGTAGTGGTACTTGGAGTCGACGATGCTGTGGTAAATAAAGCGGTAGATGTTGTAGTTGTACGTGGAGTTTTTGAAGACACCGGCAAGGAATTGTTTGATTTTGTTTCAGTTGTAGAGGTTGTTAAAGATGGTGACACTGAACTGGTTGATTTTGTATCAAGTGTAGGAGTTTTGGCAGATGTTGGTACTGAACTAGTTAATTTTGTAGAAAAAGTTTGAATTATGGAAGTTGTAGGCACTGAGGTTGTGGTTGTTCTTGTACTAGATGGAATTGTGTTAGTTGTTGGCAATGAAGTTGTGGATGTTGTACTTGTAATTTGAGTACTAAAATGTATTGGTCCAGATGTGGAAGACGTTGAAACAGAGGCTGAAGGTGTAGGCACTGTGGTGGTGGATGTTGTTGCACTAGATGGAATTGTGTCAGTTGTTCCTAATAAAGTTGTAGATGCTGTACTTGCAATTTGTGTTGTGGAATATCTTTGTACAGAATTGGTAGCTGTTGAGTTCATGACTGGAGTTGTGGAAGATATTGGGATTGAAGTCGTGGATGTTATAGTAGGCATTGGAGATCCTGCAATTGCTGTGGAAGGTCTTGGTACTGAAGTTGTGTCTGATAAAGTTGTAGTTGAAGCTGTGTCAGATAATTGTACTGAACTGGTTGATTGAATTGTAATTGTTTGAATTGAGGAATGTAGTGTTTCTGAAGTCGAGTATGCAGTTGTTGTTTTTGGGTCTGTTGGAGATGTGGGCAGTGCATATGTTGTAGTAGTACTTGGAGTCGTGGATGATGTGGTAAATAAAGCGGTAGATGTTGCATTTGTACGTGGAGTTTTGGAAGACATCGGCACGGAATTGTTTGATATTGTTTCAGTTGTAGAGGTTGTTGAAGATGGTGGCACTGATCTGGTGGATATTATATTAGTTGTAGGAGATGTGACAGATGTTGGTACTGAATTAGTTGGTTCTGCAGAAAAAGTTTGAATTATGGAAGTTGTAGGCACTGAGGTTGTGGTTGTTGTTGCATCAACTGGAATTGTGTAAGTTGTTGGCAATGAAGTTGTGGATGGAGCCCTTGTAATTTTAGTTCTAGAATGTATTGGTACAGAAGTGGTAGACGTTGAAGGAGAATCTGAAGGTGTAGGCACTGTCGTGGTGGATGTTGTTGTAGTAGTAGGGATTGTGTCAGTTGTTCCTAATATAGTTGTAGATTTTATACTTGCAATTTTTGTTGTGGAATATCTTTGTACAGAACTGATAAACGTTGAGTGCGAGATTGCAGTTATGGAAGATGTTGGGATTGTTGTCGTGGATGTTATGGTAGGCGTTAGAGATCTCGCAGTTGTTGTGGAAGGTCTTGGTACTGAGGTTGTGTTTGGTAAAGTTGTAGTTGAAGCTGTGTCAGATATTGGTACAGAACCGGTTGATTGAATTGTAATTGTTTGAATTGAGGAATGTAGTTGTTCTGAAGTCGAGGAGGCAGTTGTTGTTTTTGGGTCTGTTGAAGATGTGGGCAGTGCATATGTTGTTTTGGTACTTGGAGTCGTGGATGATGTGGAAAATAAAGCGGTAAATGTTGCAGTTGTACGTGGAGTTTTGGAAGACACGGGCACGGAATTGTTTGATTTTGTTTCAGTTGCAGAAGTTATTGAAGATGGTGGCACTGAAGTGATTGATTTTGTATTAGCGGTAGGGTTTGTGACAGATGTTGGTACTGAACTAGTTAATTCTGTAGAAAAAGTTTGAGTTATGGGAGCTGTAGGCACTGAGGTTGTGATTGTTGTTGTAGTAGCTGGAAATGTGTAAGTTGTTGGCAATGAATTTGTGGATGTTGTACTTGTAATTTTAGTTCTAGAATGTATTGGTCCAGATGTGGAAGACGTTGAAACAGATGCGGATATTGTAGGCACTGTGGTGGTGGATATTGTTGTACTAGATGGAATTGTGTCAGTTGTTCCTAATAAAGTTGTAGATGCTATACTTGCAATTTGTGCTGTGGAATGTCTTTGTACAAAATTTGTAGCTGATGAGTTTGTGATTGGAGTTGTGGAAGATATTGGGTTTGAAGTTGTTGATGTTATAGTAGGCGATGGAGATCTGGCAATTGTTGTGGAAGGTCTTGGTACTAAGGTTGTGTTTGATAAAGTTGTAGTTGAAGCTGTGGAAGATATTGGTACTGAACCGGTTGATTTAAATGTAATAGTTTGAATTGAGGAATGTCGTTGTTCTGCAGTCGAGGATGCAGTTGTCGTTTTGGGGTCTGTTGAAGATGAGCGCAGTGCATATGTTGTAGTGGTACTTGGAGTCGACGATGCTGTGGTAAATAAAGCGGTAGATGTTGTAGTTGTACGTGGAGTTTTTGAAGACACTGGCAAGGAATTGTTTGATTTTGTTTCAGTTGTTGAGGTTGTTAAAGATGGTGACACTGAACTGGTTGATTTTGTATCAAGTGTAGGAGTTGTGGCAGATGTTGGTACTGAACTAGTTAATTTTGTAGAAAAAGTTTGAATTATGGAAGTTGTAGGCACTGAGGTTGTGGTTGTTTTTGTACTAGATGGAATTGTGTTAGTTGTTGGCAATGAAGTTGTGGATGTTGTACTTGTAATTTGAGTTCTAAAATGTATTGGTCCAGATGTGGAAGACGTTGAAACAGAGGCTGAAGGTGTAGGCACTGTGGTGGTGGATGTTGTTGCACTAGATGGAATTGTGTCAGTTGTTCCTAATAAAGTTGTAGATGCTGTACTTGCAATTTGTGTTGTGGAATATCTTTGTACAGAATTGGTAGCTGTTGAGTTCGTGACTGGAGTTGTGGAAGATATTGGGATTGAAGTCGTGGATGTTATAGTAGGCGTTAGAGATCTGGCAGTTGTTGTGGAAGGTCTTGGTACTGAAGTTGTGTCTGATAAAGTTGTAGTTGAAGCTGTGTCAGATAATTGTACTGAACCGGTTGATTGAATTGTAATTGTTTGAATTGAGGAATGTAGTGGTTCTGAAGTCGAGTATGCAGTTGTTGTTTGTGGGTCTGTTGGAGATGTGGGCAGTGCATATGTTGTAGTAGTACTTGGAGTCGTGGATGATGTGGTAAATAAAGCGGTAGATGTTGCAGTTGTACGTGGAGTTTTTGAAGACACGGGCACGGAATTGTTTGATTTTGTTTCAGTTGTAGAAGTTATTGAAGATGGTGGCACTGAAGTGATTGATTTTGTATTAGCGGTAGGGTTTGTGACAGATGTTGGTACTGAACTAGTAAATTCTGTAGAAAAAGTTTCAATTATGGGAGCTGTAGGCACTGAGGTTGTGGTTGGTGTTGTAGTAGCTGGAATTGTGTAAGTTGATGGCGATGAAGTTGTGGATGTTGTACTTGTAATTTTAGTTCTAGAATGTATTGGTCCAGAAGTGATAGAGGTTGAAGTAGAGACTGAAGGTGTAGGCACTGTGGTGGTGGATGTTGTTGCACTAGATGGAATTGTGTCAGTTGTTCCTAATAAAGTTGTAGATGCTATACTTGCAATTTGTGTTGTGGAATGTCTTTGTACGGAATTGGTAGCTGTTGAGTTGGTGATTGGTGTTATGGAAAATATTGGGATTGAAGTTGTGGATGTTATAGTAGGCGTTGGAGATCTGGCAAATGTTGTAGAAGGTCTTGGTACTGAGGCTGTGTCTGATAAAGTTGAAGTTGAAGCTGTCGAGGATATTGGTACTGAACCGGTTGCTTTAATTGTAATATTTTCAATTGAGGAATGTCGTTGTTCTGCAGTCGAGGATGCAGTTGTCGTTTTTGGGTCTATTGAAGGTGTTAGCAGTGCAAATGTTGAAGTGGTAGTTGGAGTCGACGATGCTGTGGTAAATAAAGCGGTAGATGTTGAAGTTGTACTTGGAGTCGTGGATGATGTGGTAAATAAAGCGATAGATGTTGTAGTTGTACGTGGAGTTTTGGAAGACAACGGCACGGAATTGTTTGATTTTGTTTCAGTTGTAGAAGTTGTTGAAGATGGTGGCACTGAACTGGTTGATTTTGTATCAGTTGTAGGAGCTGTGACAGATGTTGGTACTGAACTAGTTAATTCTGTAGAAAATGTTTGAATTATTGAACTTGTAGGCACTGAGGTTGGGGTTGTTGTTGCAGTAGCTGGAATTGGGTTATTTGGCAATGAAGTTGTTGATGTTGCACTTGTAATTTTAGTTCTAGAATGTATTTGTCCAGATGTTGTAGACTTTGAAACAGAGACTGAATGTGTAGGCACTGTGGTGGTCGATATTGTTGTACTAGATGGAATTGTGTCAGTTGTTCCTAATAAAGTTGTAGATGCTGTACTTGCAATTTGTGTTGTGGAATATCTTAGTACAGAATTGGTAGTTGTTGAGTTCGTGACTGGAGTTGTTGAAGATATTGGGATTGAAGTTGTGGATGTTATAGTATGCGTTGGAGATCTTGTAATTGTTGTGGAAGCTCTTGGTATTGAGTTTGTGTCTGATAAAGTTGTAGTTGAAGCTGTGGAAGATATTGGTAGAGAACCGGTTGTATTAATTGTAATAGTTTGAATTGAGGAATGTCGTGGTCCTGAAGTCGGGGATTCAGTTGTTGTTGTTTTTGGGTCTGTTGAAGATGTGGGCAGTGCATATGTTGAAGTGGTACTTGGAGTCGACGATGCTGTGGTAAATAAAGCGGTAGATGTTGCAGTTGTACATGAAGTTTTGGAAGACACCGCCACGGAATAGTTTGAGATTGTTCCAGTTGTAGAGTTTGTTGAAGATGGTGGCACTGAACTGGTTGATTTTATGTTAGTTGTAGGAGCTGTGACAGATTTTGGTATTGAACTAGTTAATTCTGTAGAAAAAGTTTGAATTATGGAATTTGTAGGCACTGAGGTTGTGGTTGTTGTTGTAGTAGCTGGAAATGTGTATGTTGTTGGCAATGAAGTTGTGGATGTTGTACTTGTAATTTTAGTTCTAGAATGTATTGGTACAGAAGTGGTAGACGTTGAAGAAGCGACTGAAGGTGTAGGCACTGTGGTGGTGGATGTTGTTGTAGTAGATGGAATTGTGAAAGTTGTTGCTAATAAAGTTGTAGACGCTATACTTGCAATTTGTGTTGTGGAATGTCTTTGTGCAGAATTGGTAGCTCTTGAGTTCGTGCTTGGAGTTGTGGAAGATATTGGGATTAAAGTTGTTGATGTTATAGTAGGCGATAGAGATCTGGCAATTGTTGTGGAAGGTCTTGGTACTGAGGTTGTGTCTGATAAAGTTGCAGTTGAAGCTGTGGAAGATATTGGTACTGAACCGGTTGATTTTATTGTAATAGTTTGAATTGAGGAATTTCGTGGTTCTGCAGTCGAGGATGCAGTTGTCGTTTTTGGTTCTATTGAAGGTGTGGGCAGTGCATATGTTGAAGTGGTACTTGGAGTCGTGGATGATGTGGTAAATAAAGCGATAGATGTTGCAGTTGTACGTGGAGTTTTGGAAGACACCGGCACGGAGTTGTTTGATTTTGTTTCAGTTGTAGAGGTTGTTGAATATAGTGGCACTGAACTGGTTGATTTTGTATCAGTTGTAGGAGCTGTGACAGATGTTGATACTGAACTAGTTAATTCTGTAGAAAATGTTTGAAGTTTGGAACTTGTAGGCACTGAGGTTGTGGTTGTTGTTGTAGTAGCTGGAGTTGTGTAATTTGGCAATGAAGTTGTTGATGTTGCTCTTGTAATTTTAGTTCTAGAATGTATTGGTCCAGATGTTGTAGACTTTGCAACAGAGACTGAAGGTGTAGGCACTGTGGTGGTGGATGTTGTTGTACTAGATGGAATTGTGTCAGTTGTTCCTAATGAAGTTGTAGATGCTGTACTTGCAATTTGTGTTGTGGAATATCTTAGTACAGAATTGGTAGTTGTTGAGTTCGTGACTGGAGTTGTGGAAGATATTGGGATTGAAGGTGTGGATGTTATAGTATGCGTTGGAGATCTGGTAATTGTTGTGGAAGGTCTTGGTATTGAGTTTGTGTCTGATAAAGTTGTAGTTGAAGCTGTGGAAGATATTGGTAGAGAACCGGTTGATTTAATTGTAATAGTTTGAATTGAGGAATGTCGTGGTCCTGAAGTCGGGGATTCAGTTGTTGTTGTTTTTGGGTATGTTGAAGATGTGGGCAGTGCATATGTTGAAGTGGTACTTGGAGTCGACGATGCTGTGGTAAATAAAGCGGTCGATGTTGTAGTTGTACGTGGAGTTTTGGAAGACACCGACACGGAATTGTTCGATTTTGTTTCAGTTGTAGAGGTTGTTGAAGATGGTGGCACTGAACTGGTTGATTTTGTATCAGTTGTAGTAGCTGTGACAGATGTAGGTACTAATCTAGTCAATTTTGTAGAAAAAGTTTGAATTATGGAAGTTGAAGGCACTGAGGTTGTGGTTGTGGTTGTAGTAGCTGGAATTATGTACGTTGTTGGCAATGAAGTTGTGGATGTTGTACTTGTAATTTTAGTTCTAGAATGTATTAGTCCAGATGTGGTAGACGTTGAAACAGTGGCTGAAGGTGTAGGCACTGTGGTGGTGGACGTTGATGTACGAGATGGAATTGTGTCAGTTGTTCCTAATAAAGTTGTAGATGCTGTACTTGCAATTTGTGTTGTGGAATATCTTTGTACAGAATTGGTAGCTGTTGAGTTCGTGACTGGAGTTGTGGAAGATATTGGGTTTGAAGTCGCGGATGTTATACTAGGCGTTGGAGATCTGGCAATTGTTGTGGAAGTTCTTGGTATTGAGGTTGTGTCTGATAAAGTTGTAGTTGAAGCTGTGTCAGATATTGGTACTGAACCGGTTGACTGAATTGTAATTGTTTGAATTGAGGAATGTAGTGGTTCTGAAGTCGAGGATGCGGTTGTTGTTTTTGGGTCTGTTGAAGATGTAGGCAGTGCATATGTTGTACTGGTACTCGGATACATGGATGGTGTGATAAATAAAGCGGTAGATGTTACAGTTGAACGTAGAGTTTTGGAAGATACCCGCACGGAATTGTTTGATTTTGTTTCAGTTGTAGAGGTTGTTGAAGATGGTGGCACTGAACTGGTTGATTTTGTATCAGTTGTAGTAGCTATGACAGATGTAGGTACTGAACTAGTCAATTTTGTAGAAAAAGTTTGAATTATGGAAGTTGAAGGCACTGAGGTTGTGGTTGTGGTTGAAGTAGCTGGAATTGTGTAAGTTGTTGGCAATGAAGTTGTGTATGTTGTACTTGTAATTTTAGTTCTAAAATGTATTAGTCCAGATGTGGTAGACGTTGAAACAGTGGCTGAAGGTGTAGGCACTGTGGTGGTGGACGTTGATGTACGAGATGGAATTATGTCAGTTGTTCCTAATAAAGTTGTAGATGCTGTACTTGCAATTTGTGTTGTGGAATATCTTTGTACAGAATTGGTAGCTGTTGAGTTCGTGACTGGAGTTGTGAAAGATATTGGGTTTGAAGTCGTTGATGTTATACTAGGCGTTGGAGATCTGGCAATTGTTGTGGAAGGTCTTGGTATTGGGGTTGTGTCTGATAAAGTTGTAGTTGAAGCTGTGTCAGATATTGGTACTGAACCGGTTGACTGAATTGTAATTGTTTGAATTGAGGAGTGTAGTGGTTCTGAAGTCGAGGATGCGGTTGTTGTTTTTGGGTCTGTTGAAGATGTGGGCAGTGCATATGTTGTTCTGGTACTTGGATACATGGATGGTGTGATAAATAAAGCGGTAGATGTTGTAGTTGAACGTAGAGTTTTGGAAGATACCCGCACGGAATTATTTGATTTTGTTTCAGTTGTAGAGGTTGTTGAAGATGGTTGCACTGAAATGGTTGATTTTGTGTTAGTTGTAGGAGCTGTGACTGATGTTTTTACTGAACTAGTTAAATCTGTAGACAAAGTTTGAATAAAGGAAGTTGTAGGCACCGAGGTTGTGGTTGTTGCTGTAGTAGCTGAAATTGTGTAAGTTGTTGGCAATGAAGTTGTTGATGATGTACTTGTAATTTTAGTTCTAGAATGTATTGGTCCAAAAGTGGTGGACGATGAAGTAGATGCTGAAGGTGTAGACACTGTAGTGGTGGATATTGTTGTAGAAGAAGGAATAGTGTTAGTTGTTGCTAATAAAGTTGTAGATGCTATACTTGCAATTTGTGTTGTGGAATGTCTTTGTACAGAATTGATAGCTGTTGAGTTCGTGATTGGAGTTGTGTAAGATGTAGGGATTGAAGTTGTGGATGTTATAGAAGGCGTTGAAGATCTGGCAATTGTTGTGGAAGGTCTTTGTACTGAGGTTGTGTCTGATACAGTTGTAGTTGAAGCTATGTAAGATACTGGTACTGAATCGGTTGATGTAATTTTAATAGTTTTAATTGAGGAATGTCGTGGTTCTGAAGTCGAGGATGCAGTTGTTGTTTTTGGGTCTGTTGAAGATATGGGCAGTGCATATGTTGCAGTAGTACTTGGAGTCGTGGATGATGTGGTAAATAAAGCGGAATATGTTGTAGTTGTACGTGGAGTTTTGGAAGACAACGACACGGAATTGTTTGATTTTGTTTCAGTTGTAGAGGTTGTTGAAGATGGTGGCTTTGAACTGGTTGATTTTGTATTAGTTGTAGGAGCTGTGACAGATGTTGGTACTGAACTAGATAATTCTGTAGAAAAAGTTTTAATTATTGAAGCTGTAGGCACTGAGGCTGTGGTTGTTGTTGTAGTAGCTGGAATTGTGTAAGTTGTTGGCAATGAAGTTGTGGATGTTGTACTTGTAATTTTAGAGCTAGAATATATTGATCCAGATGTGGTAGACGTTAAAACAGAGGCTGAAGGTGTAGGCATTGTGGTGGTGTTTGTTGTTGTTGTAGATGGAATTGTGTAAGTTGTTGCTAATAAAGCTGTAGATGCTGTACTGGCAATTTGTGTTGTGGAATGTCTTTGTTCAAAATTGGTAGCTATTGAGTTCGTGATTGGAGTTGTGGAAGATATTGGGATTGAATTTGTGGATTTTATAGTAGGCGTTGAAGATCTGGCAATTGTTGTGGAAGGTCTTGGTACTGCAGTTGTGTCTGATAAAGTTGTAGTTGAAGCTGTGGAAGATATTGGTACTGAACCGGTCGATTTAATTGTAATAGATTGAATTGAGGAATGTCGTGCTTCTGAGTTCGAGGATGCAGTTGTTGTTTTTGGGTCTGTTGAAGATATGGGCAGTGCATATGTTGTAGTGGTACTTGGAGTCGTGGATTCTGTGGTAAATAAAGCGGAAGATGTTGTAGTTGTACGTGGAGTTTTGGAAGACAACGGCACCGAATTGTTTGATTTTGTTTCAGTTGTAGAGTTTGTTGAAGATGGTGGCATTGAACTGGTTGATTTTGTATTAGTTGTAGGAGCTGTGACAGATGTTGGTACTGAACTAGATAATTCTGTAGAAAAAGTTTTAATTATTGAAGCTGCAGGCACTGAGGCTGTGGTTGTTGTTGTAGTAGCTGGAATTGTGTAAGTTGTTGGCAATGAAGTTGTGGATGTTGTACTTGTAATTTTAGAGCTAGAATATATTGATCCAGATGTGGAAGACGTTGAAACAGAGGCTGAAGGTGTAGGCACTGTGGTGGTGTTTGTTGTTGTTGTAGATGGAATTGTGTAAGTTGTTGCTAATAAAGCTGTAGATGATGTACTGGCAATTTGTGTTGTGGAATGTCTTTGTTCAAAATTGGTAGCTGTTGAGTTCGTGATTGGAGTTGTGGAAGATATTGGGATTGAATTTGTGGATGTTATAGTAGGCGTTGAAGATCTGGCAATTGTTGTGGAAGGTCTTGGTACTGCAGTTGTGGCGATTGTAACAGATTGAATTGAGGAATGTCGTGCTTCTGAAGTCGAGGATGCAGTTGTTGTTTTGGGGTCTGTTGAAGATATGGGCAGTGCATATGTTGTAGTGGTACTTGGAGTCGTGGATGCTGTGGTAAATAAAGCGGAAGATGTTGTAGTTGTACGTGGAGTTTTGGAAGACAACGGCACCGAATTGTTTGATTTTGTTTCAGTTGTAGAGGTTGTTGAAGATGGTGGCATTGAACTGGTTGATTTTGTATTAGTTGTAGGAGCTGTGACGGATGATGTTGGTACTGAACTAGTTAATTCGGTAGAAAAAGTTTGAACTATGGAAGTTTTAGGCACGGAGGTTGTGGTTGTTGTTGTAGTAGCTGGAATTGTGTAAGTTGATGGCGATGAAGTTGTTGATGTTGTACTTGTAATTTTAGTTCTAGAATGTATTGGTCCAGAAGTGGTAGACGTTGAAGTAGAGACAGAAGGTGTAGGCACTGTGGAGGTGTACGTTGTTGTAGAAGATGGAATTGGGTAAGTTGTTGCGAAAAATATTGTAGATGATTTACTTGCAATTTGTGTTGTGGAATGTCTTTGTACAGAATTGGCAAACGTTGAGTTCGTGATTGGAGTTGTTGAAGATATTGGGGTTGAAGTTGTGGATGTCATTGTAGGCGTGGGAGATCTGTCAATTGTTGCGGAATGTCTTGGTACTGAGTTTGTGTCTGATAAAGTTGTAGTAGAAGCTGTGGAAGATATTGGTACTGAACCGGTTGAATTAATTGAAATAGTTTGAATTGAGGAATGTCCTGGTTCTGAAGTCGAGGATTCAGTTGTTGTTTTGGGGTCTGTTGAAGATGTGGGCAGTGCATATGTTGTAATGGTACTTGGAATCATGGGTGATGTGGTAAATAAAGCGGTATATGTTGTAGTTGAACGTGGAGTTTTGGAAGGCACTGGCACGGAATTGTTTGATTTTGTTTCAGTTGTAGATGTTGTTGAATATGGTGGCACTGAACTGGTTGAATTTGTATAAGTTGTAGGAGCTGTGGCAGATGCTGGTACTGAACTAGTTAATTCGGTAGAAAAAGTTTGAATTATTGAATTTGTAGGCACTGAGGTTGTGGTTGTTGTTGTTTTAGCTGGAATTGTGAAAGTTGTTGGCAATGAAGTTGCGGATGTTGCACTTGTTATATTAGTTCTAAAATGTACTGGTACAGAACTGGTAGAGGTTGAAGTAGAGACTGAAGGTTTAGGAACTGTGTTGGTGGATGTTGTTGTAGTAGATGGAATCGTGTAATTTGTTGCTAATAAAGTTGTAGATGCTATACTTGCAATTTGTGTTGTGGAATGTCTTTGTTCAGAATTGGTAGACGTTGAGTTCGTGAAAGGAGTTGTGGAAGATATTGGGATTGAAGTTGTGGATGTTATAGTAGGCGTTGGAGATCTGGCAATTGTTGTGGAAGGTCTTGGTTCTGCAGTTGTATCTGATAAAGTTGCAGTTGAAGCTGTTAAAGATTTTGGTACTGGACCGGTTGATTTAATTGTAATAGTTTGAATTGTGGAATGTCGTGGCTCTGAAGTCGAGGATGCAGTTGTTGTGTTTGGGTCTGTCGAAGATGTGGGCAGTGCATATGATGTAGTTGTACTTGGAGTCATGGACAATGTGGTAAATAAAGTGGTAGACGTTGTAGTTGTACGTGGAGTTTTGGAATATACCGGCACGGAATTGTTTGATATTGTTTCAGTTGTAGAGGTTGTTGAAGATGGTGGCACTGAACTGGTTGATTTTGTTTTTGTTATAGGAGTTGTGACAATTTGAATTGAGGAATGTCGTGGTTCTGAAGTCGTGGACCCAGTTGTCGTTTTTGGGTCTGTTGAAGTTGTCGGCAGTGCATATATTGTACTGGTACTTGCAGTCATGGATGATGTGGTAAATAAAGCGTCAGATGTTGTAGTTGTACGTGGAGTTTTGGAAGACACCGGCACGGAATTGTTTGATTTTGTTTCAGTTGTAGAGGTTGTTGAAGGTGGTGGCACTGACATGGTTGATTTTGTATTAGTTGTAGGAGCTGTGACTGATGTTCGTACTGAACTAGTTAATTCGGTAGAAAAAGTTTGAAGTATGGAAGTTGTAGGCACTGAGTTTGTGGTTGTTGTTGTAGTAGCTGGAATAGTGTAAGTTGTTGGCAATGAAGTTGTAGATATTGCACTTGTAATCTTAGTTCTAAAATGTATTGGTACAGAATTGGTAGACGTTGAAGTAGAACTTGAAGGTGTAGGCACTGTCGTGGTGGATGTTGTTGTAGCAGATGGAAAAGTATCAGTTGTTCCTAATAGAGTTGTAGATGTTGTACCTGCAATTTGTGTTGTGGAATGTCTTTGTACAGAATTGGTAGCTGTTGAGTTCGTGATTGGAGTTATGTAAGATAATGGGATTGAAGTTGTGGATGTTATAGTAGACGTTGGAGATCTGGCAATTGTTGTGGAAGGTCTTGGTACTGAGGTTGTGTCTGATAAAATTGTAGTTGTAGTTGTGGAAGAGATTGGTGCTGAACCGCTTGATTTAATTGTAGTATGTTGAACTGTGGAATGTCGTGGTTCTGAAGTCGAGGATGCAGTTGTTGGTTTGGGGTCTGTTGAAGATGTAGGCAGTGCATATGCTGAAGTGGTACTTGGAGTCGAGGATGATGTGGTAAATAAAGCGGTATATGCTGTAGTTGTACGTGGATGTTTGGAAGACACCGGCACGGAATTGTTTGATTTTGTTTCTGTTGTAGAGTTTGTTGAAGATGGTTGCACTGAACTAGTTGATTTTGCATTAGTTACAGGAGCTGCGAAAGATGTTGGCACTGAAATAGTTAATTCTGTAGAAAAAGTTTGAATAGTGGAAGTTGTAGGCACTGAGGTTGTGGTTGTTGTTGTAGTAGATGGAGTTGTGTCAGTTGTTGCTAATAAAGTTGTAGATGCTGTTCCTGCAATTTGTGTTGTGGAATGTCTTTGTACAGAATTGGTAGAAGTTGAGTTCGTGACTGGAGTTGTCGAAGATATTGGGATTGAAGTTGTGGATGTTAGAGGCGTAGGAGGTCGGGCAATTGTTGTGGAAGGTCTTGGTACTGAGGTTGTGTCTGATAAAGTTGTAGTTGAAGCTGTGGAAGATATTGGTACTGGACCGGTTGATTTAACTGTTATAGTTTGAATTGAGGAATGTCGTGGTTCTGAAGTCGAGGATGCAGTTGTCGGTTTTGGATCTGTTGAAGATGTGGGCAGTGCATATGTTTTAGTGGTACTTGGAGGCATGGATGAAGTGCTAAATAAAGTGGTAGATGCTGTAATTGTACCTGGAGTTTTGGAAGATACCGGCACCGAATTGTTTGATTTTGTTTCACTTGTAGAGGTTGTTGAAGATGTAGGCACTGAGGTTGTGGTTGTTGTTGTAGTAGCTGGAATTGTGTAACTTGTTGGCAATGAAGTTGTGGATGTTGTACTTGTAACTTTAGTTCCAGAACGTATTTGTACAGAAGTGGTAGACGTTGAAGTATAGGAAGGCCTTTGTACAGAATTGGTAGACGTTGAATTCATGATTGGAGTTGTGGAAGATATTGGGATTGAATTTGTGGATGTTATAATAGGCGTTGGAGATCTGGCAATTGTTACATAAGGTCTTGGTACTGAGGTTGTGTCTGATAAAGTTGCAGTTGAAGCTGTGGAAGATATTGTTACTGAACCGGTTGAATTAAGTGTAAAAATTTGACTTGAGGAATGTTGTGGTTCTGAAGTCGAGGATGCAGTTGTTGTTTTGGGGTCTGTTGAAGATGTGGGCAGTGCATATGTTGTAGTGGTACTTGGAGTCGTGGATGGCGTGTTAAATAAAGTGGTAGATGTTGTAGTTGTCCGTGGAGTTTTGGAAGATACTGGCGCGGAATCGTTTGATTTTGTTTCAGTTGTAGAAGTTGATGAAGATGGTGGCACTGAACTGGTTGGTTTTGAGGACGGTGTAGGCACTGAGGTTGTGGATAATGTTGTAGGAGTTGGAATTCCGTTATTTGTCGATAATGAAGTTGTGGATATTGTACTAGTAATTTGAGTTCTGGAATGTATTGGTTCAGAATTGACGGACGTTGTAGTAGTGATTGGAGTTGTGGACGATTTTATGTCTGAAATTGTGGATGCTATTGTAGTAGTTGGAGATGTGGAAATGGTTGTAGTAGTAGTTTGAGTTGTGGAAGATGTTTGTACTGAGTTGCTGTCTGACGTAGTTGTAGTTGCTGAAGGTAATAGTTCGGAACTGGTTGAATGTATTGCAGTAGTTTGCATTGTAGAACGTCCTGTTCCTGAAGCCTTGGTTGCCGTTGTTGTAGATGGATAAGTGGTAAATGAAGTTATTATAGTGGTACTTGGAGTTGTAGAAGATGTCTCTACTGAGGTTTTTGATTTTGTACTAGCAATAGGATTTGTGGAATGTGTTGGCACTGAATTTGTGGATGATCTAGGGTTGGTTGGAATTGTGGAAGGCCCTGGTACTGAAATCGTTGATGTCGTTCTTGCTGTTGGGTCTGAGGACGAAGTGGTTAAGAAAGATGCCGTGTTGGTAGTTGGAGTTTTGTAAGGTGTCCGTAATGAACTGCTTGATGTTTTAATAGTAATTGGAGTTGTGGAATGTGTTTGTTCTGAATTGATGGAGGTTCTAGTTGTGATAGGAGTATCGGAAACTGCTGTAACTGAAGTAGTCGGTGTTATTGTAGTAGATGAAGGCTTTGAAGTTTTAACAGTAGCGGTCTCAGTTGCCCTAGATGTTGGTACTGAAATGGTTGATGTTGTACGAGCAGTTGAATTTGTGGAATGTGCTGCTTCTGAAGTTGGGGATGTTATTGTGGTATTTGGGGTTGTTGAGTGTCTTCGCGCAGAAGATGTGCATGCCGTTGTAGTAGATGGAGTTAAAGGAAATGTTTGTACGGAAGTGAAGGGTGTTGTAGTAATTGGAACTGTGGACGATATTGATTCTGAACTGGCTGATTTTGTTTCAGTAGCTGAATGTGTTAAAGGTGCTGCTACTGAACTCATGGATGTCATTGCAGTAGGGTTTGTTAAAGATGCGGATTCTAAAGTTTTTGTTGTAGTTATTGGAGTTGTGGAGGATGATTTTTCTGAAATGGTTGATCTTGTAAAAGGAGTTACAGTTGTGGACGATGTGGATGGTGCTCTATTAACTGGTGTTGTGAAAGATTGGTGTACAGAAATGGTAGATGCTGAAGCAGTAGTTCCAGCAGTGGAAATTGTATCTGTAAGAGATGTATCTGTGGAAATTGTTGGAAATATAGCTGTGGATGTTGTAATAGACGTTGGTGTTGAGGAATGTGTTTGAATTGAAGTGGGGGTTGTTGAAGATGTTGGTACTAAAGCCGTGGATGTTGTGGTTATGGAAGATGTTGCAACTGAAGTGGTTGATTTTGTTGTTGTAACTTGAATTGTTGAAGGTGTTGGTATCGAATTCTTAGGTGTTGCCTTTGGGGTTGTGGAAGATATTGGTACTGAACCGGTTGATTTTGAAGTAGTATTTGAAATTGTATAAACTGTTTGTTCTGAAGTGATGGATGTTGTAGCAGAAATTGACATTATAGAAGGTTTTGTTACTGAAGTCTTGGTTTTCCATGCAGTAGCTGGAGTAGTGATTGGAGTTGTAACAGTCGGCACGGAACTGGCTAATTTTGTACTAGTAATTGCTGCTGTGGAAGATGTTGGTGCTGATGTGGTGGATTGTGAAGTAGTTAGAGTTGTGAAAAGAGGTGTAACTGAATATTTGGATATTGTAGTGGTAGTGGAAGATGTAGATGTTGATTGTGAAGTGATGGGTGTAGTTGGAGTGATTATTGTTTTACTAGCACTCGGTTCTGAAGTTGTAAAAATTAATTGTGTTTTAGAAAGTTTTGTTGACTTGGTTGTAAAGTTTGTGATAGCAGTCTGAGTTGTGACAGGTGTTGGTACTGGTGTGGTGGATAGTGTTACAGTTGTTGGGTTTGTGGAAGATTCCTGTACTGAAATGGTGAATGCTGCTATAATAGTTTGATTTGGGGAATGTGTCTGTACTGAAGTATTGGATGCTGAAGTAGAAGTTGGAGTTATGGCAAATGTTGGTCCTGAAGTGGTATTTGCTGAAGCAGTTGTTGAAATTACGAAAGATACTAGTTCTGCGTTGGTGACTGTTGCAGCAGTAGGTGGGTCTGGTGAATGCGATGGAATTGAAATGGCGGATGTTGTTGTAGTCGTTGTAGCTTTGGAAGGTGTTGGAACTGTAGTGGTGGATGTTAAAGTAGTGGCTGGAATCGATGAAGTAGTTGAAACTGAAGATGTGGAATCTGTTGTTGTTGTGGTAGCAAATGTTTTGAAGGGCGACGCTACTGTTGTATGCGTTGCTATATGTGTTGTAAGATGCGTTTCGGAAAGCGGTGGTACTGTTGTCAAGCCTTTAGGATCTGCTGTAGGAGGTTGTGTAGTCACCATAGCTGCCAAAATATCATGAAAAAATAATGTAAGTATATACAGTGACACTTCAATGTCTCGAACAAGAATGGTTCGATTCCCATAGTTAAGTTGAAATCGTTCTAGTTTCCCAAGATTTTGCATGTTCTAATACAACAACATTTTTAGTTACAGACCAGCTACCGGTAAAAACCCATACTTTTTTCCTCGGTAATAGGCTTTTTTTTTTCTCGGAGAACAAGCGAGAAGAAAATTTCGTACACAAAGTTTGAAGCATATGACGAAATGCATGTTCTTTGTTCAAAGAGCGACAATTCAAGCGATCGTAAAATATGATTTTGATCCGGTTGGACGCATAATGGTTTACATCTTATGCAATTTAAAACGCAGTATGAACTTAATGAATGTTTTCTGTGTTCCTTTTTACTGTTGTATAAACGCCTCATAAATTGAAAACTGTTGGTTTTCTATCGGGTGACCATATTGAGATTACTTTATTTTTATGCCCCCGGAATCGAGATTCGGGGGCATATAGTTTTGGTACGTCTCTCTGTTTGTCCGTTTGTCTGTGTTTCTGTCTACAAAACCTTAACATTGGGCATAACGTTTGAATGGTAATAGATAGAGCTTTAATATTTACATGTGTATACATTATCACAAGACATTTCCAGTGGTACCATAAGATTTGATCTACGAGCTATGACGTTGGCCTTTGACCTACTTTTTTCAAAATTTTAATATTGGCAGCATTGGGCATAACTTGTGAATGGCGCTGTCCGGGGGCATCAGAGTTTCACAAACTCATCTTGTTCTTTCTCAAGTGAAGACTTTAGAAAAATCAAACTCAATGTATATAATAACGGAGATCCTGCTTGTATATCGGAGATCCTGCTGGTACATGTATGTGTGGGAGCTGATCTCACTCTACATTTTGGTTGATCTTTTTCTTACACAGCGAGTAATAAAACATCATTGATGATTACACGTAAGCTCACATATGGGCCGAGTGAGAGATCTAATGTTTAAGAGTAGGCCACAGAGGCCCGCTTGTGTTTCTTGCCTATATAATTCAATTTTGCTCATACATGTACATTGATATGGGGAAATTGCGGGGCAAGCATTCCAAGGTTGCATATAAGTCTGATCTCTAGCTTGGAGCAGAACTACAAAATTCTCCTGATAATCAGAGAAGTTTGTACATACATGCAACCTGGATATCTTGTTAAGTATACTGTATTTGTTTGTTTGATTTGAGGTTTAACGTCCCCGTCAACACTGTAAAGGTCATTTTGGAGCCGTTGCTTCCAATTTTGTGGGACTTTTACCCGACATTGAGATGAAATGACATCTCAAGCCATGTCGCCAAATGAAACCAATAGGGTTTATTAGCATGGACGGTCCGCCTCGCAACCCGGTTCCTGGACAGGCTTAGATCCTCTAAGCTGTTTACCAGTACTAGAAAGCGGGCCGAATTCAGATCTGCGTGGAAGCATCATGCAGCCCATATATTTCTTCAAGCCCCTAAGGGCGGGGGCCATAAGTCTACTGTACACCCCGAAGGTAACTGGCCCCGTGTCCAAATGGGTAAGAGCGCTGACTCTTAATCATGGTTTCATTAGGTCTCTCCGCTGTGGTTTGCATCTCACTCGGGCCACATATGAGACGCCAAGATCTTCAACGGAAGGTGGTCTTACTCCCGTTTTAGCACAACTCTGATTAGCGGTCCGCTCGAAATAAGTGAAATTGCCTTGAAAGTACTGGTAATCCACTAAACATCCCGAGGATAACGGGCATCCGTGTCCTAATGGGAAAAAGCGCTGACACTCAATCATTAGGACTCTCACCGCTGTGGTCGCACATCGTACGGTTCAAGTTGTGCAACGTTGCGAGCTGAGCGCGGTCGGCTCCAAATAAGTGAATTTGTCCTGACATCATGAAAACACGCCTTTATTATTTTGACGCCTCTGAATCCCACTTTTATATAATAAAACATAGGTTTACAGGGGCAAATCTTATTTTTCTTATTTCTGATCTAAAATAAACGTTATGGGTACTCGTTAGAACCGCCTCCTCGACGAGGCGGTTCTAACGAGCACACACAATCTATATTTTGAGCAAAAAAAAAGACAATAATCATATTTTTTCATCTTAGAATTTCATTGTTTTCGGCGGTCAAGTTCACACTGTACTGTATAGGCGTGTTTTCGTAATGACGGGCCGTAAATCCACTATACATCCCGAAGATAACGGGCCTCCGTGTTTAATTGGTAAGAACGCTGACACTTAATCATTAGCCTCTCGCCGCAGTATGCACCTGGAATACTTTCTTCGGTTTTAGCCCACCTCTTATTAACGACCATCTTGTAATTAGAGAAATACTCTTGAAACTGTAGTGGTGGATGTGGAAGTAGTGTAAAATCAAATCACAAATCAACCCGAGGAACAAGACGAGGATGATGGAAGATTGAGTGCAAAGACAGCATCATCAAGGGATGGACGGTGTTTCAGGACTCTCTTGGAGCAGCGAGGGCAGACAGATGTAAAGATGTTATTGCTAAGTAATCTGTCGTGCTCCAATAGCCTCCAAGCTAAAGGAACTGAGATGAGATAGCATACAACACTCCTGACACAATATTCTAGCCTAGAAGTACCGCTAGTTAGTCCTTCCACTGGGGTTCGGGTCAAGTTGTTACATCAACACTATTTATGTCATATTGACGAAGTTGCTCCGCCCAACGAAACCAACAGGGTTTATACGCATGGGCACCACTGCGCCTGGGCAGGATTACTTTCTAAGCGGTTTACCAGTACTCATGTGCGGTTATGTCGGATGTGCGCCTTACTGGTAAACAGGAGGAAACGGGTTTGATACCTGCCGGGGTTGGCAACATTGCTTCGTGGAAATTGATCATGAAATCTTTCCTCTGGTCATTCTCTCCCTTCCGCTGATTCGAGAAGGGCAGTTGTCAGTTTCTGGCGAAAGAATGTGCACTCTTCTCAGTGTTAACTGACCGGCTTAAAATGACCTAAATACTGCTGACTGGGCCGTAAAATTGAATACAAACAAATCCTGTGGGGTTGGTTTAAGCTCTGCGTAGAAGCACCCTGCTGGCGGATCTATATATATTTCTTCAACCCCCGGATGGCGGGGACCCGCCCCGCTCAGTTTACATTTGGTAAAACATGATCAACTAACGGATGGTCAAATGATTTTCTCCATGTTATCTTGCTCACGTTCACCTCAGTGCGACAGGAAAGATTCGATATGCGTGAAAGATTAATGAAAGGTTCATAAAATTTATAAATTAAGTTCTCCTCTCATTCTTCACAAAAATCGTATTCAAGTGAAAAAAGGTCAGTGAAGGCTGGGTTTTGAGTTTGCAACATACAGTCGAACTTCAATGGCTCGAACACCTTTGGGACCTCGAAAATCTGTTCGAGACAGGGGTAGTTCGAGCCACTGAGGTTACTGTCGGGAGGCATAACGAGATATTTTAGACATCTTTTCCGTGTTCTATAATAAAAAATGTATGTTGTGTGTACTCATTAGAATCGCCTCATCGAGGCGATTCTAATGAGTACACACAGCATGCATTTGCAAGATAAAAGACTCAAATCTCCTTAATTATTCCCCACTATTTCTTATATAGAGGATTTCGCTAGGGGCTCAAGAACGGGTTCGACTCATCCATGGTAAACGAGCCATCGGTGTTCGAGCCATCGAAGTTCTACTGTACATTTATATACATGTAACACACTAAGTCAACAGTGATAAATGTCATCATTTTATTTTGCTAAGAATATAAAAATAGTCACGGAAGAGTGAAAAAAGTATCAGGAAAAAGGTATTTGAAAAAGGTATCAGTTTTAAGAAAGACAAAAGTATCAGGAAAAAAGTATCAGTTTTATCCAAATTCGTTTCTGATTTTACAATGATATGACGCTTAAGATACTTTTGTACATGTATGTTTTGAGCTTTTAGTTTAATATTCAATTTTGCAGCCTATCTCTGTTATCTTTGGGATGAGATGTCACTTCATCTCAATGTCGGGTAATAGTCCCACAAATTGGAGACGTCTCCAAAATGATCTATATAATGTTGATGAGGCCATTAAACCTCCAATCAAACAAACAAAAGTGGTGCGAGTCGGACGTCCATGCTCATAGATCTTTCTGGTTTCATATGGTGACAGGGCTTGAGATGTCATTTCATCTCAATGTCAGGTAAAAGTCATACAAATTGGAAGCAGCGTCCTCAAAATGATCTATATAGTGTAGACGAGGACGTTGAACCTCCAATCAAACAAACAAAAGTGGTGCGAATCGGATCTCCATGCTCATATACCCCATTTGATTTCATTTTCTGACAGAGCTTGCGATGTAATTTCATCTCAATGTCGGATAAAAATCCCTCAAATTGGAAGCAACGTCTTCAAAAATGACTTATATAGTGTAGACGGGGACGTTAAACCTCCAATTAAACAAACAAAAGTGGTTGAAGTCGGACCTCTATGCTCAATGAAAAATAGAAGTGAAGGCAATGACCAGGAATCGACACAATTAACCCACAGCTAAAAAGTGATGCGAGTCGTATCTCCATGCCCACAGATCCTTTTTGGTTTCATTGGGCGACAGAGCTTGAGATGTCATTTCATCTCAATGTCGTTTTAATGTACCGGCAAATCGCTTAGAGGGTCTAACTAAGCCTGCCCAGGCAAAGTGGTAAGAATCGAACTGTCCATGCACATAAACCCAATTTAGTTTCACTGGGCGGCATGGCTTGAGATGTCATTTCATAAGATTGCATTACATAGCCTTTTATATAATAATTATCCTTTTTAAAAGAAACTGATACTTTCTTCCTGATATGTTTTCCTGAAACTTTATTCCTGATTCTTTTTTTCCTACTTTCGAGTCAACCATGGCGTCTTTCCTTTATATCACCCAAAATATAGATTATAGATGCTGAAAGGAACCGCCTTAGTGTGGTGCTTCTGACGGATACCCACAATCTATGTTTTTGAGTAAAAATAATGTTATGCATAAGAATTTATTTTTCTGATTCCCACTTTCACTCCACTGGGTGACCTAGTAGTGATATAAATATCTTGTTAATCTTCTTATAGAAGATTCTCTAAAACTGAGCCACAGATTAATTTTGTTTGGTAAACAACATGTTTACAAGGAAAAGTACTTTAGAATCTTCCAGAAAGTTCGGGGTGGCATTATCTTTAGAAAATTACCTAATCTTATTCCACAGCCCTCTGGAATGTTCTGGAGAAATCTTAGGGTCGATAGAAGAGCATGATTTTTCTCGTTGAGTCAGACTTTGGAGTTTGATGTTTGGGCTTTTAAGAAAGGTTATTTCTAAATTCTCGTTTGGATTGTTAAAGGATATTACTTTTCATTTTGGACTGTGAATTCTCTGGGATCAAGGAAAATAGATTCATTCAGGATATTTCATAACAGAGCTAAGTACATCTAATTGTCTTACTTCTACAGGTTAAAGTTAACTTGTAAATAAATTTTGTTTGAATTTTTCCTAAAGGCTTGTTTGCTTTTTCTTTCTGCTACGCCTGGCTCGTAACAATAAGGTAAGTGCTATAAAAAGTACAAACTCTGAAAACTTGAATATGGGGCTCTTTGCTCTCTAGAGAATATTTCTGAATGTCCGAAAACTGGATTCTGGCAAGTAGTGAAGCCCCAGACCAGACAACGCAGAAGACGGCATTTGATCAGGGCCTTCACTGTTTTGCAAAAGTGTTGACACTATAAAGCTGAAAAGAACTCCAATATACATGTCAAACCAGATGCGACGAGAAAAATTGCACCTCAAAATATTGTCTATTAAGGCCGTCTGGTGCATCTTTCATTTATATATTGCATACAAGCAGACAATTTGGACCCATCTCAGACAGTCTTACATATTACGAAAACACGCCTATTCAAAATAATATTTTAAATTTTACTGTCTAGAAATGATTTTTTTTCTGCTCAAAAGATACATGTAGAATGTAGGAACTCGTTAGAATAGCCTCGATGTTTTCAAGCAAAATAACCAAAAAAAAGTCCCCGTAAACCCAAGGTTTGCTATACAAATTCGGGTTTTAATGGAGTGAAAAGAATGTAAGTGATTTCGTAATGCGGAGGAGTCTGAACTGGGTCCACACTGTTTGCAACGATGATGTTCAAGGCAACAAGCAGACTACAAATCTCCCCTTCCGACGCAGACCGTTCATGCTTATAAGCCCTATTGGTTTCATTGGGCGGCAGGGCTTGAAACGTCATTTATCTCAGTGTCGGGTAAAAGTCCCACAAAATACGAAGCAACGTCTCCAAAATGACCTAAATATTGCTGATGGGGACGTTAAACCTCAACTCAAACAAACAGACGACAAAGCAGACAACACTTGCCTCAAGTGCCCTCAAAATTGGAGGCAACAAAAATGACACAAACTAGAGCCAGTGTTTATGAAACACACTGTCCCCTACTGCTTGACCCTAATACTGCTTTACCCTAACACTGCTTGTCCCTAACAGTAATTGAGATAACTTTATTTTGTTTGGCTACAATGCTGAAATTTTAGAAGGAACATAATACAAGAAAAACTGAAGTTAATCAGGCCATTTATTTATCACCCCATACCCGTGTTTTAAGTACCAGGACAATAGCTAATACAGTTTTAGAGATACAGTCAACCCTGTCTTAGTTTCCACCTCTATTGAGCGAGCAACCTGTCTTAAGCAAGCATGCATTAAGTTCCCCAAAAATGCAAATGCATTAAAATTAATATGTATTGAGCAAGCACCTGTCTTTAGCAAGCACGTTTAGATTATCCCTGAGGTGCATGGTTAGCACAGGCTGGACTGTATTTTGAATGCCCACATTTTCAAAGGGGCATAACTCAAGAAATGGTTTTCAGTTTTTTTTTGTTTTTTAAATAGAAAATCAGGTCATCTTCTCATCATTTCATATCAGTCTCTCAAGCTTAAAACGCAAAAAATTTCAAAGGGCAATAAGTGAAGAAAAATGTTTCATCAGGAGATGCTTCGCATAAGCCTTTGGCTTGTTTTCAAATGCTGTCATGAAATTTGTATTTATGTCTTTAAACATGTTCCACCTTTATTGAAATAAATATTGTTTAAACCAAACAGTTGTTTAGTTATCTTGCTTACAAGCTTAAAACGCAAACAATTTCAAAGGGCAATAACGGAGGAAAAAAAAAATAGGATTTTTGAAACCTCATACAGGTTTTGAGATATCTTGCTTACAAGCTTCAAACGCGCAAAAATTCAAAGGGGCATAACTCAAGAAAAAAAATGGATTTTTGTCAAAGTTAATCCGTTCATCTTTTCATCATCCCCAACCATTCTGTAAAGTTTTCAGGCAATAGCTCAAACAATCTTTTTAGTTATCTTGCTTACAAGCTTAAAACGCAAAAAATCAAGGGGCCATAACTCAAGAAAAAAATTCGGATTTTTTTTCTCAAAATTTAATCAGTTCATCCGCTCATCATCCCAAACCAGTCTGTAAAGTGTCAGGGCAAAAGCTCAAATAGTTTTTTAGATAACTTTCTTACATTATTTCAAAGTATTTTTGCAAAGGGGTATAACTCAAGACAGGGGCATAATCATTCGTGTTTTTTTTTAAATTAATCCGTTCATCTACTCATCATCCTGAACCAGTCGGTAAATTTCAGGGCAATAGCTCAGAGTTTTTGAGATATCTTGCTTACAACCTTCAAACGCGCAAAATTTCAAAGGGGCATAACTCAAGAAAACAATGATGAACCTGTATCGCTCACCTGAGCTAAGAGCTAAGAGTTTTGCACGTGCCCAAGTGTCCTGTTTGAGACAAGACTTTAAACGTTTTTCCCTAATATGTCTATGGAAAGCGAGTGGGCCCCTATCATAAGCCTGCATAAAACAAATGGGCCACGGCACGGGGGCATTTTTGGCCCCAGGGCTATAATTTGAACAATCTTTGTAGAGGTCAACTAGATAAAGCTTCAAATCAAATATCAAAGACCTGGACCTTCTGGTTTCAGAAAAGAAGATTTTTAAAGGTTTTCGATACCTATATAAGCCTATGAAAAACCAGTGGACCCCCATGTGAGGCCATTTTTGGCCCGACGGCTATAATTTGCTCAATCTTCATAGCGGTCCACTAGATGAAGCTTCATACCAAATATCAAATACCTGGGCCTTCTGGTTTCAGTCAAGGCGATTTTCAAAGGTTTTCCCTATATAAGCCTATGTAAAATCTGTGGGCCCGGCGCGGGGGCAGTTTTGGCCCCAGGGCTATAATTTAACAATCTCGGTAGAGACCAACTAGATGAAGCTTCATCGGGCCTCCCTATATAAGCCTATATAAAACCAGTGGGCCCCGGCGCGGGGGCATTTTTGGCCCCAGGGCTATACTTTAACAATCTTGGTAGAGATCAACTAGATGAAGCTTCATCGGGCCTCCCTATATAAGCCTATGTAAAACCAGTGGGCCCCGGCGCGGGGGCATTTTTGGCCCCAGGGCTATAATTTAACAATCTTGGTAGAGATCAACTAGATGAAGCTTCATACTAACAAGAGGCCCAAGAGGGCCTGTCGCTCCACCGGCTAACTTCAGACAATTGTCATATTTATTACATTAACCAATTGTATACTAGTGGACTCTTCTATTGCTATATGTTGGACCAGTCCATTTGTCATATAAGGGGTGTCAGGCCTATTTTTTGTATTTTTGATGGAAAATTCTGCTAGCAAATAGTGCAGGCCCTGTTCAGACATGGTGTTCTGTGGGGACTGATCTGGGCCAGCACTGTTTGCCAAGGTACCCATTTAGGGTTTTCCCGCATGCAATGGGTAAAAAGGAAACAAGTGATCCACCCAAGGAATGTCCATTCTATATTTTTTGGACCCCAGAGCCATGGTTGGCAGGATTTATGTGAGTGACCATTTGGCATTGCTCCGTTCTAAATATCTAAAGCTCTGGGCCTTATGGTTTCAGAGAAGAAGACTTTTTTTAAGTTTTTCCTATTATAAGTCTATGGGAACTAATATGCCTCTGGGCGTGATCAATGTTTTACCCCAGGGGCATTGTTGGCAGGATTTATTTGAGTGACCACTTGACGTTGCTGCATACTTAATATCTAAGCTCTTGGCACTGATGGTTTCAGAGAAGATTTTTGTCAGTTTTTCCCAGTATAAGTCTATGGGAGCTTAAGGGCCTCAGGGTGTGGCCAATTTGGACCCCAGGGACATAGTTGGCAGGATTTATGCAGTTGAATACTTCAAATTGCAACATACTAAGCTCTTGGCCTTATGGTTTCAGAGGAGAAAAGTTTCAAGATTTTGTCATTATTAGTCTATGGGAGCTACTAAGCACCGGGGCGTTGCCGATTTGGACTCAAGAGTCATAGTACGCAGGACTTAGTAGGTGACCACATAACTTTGCTACATACTACAGTTCAACCTGTATTAAGCAAGTGCCTAAGGGATAGTCAAAATATGCTTGCTTAAGACAGGTTCTTGCTTAATACAGGTGAAATTTAACACATCTGCCTTTCTTGGGAACTGAATGCCTGCTTGCTTAAGACAGGTTGCTTGCTTAATAGAGGTGGCCACTAAGACAGGTTTTACTGTAAATGTCTTAGCTTTAGGCTTTATGGTTTCAGAGAAGAAGTTTTTCCGTTTATTGGTCTATGGAAGCTAATAAGCCAAAGGTGGTGGCCATGGCGGCCATGTTTTTTGTCTGATCAAAATTTCTTCAATGAATCTGACAATGGTAGACACAAGGAACATTCATGAAAATTAAGAACGAAATCCATTTAGCGGTTTTGGAGGAGAAGATTAAAAAACAAAAAAAAGATCCCTTTATGAGTCTATGGAAGCTAATTAGCCAATGGGCGTGTCCATGGTGGCCATGTTTTTTGTCTGATCAAAATTGCTTCAAGGAATCTGACAGAGGTCCACCCAAGGAACATTCATGCAAAGTAAGAATGAAATCCATTAAGTTGAGCGGTTTTGGAGGAGAAGGTTTTTAAAACTTTTCCCCATATAAGTCTTTGAAAGCTAATGAGCCAAGGGGCATGGCCATGGCAGTCATGTGGGGCATGGCCATGGTGGCCATGTTTTTTGTCTGATCCGAATTTCTTCAAGGAATCTGACAGAGGTCCACCCAAGGAACATTCATGCAAAATAAGAATAAAATCCATTGAGCAGTTTTGGAGAAGAAGATTTTTAAATATTTTTTTTTTTGGTTTCGATGCCATTTTGTTCTGCATGTAACAAAATTCTTTGAAGGAATTCAGAAGCGGACTATGTGAGAAACATTCCTGTGAAGTTTGGTTACAATCGACCAAGTAGTTAAGGAGGAAATGTTTAAAGAAAAAAGTTAACGCACGGATGCACAGCCACACAGACGCACAACAGACACAGGGCCACAACATATAACATAAGACCCGCCGGTCTTTGGCCAGTGGAGCTAAAAAATGAACAGATTTATGTTTTTATTTCTTTATTTATTTATTTTTTCCTTTCCTCCGTCGGATTCGGTATGCCTCCCTTTTCAACTAAGCCATTTTAACCCTCAGGGATCTGGAGAACTGTTGACACTGTAGTATAATTAGGTCTAACTGGAGCTGTCAGTGAAACTGACTAGGGCCCCGGCAGCGCTATCAGAAATTTGTGGACGGACAGACGGACAGACGGACAGACAGAGTGATTACTATAGGGCACCCACACTTTCAGTGCGGGGCCCTAATAAATCAATCTCCCTCAGTATTTTGAATATATTTTGAAACATCAAGTCGTATAAATAGAGTTTGTGTTGAAAACATCAGTTCTATCACCAGTGTGATGGGCAAGTGAAATTTCTGATGTTTTGAATTTTAGCATGACAATTTGTAGGTGGACCTCTATAGATATGTGATAGTCAGCAAAATTGGAGGAGATTAATTCAGATACAGGAAGGTACTTTTAAATAAATAAATAAATAAACAAGAACTTTTGAAGAAGAAAAGACTTTTTTTAACATTACACTACATGTTATATAGTGAAAATAAACCCCGCCCACTGCAGCCATGTTTTTTGTCGGATCAAAATTTCTTCAAGGAATCTGACAGAGGTCCACCCAAGGAACATGCATGCCAAATAACTATGAAACAAGAGTTGTCAGAAGACAACATAGCTCGCCTTTGGGGGCCTAAGATGGATGAGGGCGAGTTATCAAAAAAAAATTTCTTCTGTAAAACAGCCAAATAGACTGCAGCTAATGAAAGAGAACCAAAATGTACCCCTAATCATCCTGTTTTCAAGCCTTTCCACTGCCCAAAAAAAAAAATGAAAAAGAAATCTATATTTGATAAAAAAAAAATTCTACAAACTACCAAGTACATGTAATAACAAGGCATCACGGACGATACAAATCCCCTCGAGCAAGACAAATTAAAAAAAGCCTAGCCTAGCATTTGTGTAAAATTACATTATATCCATCAATAAATGTAGGTACTTAAGAGTGGTGACAAAGTTTTTCTAAAAATAGCCACAGTGACCTTGACATTGAGCCCCAGACCCTGAAAGTTGAACTTCATGCCAAACATTTGTATGAAATTATCTTAAAATCCATCAATAAATCTGGTCACTAGAGCAATGGTCAAGTTTTTCTAAAAAAATAGCCACAGTGACCTTGACCTTCAGACCCTGACCCGGAAAGTCAAAGTCACTCAAGATATCATCATACCAAACATTTGTGTCAAGGTATATTCAAATCCATCAATAAATGAAGGCGCAAGAGCGATGACAAAGTTTTTCTAAAAATAGCCACAGTGGCCTTGACCTTCAGCCCCAGACCCTGAAAGTCGAACTCGCTCAAGATATAATCATTGCCAACATTTTTGTGAAGTTATATTAAAATCCATCCATAAATGTAGGCACTAGAGCGATCACAAAGTTTTTTCTAAAAATAGCCACAGTGACCTTGACCTTCAGCCCCAGAACCTGAAAGTCGAACTTGCTAGAGATATCATCATACCCAACATTTGTGTGAAGTTATATTAAAATCCATCAATATATTAAGTGCAAGAAAGATGACAATGTTTTTTCTAAAAATAGCCACAGTGACCTTGACCCTGTGACCCTGAAAGTAGTGACCTTGACCTTAAGCCCCGGACCCTGAAAGTCAAAGTCACTCGAGATATCATTATACCCAACATTTGGGTGAAGTTATATTAAAATCCATCAATAAATGAAGGCACTAGAGCAATGACAATGTTTTTTTCTAAAAATAGCCACAGTGACCTTGACCTTGAGCCCCAGACCCCGCTATGATTTTAAAAAGAAAATAAAAAAGAAAAAAGAAAAGAAAGAAAAAAAAAACGTTCCTCCCCCGGGATTTGAACTCACGCAGCTTGCAGGTAAACTTTAACACAGAGAAGTAAGGGAGGTAATACAGAGGAAAATATTAACTTCTCAAAAAGTCCAATTTAAGCCAAAAAACCTGTAAAATGAAGTACAATGATAATGTTAAATATTGTTTATTTAGCAATTATTAATTATATATTCAAAATAAAGTTGTAAAACATCACATATAAGAGCTTGCAGGTAAACTTTAACCAAATGCGGACGCCGACGCCGACGCTGACGCCGACGCCGACGCTGACGCCGACGCTGACGCCGACGCTGACGCCGGACGCCCGGGGGTATGGCAATAGCTCCCCCTTACTTTCGTAAGGCGAGCTAATAAAACAAGAACTTTTGCAGAAAATATTTTCAGCATTACACTATATGTTATATAGTGAAAATAAGCCTCGCCCATGGCGGCCATGTTTTTTTGTAAGATCAAACTTTTTTCAAGGAATCTGACAACAGTCCACCCAAGGACAATTCATGCAAATTATAATGAAATCCCACAAGTACTTTTGCAGAAGAAGATTTTTTAGCATTACATTATATGTTAAATAGTGAAAATAAGCCCCGCCCATGGCGGCCACGTTTTTTGTCGGTTCAAAATTTCTTCAAGGAATCTAAAAAAGATCCACCCAAGGAACATTCATGCAAAATAAAAACAAGGCATCGCATGCGATACAAATCCCCTCGCACTAGACAACTTCGTGTGTGGAAAACACTGAAATGGCAAAAGTCCAACTTGCTTGAGATATTATCATATGCAACATTTGTGTAAAGTTTGTTTAAAAATCCTCCAATAAATGTTCATTCTAGAGTGATGACGTTTCTCTAAAAATAGCCATAGTGACCTTGACTTTAGGCCATGACCACGAAAGTAGATCTTTTTTTTTTTTTTTTTTTTTGGTTTGGGTTTTACGGCCCTTTCAAGATTATTTCACTCATATCGAGCGGATCGTTAATCAGAGGTGGGCGAAAACCGGAGTCCCCGGAGAAAAACCACCTGACCTTCCGTTGCAGAACTTGGCGTCTCACACGTGGCCCCGAAACTAGATCTTGCTCAACATATTATCATAAGCATCTTTTGTGTGAAGTTATATTAAAATCTGTTAATAAATGTAGGTGGTAGAGCGATGGCAAAGTTTTTCAAAAGATAGCCACAGTGACCTTGACTTTGAGATCATGACCTTGAAAGTCGAAGTAAGTCGAGATATTATCATAAGAAACATTTGTGTGAAGTTATATTACAATCCATCATTAAATGTAGGCGCTAGAGCGATGACAAAGTTTTTCTAAAAATAGCCACAGTGACCTTGACCTTGAAAGTCTAAATAGCTCGAGATATTGTCATAAGGAACATTTGTGTGAAGTTATATTGAAATTGGTGAAAAAATGTAAGCACTAGAGCAATGACAAAGTTTTTCTAAAAATAGCCACAGTGACCTTGACCTTGAAAGTCAAACTCGCTCGAGGTATTGTCATAAGGAACATTTGTGTGAAGTTATATTGAAATGGGTGAAGAATTGTAAGCGCTAGAGCCATGACAAAGTTTTTCTAAAAATAGCCACAGTGACCTTGACTTTGAAAGTGGAACTCACTAGAGATTTTGTTATAAGAAACATTTGTGTGAAGTAATATCGAAATTGGTGAAAAAATGTAAGCGCTAGAGCAATGACAAAGTTTTTCTAAAAATAGCCACAGTGACCTTGACCGTGAAAGTCGAACTCGTTCGAGGTATTGTCATAAGCAACATTTGTGTGAAGTTATATTGAAATCAGTGAAGAAATGTAGGCGCTAGAGCGATGACAAAGTTTTCTAAAAATAGCCATAGTGACCTTGACCTTGAAAGAAGAAATGGTGAGATATTGTCATAAGGAACATTTGTGTGGAGTTATATTGAAGTCGATGAAGAAATGTAAGCGCTAGAGGGATGACGAAGTTTTTCTAAAAATAGACACAGTGACCTTGACCTTGAAAGTGGAACTCGCTAGAGATATTGTCATAAGGAACATTTGTATGAAGTTATATTGAAATTGGTGAAAAAATGTAAGCGCTAGAGCGATGACAAAGTTTTTCTAAAAAATAGCCATAGTGACCTTGACCTTGAGGCCTTGACCTTGATAGTCGAATCCGCTTGAGATATTGTCATAAGGAACATTTGTGTGAACTTATATTGAAATCAGTGAAGAAATATAGGCGATAGAGCGATGACAAAGTTTTTTTCTAAAAATAGCCACAGTGACCTTGACCTTGAGGCCATGAGTTGGAAAGTCGAACTCGCTGGAGATATTTTTATAAGGAACATTTGTGTGAAGTTATATTGAAATTGGTGGAGAAATGTAGGCGCTAGAGCGATGAAAAAGTTTTCTAAAAATAGCCACAGTGACCTTGACCTTGAGGTCATGACCTTGAAAGTCCAACTCGCTCAAGATATTGTCATAAGGAACATTTGTGTGAAGTTATATTGAAATCAGTGAAGAAATGTAGGAGCTAGAGCGATGACAAAGTTTTTCTAAAAATAGCCACTGTGACCTTGACCTTAAAGCCATGACCTTGAAAGTGGAACTCGCTCGAGATATTTTTATAAGGATCACTTGTGTGAAGTTATATTGAAATTGGTGAAGAAATGTAAGCGCTAGAGCGATGACAATGTTTTTCTAAAAATAGCCACAGTGACCTTGACCTTGAGGTCATGACCTTGAAAGTCAAACTCGCTCGAGATATTTTTATAAGGATCATTTGTTTGAAGTTATATTGAAATTGGGGGAGAAATGTAGGCGCTAGAGCCATGACAAAGTTTTAAAAAAATAGCCAGAGTGACCTTGACCTTGATGTCATGACCTTGAAAGTCGATCTTGCTCCAGATATTGTCGTAAGGAATGTTCGTGTGAAGTTATATTAAAATCGGTCAAGAAATGTAGGCGCTAGAGCGATGACAAAAGTACGTACGTACGTACATGTCGCTAGAGCCATGACAAAAGTACGTACGTACGTGGCGCTGGAGCGATGACAAAAGTATGTACATACTACGTACGTATGTACGTACCTACGTACGTGACAAATGCTATATCCCCCCTCACAACTATGTTGTGCGAGGGGATAATGAAATCCAACAGGTGGGTTTGGAGGAGAAGATTTTTAAAGATTTTTAATTTTTTGTGTGGTTTTGTTGCCATGACAACCAGAGTTCTGGGTGTAACAAAATTCGTTGAAGGAATTTAGAAGAGGACTAAGTAAGGAACATTCCTGTGAAGTTTGGTTACAATTGGCCCAGTAGTTTAGGAGGAGAAGATGTTTTTCGCATTACACTATATGTTAAATAGGGAAAATAAGCCCCGCCTATGGCGGCCATGTTTTTTGTCGGATCAAAATTTCTTCAAGAAATCTGAAAGAGGTCCACCCATGGAACATTCATGCAAAATAAAAATGAAATCCAACAGGTGGTTTTGGAGGAGAAGATTTTTAAAGATTTTAATTTTTTGTGTTGTTTTGTTGCCATGGCAACCAGAGTTCTGGGTGTAACAAAATTCTTTGAAGGAATTTAGAAGAGGACTAAGTAAGGAACATTCCTGTGAAGTTTGGTTACAATGGGCCCAATAGTTTAGGAGGAGAAGATGTTTTAGCATTACACTATATGTTAAATAGGGAAAATAAGCCCCGCCTATGGCGGCCATGTTTTTTGTCGGATCAAAATTTCTTCAAGGAATCTGAAAGAGGTCAACCCAAGGAAAAGTCATGCAAAATAAAAATGAAATCCAACAGGTGGTTTTGGAGGAGAAGATTTTTAAAGATTTTTTTTTTGGTTTTGTTGCCATGGCAACCAGAGTTCTGGGTGTAACAAATTTCTTTGAAGGAATTTAGAAGAGGACTATGTAAGGAACATTCCTGTGAAGTTTGGTTACAATTGGCCCAGTAGTTTAGGAGGAGAAGATGTTTAAAGAAAAAGTTAACGCACGGACGCACGGACGCACGACGGACACAGAGCCATGACAATAGCCCCGCTGGCCTTCGGCCAGTGGAGCTAAAGATCAACGGTCTGGGCCTACTGGTTTCAGACAAGAAGATTTTTAAAGGTTTTCCCTATGATAAGCCTGCATAAAACCAGTGCGCAACGGCGCAGGCATCTTTGGCCCCAAGGCTATAATTTTGACAACCTTTGTAGAGGCTCACTAGATGAAGCTTCATACCAAATATCAAAGACCTGTGCCTTCTGGTTTCAGACAAAGAGATATTTAAAGGTTTTCCCTATATAAGCCTATGTAAACCAGTGGGCCCCGGGCCAGGGGGGGGGGGGGGGCATTTTCGGCTACAGGGCTTTAATTTGAATAATCTTGGTAGAGGTCCACTATATGAACCTTCATACCAAATATCAAAGACCTGGGCCTTCTGGTTTCAGACAAGAAGATTTTCAAAGGATTTCCCTATACAAGCCTATGTAAAACCAGTGGGCTCTGGCGCGGGGACATTCTTGACCCCAGGGCTTTAATTTGAACAATCTTGGTAGAGGTCCATAGACAAAGCTTCGTACCAAATATCAAAGACCTGGGCCTTGCGGTTTCAGAGGAGAATATTTTCAAAGGATTTCCCTATATAAACCTATGTAAAACCAGTGGGCCCCGGCGCGGGGGCATTTTTGGCCCCAGGGCTATAATTTAACAATCTTGGTAGAGATCAACTAGATGAAGCTTCTTACTAAAGATCAAAGATCTGGGCCTTCTAGTTTCAGACAAAAGATTTTTGAAGGTTTATCCTATGATAAGCCTGCATAAAACCAATGCGCACCGGCGCGGGGCATTTGTGGCCCCAGCGCTATAATTTGAACAACCTTGGTAGAGGTATTGATGAAGCTTCGTACCAAATATCAAAGACCTAGACCTTTTGGTTTCAGATAAGAAGATTTTTAAAGGCTTTCTGTATATAAGCCTATGTAAAACCAGTGGGCCCCGTGGTGGGGCCATTTGGGGCCTCAGGGCAATAATATGAACAATCTTGGTAGAGGTCCACTAGATGAAGCCTCATACCAAATATCAAAGCCGTGGGCCTTCTGGTTTCAAACAAGAAGATTTTAAAATGTTTTCCCTATATAAGCCAATGTAAAAACAGTGGGCCCCCGTGTTGGGGACATTTTGGGCCCCAGGGTTACAATTTGAACAATCTTCATAGCGGTCCACTAGATGAAGCTTCATACAAAATATCAAAGACCTGGGCCAGCTTGTTTTAGACAAGAAGAATTTCAAAGGATTTGCCTATATATGCCTATGAAAAACCAGTGGGCATGGTGCGGGGACATTTATGGCCCCAGGGCTATAATTTGAGCAATCTTGGTAGAGGTTCACTAGATGAATGTTCATACCAAATATCAAAGACCTGGGCCCTGGATTTCCCTATACATGTATGCGCCTATGTAAAACCAAATGGGGTTCGGGGCGGGGGCATTTTTGGCCCCAGGGCTATAATTTGAACAGTCTTAGTAAAGGTCCACTAGATGAAGCTTCATACCAAATATCAAAGACCTGGGCCTTCTGGTTTCAGACAAGAAGATTTTTAAAGGTTTTTCCTATATAAGCCTATGTAAAACCAGTGGGTCCGGTGCGGGGACATTTTTGGCCTCAAGGCAATAATTTGAACAATCTTAGTAGAGGCCCATTAGATGAAGCTTCATACCAAATATCAAAGACCTGGGCCTTGCCGTTTCAGAGAAGAAGATTTTTAAAGATTTTCCATATATAAGCCTATGTAAAAACAAAGGGCCCCGGGGCGGGGGCATTTTCGGCTCCAGGGCTATAATTTGAACAATCTTGGTAGGGTCCATTAGATAAAACCTCATACCAAAGACCTGGGCCTTGCGGTTTCAGAGAAGAAGATTTTTAAAGATTTTCCCTATTAAGCCAAAGTAAAACCAAAGCGCCCCGGGCGGGGGTGGGGGCATTTTCGGCCCCAGGGCTATAATTTGAACAGTCTTAGTAGAGGTCCACTAGATGAAGTATCATACCAAATATCAAAGACCTGGGCCTTCTGGTTTCAGACAAGAAGATTTTCAAAGGATTTCCCTATATAAGCCTATGTAAAACCAGTTGGGACATTTTTGGCCCAGGGCTATAATTTGAACAATTTTGGTGGAGGTCGTCTAGATGAAGCTTCGTACCAAATATCAAAGAACTGGGCCTTGCGGTTTCAGAGAAGAAGATTTTTAAAGATTTCCCCTATATAAGCCTTTGTAAAACCAAAGGGCCCCGGGGCGGGGGCATTTTCGGCCCCAAGGAGATTTTTAAAGCTATTGTTCCCCTTTTTTTGCCATGGCAACCAAAGTTCTGCATAGAATGGAATTCTGTGAACAACTTTGAGAGAGGACCACCTATAGATCATTTCTGCCAAGTTTGAACAACCTGGGTAGAGGACCTCTAGATGAAGCTTCATACCAAATATCAAAGACCTGGGCCTTCCTGTTTCAGATAAGAAGATTTTTAAAGGTTTTCCGTGTATAAACCTATGTAAAACCAGTGGGCCCCGGCGCGGGGGCATTTTTGGCCGCAGGGCTGTAATTTGAACAATCTTCAGTTGGCAGAGGTCCCCTAGATGAAGCTTTTGGCCCAGGGCTATAATTTCAACAATCTTGGTGGAGGTCGTCTAGATGAAGCTTCGTACCAAATATCAAAGAACTGGGCCTTGCGGTTTCAGAGAAGAAGATTTTTAAAGATTTCCCCTATATAAGCCTATGTAAAACCGCTGGGCCCCGGGGCGGGGGCATTTTCGGCCCCAAGGAGATTGTTAAAGCTATTGTTCCCCTTTTCTTGCCATGGCAACCAAAGTTCTGCATGGAATGGAATTCTGTGAACAACTTTGAGAGAGGACCACCTATAGATCATTTCTGCCAAGTTTGAACAACCTGGGTAGAGGACCTCTAGATGAAGCTTCATACCAAATATCAAAGACCTGGGCCTTCCTGTTTCAGATAAGAAGATTTTTAAAGGTTTTCCGTGTATAAACCTATGTAAAACCAGTGGGCCCCGGTGCGGGGGCATTTTTGGCCGCAGGGCTGTAATTTGAACAATCTTCAGTTGGCAGAAGTCCCCTAGATGAAGCTTTTGGCCCAAGGGCTATAAATCTGAACAATCTTCGTAGCGGTCTAGTAAAGGAAGCTTCATACCAAATACCAAAGACCTGTGCCGCCTGGTTTCAGACAAGAAGATTTTCAAAGGATTTCCCTATATATGCCTATGTAAAACCAGTGGGCCCCGGCGCGGGGGCATTTTTGGCCCCAGGGCTGTAATTTGAATAATCTTCATTTGGTAGAGGTCCCCTAGATGAAGCTTCATACCAAATATCAATGACCTAGGCATTGCGGTTTCAGAGAAGAAGATTTTAAAAAATTTCCCCTATATAAGCCTATGTAAAACCAAAGGGCCGCGGGGCGGGGGCATTTTCGGCCCCTGGGCTATAATTTGAACAATCTTGGTAGAGTTCCACTAGATGAAGCTTCATACCAACTATCAAAGACCTGGGCCTTCTGGTTTCAGACAAGAAGATTTTTAAAGGTTTCCCTATATAAGCCTATGTTAAACCAGTGGGCCCCGGGGCGGGGCCATTTTTGGCCTACAGGCAATAATTTGAACAATCTTGGTAGAGGTTCATTAGATGAAGCTTCATGGCAAATATCAAAGACCTGGGCTTTCTGGATTCAGACAAGAACATTTTTATTTTTTTTTTCTTATTTCCCCCTTTTGTTGCCATGACAACCAGAGTTCTGCATGGAAAGAAATTCTTTTAACAACTTTGAGAAAGGACCACCCAAAGATCATTTCTGCCGAGTTTAGTCAAAATCTGTTCAGAGGTTTAGGAGGAGATGTCGTTTAAAGGAATTGTGGACGGACATCCGGACGGACGACAACGAAGACGGACGGGTGACCCATCACAATAGCTCCCCCGGAGCCTTCGGTACAGGTGAGGTAAAAAAACTTTTTTGTCAAAAGTTTATAATTTCATCTTCTCATCATCCCCAACCATTCTGTAAAGTTTCAGGGCAATAACTCAGTTTTTAGTTATATTGCTTACAAACTTAAAACGCAGAAAAATTCAAAGGTCCATAACTCAAGAAAAAAAAATCGGATTTTTTTAAAAAAGTTAAATCAGTTCATCTACTTATCATCCAAAACCAGTCTGTAAAGTTTCAGGGCAAAAGCTCGAACAGTTTTTGAGATATCTTCCTTACAAAATTTCAGAGTATTTTTTGCAAAGGGGCATTACACAAGAAAGGGATATAATCCTGAGGAGAAAAACACACGGGCCAATTATTTTTTTCATAAGGAATCCATATATGAAATTTCAAAAACCTAGCACGCATGGTTCTTAAGTTATGCTATACAGTAAAAAAGCAGAACGGACGGAAGGACCGCGGACGAACAGGGCAAATCCAATATGCCCCCACAACTTCTTCGAAGTTGGGGGCATAAAAATGTTGACGGGTACATTTACATTCATTTAATCAAACTGTCAATCTAGAAAGTCCCGGTATGAAGTTTGAATCAAATTGGCCAAAGGGTTTAGGAGATGTTCGGATTTAAATCAAATTGTTAACAACCCACGACGGACGACGTACGACGCACGACCGACGACGGACATTTACTGATCACAACAGCTCACCATGAGCACTTTGTGCTCAGGTGGACAAACAACTGGGGTGGGGTGAGGGGCTTCAACTCCGGAGTTTATGAAATTTCAACCCTCGCCCCATGTTCCAGTTCAGTATCAAACAAAATAACATTAACAAATTAATCCCATGGAGGCTTTCTAGCTCAACAGTGAGTAATGATAAAAATGCATCCTTAAATGGCTATGCACAGATTAATATTATCATATCCCGGAGGCCTTCATGCGGACTGAACAAATCATTCGTCTGAATCGCGACGGAAGTAAGGACGAGGAGTGTGGCCACGTAAAATCGATTTAAGCCCACCCCACCCAACCCCCAGTGGAGTTCGTTTCACTGACCGTTCCAAGGCGGTTCTATTGTCGCGGTTGTTTTTGTTATTGTTTGTCTTTGAGTGTTTGTAACGCTTATATTATTTTGTTTTGAATAGCCAATTGGCCATTTTGTGGCAAAGGAACTGTCCTTTTGGCTTTCCGCTATTGATGTTTCCATTAGGGTCTGTTGTCTCATGTTTGTGATTCTTTCCCTTTGTTGTCTCTGATGGGAGATATGGGTTAATTGTATCGATTCCTGATCATTGCCTTTACTTCTATTTTATGGACCCAACAACAGTCCGACTTCAGAGCAGAAACCACCAGTTAGATCACGGAGGGCCTAATCCAGGAAATATCCGGTTCCACCCTTCCCGAAATCAAAGGATTTAGAGTGGGGCCACCATCAAGGAGTCCTGTCCACCGCCGTGCAACCAAAGAGCTCAGCACAAATGTCCACTGTTAAAGGGTCGACAACCAAACACGCGGTCTGACGCATAACATCCATGCTATATGCACTTTTCGTGTATTTAGCAACATTGTTTTTTCTAAACTGACCAGCAAAATTATCACTACCTAGTATTCTTCTGAATTTATAAGCTAAATCCCCATAAAAATTGAGGTTTCGACAGTCCATGCTGCAGAAGTGTCGTCAAAGAAATGCCATATTTAGACATAATGTCGTAATGTCGATGATATAATTTTGAAAACGTTTTGCGCAGCTTATGATACCGTTAGCCTTGTTTTAGCCTTTAAAACTATGTTGTGATCATTTAAGTCATCAACATGACAGCAAGTCTAGCAAAACGAATAAGCTGTGACATATTACCCCATAAGACATAGTCTTAGAGACTTCACCAACCAAGAAAGGAAAATTTTACAAATCCAAAATTAAAATCATTTCTTTAGACATAAATTTTGGAAGAGACAGTACCATTTGAACAGTCAAAAGTAAATCCCAAAACGGGGCTTCAGAGTCATCAGAATTAGCCTTATTTAACAATAATTCTTTTGGATAAATTCTATCAACCATTTGTTCAAAAAACATAATCAATATTTAAAAAATCATCCAAATATCGAGAAGCAGAGTTAAACGCCTCAATAACACCAGTTTGTTTATTTTTAGAAAGGGACAACATGGATTCGTTTTGATAACACAACAGAAAAAAAAATCTGCAACAAGGGGAGCACAGTTTGTAACCATCGGAATACCAACTACTTGTCTAAATAATTGAGATCCAAACCTTATATAGATATTATCCAATAAAAAGGAAAGTGCCTCGCAAACAACCTGACATGTACAATATACATAACGATTATTATAATCTGAAGAATCAAAATAAGCATTTCTATCATTGCAGACTAAATACAGAAATTTTTCGCAAAGAAAACGAGTTTCAATTAAAGTAAATAGTTTTTCTTTAATTAGATTTTGAGGTAGCGTTGTGTTAAGAGTGGAAAAATCGTACATCGACAAACTAGATCCACGAAAACCTCTTGCTTTCAGTTTATTCAAAACTTCACTTAAAAATTTTATGACCAAAACAAGGTAATGCCAGAATTTTCGTAAGCTTTTTCATAGAATCTAGAAACATGATTTTTATAGCTGTTTAACATGACGTAAGTAATTGCGAAGATCGGTTGTCGTACAAGAAGTAGAATTGGCTATAAAACGAGCTTTGTACAAATACCCAAAGTGACAAAGGGCAATAACACAGGAAGTTTCTTTTTTGGAATTTAGTCAAAAGGTAATAAATTAATCTACTCATCACCACCAATCTATTCCCCAATTTTAAAGGCCCTAGCTTCAATAGTTTTTGAGATATTTTGCTGAAAGGGGCATAATCCGGATGAGAAAAAATAATCGTCAGCTATGTTTCTATGAGGAATTCACGGTTCTAAAGTTATGTTACACAGCATGCAAAGTACAAAAACCAAAAGTGACAAAGGGCCATAACTCACGGTTTATCTTTGAAATTTAGTCCAAAATTAACCATGTCATGTACGCATCACCATCAATATATTCACTAACGTTCAAGGGTTCACCAACAGTTTTCGAGATATTTTTGCTGACAAGATTTTATAAAAAAAATCTAGAGGGCAATAACTCTTGAAAGGGCGCAATTTGGCTAGGAAAAATACACGTCAGCTATTTTTCAAAGAGGAATTCATGTATGGAGTTTCAAAGCCCTAGCATACACGGATCAAAAGTTATGATATGCATCACAAAGCATACGATTTACAAATATCCAAAATGACAGACTCACGAAGTATATTTCGGAATGTATTTAAAAGTTAAACAGTTCATCTACTTATCACCACCAATCTATTCACCAACATTCAAGGCTCTAGCTGCAATAGTTTTGGAGATATTGTGCTGACAAGATTTTATCCAAAAACAAAAACATCAAAGGGAAACAACTCTTGAAAGGGACATAATCCGGATGAGAAAAATATAAGCGTCAGCTATGTTTCTTTGAGGAATTCAAAACACTAGCATACACGGTTCTAAAAAAAAGTCAAAGGCCAAAATCTCTTGAAAGGTGCATAATCCGGATGAGAAAAAAATAGGCGTCAGCTATGTTTCTTTGAGGAATTCAACACACTAGCGTACAAGGCTCTAAAGTTATTCTATGCATCACAAAGCATACAGAGTACAAATACCCAAAGTAACAAAGGGTCATTCTCATGAAGTTTTTTTCGGAAATTAGTCAAAAGTAAATCAAGTCTTAAGTTTATATTTTACTTTTGGTCCTTTGAGATCAGCGTGAATAATCTGAGAAATCGGAAATAAATTATTGGTTTAGACTCATATTCTAGACAGGTTTATAATTATTTGGACCCAATTTTGATTTATTTCAGTCTTTGAATCGACTGCCTATTCTAAATTCGCAAAATTGCAGTATGTTTCCTCTGGCTTTCTTTGCTGGATCATTACAGGGTCACTGATGAGGCTTTATTAGCCGAAACTACGTAGTATGACCCATCTTCTTTCTTATGAATGTTTTCATTGCTCTTAAAGGAACCCATTTTTGATTTTTATTTGCCTTCACTGCAGCTGGTGTTGTGCCGTGTGGCGGCCGTAAAACGTCTCCCCGTACATCAACCATAGTGCAGTTTATATTTTACTTTTGGTCCTTTGAGATCAGCGTGAATAATCTGAGAAATCGGAAATAAATTATTGGTTTAGACTCATATTCTAGACAGGTTTATAATTATTTGGACCCAATTTTGATTTATTTCAGTCTTTGAATCGACTGCCTATTCTAAATTCGCAAAATTGCAGTATGTTTCCTCTGGCTTTCTTTGCTGGATCATTACAGGGTCACTGATGAGGCTTTATTAGCCGAAACTACGTAGTATGACCCATCTTCTTTCTTATGAATGTTTTCATTGCTCTTAAAGGAACCCATTTTTGATTTTTATTCTTCTTATCACAAACAATCTATTCCCCCACTTTCAAGGCTTCAGCGCCAATAGTTTTTGAGATATTTTGCTGACAAGATTTTATCAAAATGTGTTCAAACTCTTGAAAGCGACACAATTCGGATGAGAAACAAAATACGCGTCAGCTATTTTTCCATGCGGAATTCATATATGAAACACGGTTCTAAAGTTGTGCTATGCATCACAAAGCATACAATGTACAAATACCCAAAGTGACAAAGGTCCATAACTCATGAAGAATTTTCCGGAATTTAGACAAGTTAATAAGGTCATCTACTCATCACGACCAATCGCTTCACTAACATTCAGGGCTCTAGCTCCAATATTTTTTAAGGTATGTTGATAAAAAACAAAAAAAAAAAAAAAAAAAAAACAAAGAGCAAAGACTCTTGAAAGGGGCATAATTCCGATGAGAGAAATGCTCGAGTAATCTATTTTCCATGAAGAATATATATATGAAATTTCAAAACCCTAGCATAGACAGTTCTAAAGCTTTGCATCACAAAGCATACAATGTACAAATACCCAAAGTGACAAAGGGCCATAACTCACGAAGTATTTTTCGGAATATAGTCCAAAGTTTATCTGGTCATCTACTCATCACCTCCAATCTATACACTAACTTTAAAGGCTCTACCTCCGATAGTTTTGGAGATATTTTGCTGACAAGATTTTATCAAACAAATTTAAAAGTGCAAAAACTCTTGAAAGGGGCAAAATCTGGATGAGAAAAAGATACGTGTCAGCCATTTTTCCATGAGAAATTCATATATAAAATTTCAAATCCCTAGCATACACGGCTCTAAAATTATGCTATGCATCACAAAGCATACAATGTACAAATACCCAAAGTGACAAAAAAACGTAACTTATGAAGTGTTGTTTTTTAGAATTTAGTCAAAAGTTAATCAGGCCATCTACTCATCACCACCGATCTATTCACCAACGTTCTAGCTTCAATGGTTTGCATTAAGTTTTTTTCTAAACCTCACCAGAGAATGACCAAATAAGATTCTTACGATTTCTTTTACTTTTTCGCATACCGTATTGCATGGCTTTTCACAGTCAGACAAATTGGTAACAACTTGGACAATACAGTTGTCGTGCATGAACTAGAATAAGCGTGTAAATGAGCTATATGCGGTCTTTTCTGAAGTTTTAGTCACCAATAGAACGTGGGAAGTTTGTTCTTGTTTTCTTGTATGCCAACAGCGAACTTAGCCGCGATAAGATCAACAATATACTTCTCATCAGAAGAGGTACGTTCATATGTTTTCGCGATGCTAGGTTCCTGTTTTAATGGTTGAATATAATGCAGTTGTCAGATTAACAGCTTTATCGACTGGGACCATAACAAACTGTTATTGATTTTTTTAATCCCTTACTCGAAATGCCGAAATTGCAGTTTGGTTTTAGGGGACAGAAGACCAAGATTCTTAGAATAAAAATACTTTTTTTAACAATTATATTAAACCTATTATGTCTCCACTTTTAAAGCATTAGACTCAACATGTTCTCGTTTACACAAGCGTAAATACAAATCCTACAAATCTCCAGCAATGATTTATCGACAATGGTCGAAACTGATGAATGACGGCAACCTATATTTCGGTCCTTTCGTATTCTATAATCAGAAATAATTTTAGATCACCAGATACCCGACTAGGCATGGTTTTGAATTCAGATTTTGAAAAAGCCTGGCATTAATAAGTGCCAAGAACAACGCAAATAATATTTACCGGGCATGATTTTGAATTCAGATTTTGAAAATATCTACAAATAATATATACTTATCTAGTCCATGTTTGTCTGTAGCTCAATAATTAATTAGGACAAACACCTTGATGACCTAAGTGCCGCATTGCAGCAAAGTGTCGTGCTTGCTATACCAGAGTCACTGTACAATTAAAAGTTCCTTCTGACATACCATTATCGGTCATTTCACTGTCTACTGAGAATCTTTCCTATTTGTTCCCATATGCAAGCAGTGAATGTCTTGGGTAGTAAGCTGGCTCAACTAGAATGTGTCCATAGGAACCGTGTGTTCCGCATAAAAATAGTCACAATTCTTTACTTTTGACCTCTAAGTGGGGCCTTGACCTTGGTGCTAACATTTCCTCAAAGTAACTTCAAAATACATCAAGGAATATCAAAGGTATGGGCTGGGCACGAAGCATAACCCTAAGTTTGAAACTTGACCTTTAACGGTGACCTTGGCCCTTTGGCTACGAACACGTGTTTTGGACTCGACACATAGTCTCATGATGGTAAACATTTCTGGCTAGTATTTTTAAAATCCATACTGGAATGACAATATTATAGACCAGGCATGAAACATACTTCCTGTTCTTAGATTTAGCCTCTAATTTTGACCATGGCCTTGAAGCTAACATTTCTGCGAAGTAATTTCTAAATCAAAGAATGAAACAGTTATGGAATGGACTGTACAGAAAATATAGACCTTTATTATCTTTGACTTTTAAGCGTTACCTTGACCTTTGAGCTACTGACCTGAATCTTGCACGCGATATATCGACTCAGGACAGATAACACTTCTGCAAAGGTTTTTTTCCTGATTGTATGGGCATCCAGTTTGATCAGAGTCTTCGTTTTGAGCTGCACATGTTAGAAGACACACTCATCGTGGCCCAAATGTTGAAACACTGGCAAAACGTGCCTTTGTAGCATTTGCAAAATACGCTGTCTCAGACACCATCGCTGTACGTTACAATACATTCCCCTGACAGCGGATAGTGCCTAAATGGTCGAAACTAGCTAATCTGGACCAGACAATATTGTACACCCCATAATTTTCAGTTCCGCTTTCTAGATATGAAAACTACAGGTTCAATAGCTGACAAATTGTTGTTCGCAAAAGGCAAAATCAGGTTTCTTATTATGTGGTTCATTTCATCTAAATGCCAATGTTATTTTGTCATGCATTTACCTTTGTGACACGTCGGTGTGTCGTTGTCCCAGAGACCATCACTGCACGTCAATGTGTCTACCCCTGACAAAGTGAAGCCTGTATAACAGCTCAGGGTAACAGTAGCACCGTGTGAACTGACAGATGGATAAAACGTGCCATTTGCTATTGTTGGAGGATCACAGTCTGAAAAATAAAACAAAACAGTGACATGGATTCCACTACAGGGTAGACAACTCTTACAAACATTTTATGCCTCTCTGGTCTGTAGGGACCTAATGTCGGAGGAAAGAATTTGCTCCTGGCGAGAGAATATACTCCTCTTAGAGCAAACCTCTTAGAGGGTTCTGTTTACACGAAAGCAAAAAGGAAGCCACAACATTTGTCTAACAAAGGTGAGATATATCCCTGGCGTATCAATTAACATAAAATACTAAGGTTAGAATACTTTTCATTATTCCATGTATCTCTATTTTTATATGATTAGGCTAGTCTAAGAATAATTTTCACTGTGGCTCTAAATTTCATATGATTAGGCTAGAATACCTTTCAATGTATTCTGAATTTCTTATGATTAGGCTAAAATACTTGTTCAATATAGCTCTAAGTTATGTTTGCTTAGGCTAGGATACGTGTTGAGTGAAGCTCTACATTTAATATGATTAGGCGAGAATACTTGTGCAATGTAGCACAAAATTTCATATGATTAGTCTCTGGTCGGGCTCATCGGAGTCTAACTGTTGGTTTTCTTTTGCTCCAGCATTTCAGTGGTTTCTTGCTGTCGAGTCCTCACCGTTGTCTCACCTCTGTGGTTCTTTGATTTCTGTGTTCACGGAGATGTTGCACTGATGAGTTAGGAGGCCTTCATGCGGACTGAACAAATTATTTGTCTAAATCGCGACGGAAGTAAGGGCGAGGATTGTGGCCACGTAAAATCGATTTAAGCCCCCCAGTGGAAATCTTCCACTGACCGTTCCAAGGCGGCTCTTCTGTGGCGATTTATTTATGTTGTTGTTTGTTACTTACTGTGTGTATCACTTGTGTCTTTTAATTTTGGATGGCCATTTTGTGGGAAAGTAACTGTCCATATGGCCTTCCTTTGTTTAGGTTTCCATTATGGTCTGGTCGCTTAATGTTTGTATTTCTTTCCCTTTGGTGTCTTTTATGGATGCAGTAAGTTAATTGTATCAATTCCTGATCTTTGTTCTACTTCTACTTAGTATATCTGTTTAATATAGCTCTAAATTTCGTATGATAAGCTTTAAACAATTGTCCTAAAAGATCTAGATTTTATATGATTAAAGGTCATTTATCAAGAAAAGTTACATATTTCTAGAATTAAGTATCCTGAAAGAATACAGAAAGAGTCTCATTTAACTGAAAACCGCATGAAAAAAAATCGATTGTTTCAAAGTTATGCTCATTTATATCTGACAATACCTATTTTCCACTTAGGGTAACTTCCCTTGAATTTTGGTTGAATTAGACCCACAGTGCAATATTTTGTGACATCATAGTGGATATTAGCGTTTTGAATTAACTTTAAAAATGCCATATTTTCAAGATTTGTGATTTTATTATACATTTTCTTATGTCCACTGATGGCTATGAATCTAATTAATAACTCGGGATATAAATTGCAACTTTCATTTCTAAATTAAAATGCTTATTTAAGTTTTAAATGAAAATTTAAATTGTTTAAAACAAACAGTTCGTTTTTAAATTCTTTAGTTAAGTTAACAAAAATGCTTACATGTCTTATAAACGCATAACCTACAACTGTATGTTATTTGATCTACAGTCAAATATTTAATCTGAATTTTAATTTATAAACCTTAGGTTTGAAATTAGACGAAATTGTTTCTGAGTTTTGACAGATCAATTTTATTGATATTATCAGGTGGTTAAGTAATTTCTGATGACTGTAAAACACCAGGCATATTGATTGTTTAAAATTTGTAGTCAACTATGATATCATAAAATACTTCATGAATATTTATTTCAAGGGAAGTCATCATGTGGAGGCTTTTGTACATTTAAAATATTCAGACTTCGAATTGCAATATCTCAGAAACTGACAATGGTAATTTGATCCAGTTTTCAGAATTCACTTACCTGAAGCAATGTGCTTTTAGTTTTTAATGCCTTAACTATGATGAAAAAGTACCTTAAAGCTAAAAAACGTAATCAATTTTACTCTAAGTTTCAAATGGTTAGCCTAGGTGAGGTAAATTCAAAATCAACACGGCTGTTTACTGTAACATGTTTCGGATTATTCCTTCTTCAGACAGTAGACAATTAAATAACAGCAGGAAAAAGAAATGATGTAAATGCGCCCAATTACATTGACGTAGGAAATATAGACCTTTTATTATCTTTGACTTTTAAGCGTGACCTTGACCTTTGAGCTACTGATCTGAATCTCGCACGCGATATATCGACAAATAACACTTCTGCAAAGTTTTTCCTGATTGTCTAGGCATCCAGGTTGATCAGAGTCTCCGCTTTGAGCCGCACATGTTAGAAGACACACTCATCGTGGCCCAAATGTTGAAACACTGGCAAAACGTGCCTTTGTAGCATTTGCAAATACGCTGTCGCAGATACCATCTCTGTACGTTAAAATATCAACCCCTGACAGCGGATAGTGCCTAAATGGCCGAAACTAGCTAATCTGGATCAGACAATAATGTAAACCCCATAATTTTTAGTTCCGATTTCTAGATATAAAAACTACAGGTTCTATAGATGACTTTAGGCAATTTCACTTCCTGGCAACGGCAGTCCGATTTTCGCGCATGCGCAGTTTGTGTAGGGCAAAAAGTCTCAATTGTAAAGTGAAACGACACTGTATTTTTGTAAATTTTGCTTTAAAAAGGTGCCACTATGCCAACACAATTATCGCAATAAACACAATAACGGTACTACAAAAAATTAAAAATACCGTTGAAAAGGATCTTCCATATTTACATGTACCGGGTGTTCAATGTATCGTTAAAATCTGATACGTCTTTGTTTTGGCACAAAATAGCCAGCTGTTGAGTTCGGTTATGTTTATGTGTACCTAACCTCTTTATTAATATCATTTGCTGGGATTGTAAACTGTGGGTCTGGACCAGGCCATAAATTGATCCGCCCCGACCACCACCACGCCACCACTGTCGGTGCGATTTTTGTTTATTTTGTTTGATTTGAGGTTTAACGTCCCCGTCAACACTGTAAAGGTCATTTTGGAGACGTTGCTTCCAATTTTGTGGGTCTTTTACCCGACATTGAGATGAAATGACATCTAAAGCCCTGCCGCCACATGAATCCAAAAGGGTTTATAAGCATGGACGGGCCGACTCGCACCGCTTTGTCTTGGCAGGCTTAGATCCTCTAAGCGGTTTACCAGTGCTCGTGTGCGGGTCGGCTTCAGCTCTGCGTGGAAGCATCATGCAGCCCATATATTTCTTCAATCTCCGATGGGCGGGTGCCGAGTCGGTGCTATGAGATACACACCATGTGCAGGCCCAAAATAGAGAGGCATACCCTGTGCAGGCTCAAGATTAGAAGTTATGCTACAGACTGAAAAAAAGTGATTGCTTGCAAAAACAAGAGTGCATTCTACGCCTACATTGAATGTCCGATTGTGAATGTAGCAGTCAAGGGCAGAGAGAGAGAGAGAGAGAGAGAGAGAGAGAGAGAGAGAGAGAGGCTTGCAAGTATCTTGTCGCACATATGCTTCTTGTAAAGGATGTGTCGTATGATTTGAGGTTTATCGTCCCCGTCAACACAATTAAGGTCATTTTGGAGGCGTTGCTTCCAATTTTGTGGGACTTTTACCCGACATTGAGATGAAATGACATCTCTATCCCGGTCGCCCAATGAAACCAATAGGGTTTATAAGCATGAACGGGCCCACTCACAGCAATTTTCCTTGGTAGGCTCAGACCTAAGCGGATTACCAGTACTCATGTGCGGTCGGTAGCAGCTCTGCGTGGAAGCATCGTGCAGCCCAATCTATTTCTCCAAGCCCCGATGGGCGGGGGCGGTGTAAAGGATGTACTTAAGTAAACAGGATATGGTGTGACAGACAGAATTATCTTACAACACAACATATAAGAAAATGTTTGGTGAGATGTCCCATCCAGCACCAAACTACGGGCCAACGTCAGACCGACAGCGATACGACGCTGCCACCTCGCATCTCTGCCGGCCCGACTCTGGACCGACATTCCTTGCAGGCTGTGGTAGTACAAGATGGGATGCTCCCAGCCAGAACAAAACAGCAACCCAACGTCGGACCGACAGCAATACGTGGTTACACCGTATCGCTGTCGCCATGACGCTAGCCCGACATACTTTGTAGGCAGGGGTAGTAAAAGATGGGATGTGTCCAGCAAGCATAAAACAGCGGGCAAACATCAGACGGGCAGCGATACGACGTTACTACGCCATATCGCTGTCGGCCAGACGCTGGCCCGACATTCAACAGCAACCCAACGTCGGACCGACAGCAATACGTGGTTACACCGTATCGCTGTCGCCATGACACTAGCCCGACATACTTTGTAGGCAGGGGTAGTAAAAGATGGGATGTGTCCAGCAAGCATAAAACAGCGGGCAAACATCAGACGGGCAGCGATACGACGTTACTACGCCATATCGCTGTCGGCCAGACGCTGGCCCGACATTCTTTGCTGGCTAAGCTATGGTGTGGGAATCTCAGAAAGAAATTCAATACTCGAACATGACAGTATTGGGTTTTGGAACGGTTGGTTTAATAAGTTTTGTAATGAAATATGCCCTACGAGGACTGTTCAAATATGAATGCAAGTAGAACGGTTTCTCATGCAATAATGCGAAAATCACCTGGAAATAAATATCACAGCGCAGAAAAACATTTTACCTATACATTGATACCAAACCTGTTAAAATCCGTATACTTTAGCCATGTATATCGTTCGATTAACACTGTCTACTCTTGTATACTAATACAAAACATGGTTGGAAGAAGGTCAGAGTACGCTGTTGAAATACGGTCCTATATTAAGAATCGTTGTATTCTTGGTATACGGTGCAAAGACATTTTTGTTGAAATATGTTCGGGTTATGGGCATAATGAAATGTCTTTTCCGACAGTTTTTCGCTGTGGGCTAGGCTCAACAGAAGATGCACCACATGATCGTCGGCCGAAAAGAGCAACATCTACCAAGATGGTTGCTAGAGTGAAAGAAGTAGTTGCTACCGATGCACGATACACCACTAGGCAAATAGCTAGTATGGTTCGCATCTCATTAGGAGCAGCTCATACAATTCTGAAACGGGATTTGAAAATGAGAAAGATCTCTTGCTAGATGGATTCCCCATCTGTTGACAGATGAGCAGAAAAAGACACGCGTTCAGTGCGCCAAGAAGTTGCTGAAAAAGTTTCCAAATTACAATGCACGGTCTTTCGCTAATGTCGTCACAGGTGATGAGACATGGGTTCACTTTTATGAGCCAAAACGAAAGATTCAGAACAAAATATGGGCAACAAAGTATTGCAAAAGGCCATGCTTTGCAAAGCGGACCATGAGCGTTTAGAAGGTAATGTATGCCATATCCTTTTCAAATCAGGGCCCTGCTATTCAGGTTGCTGTGCCTAAAGGCAAATCTGTAAATGTGAAGTTTTACAAGAATAAAGTTCTTCGAAAATTGAAGAAATATTTCAAAGAACGAAGACCCGCAACTGGTTTGGCCAATATCAGATTGCTACGTGACAATGCGTCATCGCAAAAGGCGTTCATTGTGCAAGACTATCTGAAGCAGGAAATGGTTGTTGAACTCCCTCACCCCCCGTATTCCCCTGACCTTGTCCCGTGTGACCTTTTTTTCCCGCGGCTGAAAAAACACTTTCTGGTCGAAAATTTGTACAGCGCAAACACCTCGGTTCTATAATATTCCAGTGCCTTCATAGTATACCTCGAAAAGACTACCAAAATGCATTCACTGATTGGATCAGAAGACTGAAAGTTTGTATATCTGTTAAAGGGGAATGCTTTGAGGGGACAAAATAAATTTTTCATCGAAATCTATCACGGAATCATTTTTATGTGCTTAGTTGCATTCATATTTGAACAGTTCTCGTACACCCTCTGTCGTGGTGTTGAGGCTCCTACATGTATAATCCGTCTGATCTAGCATTTTCTTGTCCCGATACTGCACAAATGATCTTCTTTACCAATCTATCATATATGAACTTGTTCGAAGTTGACCATGAAAAATATTCTCACTGCTTTTCCTGTTTGTGCAGCGCAGGCACAATAAGATATGATAGCATTGTATGTCACTTGAACTGCAAATTTTAACATCGGGTAAATTAGGTTTTTGTAAACAATTGAAGACACGATCAGTATGACTAGGGTTACTGTTTTTAACAATAGTTTAGTGCTTTTTGCCCTACGTAATTTGCGCATGCGCGGGAATACTGCACTATGGGTTCGCTTTTCCTTAGCAACCGATGGCGTCGTAAAGTCTTCTATTAGGCACTGACGCCTTTGTTGTTCGCAAAAGGCAAAATCAGGTTTCTCATTGTTGGTTCATTTCATCTTAAAGACACATTTTTTCCTTATATAAAAGGGGAGGCCTTTCTAATGATCTCCAATAAACATTTCCTTCGACCATAGTGCATATCAAAGGCTCATCTTATCTAAGTGATTATGAGGTGATTATGAGCAGATTGATATGTTTAATAGGGGGCTCAATAAGGGTACTTGAGTGATAGTATAATTTACTGAGATTGTTTCCAACAAAATATTGTTTTAAATTACTTCTTTTTTATTTTAAAATAAAGTAAAGCAAAACACTGATATCCATTGTTTCCTTTACTCAAAAGTGCTAAAAGTAAACCAACAAGGTAAATGAATTGATTAACCTCGAAATTTAATCAATCAATTTACCTTCATTTATTTATTTATATTTTTTTATTTTTTTATCTATTTATTTATTTATTTATTTTGGTTGAAAGTATGTGACAAACAAATCATATAATGTCTAAAACATTAGCATTTTATAGTTTCAGTCAAGATGGAACTATAAAATGTTCTTTGTTTTAGACACAATCATATCAGAAAAGAGAGAAAAAAAGAAATATTTGAAGATTTTATTTTTTCACCTTTTCAAGTTTAAAACTAAAATAACAAGCGCAATTAAATTTATTTTTCTTATTTATAATGCAAGCATATGTTGTGGGTGTTCGTTAGAACCGCCTCATTGAACGAGTACCCACAACCTAAAACTTGAATGATTTTTCATATTTGGATAAAAATAAGTGCTACAATAAATACATTACTGGGAAAAGATATACATCACATTAACAGGCCTATAAAATTTTGACCCCTTAAACCCCACTTTTATACAGTAGAACTGTGGTTTAGAGGGGTTTACATTATTTTTCTTAGTTCTGTTCAAAAACATATATTTCGCCCCCGCCCGTAGGGGCTTGAAGAAATATATGGGCTGCATGATGCTTCCACGCAGAGCTGAATTTGGCCCGCACACTAGTACTGGTAAACCGCTTAGAGGATCTAAGCCTGTCCAGGAACCGCGGTGCGAGGCGGACCGTCCATGCTAATAAACCCTATTGGTGTCATTGGGCGACAGGGCTTGAGATGTCATTTCATCTCATTGTCGGGTAAAAGTCCCACAAAATTGGAAGCAACGTCTCCAAAATGACCTTTACAGTGTTGACGGGGACGTTAAACCTCAAATCAGCCAACCAACCAAAAACATATATTATATGTCCTCGTTTGAAACGCCTAATGGAAGCAGTTATAACAAGTAGTCACACTGTAAAAACAATTTGTGGGTATTCGTCAGAACAGCTTCGCTGAGGTGGTTCTAATGAGTACCCACAATATAGGTTTAGAGCAGAAATAATATAGCTATCAGGATTTTATCTGAAAAAAAAATCATTTTTGGTGGAAAAAAATTTACCAATATATTTGAATTGGTATTTTCTGTAATGAATATAAATAATAGCTACTAGAATCGGAATAAAGCGCTGTTATTTCTTCCATGCAAATCAAAATAAGGACTTGGGTGTAAATAAATAGATGTCATTTGTCTCAGTAGTATCCCTATGTAATTTATTACCCTCTCTTGGTCCCTAACTGTACGACAGCCTGAACACCCTAAGTGTATTTTATCTCAATGCTGGATTCTTTAATAAATGGTCATTAGGGTGTTATGTAATCGAAAAATGTGTCTTTAATGCCAATGTTATTTTGTCATGCATTTACCTTTGTGACACGTCGGTGTGTCGTTGTCCCAGAGACCGTCACTGCACGTTAATGTGTCTACCCCTGACAAAGTGAAGCCTGTATAACAGCTCAGGGTAACAGTAGCACCGTGTGAACTGACAGATGGATAAAACGTGCCATTTGCTATTGTTGGAGGATCGCAGTCTGAAAAATAAAACAAAACAGTGACATGGATTCAACTTCAGGGTAGACAACTCTTTCAAACATTTTTATGCTTCTCTGGTCAGTAGGGACCTAATGTCGGAGGAAAGAATTTGCTCCTGGCGAGAGAATATTCTCCTCTTAGAGCAAACCTCTTTGTGTAGAGGGTTCTGTTTACACGAAAGCAAAATGGAAGCCACAACATTTGTCTAACAAAGGTGAGATATATCACTGGCGTATCAATTAACATAAAATACTAAGGTTAGAATACTTTTCATTATTCCATGTACCTCTATTTTTATGTGATTAGGCTAGAACTATTTTCACTGTGGCTCTAAATTTCATATGATTAGGCTAGAATACTTTTCAATGTAGTTCTGAATTTCTTATGATTAGGCTAAAATACTTGTTCAATATAGCTCTAAGTTCCGTTTGCTTAGGCTAGGATACGTGTTCAGTGAAGCTCTACATTTCACATGATTAGGCGAGAATACTTGTTCAATGAAGCTCTATATTTCATATGATTAGGCTAGTATATCTGTTTAATATAGCTCTAAATTTCTAATGATAAGATTTAAACAATTGTTCAAAAAGAAATAGATTTCATATGATTAAAGGTCATTTATCAAGAAAAGTTACATATTTCTAGAATTAAGTATCCTGAAAGAATACATAAAGAGTCTCATTTAACTGAAAACCGCATGACAAAAAATCCGATTGTTTCAAAGTTATGCTCATTTATATCTGATAATACCTATTTTTCACTTAGGGTAATCTCCCTTGAATTTTGGTTGATTTAGACCCACAGTGCAATATTTTGTGACATCATAGTGGATATTAGCTTTTTGAATTAACTTTACAGCTGTCATATTTTCAAGTTCTGTGATTTTATTATTAATTTTCTTATGTCCACTTATGGCTATGAATCTTATTAATAACTCGGGATATAAATTTGCACTTTCATTTTGAAGTTAATAAAAATGCTTTTTACATGTCTCATAAACACCTAGCCTACAACTGTATGCTATTTGATCTACATCAAATACTTAATCTGAATTTTAATTTATAAACCTTAGGTTTGAAATTAGAAGAAATTGTTTCTGAGTTTTGACAGATCAATTTTATTGATATTATCAGGTGGTTAAGTAATTTCTGATGACTGTAAAACACCAGGCATATTAATTGTTAAAAATTTGATGTCAACTATGATATCATAAAATACTTCATGAATATTTATTTCAAGGGAAGTCATCATGTATATTTGTATATTTTTTTGTATATTTAAAATATTTCAGACTTCGAATTGCAATATCTCAGAAACTGACAAAGGTAATTTGACCCGGTTTTCAGAATTCACTTACCTAAAGCAATGTGCTTTCACAGATTTGGGTTTTTTCTTTCAATGGAAATGTTTTTTTTTGTGCGTCAAAAATGTGCTTATAATTTTTAATGCCTTCACTATGATGAAAACGTAGCTTTAAGCTAGAAAACTTAATCAATTTTACTCTAAATTTCAAATGGTTAGCCTAGGTGAGGTAAAAATCAAAATCAACACAGCTGTTTACTGTAACATGTTTCTGATTATTCCTTCTTCAGACAGTAGACAATTAAATAACAACAGAAAAAGGAAATGATGTACATGCGCCCAATTACATTGACGTAGGCAGGAAGTGGTTAAAAGCTCAAAAATGACGTTGACATTATTGGTCTTATATGCATTAAAATGCTAGTTGAAACACTGGTAACTTGATCAAAATGATGCAAATGTTTCCATAAATAATAGGTCCTAAAGTAACGTGTAACATGGAAACAACAGTAGTGTATCAAATTGAATTTTAAACCAGTTGAGCCTGTGTGCATCAATTTCTTGAGGATGATATGACCCACCAAAAAAACAACAAAAAAAAAAAAACAACGCTGCACATCTGCGCAGCCTGATTAGAGTCCTCTTCGCATACACCAAAATATAGTCTAGTTATTACTAACAGCGAGCACCTATATCAGTCTGCGCGGACGCGCAGGCTGATCTGAGTCTTCGCTGGGCGCATATCCACCAAAAGCCATATATTATGGGGTGCCGTTTTACTAGTAAATACAATTTCGAGATATCTATAATCATATTATAGATATATATATATAAATCAAATAATAGATATCTATACATCAAATTATAGATATCTATAAGTCAAATAATAGATATCTATAAATAAAATTACAGATATCTATAATAAACATAACTGATATATATAATTATCAATATTTTTGATATCATAAAATGTAATCAATGATATGTAGCCGGCCTCGATAGCTCAGTCGGATGCAAGTCTGACTGTGATCAGAAGGACGCGGGTTCGATACCTGCCGGGGTCAGCAATATTCTTTCGTGGCGATTGATCATGAAATCTTTTCTACGGTCATTCTCTTCCTTCCGCTGATTCCAGAAGGGCAGTAGTAAGTTTCTGGTGAAAGAATGTGCAATGTACTGGTAATAACCAATTACGTATAAGCTTGCGCGACCCCGCCTTTCGGGGCCTGGATAAATAGATTGGGCTGCACGGTGATTCCGAGCAGAGCTGAAAGTCGGAACACTCCTCAAATCTTAGCGGTTTCCACTCGGCGGTAGGGCTTGAGATGTCAATTCATCTCCATGTCGGGTAAAAATCTCACAAAATCGGAAGCAACGTCTGCAAAATGACCTTTATAGTGTTGACGGGGACGTAAAACCTCAACTCAAACAAACAAACAAATGTAAAAGCTTGCACAGGAAAAGTGTGAATAGGTGAACTTACCGGCTCAAACATGACCTAAAATAGTGTTGACTGGGCCGTTAAACTCCAGTACAAACAACCAAACAATGATATGTAATATATATTTCTTGATATCTACAAATTTGTCTTATCATATCCATCATTCCTTTGCACATATAGATATCTAAAATTCAATAGCATGTATATATATATATATCATTTAAAAGGCTTAATTATAGATATCACAGTTTTCAATAAATGAAATTATCGGTATCCTAAAATGTTCTTCAATATTCTATATCTATATATCGAATAACAGATATCTATAATTGGAATCATAAATATCCCTTAACATATTATGGATATCATAAAATAAATAATAGATATTTTATATTATTAATAGATATCTAATAATATATATCAATATCTTATATTTTTATTATAGATATCTATAAATCAAATGATTGATATCTAAAATCAAATTATGGCTATCTATAATTAACATTATATCTATAATTATCAGTAGTTTGATAGCATAAAATATAATAAATGACAGGTAATAAATATTTCTTGATATCTATAAATTTGTTTTATGATATCCATTATTTCTTTGCATATATAGATATCTAAAATTAAATTATAGATATCACTCAAAAGGCTAAATTATGGATATCATAATTTTTAATCATGGATATCAGAACATATGTTATGGATATCAATAAGTGTAATTATTGATATCCTAAAATGTTCTTAAATATTTATTGATATCCTATATTTCTTTTTTAGATACCATTAATTTTATTTATAGATATCTTGAAATTCGATTACATAGTAAAGTGGCACCTTATAATATATTCACTCAGCTCAATTAAAATTTGTAAAGCACTTTTGTATAAAGTCCATTAGGATATAAAGCATCCAGCTTGTGGATCTAATATGTATATTTGAGCTGTCTTTGCAGATATTACGCACTAAATAAAGGGTGCAAAAGTACTTATGAAATAATGAGTAACGGCCGGTTACAAAAAAACAAACAAACCGTTGTTTAATTTGTATTTTTCTATATTTAAGCAACTTCACCAACATAAACTATCAGTATCACTAATGGTAACATATAACTTTACAGAACCGAAAAACACTTTATGATTACATGTGGAAGACATGAGTCATAATACTTGGTTGCTTGGTTTTGTGGTCATGGCCTTCTGAATATTGAATACAGTGTTGTGAAACTAGTTAGTCTGGCCCAGAAAACCTGTACACTCCATGTTTTCCAGTTTTGAAGTGTATTCCTTGCTTTCAAAGGAAACCCTTTTTAGAACATATTTGACGTCACTGCAGCTGGTTTCTGGGAATGCGTGGCGGCCGTAAAAAGTCTCCATGCCCTACATCATAGTGTAGTTTATATGTTCTTGTCCTTTGGGATTATTGATTCCATTGTGAAATTTTGAAAATATTTGAGGGTCACTGATGAGGCCTAATTGGCCAAAACTAGCTAGTCTGGTCCAGAAAACCTGTACACTCCATGTTTACCAGTTTTGAAGTGTATTCCTTGCTTTCAAAGGATAAACCTTTCTAGAACATATTTGTTGTTGTTTTATTATTTTTTGTTGTTGTTGTTTCATTTACTCCTATACGCCCTGTACCGTGAAAACGAATTGAGATGTGTTCATGAATCTAAGCCAAAATGTCAAGCCTCATGTGACGATGTACAGCCAACAAGAACCATTTATCTGGTTTTAATACTTTTATCTAATTAATAACTTGGGATATAAATTTGAACTTTCACTTCTAAATAAAAATGTTTATTTAAGTTTTAAATGAAATTTTAAATTGTTTAAAACAAATAGTTCGTTAATAAATTCTTTAGTTAAGTTAATAAAAATGATTTTTACATGTCTTATAAACACATAACCTACAATTGTATGTTATTTGATCTACAGTCAAGTATTTAATCTGAATTTTAATTTATAAACCTTAGGTTTGAAATTAGAAGACATTGTTTCTGAGTTTTGACAGAGCGTTTTCATTGATATTATCAGGTGGCTAAGTAATTTCAGATTACTGTAAAACACCAGGCATATTGATTGTTAAAAATTTGACGTCAACTATGATATCATAAAATACTTCATGAATATTTATTTCAAGGGAAGTCATCATGTGGAGACTTTTGTACATTTAAAATATTCAGACTTCGAATTGCAATATCTCAGAAAATGACAATGGTAATTGATCCCGTTTTCAGAATTCACTTACCTGAAGCAATGTGCTTTTAGTTTTTAATGCCTTCATTATGATGAAAAAGTACCTTTAAGCAAGAAAACGTAATCAATTTTACTCTAAATTTCAAATGGTTAGCCTAGGTGAGGTAAAATCAAAACCAACATAGCTGTTTACTGTAACATGTTTCGGATTATTCCTTTTCAGACAGTAGACAATTAAATAACAACAGGAAAAGGAATTGATGTAAATGCGCCCAATTACATTGACGTAGGCAGGAAGTGCTGTTAAAAGCTCCAAAATGACGTTGATATTATTGGTCTTATATGCATTAAAATGCTAGCTGAAACACTGGTAACTGGATCAAAATGATGCAAATGTTTCCATAAATAATAGGTCCTAAAGTAACATGTAACATGGAAACAACAGTAGTGTATCAAATTGACTTTTAAACCAATTGAGCCCGTGTGCATCAATTTTTTGAGGATGATATGACCCACAAAAAAACGCTGCTCATCTGCGCAGCCTGATTAGAGTCCTCTTCACATAGACCAAATATAGCCTAGTTATTACTAACAGCGAGGACCCATATCAGTCTGCGCGGACGCGCAGGCTGATCTGAGTCCTCGCTGGGCGCATATCCACCAAAAACCACATATTATGGGGTGCCGTTTTACTAGTTAATACAATTTCGAGATATCTATAATCGTATTATAGATATATATAAATAAAAAAAAAAATATCTATACCTCAAATAATAGATATCTATAAATCAAATAATATATATCTATAAATCAAATTATAGATATATATAATTAACATTATTGTTATATATAATTATCAATATTTTTGATATCATAAAATGTAATCAATGATATGTAGCCGGCCTCGGTAGCTCAATCGGATGCCCGTCTGACTGGTGATCAGAAGGACGCCGGTTCGATACCTGCCGGGGTCAGCAACATTCTTTCGTGGCGATTGATCATGAAATCTTTTCAACTGTCATTATCTCCCTTCCGCTGATTCAAGAAGGGCAGTTGTAAGTTTCTGGTGAAAGAATATGCACTGTACTGGTAAACCAATTACGTATAAGCTTGCGCGACCCCGCCTTCGGGGCCTGCATAAATAGATTGGGCTGCTCGTGCTTCCGCGCTGAGCTGAAAGTCGGAACACTCCTCAAATCTTAGCGGTTTCCACTCTGCGGTAGGGCTTGAGATGTCATTTCATCTCCATGTCGGGTAAAAATCTCGCAAAATCGGAAGCAACGTCTGCAAAATGACCTTTATAGTGTTGACGGGGACGTTAAACCTCAACTCAAACAATCGAACAAACGTATAAGCTTGCACAGGAAAAGTGTGAATAGGTAAACTAACCGGCTCAAACATGACCTAAAATAGTGTTGACTGGGCCGTTAAACTCCAATACAAACAACCCAACAATGATTTGTAACATATACTTTTTGATATCTATAAATGTGTCTTATCATATACATCATTCCTTTGCATATATAGATATCTAAAAATTCAATTACATATATATATATATATATATATATATATATATATATATATATATATATATATATATATATATATATATATATATATATATATATATATATATATATATATATATATATATATATATATATATATATATATATATATCAGTTTTCAATAAATGTAATTATTGGTATCCTAGAATTTTTTTCAATATTCTATATCTGTATATCGAATAACAGATATCTATAATTTGATTAATAGATATCCCTAAACATATTATGGATATCATAAAATAAATAATAGGTATTTAATATTATTCATAGATATCTAATAATATTTATTAATATCTTATATTCTTATTATAGATATCTATAAATCAAATGATTGATATCTATAATCAAATTATAGATATCTATAATTAACATTATATCTATAATTATCAGTATTTTGATATCATAATATATAATAAATGATAGGTAATATATATTTCTTGATATCTATAAATTTGTTTTATGATATCCATTATTCCTTTGCATATACAGATATATAAAATTTAAATTATAGATTTGTAAAGCACTTTTGTATTAAGTCCTTTAGGATATAAAGTATCCAGCTTGTGGATCCAATATGTATATTTTAGCAGTCTTTGCAGATATTACGCACTAAATAAAGGGTGCAAAAGTAACAGTCGGTTACAAAAAAAAAAAAAAAAAAAAAAAAAAAAACAGTTGTTTAATTTGTATTTTTCTATATTTATAGTCTATTAAGCAAGTTCACCAACATAAACTATCAGTATCACTAATGGAAACATATAGCTTTATAGAACCGAAAAACACTTTATGATTACATGTGGAAGACATGAGTCATAATACTGTGTTGCTTGGTTTTGTGGTCATGGCCTTCTGAATATTGAATGCAGTGTTGTAAAACTAGCTAGTCTGGCCCAGACAACCTGTACACTCCATGTTTTCCAGTTTTGAAATTATGGAAATTAAATTATTACATGGATTATGGCCATGTAAAATCGATTTAAGCCCCCCAGTGGAATTCTTTCCACTGACCGTTCCAAGGTGGTTCTTCGGTTGCGGTTTATTTATGTTGTTCTTATTACTTACTGTCTGTATCACTTGTGTCTTTTTATTTTGGATGGCCATTTGGCCATTTTGTGGGAAAGTAACTGTCCTTATGGTCTTCCTTTGTTTAGGTTTCTATTATGGTCTGGTCGCTTCATGTTTGTGTTTCTTTCCCTTTGGTGTCTTTGATGGGTGGAGTAAGTTAATTGTATCGATTCCTGATCTTTGTTTTACTTCTACTTTGAATTGTATTACTTGCTTTCAAAGGATAACCCTTTCTAGAACATATTCGACGTCACTGCAGCTGGTGTCTGGGAATGTGTGGCGGCCGTAAAAGTCTCCCTGCCCTACATCATAGTGTAGTTTATATTTTCTTGTGCTTTGGGATCATTGGTTCCATTGTGAAATATTGAAAATATTTGAGGGTCACTGATGAGTCCTAATTGGCCGAAACTAGCTAGTCTGGCCCAGAAAACCTGTACACTCCATGTTTTCCAGTTTTGAAGTGTATTCCTTGCTTTCAAAGGGTAATATGTTCTATAAGAGGGTTATACTTTGGAAGCAAGGAATACACCACAGACCTGAACTATATGGAGTGTGGATATTTTCTGGGCTAGAATAGCTAGTTCGGCCAATTAGGCCTCATTAGTGACCCTCAAATATTTTCAAAAGTCCACAATGGAATCAATGATCCCAAAGGACCAGCTCTAGAACATATTTGTTGTTTTTTAATTAATTTTTGTTGTTGTTGTTGTTTCATTTACACCTACACGCCCTGTACAGTGAAAACGAATATAGATGTTTTCATGAATCTTAGCCGAAATGTCAGGCCTCATGAAACGATGTACAGCCAACAAGAACCATTAATCTGGTTTTACTACTTTTGGAATGAAAATCTCAAATTGCAGAACAGCATTGGAAAAATGAAAAAAGTAACCATTTAAAAGAGCTCAAAGGCCATAACTCACGAAATAAGGATAGAAGCCTCCGTGGTGTAGTGGTTACGCTACTCGTCATGCAAACAAGGGATCGCAGGATCGATCCCGGGCTTCTCCAGACTTTCGGATGAGTCTTTAAACCGAGGTCCCGTCTCCGTATGACCTTAGCTGTTGGTGGGACGTAAAGCTCAAACACTCAGTCACTCACTCACTCACGAAATAAGGAAATATGAAGTATCGTTCTTGAATTCTGCATCTCGTCTTAAGGTCCTTAAATTTCCCTAAATGGTCATAAAATATTAAAAAAATACTTTCAAATTACATATGGGGCAGAAGTAATAAACAAAACCACTACTTCCGATGTTAAATGGGCCATAATTTCAAAAAGTAATGAAGTCAGAGTGTTCTTGTCTTTTGCACATCTACTTCGTCCTATCATAACCTTCAGTTCTTTAAAGTTTGATGAAAATATATAACCACTTTTAAAGTTACACGACAGGGAATAACGGAAACCACTGTTTTCATTGTCCAAAGGGCCGTCACGTCAAAAGAAGTTAAACCAGAGTTATGGCCCTTGTCTACTTCAAATGCTTTATTATGCTTAGCATTTCTGCAAAAACAATTTAGATAACTGAAACATAACGGAATAACTTAAAACCATCGTGTTCATTGTTCAAAGGGCCATATTTCAGAAAGTAGGAAAGCCACAATAATCTCTTGTACATCACCTAATGATGCTTTAAATTCATTTAAAGTTTCAGGATAATGGATGTTTTATTTGGAATGACCGATAATATATAGATTACATAAGATAAATTCCAAATGATCTTGAGAAATATAATGCCATGTCAAAATACATTTTTGGTAGAAAATGACAAATAAGTGTATCTCAAGATTTTTATTTAGATATAAATTCTTTTTCTTAATTCGAAATGCAATAAATACTATGTTAAATTTTCGTTTCCATACCTACTTATAATAAATATATATCTCGAGATCATCTAACAACAAATATGCAGAAACAAAATAATAAGTGAGGATATTTCTCATCCCTTCTGACAAACAAATCTTTACCTCAATCTGTAATATCCTGGGATGATGGTATATATGTCGTGATCTAATGAGGCATACACGCTTCCGTAAATGAGACCAAATTACATCATGTTATAGATAATTACTCACCATTGAAATTACCACAGTTTCCATGTTCTTTGTACAGCCACGCCGTATGGTGGGCCATTAGTGACAAAATTAAAAGAACGCTCCTGTATGCCGATTATAAGGGGCATGAACATATTCTGGGTTCAGCTGCCTGAAAATACCTTTCACATGATTGGACTCAAACTTGTTGGTATGTCTTTTTTTCAGAGATGCTCAAAATCGAAGATTGATTTAAATACCTTAGGACCTTTCAACACTATTTTGGTATGCTGAGCTGCTGAGTTTACCTGAACACACTTCCGTCACGTTTATGAACGTGACACAGACCTGCAAAGGTTGCGGAAAAAGTAACAGGGATCCTGTGCCACTCTTGGACAAGTGCAGCCTCAAACTCGTTCAGATTTCACGGTGAACATGTCTGCGCACACCAAGTAAGGTAACATAGCTACACGATTAATAGGCCGACCTCGCCAATCTTAATTCATTGCGTTGGTTATAATGCTAGTCCTTGTGGATCATTGATTCCACGGCAGAAATTTGAACATGTCTGAAGGTCACTGATGAGACACAATTGACCGAAACTAGCTAATATGGCCCAGAAAAAAATGTTCACTCTACAGTTTTTTCAGTTCTGTGTTGTCATCTTTGCTTCCAAAGGATTACCTTTCTTTAGAACATATTTAAACTGATCCGAGCTTTCATTCACAGCCGACTTATACGAGGGATGTTCGAAATGAATTGCGTATTGTCCTCTAGCTCGATATCCACCTGGGGCACGATAAAAACCAATAAATACATGTATAGTGTTATTCAATACCTGTACAACGGTGTATAAATGTACATGTTAAACTAAGTGTAATATGTTCTATAAAAGGGTTATCCTTTGGAAGCAAGGAATACAGGGCTTCATCAGTGACCCTCAAATATTTTCAAAATTCCACAACGGAATCAATGATCCCAAAGGACAAGAAAATATAAACTATACTATGATGTAGGGAAGGGAGACGTTTTACAGCCGCCACACGTTCCCAGACACCAGCTGTCCTGACGTTAAATATGTTCTATAAAAGGGTTATCCTTTGGAAGCAAGGAATACACCACAGAACTGAAAAATATGAAGTGTACATGTTTTCTGGGCCAGACTTGCTAGTTTCGGCCAATTAGGCCTCATCAGTAACCCTCAAATATTTTCAAAATTCCACAACGGAATCAATGATCCCAAAGGACAAGAAAATATAAACTACACTATGATGTAGGGCAGGGAGACGTTTTACGGCCGCCACACGTTCCCAGACACCAGCTGTATTGACGTTAAATATGTTCTATAAAAGGGTTATCCTTTGGAAGCAAGGAATACACCACAGAACTAGAAAATATGAAGTGTACATGATTTAGGGGCCAGACTAAGACATAAAATTTGCCTTTTGAATACACGCAATCATTGACCACTACAGTAAAATGGTTTGTAGAAGCGTCGAAAAGAATGATGAAATACGGGCTTACATCAAAGCTCGCTCAAAACTTGGTTGTTCTTTGAAGCGGCTGATGTCTGAAATTTCTACTGCTTACGGACCTGCTGTGTGTCTTATGACAGATGGAAAAAAGACATTTGAATCTGGTGTATAATCAAAATGCACAGAAGTCAGGTAGGCCAAAATCTGCATCTCGTAAAGAAATCGTTTCCAAAATAAAGCAAATCATTGAAGGAGATGCCAGATTTACAGTTCGTGATATTGCACGAACGGTAGGCATATCACTATCAACGGTTCACCTTATTTTGAAGAAGCATTTGTATAAGATTTCTGCGGGACGGGTGCCACATCAGATGACTGATGAGCAAAGGGTTAAAGTGGCCAAATATCTGCTTCAAATGTTTCCACAAATATGACAAGAAGCAGTTTGCCATTGTCGTCGCAGGTGATGAAACCTGTGTCCATTATTTTGAGCCCGTCAGAAAAGTTAGCAATAAGATCTGGGCCAGCCAAAGCGCAATAATTGCCAAACGTTCTTTGAGTACAAAGAAGGTTTTGTATGCAATCTTCTTCTCTGGTGAAGGAGTCGCAATAAAAGGGAAAATGGCAAAAGCATCACCGGAAAATACCACGACGTACGGGCCTCGGTGGCCTAGTGATAAGAGCACTGTCTATTAATCCTTAGTTCTCTCACCGCTGTGGGTCCGAGCCTGGCTCGGGTCACATATGAGACGCCAAGTTCTGCAACGGACGGTCAGGTGGTTTTTCTCCGGGTACTCCGGCTTTCGCCCACCTCTGATTAACAATCGGCTCGATATGAGTGAAATAATCTTGATAGGGCCGTAAAACCAAAACCGAAAAAAAAACCTACAAAGACGCAGTACTGAAGAAAATGAAAAAGTATTATTAGAAACGACGTCCTGCCTGTGGTTTTAAACATGTCCGTCGTCTACATGACAATGCTCCCGCTCATATCTCCGCAATAGTTACGGCGTTTTTTGAAGAAAGGAAATGTAATTGTTTTGCCTCAACCCCCGTATTCCCCAGACCTTGCCCCATGTGATTTCCTTTTGTATCCGAAATTGAAATCATTCCTTGCTGGGCGGAAATACCAGGCCCGACAAAAACTTGGATCTGCCATTCATCAGTACATTATTACTGTGTCCAAATCAGCGTACCGAGACGGTGACTTTGATGCGTGTAGTAAGTTAATTGTATCGATTCCTGATCTTTGTTTTACTTCTTCTTTTCAAGAAGTGGATACATAGGCTGAAACTTTGCATTTTTCCAGCAACGGGGTGTACTTCGAGGGCATGAAATGAGTACTTCGGGGCAAATTGAAATTTTAAGTCTTTAGAAAGAAATAAGCAATTCATTTCGAACATCCATTTTATGTACGTTTCAAGAAGTTTTGATCTTAACTAAATGACCTTCGACGTTGACAAGGTCAAAAGAGGTATTTTCAGCAACCAAAGGGACATAACTATGACCGACAGTTTTCGAACTCATCAGAAATTTTATCCCCAAATTGCTTATATGTTGATTTCAGGAAGATTTCAGCAAAACTAAAGGACTGATAGTATTGACAAGGTCTATTAGTAGGCAATATCATCAAAGAAGGGGACATGACTATATGAGTAATAGACCAACAACGCCTGTTTTCGAACTGATCTTAGCTGTAATCCCTGACTTAATTACATGTTTTTTTCCAGGCATATTTGATAAACACTGAAGAGTGCACGGTAATGACAAGGTCAAACATGATATTGCACGTAAGGTAGTCATATCACTATCAACGGTTCACCTTATTTTTAAGAAGCATTCGAAAGAAAGATTTCTTTTGGTTGGGTGCCACATCTGTTGACTGATGAGCAAAAGAGGCAACGGGTTAAAGTGACCAAATATCTGCTTCAAATGTTTCAAAAATATGACAAGAAGCAGTTTGCCAATGTCTTCACGTGTGATGAAACCTGTGTCCATTATTTTGAGCCCGTCAGAAAGGTTAGCAATAAGATCTGGGCCACTCCACTAAACACAGCCATCGCGCAGTAATTGCCAAACGTTCTTTGAGTACAAAGAAGTTTTTGTATGCAGTCTTCTTCTCTGGTGAAGGAGTCGCAATAAAAGTGCCGGTGAAAAAAGGGCAAAAGAATCACCGGAAAGTACCACAAAGACGTAAGGGCCTTCGTGGCCTAGTGTAAGAGCGCTGACTTTTGATAATTAGGTCTCTCACCGCTGTGGGTTCGAGCCTGGCTCGGGTCACATGTGAGACGCCAATTTCTGCAACGGAAGGTCAGGTGGTTTTTCTCTGGGTACTCCGGTTTTCGCCCACATCTTATTAACGATCGTCTCGATATGAGTGAAATAATCTTGAAAGGGCCGTAAAACCAAAACGAAAATAAAGCAAAAAAAACTACAAAGACGTAGTACTGAAGAAACTGAAAAAGTATTGTTAGAAACGACGCCCTGCCACTGCTTTTAAACATGTCCGTATTCTGCATAACCATGCTCCCGCTCATACCTCCGCAATAGTTACGGCGTTTTTTGAAGAAAGGAAACGTATCTGTTTTGCCTCACCCTGCGTATTCCCCAGACCTTGCCCCATGTGATTTCTTTTTGTTTCCGAAATTGAGATCAGTCCTTGCTGGGCGGAAATACCAGTCCCGAAAAGCATTTGGATCTGCCATTCATCATTACTTAATTACTGTGCCCAAATCAGCGTACCGTGACGTCTTCAAGAAGTGAATACATCGGCTGAAACTTTGCATTTCATGCCACGGGGAGTACGTCGAGGGAATGAAATGAGTACTTTGGGGCTTACTTTAAATTTGAAGTCTTCAGATAGAAATAAGCAATTCATTTCGAACATCCATTTTATGTACGTTTCAAGAAGTTTTGATATTAACTAAAGGATCTTCGACGTTGACAAGGTAGGCAATTCCAGCAACGAAGGGGACATAACTCTATGAGTAATAGAACGCCAATGCCTGTTTTCGAGCTCATCTTAGCTGTAATACCTGACTTACTTACATGTTAATTCCAGGCAGATTTGATGAAAACTGAAGAGGTTACGGTTATGACAAAGTCAAACATAGGCAATTTCAACAATTAAGGGGACGTACCTCTTTGACTGACAAGCCGACATCGCCTGATTTCGAACTTATCTAAGCTGTAATCCCTGACTTACTTATTTATATGTAAGTTTCGGGAAGACGTGTCAAGTCATAGGGATTTATGGTGCCGACAATGTCACAATTGGTAGTTTCAGCAATCGGGGGAGATAACTCTATGGAAGGCCGACCTCGCCCAATTTCGAACTTATCAGAGCTTTAATCCCTGTCCTGCTTATACATTAGTTTTTTGGAAGATAGGAAGGACTTATAATAATGAAAAGGTCCAAAATAGGCATTATCAGCAAAGAAGAGGGCACAAGTCTATGAGTAATAGGCCGAGATCGTTAGTATTCAAACTCGACAGAGCATTTATCCCTAACTTTTTATGAGTAAGTTATAGGAAGATTTGATAAAAATTGCTACGTTGATGATACGGTCAAATATAAACATTTTCAACAATTAAGGAAACGTAGCACTATGACTGATAGCCTAACCTTACCAGTTTTCAAACTCATACGAGCTATTATCCCCAGCCTTCTTATATGTATGTTTCAGAAAGATCCGATCAAACAGAAGGCGCTTTGATTTCCATTGCAAGTCTATCGGACCTTGTTGTTGCCAATAAACGTTTTCATTCAATTTCGATTAAAAGCTTCCCCATCATCGACATGCTACAGATTAGAAAATTATTGAGATTAGCCTGCAGGCTGCAGAGATATAACTGGTCACAGGTGTTCAAGGACGGACGATAGACAAGCGAACCCTAGAGCCTTCGGTCCAGGTAAATCAACTTTGAAACGTTATGAATGATTACAAAGGGTATATTTTTTAAACAACATCACAAGGTCGCAATGACTTAAGCAGGATGAAACAATTAACTCTTATAAGCCTCAACATGTGAGGAAGGAAAATAGACAACGGGACAGATAACAAATAGTGGAAACCAATGCATCGAGAAGGCGAATGGTCGGTTTAGGTCGATTCAGCTTGCAGCCGCAAATGTTCACAGTGTATTATTGCACTTTAAATGTATGTCGCTCGACAGCAGGCCTAAACAAACAACCAATGACAAAAATGACCAGAGAACAAAACATGCAATATAAGGCGATGAATTAGTGTTTTTGTACTACAACTTTCTTTAATAAACAGATTTCCACACTGATGCATGTTGTATATAAACAAGCAAACTCTCTTTCATAAGAACAGAGTTAGTCAACGCACCTCGCCTTAAATCAGGTTTTAAGACCAAGGATACCGAACCCTTAACGCAGTGATATTAAGGGTCGATTTACTGGTACAAAAGAGTAGATAAGGTGTCACTTCTATATTTTTGACACTCTGTTTGTTTAATTTGCCAGCCGATACGACATGATTTCCAACAAAATGGACAAACATATCGGAATGACAACTGTTGTTGTTTCAGCTCTGTACTCGTTTGATTTTTATGTTCTCAGAGATGTGGCAATGTAATTCTCCTAAAGATGTTTAAGGAAACAGCATCGACATGTTTATTTCAGGTAAGTGTTGTTAATTTGCTGTTCATGGAGTTTCTTTTATAATCGCATCAGCTATATAAAAAGCCATGCAAGGAGCTTTTCCTTCAAAGGTGTCTTTCATCGAATTAGGACAGCCATACATGATATGTTAAATTAATTTATAGAATTAAGCTGTAATAAAACTGAACATTTAATAAAATGATAACTTTAAACAGGTTCAACACAGTCTACGGCCACCGCCCATAGGGGCTTGAAGAAATATATGGGCTGCATGATGCTTCCACGCAGAGCTGAATCCAGCCCGCACACTAGTACTAGTTTACCGCCTAGAGGATCTAAGCCTGTCCAGGAACCGCGGTGCGAGGTGGACCGTCCATGCTAATAAATCCTAATGATTTGATTAGGCGACAGGGCTTGAGGTGTCATTTCATCTCAATGTCGGATAAAAGTCTCACAAAATTGAAAGCAACGTCTCCAAAATGACCTTTACAGTGTTGACGGGGACGTTAAACCTCAAATCAAACAAACAAACATCAACACAGTCGAAAGGGCTACAGACCAATATCTGCATTTTTATATTGTCTTAAACCACATGCAACCGTAAGCTAAATCGAAAACATACCATTGTGACACGTGGGTATGCCGCTGCCCCATAGACAATCACTAAAGCGTTAGCTTACTTAAAATACTTTCCTATATTTTCAACAAATTTTAAAACAACTACAGATCATTATTTTACTGTTTTGAGACATAGGACGTTCGTAGCTAGACATACCTTTGTGACACCTGGGTATATCACTGTCCCACATACCATCTCTGCAGGTTAACGTATCTACTCCTGATAGGGTAAACCCAGTTAAACAACTAAGGTTGACAGTAGCACTGTGTGTTGTGACAGATGGAGAAAATGTGCCATTTTCTATTGCTGGGGCTTCACAATCTGGAAATAATGATAATAAAAACAATATTACAACAGTTTACTGAAGTTACTGTTGTCGGAAGACAAGTTGACAGTGACGTAGAAGAATGACCCACTATAGGTAGGTTTGACAGGTTGTACCGTTATCATTATCGTACCCGTCATTGGCTGGCAAGACAATACCGTTATCGGAGCGTCTTTACCTATTGATAACAGTGGACAATGCTTAATAACCAAAATATTCGCTGACGTCATTTTCAACTATCCTCCGAGAACAATACATACTATCCTTGACTTCGTGCCAAACTTAAAGACAACAAGCAAATTCCATAGGGAATTTATGTCCCCCGCAATAATTTTATCTGTGCTTTCAAAAATGATTAATGTCACCAGACGACCATTGGTATCACTTACCTGAAACATGCAAATAAGAGGCCCATGATGGATCTGAATCGCTCGCCTGAGTGATGATTGAACTTGGCCAAGAAATCAGCAAGGTTTTAAACCCATACGACCTAGTGACCTATTTTTCATCTGACATGACCCCGATTCAAGATTGACTAAGGTATCTTAAAGACAACCTTTCTCGTATGGTTTCATGAAGATTGGTGCAAAACTCTGGCCCCTAGAGGGTGAAAACGATTTAAAGAAATTTGACCTGGTTACCTAGTGCTTGATCCTAGACAACTCATTTTTTACTTGACCGAGATATCATTAAGACAATCATCCTTGAATGGTTCTATGGAGATTGAAAAAATGCACATTTTAGACCATGATAAAAGCACGTTTAAAGTTTCAGAAGTATCAGTTTTAAACTGTAAATGGAGTTGCGCTCACAAGGTACCTACTACATTTACCCACTTTCATGGTTTTGATACATGGATGCATGAAAACATTTTGAGTAAAAAACATGAAAAAAGTAAAGAAAAAAAGTATTTCAAGATTCTATATAAAGCATATGCTTATTTTCAGATCATAATTCAAAGAACTATTAAGTTTCAGAATGACTAGTATAAAACTGTAGGAGGAGTTGTGTTCACAAGGTACCTACTACATATACACTTGCATATTACTGATGCTTGGAAAAAAACTAAGTTTAAAGTGTGAACTAAAGTGAAAAAAATATTTCACCATTCTGTTAAAAGCACATGCATATCTTCAGACCATAGTGCAACTAACTGTTAAATTTCAGAAGGATTAGTATTAAACTGTAGGAGGATTTGCGCTCAAAAGGTACCTACAACATATTGTCTCTCATAGTATTGATGCATGAAAAATGTCTCAGTTAAAATGTGAAAAAAATGTGAAAACAAAATTCTATTACAACATTCTGTTAAAAGCACACGCATATCTTCAGACCATAATTCAGATAACTGTTAAGTTTCATAAGGATTGGTATTAAACTGTAGGAAGAGTGCGCTCACAAGGTACCTACAACATATAGTCTTTCATGGTATATATGCATAAAATGTGAAAAGGTGAAAAAAAACTATTTCAAGATTTTGTCAAAAGCACATGCATATCTTCAGACCACGAACACGTGTGCAGTTTGAGAAGTATCGGTATAAAACTGTAAGAGGCGTTGCGCTCACAAGGTACCTACAACGGATTCAGGACCATGCAAAAAAAACGTCTAAAGTAGAAGTAAAACAAAGATCAGGAATTGATACAATTAACTTACTCCATCCATAAAAGACACCAAAGGGAAAGAAATACAAACATTAAGCGACCAGACCATAATGGAAACCTAAACAAAGGAAGGCCATATGGACAGTTACTTTCCCACAAAATGGCCATATGGCCATCCAAAATTAAAAGACACAAGTGATACACACAGTAAGTAACAAACAACAACATAAATAAATCGCCACAGAAGAGCCGCCTTGGAACGGTCAGTGGAAGATTTCCACTGGGGGGCTTAAATCGATTTTACGTGGCCACAATCCTCGCCCTTACTTCCGTCGCGATTTAGACAAATAATTTGTTCAGTCCGCATGAAGGCCTCCTAACTCATCAGTGCAACATCTCCGTGAACACAGAAATCAAAGAACCACAGAGGTGAGACAACGGTGAGGACTCGACAGCAAGAAACCACTGAAATGCTGGAGCAAAAGAAAACCAACAGTTAGACTCCGATGAGCCCGACCAGAGACAGAGCATCAGGCACCAACCAACATTATCTCTTTAATTTTCAATAAGCCTTTACGTTGGAGCCGTCATAGAATCTGAGGCCTGACCCACCGGCGTGCAATTAAAGAGGGAAGCAAAGTTGCCAACCGTGATTGGGTTAACTACCATGCATGCAGTCTGTCGTATAATATCCATGGTGTACCCAATCTTTTTATATCGAAGAATGATTTTACGAAATTGGGTGCTGAAGTCATTGCAGTTATATATTTTTCTGAATTTATATACTAAGTCACCATAAAATTCGGGTTCCGATAGACCTTGTTGCAGAAGAGATTTAAGTCCAATATTGAATTTTGAAATTAAATCAGAATGGCGTCTATAAAATTTTGAAAAGGATTTGCGTAGTTTATGGTACCGATAACCCTGATTAAGGAGTTTAGCCGTTAATAATTTATTACGAGTGTTGAAGTCAGTTACATGACTACACACTCTAGCAAATCGAATTAATTGCGAAATATAAACGCCATAGGATGGCGCACGAGGAACATCACCATCCAAAAAAGGAAAATTTACAATCTCAAAATCAAAGTCATCGCGTTTATCATAAATTTTGCACGAAACAAATCCATCTACAATAGATAGATGTAAATCCAAAAACGGGGCCTCGGTATCAGAAGAATTTGCTTTATTTAACTGAAGTTCTAGGGGGTAAATCTGACTGATCAAACCATCAAAATAGGTATTATCAATATTTAATAAATCATCTAAATATCTAGAAGTAGAGCTAAAAGCTTCAATAATTTCAGATTGGTTATCAATGGAAAGCGACAAAATGAAGTCTCTTTCATAACAATACAAGAACAGATCAGCCACAAGAGGTGCGCAATTAGTACCCATCGGAATACCCACAATTTGTCTAAATAACTTAGTACCGAATCTAATATAAATATTGTCAAGTAGAAAGGTGAGGGCATCGCACACTTTCTGACATGACCAAAGTGTATAATTCTTATGCTCTTTAGAAGTGAAAAATGCATTTCTGACATTACATGCAAGATAGAGAGAATCTTCTCTGTGAAAAGCTCATTCAATTAAATCATTAAGTTTTTCTTTTATAAGATTATGAGGAAGTGTAGTGTAAAGAGTGGAAAAATCGTAGGTACAGACTAGAAGCACGAAACTGTCTAGATTTCAATTTATTTAAAACCTCATTCGAATTTTTTATAGACCAAAACAGATTTCTTCCTGATCTTTCAAAGACTTTATCACAATATTTAATTACATGCGTTTTAATAGCAGTAAGACAGGAAGTTAATAATTTAGAAAGTTCAGTGGTAGTGCAAGAACTAGAATTTGCAATAAACCGTGCTTTGTAAGGTTTTTTATGAAGTTTTGGTAACCAGTATAGCGTAGGAAGCTTGTCTTGGCCTTCGTTAACACACACAGCAAACTTGGTGGCTGAAAGACAAACATGTTTATCTACTATAGCTCTCTCTTCAGCCAAAGGCTGAAGTTCATAGGCCTTAGTACCACCAAGCTCCTGCTTAAGCGTGTTAACATGGTGGAGCCGTCACACAACGACGACGTTGTTAGCGGCCTTGTCTGCAGGGGCCAAAACAAACTTCTTATGAAATTCTTGAATACCTAGTTTAAGATGACGTAAAGACGTCTTGGGCTTAGGAGGTAATAAGTTAGTATTTTGAGAATAGAAAGAAATGCGTTTATTCACTAGTCTTAAAATGCTAAGTTTCCAGTCCTTTAGAGCTTTATACTCAACATACTCTCGCTTACACCATCGATTACCGAATTCATTCAAGGAAGCAGCGATTTCATCTCTACATTTACTGAAATCAATTTTAGAAGGAAACCGATATTTCGGTCCTTTAGAAATTATATTCCTTATCCTAGAATCAGGAATAATTTTCAAATTGCCAGTAATTACATGACCAGCAGCAGGATAGCAATACTTTGAGTTTTTACAATCACATGAATCAGGAGTATTAGTATCAATATCAAGATCTGAAACAAGTTTATTGAAATTAAAAATGATAGATCTAACAGGTTTGTTATATTTATAGCAAATTATAGGTGTTTCAGTATTTTGAAAATAAGCAGGAATGGAAGAAAGCACCGATCTCTCACGGAAGATACTGGGCAAATCTATAAAATCCATACCCTTATTAATGAAGGATATTTTGAAGAAATGACGTTTATGATTAATTTCAGAATCAATGTAAGGACGGAGAGTATGCTGAGTATAGCCTCTAGTTAAGAGAGCCGCATCATATAACTGATGAGAACTATCGTAGAATTTATTCGCCTCGGTGTCCAGAAGACGTAAAACAGAAACGGGTAATGAACTTAAAAATGAAAGCATAGAGTGGCGTCCATGATTTAATAATATAATTGACAGTCACTTCAGTCTAGTATTGTTTCGTTTAAACGCACGTGATTTACGTTTAAAGTTACCATTTTTCCTGGTGCCGTGAGATCTAGTTCTGCGTTTTCGACATTCCAGGAGTGAGAAAATATCAAAGTCCGGCATTCTGGAAATATTACCCTCATGATAAATGTTGTCATTAAATCCCAGTGGAAAAGGGGTCTGTAAAAATTTTAATCCATTTCAGTTCAGCTTCATGTCTTTTGATTATTTTGAATCTAGATGTAGAATTTGCATCGTAATAAAGTTTTTCCACTGGTTGTATAATAATGTTATTTACAGAATGACCTGTACGTCGAAAGTGACGGTACAAGAAAGTGTCAGTTTTCTTAGGCTTACTCATTCTACGATAATGCTCGTTCAATCTAGTTTTAAGCATGCGGTTAGTTTGACCGACGTACTGCATATTACAGTTTGCAGCACGTCAAGTAATTAGATAAATTAAATCTGTAGACTGTCATGTCAAATCAGACATGTTAACTACAGAGAAGCGTCTACCGTTTACAGATGAAGTAACGGTAGACGCAGTGCTTAAATGCGAACAACATCTGCACCTCTTGGCATTGCACTTAGAAATACTAGGATACAAGGCGGTTCTTCTGTGGCGTTTTATTTATGTTGTTGTTTGTTACTTACTGTGTGTATCACTTGTGTCTTTTTATTTTGGATGGCCATTTGGCCATTTTGTGGGAAAGTAACTGTCCTTGTGGCCTTCCTTTGTTTAGGTTTCCATTATGGTCTGGTCGCTTCATGTTTGTGTTTCTTTCCCTTTGGTGTCTTTGATGGGTGGAGTAAGTCAGTTGTATCGATTCCTGATCTTTGTTTTACTTCTACTTCGGTTTAAAACTGTAGGAGGAGTTGCGCTCGCAAGGTATCTATTACAAACTCGGTGCCACGCACCACGGGTCACGCACCATGCATCACGAAAAGCAGAAAGGCATTGTGGGTTTAAGAAGGACAAAGGAACAATTTACATGACCTTCACAGCAAGGCAGATGCAAGGGAAATGCAAAGAACAGAACATGGACCCATACATGACCTTCGTTGACCTCACCAAATCATTTGACACAGTCAGTCGTGGGGGCCTTTGGAAGATCATGGAGAAGTTTTGATGTCCAACCAAGTTCATAGCAATGGTGGGACAGTTCCACGATGGTATGCTTGCACGGGTCCAAAATGATGGTGGGTTTTCAGATCCATTCCCTGTGACAAACGGAGCCAAGCAAGATTGTATGTTAGCCCCAACACTGTTCAGCTTGATGTTTTCTGCCATGCTCACAAATGCTATCCAGGATTGTGACAAATGCATACTTATTAAGAAACGCTTTGATTGGAAGCTTTTCAATCTCAGAAGGTTGCAAGCCAACTCCAAGGATAGAGATGCTAGATAAGTTCTCTTTTTGCTGATGACATGGCAAAATGTGCTCCAACTGAAGACAATGTGCAAAAAGGTATAGATCAAGTATCCGGCTCCTGTGATAGCAATGATCTCACAATCAGCATCAAAAAGACTGATGTAGTCTATCAGCAGCTGGCAAGCCTTACAAAGACCCTACTGCACAGTGAAAGGTCAAAGATTGCAAGTGGTTGACAGGTTCACCTACCTTGGGAGCATACTGTTAAAAGCCATGCACATTGATGATTAAGTCAATGCCAGGATTACCAAAGTTAGTGCAGCACTTGACCGACCACTTAGTAGTATCTGGGATCGAAGTTTTTTTAATGCCCCGCCATCTGAAAATGGGGGGGGGGGGGCATATAGTATCACCGCTGTCCGTACGTATTACGGATGGGATTTAATATTCATACACAGGTATGTAATGATAAAATACAGGTCAAAATAGAAGTGGAGGCAATGATCAGGAATCGATACAATTAACATACAGCTCCCATCAGAGACACTAAAGGGAAAGAAACACAAACATGAAACAACAGACCCTAATGGAAACATCAATAGTGGAAAGCCAAAAGGACAATTACTTTCCCACAAAATGGCCAAAGGCTATCCAAAATAAAATAATATAAGCGACACAAACACCCAAAGACAAAGCATAACAAAAATGAACCGCGACAGAAGAACCGCCTTCGACAGAAGAACCGCCTTCGACAGAAGAACCGCCTGGTGTGTGTGTGTGTGTGTGTGTGGGGGGGGGGGGGTAGATCGATTTAACGTGGCCACAATCCTCGCCCTTACTTCCGTCGCGATGATGACAATAATTTGTTCACGCCGCATGAAGGCCTCCTAACTCTTCAACATCTCCGTGAACTCAAAAATCAAACAACCACAAAGCCAAAGAGTTGAAACAACGGTGGAACTCGACAACAAGAAGCCACTGAAATGCTGGAGCAAAAGAAACACCAACTGTTAGAATCCGATGGTTCGACTGTGGATAAAATCCGCCAATTGTTATGAGAGTTATGGCCTTTTTTAACTTAACTTTATGTAAAAATGGTTTCCGTGTGATATCTTTTGAAAAGATTGATGGATTCCATTCAGATTTCATACACAGGTATGTAATGACAAAATAAAGATCAAGTTCAATTTTGTGTAAAATGCGCCAATTATTATGAGAATTGTGGTCATTTTACAACTTAATGTTACGTAAAAATGGTTTCCGTGCGATATCTTTTGAAAGGATCAATGGATTGGATTCAATTTTCATATACAGGTCTATTATGATGAAATACAGGTCAAGTTAGATTTTTGAAAAAATCCGCCAATTATTGTGAGAATAATGGCCCCTTTTCAACTTAATTTTTACATAAAAAACGGTTTCCGCGCTATATCGTTTGAAAGGATTGATGGATTGGATTCAGATTTCATACACGTGTATGCAATGATAAAATACAAGTCAAATTCGATTGCGGTAAAATCTGCCAATTATTATGAGAGTAATGGCCCTTTTTTAACTTATTTTTACATAAAAAAGTTTCCGTGCAATATCTTTCGAAAAGATTGACGGATTGCATTCAAATTTCATACACTGGTATATACTCACAAAATACAGGTCAAGTTCGATTTCAGTTATAACCCTCTAATTATTATGAGAAATATGGTCTTTTTTCAACCCATTTTTTTTTTTTTTACATAAAAAGTGGTTTCCATGCGATATCTTTTGAAAAGATTGATGGGTTGGATTCAAATTTCATACTCAGATATATGGTCATAAAATGCAGGTCAAGATCAATTTCAGGTAACGTAGAAGTAAAACAAAGATCAGGAATTGATACAATTAACTTACTCCACCCATAAAAGACACCAAAGGGAAAGAAATACAAACATTAAGCGACCAGACCATAATGGAAACCTAAACAAAGGAAGGCCATAAGGACAGTTACTTTCCCACAAAATGGCCATATGTCCATCCAAAATTAAAAGACACAAGTGATACACACAGTAAGTAACAAACAACAACATAAATAAATCGCCACAGAAGAGCCGCCTTGGAACGGTCAGTGGAAGATTTCCACTGGGGGGCTTAAATCGATTTTACGTGGCCACAATCCTCGCCCTTACTTCCGTCGCGATTTAAACAAATAATTTGTTCAGTCCGCATGAAGGCCTCCTAACTCATCAGTGCAACATCTCCGTGAACACAAAAATCAAAGAACCACAGAGGTGAGACAACGGTGAGGACTCGACAGCAAGAAACCACTGAAATGCTGGAGCAAAAGAAAACCAACAGTTAGACTCCGATGGGCCCGACCAGAGACAGAGCATCAGGCACCAACCAACATTACCTTGAATTAGATCTCTCTAATTCTCAATAAGCCTTTACGTTGGAGCCGTCATAGAATCTGAGGCCTGACCCACCGGCGTGCAATTAAAGAGGGAAGCAAAGTTGCCAACCGTGATTGGGTTAACTACCATGCATGCAGTCTGTGGTATAATATCCATGTTGTACCCAATCTTTTTATATCGAAGAATGATTTTACGAAATTGGGTGCTGAAGTCATTGCGGTTATATATTTTTCTGAATTTATATACTAAGTCACCATAAAATTCGGGTTCCGATAGACCTTGTTGCAGAAGAGATTTAAGTCCAATATTGTATTTTGAAATTAAATCAGAATGGCGTCTATAAAATTTTGAAAAGGCTTTGTGTACCGATAACCCTGATTAAGGAGTGTAGCCGTTAATAATTTATTACGAGTGTTGAAGTCAGTTACATGACTACACACTCTAGCAAATCGAATTAATTGCGAAATATAAACGCCATAGGATGGCGCACGAGGAACATCACCATCCAAAAAAGGAAAATTTACAAAGTCTGCAAATCTTTATGAGAGTCATGGCCCTTTATTAACTTCATTTTTATGTAAAAAATGGTTTGCTTGCGATATCGTTGGAAAAGATTGATGGATTGCATTCAAATTTCATACACATGTATGTAATCATAGAAAAAGGCCATATTTGATTTCCGGTAAAATCTGCCAATTATTATGGGAATTATGGCCCCTTTTCAACTTAATTTTTACAAAAAAAAAATGGTTTTCCTGTTATATCTTTGAATTGGATTGATTGATGAATTGGATTCAAATTTCATACACAGGTATCTAATGTAAATACAGGTCAAGTTCGATTGTGGGTAAAATCCGCCAATATAATTGGAGTTATCGCTCTTTTTTAACTTATTTTTTTTATGTAAAAATGCTTTCCGTGCAATATCTTTTTAAAAGATTGATTGATTGCATTCCCATTTCAAACACAGATATATAGTCATGAAATACAGGTCAAGTTTGATGTTTGGTAAAGTCCGCCGATCATTTTGATAATTATGACCTTTTTCAACTCATTTGTGTTATGTCTTTTGAGAGCTAAATTTTCCCAATTGATGGATTTGCTTCATATTTGGAATGATAATAGATACAGGTCAACAGTTTCATTCAGCTATAACCCTGCCTCCGCCACATAACCTCAAGGTTTAGGTTGCAGAATTAAAATTTTTTAATGCAAACGTTCGATTGCATTCAAATTTCATACGCATGTATATAATCATGGAAAACAGGTTTTGTTTTATTTCGGATAAACTCTGCCGATTCTTATTATATTTTCAAAACCATTTGATGGATTGAGTTCATATTTGGTATGATGATAGCTATTTCTTAATTTGATTTGTTTGATTTGAGGTTTAAAGTCCCCGTCAACACTGTAAAGGTCATTTTGGAGACATTGCTTCCAATTTTGTGGGACTTTTACCCGACATTGAGATGAAATGACATCTCAAGCCCTGTCGCCCAATGAAACCAATAGGGTTTATTAGCATGGACGGTCTGCCTCGCACTGCGGTTCCTGGACAGGCTTAGATCCTCTAAGCGGTTAACCAGTACTAGTGTGCGGGCCAGACTCAGCTCTACGTGGAAGCATCATGCAGCCGATATATTTCTTCAAGCCCCTTTGGGCGGGGGCAACGCTATTTCTTAAATGTTTAATCAGCAAAACACGAATCGATGCCAATGACCTAATGGACACTTTTGCAGGCGACTTATACTGTCGAATGACAAATGTTATTGCAATATTAGGTTTTGTTTCGGTGTGTGGGGGGAGGGGGATGAGGTAGGCCGCCGGGCAGGGGCATCTGTGTTGTATTTACACAATTCTTTTTTGCTTTGTTTCTTTTCATGTGTGAGGAATCGATACCAAATATTTTCTATAAAAGGGTTATCCTTTGGAAGCAAGGAATACACCACAGAACTGGAAAATATGAAGTGTACATGTTTTCTGGGCCAGACTAGCTAGTTTCGGCCAATTAGGCCTCATCAGTGACCCTCAAGTATTTTCAAAATTCAACAATGGAATCAATGATCCCAAAGGACAAGAAAATATAAACTACACTATAATGTAGGGCAGGGAGACGTTTCTTCTTGTCTTCCCTTTAAAGTCTTCTCTTGTGTGAGGAATTGGTACCGGTTCTTCACATGTAAGAGGAATCGGTACCAATACTTCTAATGTAAGAGGAATTGGTATCAATTTTTCAAATGTAAAAGGAATTGGTATCAATGTTACACACATGTAATAGCAACTGGTACCAATTCTTCAACCCCAGCTCCACCTAAAAAAACACAGGTCACAGGTGTGACTAATACTTACCAATTCTTTACACGTTAGAAATTATCAACGAATTGTCCAAATGTGCGAGGAATTGGTAACAATTATCAAAATGTGTGAGGAATTAACTATTGAAATGTGTGAGGAATTTTGTACACATTCTTCACAACCGAGAAAAAGTCGCACCGGTTCTTCACAGGCGTGACAAATACTAACCAATTCTTCGCACGTCAGAAATTATCAGCATGAGAAATTTGAGCACAATTTTTAGACAACAAAAGTTATCGAAAGTGACCATACCTAAATTTCACATTTGGCGAATGTGATGTATTGGTACCAAGTCTTCTTCTTCTACGAAATGAGAAATTTACGGTTAAACACCGCTGTCAACTGTTTTGCAAAAGGTGTGATAAGTGTGAACAGTGAAACAAACATAGTTTGTAAGTATGGACGGTCCGGCTCACACCGCTTTGCCTGAGCAGGCTTAGATCCCCAAGTGGTTTACCAGTACTCGTGTGCGTTCGGTTTCAGCTCTGCGTGGAAGCATCATGCAACCATCTATTTCTTCAAGCCCCGATGGGAGGGGCCGTCCTTCCATAAATCCTTCGGTAAAGATTGAATCTTCCTGAAACTTTCTATCTCTTTAGCTCAGGTGAGCGATACAGTACCATCTTGGTCCTCTTGTTTTCTTGTACTTCATCAAGCAAAACAGATATTGCGGCCCTTTGAATGAAGCCGTCTGGTTATCATAATTTATGAATTGCGAAGAAAACCAGAGTACCCGCTGAAAAACTAAAAAAACAAAAAAAAAAACAAAAAACACACGATTTAACGCATACCACACAAGCAAGGCTGTCACTCATAGATAGATTTTGTTTGTTTGATTTGAGGTTTAACGTCCCCGTCAACAATGTAAAGGTCATTTTGGAGACGTTGCTTCCAATTTTGTGGGGCTTTAACCAGACGTTGAGATGAAATGACAGCTCAAGCCCTGTCGCCCAATGAAACTAATAGGGTTTATAAGCATGGATGGTCCGACTCGCACCGCTTTGCCTGGGCAAGCTTTGATCCTCTAAGCGGTTTACCAGTACTAGTGTGTGGGTCGGATTTTGCTCTGCGTGGAAGCATCGTGCAGCCCATATAATTCTTCAAGCCCCGATGGGCTGGGGTCTACTCATAGATAGATAGATAGATAGATAGATAGATAGATAGATAGATAGATAGATAGATAGATAGATAGATAGATAGATAGATAGATAGATAGATAGATAGATTCAGCCGCTGTATCCAGTTCCTGAAGGCGTCACGATAGACTGATAGATAGATAGATGAATAGATAGATAGATAGATAGATAGATAGATAGATAGATAGATAGATAGATAGATAGATAGATAGATAGATAGATAGATAGATAGATAGATTCAGCCGAAGTATCCATTTACTGAAGGCGTCACGGTACGCTGATTTGGGCACAGTAATAAGGTACTAATAAATGGCAGATCCACGGGGACTGGTCTTTCCGCCCAGCAAGGAATGATTTCAATTTCGGAAACAAAAAGAAATCACATGGGCCAATATCTGTTGAATACGAGTTGGGGGGGGGGTGAGGCAAAACAGTTACTTTTTCTCTCTTCAAAAAAACGCCGTAGCTATTGCGGAGGTATGAGCGGTTTCATTGTCATGTAGAAGACGCACATGTTTAAAACTAGTGCCAGGGCGTCGTTTCTGATAAAACTTTTTTTTCAGTTTCTTCAGTACTACGTCTTTGCGGTACTTTCCGGTAATGCTTTTACCCTTTTTCATCGGCACTTTTATTGCGACTCCTTCACCGGAGAGGAAAATTGCATTCAAAACCTTCTTTCTACTCGAAGAACGTTTGGCAAATTATTGGGCGTGTTTAGTGGCCCCGATCTTATTGCTAACCTTTCTGACGGGCTCAAAATAATGGGCATAGGTTTCATCACCTGTGACGGCATTGGCAAACTGTTTTTTTTTGTCATATTTTGAAAAACATTTGAAGCAGCATTTTGGCCACTTTAACCTGTTGCCTCTTTTGCTCGTCAGTCAACAGATGTGGCACCCATATAGCAGAAGTCTTTCTGACTTTTAAATGCTTCTTCGAAATAAGGTGAACCGTTGAAGTGATATGTCTTCCTTTCGTGCAATATTACGAACTGTAAATCTGGCATCTTCTTCAATGATTTCCTTTATTTTAGAAACGATTTCTTTACGAGATGCAGATTTTGGCCTAACTGATTTCGATGCATTTTTGATGGACTCTGATTTCTTTTTCCACCGCCGAACTGTGTCATAAGACACACAAGAAGGTCCAAAACCAGTAGAAATTTCAGTCATCAGCTTCTTCAAAGAACAACCAGGTTTTGAGAAAGCTTTGATGTAAACCCGTATATCATCTTCTAGTCGACGCTTCTACCAACCATTTTTACTGCAGTGGTCAATGACTGTGTGTATTCAAATGACAAATTTAATGTCACATGTGCATTTATACACCGTTGTTGATATACTGAAACAATAATGAGGTAGCCGGAGAAAAGACGAGTCCATCTTTGTGCGATAAAGAACCAACATGTTGCATGTATTACTATGATCGGTCTGGTAGCCGTCGAAACGGCAAATTAGTAGATGAAAAATAGACCATCGTAGTTCAAATAGGGTTTTCACCTCCAGGTAGTGGCTATGATTTTTTTTTTCGTTTATTAAAATGTCTCTTGATCGAACACTTAAGCTTTTCGTCAAATCACGAAGACATAAGCAGACAAAAACTGGCTAATCCCATACCTGTAAAGCTTTGTTTACCTCCGAAATCCCGCATTCTCCGAGATCCCTTTATCGAGTTCACCTGTGTGCCTGTTTAAGGGCTCTCTGACCAAGGAAGCCCTATACGTTAATACACCAAGTTACAAATATGTGGCTGTAGCTGGGATTATAATTTGCATGAATATTTCTGAACTCATACACCTGTGCTATATATCATGCTATTACATGTGAAAGGGATGTCATTTTACGATATGTTTTGCTTCTTAAGAAGGCCGATCAAATGCGAAGTTTTATTGATCAAGTGAAACTTTTGTTGACTACTGAATAAGTGGCAAATATTGTGTGGATAAGTGACCATTACTGTTTTCCATTCCTACATACATCCAGACATCTCCGATATGAACCACAGGGCAATTCCTCAGATTTTTGCTAGCAATATATGTATGGACTAAACTGGAAGTTTGGGCTTACAAGAATATCTGATTGTGGTATGAGTCTGTTTGTTTGAATTGAGGTATTACGTTCCCGTCAACATCATATAGGTCATTTTGGAGACGTTGCTTCTAATTGTGTTGGACTTTTACTTGACATTGAAATAAAATGATATCTCAAGCCCTATCGCCCAAACAAAGAAATACGGTATACCACTATACCTGGGATTGTGGTATGAAAATATCTTTTCTATTTGTATATTAGAACTTATGTTGTGGGTACTTGTTAGATAAGCCCAACTGAGGCGATTCTATGAAGTCCCGGTAACATATGCTTCGATCGAGAAATAAGAATGTTATCCCTTAACCAGCTTTTTCAGCCATGCATGGCCTAACTGAGATTTTCTAAAGAACATAGAATTGGCCAATAACTAGATTTTTCTTCAAAATCGACAAAAAGTCGACTTGATTATCATTACGATAACTCATCCGTGCGACATAGTGCATTTTTTCGCGTCTCCAAAATGGCTACTTTTCTGATGAAAATCCGTGATAGTTTTCTTATTTTACAGCAAATATAGGTTGTGGGTGCTCGTTAGAGCCACAACCTATGTCTTGGAACAGAAATAAGAAAAATAATGTATACCCCTGTAAACCCCAGTTTTCTGTATATTAAGTGGGGTTTAAGGGGGTGTTCATTTCACGGACTTGTTCACGTGATGTAGAGCATTGACAAAATAGGTCTTTATTGGTCAATATTGACGGGCCGTGCTTGGTACTCGATCTTATCTGGAGCTTTGAGTTTTACATGGATGTAATGTGAAAATAGAAAAGTCTGTCCCGAGGACACGTGATGCCGAGGGACGGATTTTTCTATCTACCCCTCACACCCATATTAGAACTTGTTTTCTTGCATACCCTTCATTTCTAGGCGAGGCTGTTTATTGGATTGCCGATGCCCGCCATCTTTTGGTGACTTTTCTATGTTGTTAAGTACCGACACGATGCTGCCGTGAAGCGAGACCTAACGACGAACAATCAAAAGCCTACGAATGAAACACGTGAGAATTCTTGGTTTTTATTCTATCCTTGAATAGGATAATAACCGTAGGTTAAGAATTTCTTTCTTTCTACTTATACTGCGATCGGTCACTTCTGACCATTACTCGCAGGTGTTGGCCCCCGCCCATAGGGGCTTCAAGAAATATATGGGCTGCATGATGCTTCACCGCATAGCTGAATCCGGCCCGCACACTAGTACTGGTAAACCGCTTAGAGGATCTAAGCCTGTCCAGGAACCGCGGTGCGAGGCGGACCGTCCATGCTAATAAACCCTATTGGTTTCATTCGGCGATAGGGCTTGAGATGTCATTTCATCTCATTGTCGGGTAAAAGTCCCAAAAAATTGGAAGCAATGTCCCAAAATGACCTTTACAGTGTTGACGGGGACGTTAAACCTCAAATCAAACAAACAAAACTCGCAGGTGTACATTACATACACACCAGGTTTGCAAGATGAAAGCCTACACAGTAATTATGTAATTACGGCAGGGGCTTTAACCTGCACAGGACATGACTGTCCCTGCACAGAGGGCCTCCAGTTAACGTCCCGATCCGAAGGACGGTGCACTTTATGACATTCATCCCTGCAAATGATGCCATTGGCGCGTGTTCGGACACCAAAATTTTATCGCCGCTGCGGGGATCGAACCCGGGAACTCTAGCATCAGAGGCAAGTGCACTAACCACTGAGCTATCACGCTCCACATTTCCTCATGTTGTACAAGAATAGACTTACCTCTGTGACATGATGGGAATTCAGGAATCCAGCTTCCGTTAGAACACGTTATAGACGAATTTCCGAGCAACGAATAACCTGTGTTGCATTTTACAATAAGCGTGACACCATGATCAGTGACGTCCATTGGAACAAGCAGGTTCGGAACAATGACTGGGAAACAGGCTGTAGATGTAAAATATAAATTTATACCGCATTCACAATCAACAATTTTACTTACTAAGTCCAATAACTGCACGCTATAGTCGGGTTTGACCTATAATACCCTTTACCGGGCGTTTCCAAGATGGACAACCATCTCAACGTTTAACCCTTTTTGTACCAAATGGAATCTTCCACCTTATATATTTAGCAGGAGTTCATTTCAAAATTTAGGGGTGTCAGCTTGTGTTTTCTTCAAAATTTATTAGAGAAATGGCTGAACTTTTAGCAATCAGTGTAGGCCCTGATCAACGGCCCCCGCTCATAGGGGCTTGAAGAAATATATGGGCTGCATGATGCTTCCACGCAGAGCTGAATCCGGCCCGCACACTAGTACTGGTAAACCGCCTAGAGGATCTAAGCCTGTCCAGGAACTGCGGTGCGAGGCGGACCGTCCATGCTAATAAACCCCATTGGTTTCATTGGGCGACAGGGCTTGAGATGTCATTTCATCTCAATGTCGGGTAAAAGTCCCACAAAATTGGAAGCAACGTCTCCAAAATGACCTTTACAGTGTTGACGGGGGGGCCTGCACTGTTTGCCCTGTTACCCGTTTTGGGGTTTCCGGTACTGAGTGGGTTAAGGTGGAAAAGCCATCTTATCCCAGTAATACTCATTTTCCGAGTAATTATTTATGTACTCGTCATTATTTGCTATAAAGAAGGCCCAGTTTTATAGTTTGTTGTTCAATCCTATATTTATCCTCACGCTTTAGCATTTGGGGATACTGTGAACGCCTCTGTACGTTTGTCCGTCCGTCTGTCCCGCTATCTCCTTAACCACTAGCCAGAATGCAACCAAATTTGGTACATGACTTCCTTAAATTTAGAGGGCGTGCGAGAGCAGCGTAATATTTGGCTCCGCCGGAAGCGTAGGGATTGGCGATGGCGTGCCAACGATTGCATACTCTAGTTATCAGTTTGTCACAAACTTAATCAGACTGCCTATAAACAAGGCCGCGGTGTAGAAAAGCGTCGAGTTGAGTGGTGCGAAAATACCTTATTATGGTAATAAGGTTCTCGAATTTGCATTTCCCATGTTTACGAATAATTGTCATTGCTAAAAGAGAAGTTCAAAGTGTGGAAATATAGTTATCTATGGGTACGGATTCTGTAAATCTACACTGAGTTCGCGCCCCCATCGGAGAAAAAGATTGCGCTTCACGATGCTTCCGCGTAAACAGCTTAGGTCTAAGCCTGCCCAGGAAAAGTGATGCGAGTCGGACCGCTCCTTAAATCCTAGCGGTTTCTATGGGCGGCAGGGCTTGAGATGTCATTTCATCTCAATGTCGGATAAAAGTCCTACAAAATCAGAAGTAACGTCGCCAAAATGACCTTAATTGTGTTGACGGGGACGTAAAACCTCTACTCAAACAAACAAACAAACAAACATTTGTGTTCGCATCTATACCGCACAAGATAGATTTTCCAGCCATTTCTTTCTCCAATACGAACTATTTATATGAACTGTGGTAAAGATTTGATTGACTTAATTGAAGGTTAACGTCCCCGTCAACACTATTTAGGTCATTTGGAGACGTTGCTTCCAATTTTGTGGGAATTTTATCCGACATTGAGATGAAATGACATCTCAAGCCCTGCCATCCAATGAAATCAAAATGTTTATATGCATTGGACTCACAACACTGTTCCTAGGCAGGCTTAGTTCTTCTAGGCGATTTACCAGTTCTCATGTATGCTCAGTTTCAGCTTTGCGTGGAAGCATCATGCAACCTGATCTATTTCTCCAAGCCCCGATGGGCTTGGTTAAGATGCAAAAACCTTCTTATTTTTTTAACCCATTTAGTATCGGAAACCCCAAAACGGGTACCAGGGTAAACAGTGCAGGCCTCCACTATTTGCTAAAAGTTTAGTCATTTTCCAAACTAAATAATTCATTCTTTAGAATGTATTGATGAAAACACAACCTGACACCCCTAAATTTTGTAATGGACTCCTGCTATATATAAGGAGGAAGATTCCATTTGGTACAAAAAGCGTTAAGATAGTTTTACATATTTTATATGAACAGGATGGGGAAAACATTTTTTTTTATTCTTTATTTTGTTTGATTTGAGGTTTAACGTCCCCGTCAACACTGTAAAGTTCATTTTGGAGACGTTGCTTCCAATTTTGTCGGACTTTTACCCGACAATGAGATGAAATGACATCTCAAGCCCTGTCGCCCAATGAAACCAATAGGGTTTATTAGCATAGACGGTCCGCCTCGCACCGCGGTTCCTGGACAGGCTTAGATCCTCTAAGCGATTTACCAGTACTAGTGTGCAGGCCGGATTCAGCTCTGCGTGGAAGCATCGTGCAGCCCATATATTTCTTCAAGCCCCAATGGGCGGGGGCGGTTTTTATTCTTTCAAATGGGTTTTCCATCTTATTCTGAAATATTTTACTTATTAATAAAAAATGTCGATTTTTTTTTATCTTTTTGCCGCGTTTTTTTTCGGCGATAATTTTTTGTTTTTGATTTTTGATCAATTCAGCCTGCAAGAATATTGTGGCGGAGAAGCTCCGCCAACTTCTCGTAAAGGCTTCAGCCTCCTGAATCATTACGATAACTCACCCGTGCGACATAGTGCATTTTTCACATCTCGAAAATGGCTACTTTTTTTTGAAAATCCTTTATATTTTGGTTATAAATGTTCAAAACAGAGGTTGAGGGTACTCGTTAGAACCGCCTCAGTGAGGCGGTTCTCACGAGTACCCTCAACCTATGTCTTGGAGCAGAAATAAGAAAAATAATGTTTCCCCCCCTAAACCCCAGTTTTCTCTATATAAAGTGAGGTTTAGGAGGGTCTTCATTTCACGGACTTGTTCACGTGATGGGTATAGATTTTGCTCTAATCAGATGGACTTTTTACATTTTTTTTTAATTTTTCGATATAATATGTCACTTCACACTATCAAAATATACATAAATGACTGGCCAAGTTGAAACGATATCTATTAGCCGGGAACATATAACTCATTTTTCGAAAATTTAATTAGTCGGCGGTTCGAAAGGATAAACTTACCTGACATGGATAGATCAATGTCTAAACTTTTGTATTCTGGGTGTTGTCCCATTTGTAAGTAGCGGCACGGTCTTCAAAACGGACCCTTTTGCTAACCACCCGAATTATGTAAAAAGTGTTCGAAACATAACAATGCTTATTATTTTTTTCAAAACATCAGGATACCCTGTAAAATCTGTTCATGTCCCATAATTTGAAATACATTGAGCCAATGTTCACTGCAGTTTATGCCAATATTCTTTTAAATAATGTCGGAAAATGAACCCTCAAAATGGTAAAAAGTATTTTCTCAGAGGACGTAACCATTAGATTGATTTTTTTTTTGCTGTCATATAAAGGGTCTACATGTAGTAAAATGGTGCGAATACGGTGAGTAATTATTTAAAAAAATGCAATTTAGTAAGCATACCCCCATCATTTCATAATTCAATATTGCGTTTGTAATGGTTTAATTCGTATAGCAATTGAATAAAAGCCTTACTGGTTACAGTGCCGTGGGAAGCTTATATTTAAATGCCATAAATGTACGGAATAAACCTCCCGGTAAATAAACAGTGCCTAAGCGATATAATAAATACAGCGCTACGACTCGATATAATGTAGTACAGTAAAGGTCCAAAATCAAATGTATCGATTTCATCTAGGCTATGTCATTAATACTACGCTACAAACTAAAAAACAATTACAGGTGTGCACGTGGAAACAATCGGTGTTGGCATTACAACATAAAGTTTGAAACAAATTTGTTCTATTTAAAGTGTTGTAATATGCTGAAGCAAGGTAGTTTCTGCAAGCCTAGGAAACGCATTATAGTGTAAATACCCAAAATAGTTTGTCGTCTTGTCACACTAGACTCTGCATATGATATCATAATACTGTACATTGTAAGTTAGTATTTTCGTCTATTTTGGTAATTTAACCAAGTATTTCTGGCCTATATTGTGGGCGTGTTTTTTTTTTTTCAGTCTTTTCATGTCTGTCGGATTCCTTTTTTTTTTTTTTTTTTTTTAAGATTGTTCATTCTACAAACGAGTCAGTACACGATTGAATGTTTGATATGCAGGTCAACATTTCCTTACATGCTAATGTTTTACCGAAAAGGCAAATCAAATTTTGTTTTATAATGCATCTGTCTCATCGTTGATTGTCAACATAACGAGTCGTTGCCCGCCCAGAATCACTAGCCTGACTTTACGTGTTGGTAATTTACTGCATATCTGAAACAACAAAGAATTAAGTAATGGTCGGCTCTGCCAACACTTTTGGTAGTCCGTTAAAATTTTGCCAAATAAAACGAGGCGCAAAAGTACGGACAGGAAGAGAACTGTTTGTTTGTTTGTTTGATTTGAGGTTTAACGTCCCCGTCAATAATGTATAGGTCATTTTGGAGACGTTGCTTCAAGATTTGTGGGACTTTTACCCGACATTGAGATAAAATGACATTTCAAACCCTGTCGCCAAATGAAACCAATAGGGTTTATAAGTATGGACGGTCCTACTCACACCGCTTTGCCTGGACAGGCTTTGATCCTCTAAGCGCTTTACCAGTACTCGTGCATGGTCGGTTTCAGCTCTGCGTGGAAGCATCGTGCAGCCCATCTATTTCTTCAAGCCCCGATGGGCGCGAGCCGAGACTGGACGGGAAGCATCAAATGTCAAACTAATAATGATGAAAAACGTCTAGATGAAAATATATAATTGCAATGACTTCAGCACCCAATTTCGTAAAATCATTCTTCGATATAAAAAGTTGTGGGACAACATAAATGTTATACGACAGACTGCATGCACGGTAGTTAAGCCAATCACGGTTGACAACTTTGCTTCCCCCTTTAATTACTCGAGGGTGGGTCAGGCCACGGATTCTATCACGGTTCCAGCGTAAGGCTTACTGAGAATTAGAGAGAATCTAATTTTATGTAATGTTGGCTGGTGCCTGATACTCTGTCTCTGGTCGGGCCCATCGGAGTCTAACTGCTGGTTTCCTTCAGTGTTTTTTTTTGCTGTCGAGTGGTCACCGTGTTTTATCTCTGTGGTTGTTTGATTCTGTGTTCTCGGAGATGTTGCACTGATGAGTTAGGAGGCCTTTATGCGGACTGAACAAATTATTTGTCTAAATCGCGACGGAAGTAAGGGCGAGGATTGTGGCCACGTAAAATCTATTTAAGCCCCCCAACCAACACCCCCACCCCAACCAAGTGAAATCCGTTACACTGACCGTTCCTAGGCGGTTCTTTTGCCAAGGATTATTTTTGTTATGGTTTGTCTTTGAGTGGTTGTATCGCTTATATTCTTTGTTTCGCATAGCCAATTGGCCGTTTGTGGGAAAGTGACTGTCCTTTTGGCTTTTCGCTATTCATGTTTCCATTAGGGTCTAGTTATTTTATGTTTGTGTTTCTTTCCCTCCGGTGTCTCTGGTGCTCTGATGGGAGCTGTGGGTTAATTGTGTCGATTCCTGATCATTGCCTTCACTTCTATTTTACCTCCTGACGTGGTAAGGAGGCTTGTGTGCCATCATTTTATGAAACAATATGGCACAAACCAAAGCAGTTCAACCATTAAACTCTTATTTTAGACATAGAATTTGCACGGGTAGGAGCATACCCATTTACGGATTACTAGCAGGTCCCAATCTGTAGATAATAATTGCTTGTCTGACCTTATGTATTCTGATAAACAAAACACTGCTGTGAATATCTCTTTATATCAGACATTAAATTTATTTTTTATGAGTTTTATTATACAAGCTGTAATGTATAGTTTCTGTCCTTCAAATCTGTTTTATCATAATAATGACACTTAATTTCGGGAAAAGTAGGATTTTATATCGTAAACTGTATATTTTGTCAAAAAGGTATCTTTTTGGTGCAATGTTCCCAGTATTTCTTGATCAGACTAATAAAAATATGTTCACAGCCTTTCTACATTTATTCTTTTTCTAATCGAAAGGTACAATTGATTTACTGTTGTTATGACTTTTGCGATATTGGGTTCTGAGTTATCTCCCTTTATTGCAACAACTTGTCCCCACTTTAAGACGCGACAACACCCTGAATAAACAAGTAAACATTATTCTTTGATATGGAGGTATTTTTATCCTTTCGAATCGATGGCTAATTAAAAAGTATTTCTAGAGGGTTTCTGAGATATATGTCCCCGGCTATATCTCTATACGGAGAAATCCTTCGAACCAACGAAGCAGCCAACCGAAGGGACGTTGTACAAAGCATTGGAGTGTAGACAGTCTTAAACATGAAATACCTTGTTTTAGTCAGCAAACCTATAGTAGAGGCAATACACATCCTACGCCTTTGATCTCTCTTGTTAAACTATATTAAAAGAAGTACACCAGTAACTGCGTATCGAATGTGCACGTTATAAACCTGCAGGAAATTGAAATGACCCTCATAATTTTTTCATCAGTCAATCACTGAACAGACGTCAAATCGACAAACCATACCAACAAGGCGGGACTTGTGGAAACGAATACTTGGCACAAAGTTGAATTCGTAGAAATATCATTCTGATTACAGCTTTAATCAGATAACTTAGGGACATGAAAACTTTCGGAGAAAGTGGTGGTTTGGATATACAACCCCATCGCTGGATGTGTATATAAAGAAGTTATCGCCAAAGAACGCGGAAAAAAAGAAGATACAAATTCGACATATGGTTTTCCATCTCGGAATTTCTATAATACGCCTAGTGACAATTTATTTGGAATTTCTACGAATAATACGCCTAGTGACAATCTATTAGGCCAGGCCTACTTTTCAGGTACTTTTTGCAAGTATTAACCCTTATTTTGCTGAATATTCATTTAAGCCACCCATTTACTTGATGTAATTTATTGCTACAAATTCATAAACTGAATGTCAAACAGTGTAGATCCTGATCAGTCTGATCTTGATCTACACTGTTTGCAAAGATAGGGATTGTCGTGAACAGCAAGATAAGGGTTAACTATAAAATACGCCCCTTTATACTCCGGAAAACAACCTACTTGCGAGTTATTATTGTTATGGATATTTTTCAGACATTTACAGTTAACTTCTACAATATCTAGATTTACAGTTAACTTCTACAATACTGATTACTTAGAATACTTCAAATTTGCACGACAGACACTGTGTATAGATGTACAACTACATATAAGATCATATTATTTAAGAAATGCATTTTATTTTCCTGCATTCCATGAAAGCAGGGTCGCCTGCAAATTGTAAAGGAGTTCATATATTTTGGGGTTCATGTAAACTTTGCTAGCGACCCGCCGTCGTTCATACTTTCACGAAAAGCCAAAAAATAAGTTTATTTCTCATATTTACATTCTTTGCTCCTCATCACTAGGCGAAAACAATGCTTATAGAGCATCAATTAAAGCTACACGCTGTTTTTCTGCAAAGAGTGGATCGGCTTTGGCGTCGCCAACGCCCAATCAGATCGTATATAAACATGGTTTAGACTGATGTCACTTGACGTCACTACAAAGCATGTGACTCGATGCGTTCATGGAAGTATGAATTTTTCACTGGAGGTGTAAATATTATAAAAATGAATACAGCTAAACAGGAGTAACATTTTATTATTATTACTTTTATTTTACTTTGGGCTACCAGTTTCACCCATGATTCTGGAATTTTTAAGCTAATTATAGTGATATTGCTACGTCAGTGTGTCGTTGACGTCACTAGTTAGAGTATTTTGAGTAACGCACACAAAATGTAGCTGTGACGTAATGTTTTTGATACGTTAGCTAGTGCACGACAAAACCAAAAAAGACATGCGAATAGCGAGGACCCAGATCAGCCTGCGTGCCTGATCATCTATACTACTAAAAGAACGAAGTACCCGAACAAAACACTAGAAAAAGGTAAAAAAAAAAAAAAAAAATAATAATAAAACGTGCTTCGGTTGTTTGTTTATAACTAATAACGATATTGTTCCCATTGATGATTTTTACCTTGAGTTTCCATTATATACAGTTTTTCATGTTTTGAGAAGTAAGGACGATTTTGCTTGGTATATTCTCCCATCACGTGACGAACCTTGAGTAAATTCTCCCAACTAAATGATTAAATTCATGGTGACGTAGTTTTGCAGTGAGCAATCGGATTTTCATTGAAAAAAAGGAATGAAATCCGATAGGTCACTATGAAAACACATTATCCGATCCACCAAAGACAGTCATATACATTACGCATGTACCTGGCAGCCTTGGATGATTTATGTGTAATAGGGGCAAGGTCATAACAAATGCTTTGAGAACTTGTGGCCCGACCCAATCGCTGTATATAGTAAACACATGGTTAGTCTCTTTAATAATAAAATATAATCGGTGAGCCTTAGACAATTTTAAAGGGGCGAGCGTCAGCGAGTCCCTATAAAATTGTCGCGGCGAACCGATTATATTTTATTAGTAAAGACACAATTCTTTTTTTTAGTTTATACTGCAATTCAAAAATCAAGGGGTTTTGCAATAATTTAGCAAATTTAAGCAAAAAAGACAACAGACAGTGTAGCATGTTAAACGACATTCAGTGCCATGGCGCGCACACGTAGTATATCGTGACGTCAACGAGTGCAAAGTTTCTGACGTCATCACGCCACAAAGACGTAGGAAACAACATGGACACTCGAATAATTTTTTTTCAGCGCTTTACATTCTGTATGAAAATCTGCAAATAAATAGTTTATTTTAGCTTTTGAAATTATTTTCGAGGTTGAGACTCAACTGCAGTAGCAGTGCGCAGTTATTCCAACGGGCCATTCAAACCAGGAAAGGCCGAGAAGGTAAGAATTTAGCTGAAATTTCTGAAAATCTGTTCAAATAAATATTGCAAAGATTTTAACTTGCAGTTTCGTTGTTTTCTCATGTAAAAAATGTTGCAAGTTATTGTTTACAATTGTAAATTAGTCACCTGAAAAGTAGGTCCGGTCTATAAACGGTCACTAGACGTATTATAGGTCAGTAGAAGGTATTATAGGTCACTACCGATTATAGCGTGCAGTTATTCGACCCCCTTAATAGAAAGCCAGATTGCGGTATAAATAAAGAGGCTGGACATCATCTATCAATGATGACGCTATCAATGGAAAACCTGAGGTGGAAAACAGTCTGCTGCTTGAGGAGTTCCCAACTGTTTCTGAAAATATGACAGCAATAAAACTTCTGTCGTTTGGCAAGGCTCCAGCATCCAGGATCAAGACAATACCTGCTGAGATCTACAAAGCAGGAGGCACTCTATTTGCAAAGAAAATTGCGGAGTTATTGCACATTATGAGGAGAAAAGAAGCCATCCCTGAATAATTCAAGGATGCGTCATTTAGCCACCTATTCAAACGGAAATAGAATCCTCAGGTCTGCGACAATCACCGTGGCATCTCATTATTGTCAATCGCTGGGAAGGTCCCTGCAATACTTCTACGTAACCGACTGAATGAACATTTATAACAGTCAGGACTTCCAGAAAGCCAGTGTGTTTCAAAAACAACAGAGGAACAATTGACATGATCTTCAAAGAAAGGCAGATTCAAGAGAAATGCCAGGAACAGAACATGGACCTGTACATGACCATAAATGACCCTACCAAAACATTTGACAAAGTCAGCCGTGACGGTCTTTGGAAAATTGTGGCATAATTTGGCTGTCCAGCCAAGTTCATAGCAGGCAATTCAACAAGTGTATACGCGTATGGTTAAAAATAATGGTGAGTTTTCTGATCCATTCCCTGTGACAAATGGAGTCAAGCAAGGATGTGTTCTAGCCCCAACACTGTTCAGCATGATGTTATCTGTAATGCTCATAGGTGTTTCTATAATGGTGATAATTGTATATCTATTAAGTATCGCTTTGATGGAAAGCTTTTCAACATTAGAAGGGTGTAATCCAAATCTAAGGTGCCGACAGATGTGCTAGATTAGTATAGTTCCTCTTTGCTGATGACATGGCAAAGTGTGCTACAACAGAAAAGATGCAAAAAGATGTAGGTCAAGTATATGACTCCTGTGACAACTATGACCTACAATCAGCATTAAAAAGACCGAGGTGGTCTATAAAACAGAGCCTGGCAAGCCATACAAGGTGCCCACCATCACAGTGAAAGGTCAAAGACTGCAAGTCGTAGAAACGTTCACCTACCTTTGGAGCACATTGTCAAGAGCCGTGCATATTGATGACGAAGTGAACGCCAAGATCGCCAAGATCGCCAAAGCTAAGGCAGCATTTGGCCGACTACGGGGTAGTTTTTGAGATCGAAATGGAATCAGGCTTGACACAAAGCAGAAAATCTACAGAGCTGTGGTGCTACCAACACTATTATATGCATGCGAAACATGGACGGTTTACCAACGTCATACCAAAAGACTGAACCACTTCCATACAAGCTTTTTTTAGAAAATTCTTAAAGATTAAGTTGCAAGACAGGACTCCAGACAAAGAAGTCCTGAAAAGTGCAGGGATGCAGAGTGTATATATACTCGTTTAAAACTAGCAGGGTTAAGATGGACTAGGCCATGTTACCAGAACGGTTGCCAACGAAAATCCTCTATGGAGAATAAGAAACGGACAAGCGCTTCTATGGTGGTCAGAAGAAGCGTTACAATGACAACCTCAAAGTCTCCCTTAAGGACTTTAATAAACCAACAGAGTATTGGGAACAAATTGCACTGAATCGACCAAAATGGCGAGCCCTCATCTGAGGCAAAAAGAATCAGCGAAGTCGAATAGAAACGTGTACATCGCAAAGCCAGAATTAAGGCATCACCAACAGAGCTGTCGTCCTCTACCCTATCTTGCGCTATCTGTAACAGGGAGTTCAGAGCTAGAATTGATCTCATCAGCCATCTACTAGCATTCCTTGCATGTGATTAAGATTGTTCGTTGTCAGTAATGACAGATGAACTATAAAAAGAGGCAATAAAATATGGTTAACCTATTAGGTGTTTGTGGTGAAAGTATAAATGTTTTCAATAGCAACAGCTCCCTGTCCTTTTCAGTATCATTTGCCAGTATCTGTTCCAGATATGAACCATCAAAATAAAGTGTACTTTTAAGTCCCGCATAATTCGAAGCAACGTCTCCAAAATGACTTTTACAGTGTTGACGTGGACGGTAAACCTCAAATTAAACAAACAAACAAAGTTCTGACTCCAGGAAAATATAAGAATGTTTAGTTACTATTCAAAACTTGTTGTTTTTTTTAACTTCGTTTCTTTCTGTCGTTTCTTTTTTTTCTATTTATCTCTGTCTTTTTAGCTCACACGAACACGAAGTGCTCAATGTGAGCTATTGTGATCGACCTTAGTCCGTCGTCCGTCTGTGCGTGCGTCCGTCCGTCTGTCGTCAAAGTTTGCTTTAAACGACTTCTTTCCTAAACCGCTCGACAGATATAGAAATAATTTTACAGGAATATTTCTTGGGTGGCCCTATTCCAAAATTGCTCAAACTTTTCCGCTTGGGTGAACAAGACGGCCGCCATAGCTAATAATAGAAACACAAACTTTTAAAGACTTCCCCTTAACCGGTGGACGGATTTTGAAATACTGTCACATGAATGATCCTTGGGTGAATCTATACCAGAATTGTTCAAACCATTCAGCTCGGATGAACAAGATGGCCGTCAGAGCTCAAAATAGAAGCAAGAGGGCCATAATGGCCCGGTATCGCTTACCTGATCTTTACTGTACAAATACAATGGAAGTTAATACAAGGTGGAGTGGATTGTTTGAGCAACCAAGAAATACTTATGTGAACTTATTTCAAAATCAGTCTAGGTATTCAGAGGTAGAAGTCATTTTAAGGGTCGTATATTTTTAGCTCACCTGGGCCGAAGGCTCCAGGGGAGCTTTTAGTATAACTGGTCATCCGCCGTCCGTCGTCCGTCGTCTGTCGTCCGTCGTCTGTCCGTCACCACCTTTGACCAGTTATATCTCAATCATTTCTTATCTGTAGCATGCCTTGGGTGGGGCAACGAAGAATTTAGCTTTTTATCAAAATTGATTGAAAACTTTGGTTGCCATGGCAATTCCAATTTCCCATAGACTTACAATGGAAAATGCTTGTCATCACCGTAGCACCTTCAGTTTTGATCGGATCTTTCTGAAACTTATATGTAAGGTGGCTGAGGATAAAAGCTCGGATGAGTTCGAAAACCGGCCAAGTCGGCCCATTAATGATAGAGTTACGTCCCTTTGATTGCTGAAAATGCCGATTTATGACCTTGTCATCACAATAGCCCCTTCAGTTTTCATCGGATCTTTCTGAAACTTATATGTAAGATTACTGGGGATAAAAGCTCGGATGAGTTCGAAAACCGGCCAATTCGGCCTATTGATTATAGAGTTACGTCCCATTGATTGCTGAAAATGCAGATATTTGACCTTGTCATCACCGTAGCCCCTTCAGTTTTGTTCGGATCTTTCCGAAACTTATATGTAAGGTGGCTGGGGATAAAAACTTGGATGAGTTCGAAAACCGGCCTAGTTGGTCCTTTTATCACAGAGTAACGTCCCTTTGATTGCTGAAAATGACGATTTTTGACCTTGTCATCACCATAGCCCTTTCAGTTTTGATCGGATCTTTCTGAAACTTATATGTAAGATGGCTGGGGATAAAACATTGGATGAGTTCAAATACCAGCCAAGTTGACCCATTTATCATAGATTTACGTCCCTTTGATTGCTGAAAATGCCGATTTTTTACTTTGTCATCACCATAGCCCCTTCAGTTTTGATCGGATCTTTCTGAAACTTATATGTAAGGTGGCTGGGGGTAAAAACTTGGATGAGTTCGAAAACAGACCAAGTCGGCCCATTTATCTTAGAGTAACGTCCCTTTGATTGCTGAAAATGACACTTTTTTACCTTGTCATCACCGTAGCCCTTTCAGTTTTGATCGAATCTGTCTGAAACTTATATGTAACATGGCTGGGGATAAAATCTCGGATGAGTTCGTAAACCGGCCAAGTTTGTCCATTTATCACAGAGAAATGTCCCTTTGATTGCTGAAAATGACGATTTTTGACCTTGTCATCACAGTAGCCCTTTCAGTTTTGATCGGATCTTTCTGAAACTTATATGTAAGGTGGCGGGACATCAAACCTTGGATGAGTTCGAATACGGGCCAAGGTGGCCTATTTATCATAGAGTTAGGTCCCTTTGATTGCTGAAAATGTTGATTTTTGACCTTGTTATCACTGTAGCCCCTTTAGTTTTGATAGGATCTTTCTGAAACTTATATGTAAGGTGGCTGGGTATAAAACCTCGGATGAGTTAGAAAACCAGCCAAGTCGCCCCATTTACTATATAGTTATGTCCCTTTGATGGCTGAAAATGTCGATTTTTGACCTTGTCATCACCGTACACCCTTCAGTTTTGATTGGATCTTTCTGAAACTTATATGTAAGGTGACTGGGGATAAAACCTAAGATGAGTTCGAATACCGGCCAAGTTGGCCCATTTATCACAGAGAAACGTCCCTTTGCTTGCTGAAAATCGCCCCATTTATCATAGATTTACGTCCATTTGATTGCTGAAAATGCCGATTTTTGAACTTATCATCACCATAGCCCCTTCAGTTTTGATCGGATCTTTCTGAAACTTATATGTAAGGTGGCTGGGGATAAAAACTTGGATGAGTTCGAAAACCGGCCAAGTTGGTCCACTTTTCACAGAGGTAACGTCCCTTTGATTGCTGGAAATGACGATTTTTGACCTTGTCATCACCGTAGCCCTTTCAGTTTTGATCGGATCTTTCTGAAACTTATATGTAAGGTGGCTGGGAATAAAAACTTGGATGAGTTCGAAAACCGGCCAAGTTGGTCCATTTATCACAGAGTAACGTCCCTTTGATTGCTGAAAATGACAATGTTTTACCTTGTCATCACCGTAGCCCTTTCAGTTTTGATCGGATCTTTCTGAAACTTATATGTAAGGTGGCTGGGGATAAAACCTTGGATGAGTTCGAATACTGGCCAAGGTGGCCTATTGATCATAGATTTACGTCCCTTTGATTGCTGAAAATGCTGATTTTTGACCTGGTCATCACCATAGCCCCTTCAGTTTTGATCGGATCTTTCTGAAACTTATATGTAAGGTGGCTTGGGATAAATCTCGGATGAGTTAGAAAACAGGCCAAGTCAGCCCATTTATCATAGAGTTATGTCCCTTTGATGGCTGAAAATGTCGATTTTTGACATTGTCATCACCGTAGCCCCTTCAGTTTTGATCAGATTTTTCTGAAACTTATATATAAGGTGGCTTGGGATAAAACCTCGGATGAGTTCGAAAACTGGCCAAGTCGGCCCATTTATTTTAGAGTAACATCCCTTTGATTGCTAAAAATGCCAAATTTTGACCTTGTCATCACCGTAGCCCCTTCAGTTTTGATCAGATTGTTCTTAAACTTTTATGTAAGGTGGCTGGAAATAAAACCTGGGATGAGTTTTAATACTGGTCAAGTCAGCACATTTATCATAGAGTTACATGCCTTTGATTGCTTAAAATGCCTATTTTAGACCTTGTTAGCACTGCTTCCCCCTTCAGTTTTGATCAGATCTTTGTGAAACTTACAAACAAATAAGTCAGGCAGAAAAGCTCGGAGGAGTTTGAACACTCGTGAGGTTTGCCTATTTGTCACAGAGTAACATGCGTTTGATTGCAGCAGTTAATTGCTTATTTTTTAACTTGTCATCACCATAACCCCATCTGTTTATATCGGATCTTCTTAGCAAGTCAGGAATAAAAGCTTGAATGAGTTTGAAAACTGGTGAGGTCAGCCTATTTATCATAGAGTTACATTCTACTTGGCTCTTCCTGAAACTTTGAATCTGTTAGCTCAGGTGAGCGATACAGGACCAGCTTGGTCCTCTTGTTTTTAGTTCTAATGACAAGCGAAAAGATTTTGGGCAATTTTGCAGAGGGTCACCCATGGAGCACTCTAAAATTATTTTCTTTGTGAGGATAAAGTCTTTAAAAATTCCCATTGATAATACACAGTTGACTTGTATGTTACTATCTTCTTGGCACCTTGTGGAAATCGAGGTTCAGGTCCTAAACCGGCTCTTTCTAACTTACAACGCCTCGTGGTGTCAAGCGGTCTGGGCAGCGATGGGGGGGGGGGGGGGGAGGAGAGTTGACTTAAAATAGAAACACTTTTATAAAAGCTTTTCTAAATGATTCCTTTCTTGTATAAAAGTGGATGGATTATTAAAAACGAAATTATTTTAAAATAAATAAATAAAGCTTTTATAAACGTATTTCGATTTTAAGTTATTGCGACCAAGATGGTCTGGAGAACATCTTAATCATCGGAACAGGACGGTTTGAGCATTTTGTAAAAGGTCAACCAAGTAACGTTTATGTAAATTATTTCAAAATCCATCCACTTTTACAAAATATTTTATTAAAGTCTTCTTTCTCCAAAAAGGAAACGCTTTCATAGGAATGTTCATGGGTGACACTCTAACAGTATTGCTCAAAATACTTTTGCTCCACTGGACATGCTGGCCACCAGAGTCAAAATATACAAACCTTAAATGGTTTCTATTCTTAAACAGGTTAGCTGTTATGAAATAATTTCACAGAAATGTTGTCCCTTGCACCACCCAAAATTGCTGAACCCCGCCACTCCACTCCACATTAAATTACCTTCAGTTTCAGTTGTAAAGTTTGGATCCTGGCTCTCTCATTTTATTTATTAGCTCATCCAGGTGAGCTTATGCCATCATTTCTTGTCCGTCGTCCGTCCGTCGTCCGTTAACTTTTCACATTTTCAACTGTGGAACAGAATTGATTCGAAACTGGGTTTTGGCATCAGGGTGGCTTGTGGATAAAAAAAGCTAAAAATTTTCAATCCGAAATCCAAGATGGCTGTCGTGGCGGCAGCCATATTGATGTCTGTTTTGAACTTCTTCTGAACCGAAAGGCCAAATGACTTGAAACTTGGTAGGACGTATCGCGGTGACTTAGTTAATGCTTTATTTATTCAACCAGGATAGCGAACAGCCCTAAGGCCAAGAGTGGGTCTCCTCTTTGACTTAAAGATAAAAAAATACCTAAACGGTTTTTTTTTCTGATCCGAAATACAAGATGGGCGGCAAAGCGACCATCTTGAAAATCTATTTTGAACTTCTACTGAACCGAAAGAACAATTGATTCGAAACGGGGTTTGGCGCATCAGGATGACCTGTGGATCAAAAATACCTGAGATCTTTCTGATCCGAAATCCAAGATTGCCACCGTGACTTGTAGATCAAAAATAGCTAAACTCATTCCGATCGGAAATTCAAGATGGCCACCACGGCAGCAATCTTTGAAATCGTTTTGAACTTCTTCTCCTGAACCAAAAGGCCACTTGACTTATAACTTGGTAGGAAGTATTGGGGTGACCTGTAGATATAAAATATCTAAAAATCCTTCTGACGCGATATCTGCGATGGCCGCCATGTCGGCCATCTTGAAAATCTTTTTTGAATTTCTCTTCTTGAATTGAACAGTCAATTGACTCGAAACTGTATCGGGATGATTAGCGGATCAAAATAGCTAAAATCATTCCGATCCGAAATCAAAGATAGTCACCATGGCGGCCATCTTGAAAATCTGTTTTGAGCTTCATCTCCTGAACCGAAGGCCAATTAAATCAGAACTTGGAGGGAAGTATCGTTTTGACTTTTAGATAAAAAAACAGCTGAAATCTTATGCGATTTGATATAAAAATGAAAATCGACTCAATACTTGGTTGGAAGTTTTAGGGCGACTTATACTGCTGATACCGAGGCCCCGTTTTTGTTTTTACATCTATCTATTGTAGATGGGTTTGTTTCGTTTTTATTTTGGATAGCCTATTGGCCATTTTATTGGAAAGTGACTGTCCTTTTGGCTTTCCGCTATTGATGTTTCCATTCGGTCTGTTGTTTCATGTTCGTGTTTCTTTCCCTTTGGTGTGTCTGATGGGAGCTGTCGGTTGATTGTATCGATTCCTGATCATTGCCTCCACTTCTATTTTATAGATCAAAATATCTCAAATCATTCTGAACTGACATCCAAGGTAGCTGCCATTGCAGCCATCTTGAAAATCTATTTTGAACGTCTCCTCAGAATCAGAATCAGAATTGTTACTGGTGACACGTCATATGACATTCATACACCAAGACCTGTGGTGTGGGAAGTTAGTCCCTAGCTCTAACCAAAGAGGTTAATTTAGCTACACAATCATCAGCACCTTCAGCTGTCGAAATAATCGAATCGGGAAGGGCATTCCGACCTCTAATGGTTCTGGGGAAAAACGACTCTTTATAAATGTCAGTTCTTGCAGTAAGGGTCTGAAACGCCAACGAATGGTGATTTCTACAGTATCTAGATGGGGGAACAAGGTCATCTGTTGGAATGCTGGCAGCACCCTTTAGACCTTTGTTCAAAAGGATTAGCCTACTGTCTTTTCTCCTTTTCTTGAGAGACTCCCATTTTAATTTTCCAAGTATTCCAGTCATGCTCCCAGTTTCAAAGTAGTAATTGCCTGTTACAAATCTAGCAGCTCTATTCTGATTTTTCTCAATTTCATCGTTAAGGACCACTCCACTGGGTCCCAGATACAACTACCATATTCCGAGATTGGGCGAACAAGACCTTTATATGCTGCCTCTTTTACATCCTGAGGGCACTGATGAAGATTTCGCCGCAGGAAACCAAGCGTTCTATTTGCCTTAGAACACATGTTGCTAATATGAGTATTCCATCTCAATTTGTGTGAGATTGTCACTCCAAGGTATTTAATGGAGTCCACATTCTCGAGGACCGTTCCATCTAAGGTGTTAGAAGCCTCAACTTTATTAGATCTCTTCCTAGTTATCTGCATAATATTGCATTTAACTGGCTGAAATCTCATGCCCCATTTACATGCCCAACATCCTAATCTATTTATGTCTGCCTGAAGTTTCAATGAGTCATCTGTATCTCTAATTTCCCGGTAACAAACACAGTCATCTGCGAACAGTCTTATTTCTGAGTCAATGTCAGAGGAAATATCATTGTTGTACAGGGAGAACAAAAGTGGACCTAGAACGGTCCCTTGCGGGAGTCCAGACAAAACTGGAGCCCACTCCGAAGATTCACCATTAACAACAACCCGCTATTTTCTGTAGCAAAGAAAGAAATCTATCCATTTTAGGGCTTTTCCCCCAATTCCATAACCAAATAACTTAGATTTAATTAGTTCATGAGGAGGGGTGTCAAAAGCCTTCTCGAAGTCCAGAATAAATGTGTCCACCTGTCCCCCTTTGTCCAAGATTTTTGCCCAGTCATTAATAACTGTGCTTAGCAGAGTTTCACAACTGTGCCTTTTCCTAAATGCATGTTGTCTGTCTGACAAAAGTTTATGTTCATCCAAGTGGGCCATGATGTTTGAGCAGACTATATGTTCCAGCAATTTACACAAAACGCAAGTCAGAGATACAGGGCGATAATTACGGGCAAGAGCCCTATCTCCTTTTTTTGAAGAGTGGACAGATGTTTGCTAAGAGCCATTCTTTGGAGATTTCACCCGTATCAAGAGACTGTTGAAACAAGTGTGCAAAAACTGGACCCAACTCATTTGCTAGTTCCTTCAGGACTCTAGGATGAAGCTCATCAGGTCCTAAGGCCTTACTGGGGTTTAAGCCTTGAAGTAACTTGATCACTCCTGCAGCTGTCATAACAATATTATTCATAAATGGGGCCGATCTTCCAGTCAATGGAAGCTCCGTGAACTCAGTTTTATTAAACGCATCATTGAATTGACCAACTAGTTCCTCTGCCCTTTCAGAGTCTGATTCAGCAACCCCGTTCCCTCCTCTTTTATTAAGGGGCGGGATACCTTGCCTGTCTTTCTTCTGGCTATTGATATATCTGTGGAAGTATCTGGGATTTGCCTTTACATCACTTACCAAGTTATTCACATACAAATCATGCTGATTTTTTTTTTATATCAGTCTTGATTTCACGTCTCAAGTTTTCAAATTTTGTCCGAAGTTTACCACTTCCCGTCTTTTTTGCCTTTGCATGAATCTTATTCCTTCTGCGAATTTTCCTTCTTATCTCTGGAGTGATCCAGGGAATGGAAGATACAGACCTACTAGTTTTTGTGGGGATATGATTTTCGGCCGAAGTATGAATGAAAGAAGTTATCAAACCAAAATTCTCCTGTACAGACCGAGCATCTGAATGACCATTGAAGTATTCCTCCTTTGCAAATCTGAGTGCATCCTTCCTCATAGTTTCATAGTCACCTTTCTGATATGAGTACAGCTTCCTCCGAGGTTTCTTTATTGGTGGGATGTGAATTTTTAAATATCCGGAGACAACGTCGTGGTCACTAAGTTTGTCTGGGGAATGAATGTCTTCGAATTGTCCTGGCAAAGTCGTAAGGATCAGTTCCAATGTGTTCTTATCAAAAGTGGGGAAGTTAACAATTTGTTCAAGTCCATGATCGTTCATAATGTCAATTAATATTTGTCATTCGGACTTACTAAGCATTGTGCCTTGTTTGCTGAGCCTGTCGGGCCAAGCAATGTCTCTGAAGTTGAGGTCACCTAGTACATGTACAGCCGGGAGTTTTTACCCTTCTGCTGCGATTTAATGCATTCTAGTTGGTCTTTGAACAACTGGAAGTTTTCGATCGTACCATTTGGTGGTCGATACCAACTTGCTACGAAGTGGGAAGTTTTATTTGCAAACACCTTAACCAAGACCGATTCGGTGTCATTTTCAAGTTCCATGAAAGGCATGTGAGGTATGTCTCTATGAATGAGCAACATCACCCCACCGCCATGAGAGTTCCTATCTTTTCTGTACACACAGTACTGACAAGTTTCAGGGAAAAGCTCAGATGTAGTAATTGAACTGTCAATCTTTGTTTCCTGAATAGCAACAATATGAGGTTGAGATGTACCGAGGAAAGCTAAAGGTTCAAGAATTTTTCCTCTAATTCAATTTATGTTTATACTGCAAAGTTTCAAACCTTTCACAAAATTTGACTTAGTTTCATCAGCAGTCGAAGATTTGCCTTTCTTATCCTCTGACAGAGGTTCAAAGTAGAAGTAAAACAAAGATCAGGAATCGATACAATTAACTTACTCCACCCATCAAAGACATCAAAGGGAAAGAAATACAAACATCAAGCAACCAGACCATAATGGAAACCCAAACAAAGGAAGGCCATAAGGACAGTTTCTTTCCCACAAAATGGCCATATGGCCATCCAAAATAAAAAGACACAAGTGATACACACAGTAAGTAACAAACACGAACATAAATAAATCGCCACAGAAGAACCGCCTTGGAACGGTCAGTGGAGAGATTTCGACTGGGGGGGGGGGGGGGCTTAAATCGGTTTTACGTGGCCACAATCCTCGCCCTTACTTCCATCGCGATTTAGACAAATAATTTGTTCAGTCCGCATGAAGGCCTCAAACCTGTTTGGCTTACTCAGTTCTACATATTCATCAAAGAAGGAGTCTGAAAAGTTACAGACCTCACATTTTGGACATATCCAGTGGCAGCTTGAATTTACCAAAATGCCATATTCTGCATCTGAAATGAAGGAACATTCAGTGTGTATCCACATTTCACATTGATCACACTGAACGGCTTTGTGGCCATTAAGGTCAGCACCACTGCAAAGACCACAGTCAGCTTTGCAGTCTTTGCAATACCAAGTTCCAGCTCTAGATTCAATTTCTAACAATTGACTGTTATCCAAATCAGAACATGAGGAGTGACAGCGCTTGTTACAGTCCTCACATTCTATCCATTTCTCCATTGCAGAGTCCACAGCGAAACCTTGGGCCGGGGTTAGTTTCAATGTCTCCGGACAAGATTAGAAGTAAAGCCAAAATTGTACCGCGTGAGGACTTGAAGTTTCGCAAGCCCTCCGAAAACCTTCTGTTCCCATTCTTCCTTGTAAATGCCAAGTGCTGGGAAATTCTACTACTACTCTCCTTAATTGTAATCTTGCACTCCTGATTTCCATCATCTGGATGCATTCTATAAAATGTTTTCCAAAGAGTGAACCCAAGAATTAAAACCATGGGAAACAGGGAGACCTTCAGTAGTGATTTGATGATTTCGAATGATTTATTATGGGTGTCAAGCAGCAATCCTGATTCCGAGTTTGTCACAGCCAGCGCACTGACAACTACAAAGGCCAATCAGTATACTGGTCCAATTTTAAAAGCTTAACACACTCAAATATCTGACAACACACAGGCTCTTCAGAAAAATGAATGTGACAAGCGACCTAATTTTGATCCTAAGAATTTCAGTTTACGTTACCCCACCCACTAGTGAGGTAATGGCGGGAAAGAATGTCAGCATTTTTTTCAATCTACAAGGCAAACAAATCACAATCTAGGGTAATCAGCAATAAAATGTTGCTGGTTTACGCTTGTCTGTTATGAATCAGACAAGAAACCAAACAGATATCCAAGGAAAAAAACTTCTCTTTTAGTGAGCTATTTTTTTTCCAATTTCGTCCAGGTCGAACGGCAAACTTGCTAATACATTAGTAGGACCAATCAAGCTTAAATTGTTCCGATCCGTCTTGAAAATCTATTTTGAACTTTTTCTGTTGAACCAAAATGCCTTTTGACACAAAACTTGACATAGGAGCAACTTAAAGATAAAAATAGATATAATCGTTCAATGTGGAAATTCAAGGTGTCTGCCAGGACCGCCATCTTGATATTTCACTTTGAACTTCTGCTGAACCAGAATGCAAAGTGACGTACTCGACACTTGGTAAGAGAAATCTAATTTTTTATTAGTAACAATGTTAAGTGGTCACCTACATAAATCCTGTTAACATGTCCTTGGGTCCGAATTTGCGGCGCTCTCATAATGGTAACACAACTTAAAACAACTTCTTCTCATAAACCATGAAATCCACCCACGATTCAGTATATTGCAATGCTTAGTGGTCCCCTACATAAATCCTGCCAATGAAGCCCCCCGGGATCCAAACCGGCCACAGAACGGGTGGGGGGCATTTGTTTATATAGCGCTTTATAGCTAAAGATCCTTCAGCAATCTTCCTAGGCCTTCGTATGAAACAGAAGTGAAGGCAATGATCAGGAATCGATACAACCCACACCTCTCATCAGAGACACCAAAGGGAAAGAAACACTTACATTAAATAACAAGACTCTAATGTAAATATCAATAGCGGAAAGCCAAAATGACAGATACTTTCCCGCAAATGGCCAGTTGGCTACCAAAAACAAAATATAAGCGATTCTCACATTCAAAGACGAACTATAACAAAACTAAACCGCGACAGAAGAACCGCCTTGGAACGGTCAGTGAAATTGGGCTGAAATATCGATTTCCTTCTAAAACTGATTTCAATAAATGTAGAGATGAAATCGCTGCTGCCTTGAATGAATTTGGTAATCGATGGTGTAAACGTGAGTATGTTGAGCATAAAGCTCTTAAAGAATGGAAACTTAGCATTCTGAAATTGGTGAACAAACGCATTTCTTTTTATTCTCAAAATACGAACTTATTACCTCCTGAACCAAAGACGTCTTTACGTCACCTTAAACTAGGTATTAAAGAATTTCATAAGAAATTTGTTTTGGCTCCAGCAGATAAGGCCGCTAACAGTGTGGTCGTTTTTTGACGGCTTAACACTCATCAGCAAGAACTTGGTGGTACTAAGGCCTATGAACTGCAGCTTTTAGCTGTAGAGAGGGCTTTACGTAGTTGATGACCATATTTGTCATTCAGCCAGCAAGTTTGCTGTCTGTGTTACAGAAGCCCAGGACAAGCTTCCTACGTTATATTGGTTACCTAAACTTCATAAAAGACCATACAAAGCACGTTTTATTGCAAATTCAAGCTCTTGTTTCACCACTGAACTCTCTAAATGATTAACTTCATGTTTTACCCCCATCGAAAAAGATATGATAAAATATTGCGACAAAGTCTTCGAAAGATCAGGTGGAAATCTCTTTTGGTCTATAAAAATTCTATAGCAGTTTTAAATAAATTGAAATCCAGACGTTTTCGTGCTTCAAGTCTGTCTACTTATGATTTTCCACCCTTTACACTACACTTCCTCATAATCTTATAAACGAAAAACTTAATGATTTAATTGAATGGAGATTTTGATAGGGAAGAATCCCTCTATTTTGCATGTAATGTAAGAAATGTTTTTTCACTTCTGAAGAGCATATAAATTATACCTTTTGGTCATGTCAGAAAGTGTGTAAAGCTCTCACCTTTCTACTTGAAAATATTTACATAAGAATTGGTACTAAGTTATTTAGACAAGTTGTGGGTATACCGATGGGTACTAATTGCGCACCCCTGGTGGCTGATCTGTTTTTGTTTTGTTATGAGAGAGACTTCATGATGTCCATTTCTGCTGAAAACCAGTCTGAAATCATTGAAGCTTTTAGCTCGACTTCTAGATATTTGGATGATTTATTAAATATTGACAATACCTATTTCGATGGTTTGATTAGTCAATTTTACCCCCCCCCCCCAGATCTTTAGGTAAATAAAGAAAATTCTTCTGATACCGAAGATCCGTTTTGGGGTTTACATCTTTCTATTGTAGATGGGTCTGTTTCTTGCAAACTTTATGATAAACGCGATGTTTTAGATTTTGAGATTGTAAAATTTCCTTGGACGGTGATATTCCTCGTGCGCCATCCTATGGCGTTTATATTTCGCAATTAATTTGATTTGCCAGAGTGTGTAGTCATGTAACTGACTTCAACACTCGTTATATATATTGTTAACTGCTAAACTTCTTAATCAGGGTTAACGGTACCATAAACTGCGTAAAGCCTTTTCAAAATTTTATAGACGTCATTCTGATTTAATTTCAAAATTCAATATTGGACATAAATCTCACGTGCAACAAGGTCTATCGGAACCCGAATTTTATGGTGACTTAGTATATAAATTCAGAAAAGTATATAACTGCAATGACTTCAGTACCCAATTTCGTAAAATCAGTCTACGATATAAGAAGATTGGGTACAACATTTAATGTTATACGACAGACTGCATTCATGGTAGTTAACCCAATCACGGTTGACAACTTTGCTTCCCTCGTTAATTGCACGCCGGTGGGCCAGGCTTCAGATTCTATGACGGTTCCAGCGAAAAGGCTTACTCAGAATGAAAGAGATCTAATTCAATGTAATGTTGGTTGTTGCCTGATGCTCTGTCTCTGATCGGGCCCATCGGAGTCTAACTGTTGGTTTTCTTATGCTCCAGCATTTCAGTGGTTTCTTGCTGTCGAGTCCTAACCGTTGTTTCATCTCTGTAGTTGTTTGATTTTTTTTTTTTTTGTTCGCGGAGATGTTGCACTGATGAGTTAGGAGGCCTTCATGCGGACTGAACAAATTATTTTTCTAAATCGCGACGGAAGTAAGGGCGAGGACTGGGGCCACGTAAAATCGATTTAAGCGCCCCCAACCCCCCCCCCCCCCAGAATACGTTTCACTGACCGCTCCAAGGCGGTTTATTTTTGTGATGGTATGTCTTTGAGTGTTTGTATCGCTTACATTTATTTGTTTTGGGTAGCCAATTGGCCATTTTGTGGGAAAGTTATGGCCTTTTGGCTTTCCGCTATTGATGTTTCCATTTGGGTCTGTTGTTTCATGTTTGTGTGTCTTTCCCTTTGGTGTCTCTGATGGGAGCTGTGAGTTAATTGTATCGATTCCTGATCATTACCTTCACTGCTATTTTAATTCGATTTTAACGGCCACAGTCCTCGCCAATATTTCCTTCGCGATTTAGAAAAATAGTTTGTCCAGGTCCTAACTAATTAGTGCAACATCTGCGAGAGTACAGATTTCAAACATTCACAGGGAAGTGATAACTCGATAGCAAGAAATGATTGCAGTGCTGGAGCAAAATAAAACCAACAGTTAACCTCAAATGGGCCAGAACAGAGTCAGAGCATCAGGAACCAACCAAAATTACATAAAATTAAATTTTAATTCTAAGTAAACCTTTAAGATGGAACCGTCATTGAATCTCAGGCCTGACCCGCCGGCGTACAATTAAAGAGGGAAAGCAAAGTTATCAACCGTGATTGGGTTAACTACCATGCATGCATTCTGTCGTATAACATTTATGTTGTGCCTAATCTTTTTATATCGAAGAGTGAGTTTACGAAATTGGGAACTGAAGTCATTGCAAGTAAATGTAGCTATGTTTAGTGGTTTCCTACAAAAATCGTGTCAATTATGCCCCTGGATTCCAAAGTGGTCACGCCCCGGGGCTCATTAGCTCCCATTATCTTATAATGGTAAAATCTTCATATTCTCTGAAACCATGAGCCCCACGGCTTACATGTTTTGTATGTTGGAATTTTTGAGTGGTCCTCTACATAAATCCTGCCAATCAAGCCACTGGGGTCCAAACTGGCGAGGCGGTTCTATCGAGTACACACAATCTCTGTTTCTGAGCAGAAATAAGAAAAAAAAATGTATACCCCCTTAAACCCCAGTTTTACTATTTAAAAGTGGGGTATGAGGGGATCAAAATTATATAGGCGTGTTCTCGTAATGATCACAAGGATGTGTTATCGTAATGTTGATTACTTGGGATACACATTATTAAATATAGTTAATAACTATATATACTAGGGACATAAAATAGGGGAACCCCCAGATTCAAATAGAAAAAAAGCGAAACTTCAATGTCATGCACGACACCTTCTGGGCATGCTAGTGATTGTGCGACGGATTATCTCCCTTGGTATCAGTCGCCATTCTTCTTGGAATTTTCGGCCAAGCTATTGTAGATTGTTGCATCGCTGCGGTCTGTTGCGCACGCGGCGACCCAAGACATTCCAAATGTGCTAAATCGGCGACACATCGGGGGATTTGGCTGGCCACGGCAGTGTCCTTACACATTGTTGTCGCAGACATTCGACGGCAACACGGGCTCGATGTGGGCGTGAGTTGTTGTCTTGGAATTTGGTCTACGTAACGCTGGCCAGTCAAGTAACCATGATCGTTCAAGGTAACTTGACTGGCCAGCGTTACATAGACTTAATTTTACGCCCAGTGGTTGTCCCATTCGCCCGGCGCATTGGTGTGAACTTCGAATACCAAGGGAGATAATCTGTTGCACAATCACTAGCATGCCCAGAAGGTGTCGTGCATGCATCAATGCTCGTGGTGCATGGACCAAATACTGACCCCCTTGCATATAAACCTTCCCTGTGACAATGAAGTTTCGCTTCTTTGTATTTGAATTTGGGTGTTCCCTAAATGTTTGTCCCAAGTATATATTATATGAAATTGAAACCCAATTTAGCCCTATACATGCAATTTGCAGAATGTTTGCTTACTTCTATAGCAGACTGGTTCCGTGTCATTCCACGAGCCATTATTACAACTGAGAGAGGAAGCCCCTGTTAACGTGAACAATGGAATGAAGGGTGGGCTAGGACAGGCCACTATAACGACCGTTCCATGTGACGTAGCATTGGTAGATAGTACACCTGGGTTTACGTTTAATGGCGGACAGTCTGTAATAGATAGCAATAATGTTAGTTCGCAACATGTCTTGCAATAAGAGGAAGAAAGCCCGGCAGGCACATGGCGTAATTATGACGCAACATCAACGTCGGTACAGCGTCATGACGTTTATGCAACGTCACATCAACGTCGGTATAACGTCATGACGTTTATGTAACGTCATATCGACGTCGGTGCAACGCCGTGACGTTACACCGACGTTGATTTGACGTTGCCCTAGCGACGTTTGGCTGCTGGGAGGTTACTTAACGAGTAGGCGAAGAGGAGCAACAGCACAGTCAGAGCCACTGCTGCGCGCAGGGTTGAAGAGCTGGCCTTGAGCCATAATCGCCCTTTTCTTTTGTAATGAGAACTTCGTTCAGATTATAGCCGTCCCCGCCCGTCGGGGCTTGAAGAAATAGATTGGCTGCATGATGCTTCAACGCAGAGCCGAAACTGACCGAACACTAGTACTGGTAAACCGCTTAGAGGATCTAACAAAAATCAAAAATTCGTTCCTTTAAGAGCAATGAAAACATTCATAAGAAAGGAGATGGGTCATACTACGTAGTTTCGGCTAATAAAGCCACATCAGTTGATGTACGGGGAGACGTTTTACGGCCGCCACACGGCACAACACCAGCCGCAGTGAAGGCAAATAAAAATCAAAAATGAGTTAAGAGCAATGAAAACATTCATAAGAAAGGAGATGGGTCATACTACGTAGTTTCGACGTAGTTTCGGCTAATAAAGCCCCATCAGTGACCCTGTAATGATCCGGCAAAGAAAGCCCGAGGAAACATACTGCAACCCCGCGAATTTCGAACAGGCTGCCGACTCAAAGACTGGTATAAATAAAAATGGGGTCCAAATAATTAAAAACCTGTCTAGAATATGAGTCTAAACCAATAATTTATTTCCGATTTCTCAGAATATTCACGCTGATCTTAAAGGACCAAAAGTAAAATATAAACTGCACTATGGTTGATGTACGGGGAGACGTTTTACGGCCGCCACACGGCACAACACCAGCCGCAGTGAAGGCAAATAAAAATCAAAAATGAGTTCCTTTAAGAGCAATGAAAACATTCATAAGAAAGGAGATGGGTCATACTACGTAGTTTCGGCTAATAAAGCCCCATCAGTGACCCTGTAATGACCCTGTCATTATATTAAGCTCTAAAGCATGCCCAGGCAATGTGGTACGAGTCGGCCGTCCATGCTTATAAATCCTATTGGTTTCATTGGGCGGCAGGGCTTGAGATGTCATTTCATCTCAATGTCGGATAAAAGTCCCACAAAATTAGAACAACGTCTCCAAAATGACCTTTACAGTGTTGACGGGGACGTTAAACTTTAAATCATACAAACAAACAAAGAAACAATCGTTCAAAATATAAGAATTGCGAAAATAAATAAAGTGTCAAAAGCAGCTAATCAATCAATCAATCAATCAATCAAATACTTCAATTCAAAGACAGTTGTTATAAACGTGCGTTTCAGTTTAGTGTCTGGAATAAAATTTCAAAAAACGCCACCTCTAAATAATTATTGAAAGGGAAGTTATTCTGTCCGGCATCTGCCCACTGTCAAACTATTAGTTTGCACCCAGGCCAGCTTCTCGGAGTAATGCCAGAGAAAAGGAATCTGGACTGATTCGAAACTCTCGGATTGTCTCGGAATTCCTGGCTGATATGCATGGTTTATTTGGTAACAGGACACTTCGGCCCCAAAACTACCTCGGCCCCTAGAAAATTCGGTCCCTAGACACCTCGGCCCCAAAACCACCTTGGCCCCACATAAAACTGAAACCCTAGACGGGTCGGCCCCTGGACACCTCGGCCCCTAGACACGTCGGCCCCATATACCTAGACACTTCGGCCCCACTTTACTTTTCACGGGGTTTCCACTTAAATAGGAGATCGGGTTGGGAGCCCGATGTTTTTTTTATATATTTTTATTTGGTGATTTGATTATTTTGTAAGGGAGCCACACATATTTGCACCTATAATATATATATTTATTATATATTTATTATATATTATAACGTTACTAAATAGAAAATCTATATGTCCATTTAAGAAGAATGGAAGATACATTTGAAAATTCCCCTCTTTTATTTCAATGTATAATTCTAATTGCACTGCGGCATGCTTTAGAGCTTAATATAATGACAGGCTCTTTTTTCTACGTTTCTGCTTTTTGATCATCTACAGGCTTTTTTTATTATCCGAAATAATTCCACACCGCTAAAACACTTTTTAAATTAATTTCATTACGTTATCCTTACTAATTGGATGGAAATCTGGATGGATCGGTGGATGGGGCCGTAAAACCAAAATAAACAAATAAATAAATAAATGAATAAATAAATCATTCCTCGGTTTCGTCAACCATGGTAATGATGGGGGATAATCTTATATTCTTAACATATTTATATATATATTTATTTATTTATCCGGCCTCGGTAGCTAAGTCGGATACGCGTATGACTGGTGATCAGGAGGAAGCGGGTTCGATACCTACCGGGGTCGGCAACTTTCTTTCTTGGAGATTGATTATGAAATCTTTTCTTCGGTCATTATCTCCCTTCTGCTGATTCAAGAAGGGCAGTTGTCACTTTCTGGCGAAAAAATGTGTACTGTATTGGCTAACCGCTTACGTATAAGCCTGCCCAACTCGAAAATGAACTAAAATAGTGTTGACTGGGCCGTTAAACTCCAATACAAATAAACAATTTATTTATTCATTTATTTATTTATTCATTCATTTATTTATTTATTTATTTATTTATTTATTTATTAGATAATTATCAGTGTTCAGGTTCGCTGAACTAGAATTATCATCGTATGTAAACCAATTAATATAATATATGCATGCAATTAAAAAACTGCATGAAAAACGGTACAGATCCGGTTCACAGGGCAGAAGCAATCTGATCAGGATCTCCACTGTTAGATAAGGATTATGGTGTTCAGCGGGGTAAGGATTAATGAATTTCATGTCAGTACACTATTAAGCAAAAAGTTTTACAAGAACAATTAATTAGTAAAGCGGGAAGCTCAATAAACAACCAGGCGTTACTAATGCCTTTACCCCAATAAAGAGATCCTTGATGATAAACAAATCATTGTTATCAATTTTCACACATTTGATTGTTCTAGCTCTTATTAAAGACAGTAACGAGTATATTGTATTCTTTATTTATTTATTTATTAATATATTAGTCACATTTCTGACTATCAGCTACTCAAATTACTTGATACATATGTACTATATGTATATAGTAGTGGCAAACAGTGTAGATCTGGATGTGCACTGTGTGCAAAGTCTTCACTGCTCGTATTTATGTAGGAATTCCTTAGTATGTTTCCATTGTTATCAAATTTCACACATTTAGAAATTCCTATCAGCTCATATTTAAAGACGGACAGTAACAAGTATACTCTATAATTTATTTATTTATGTAATTAATTTATTTATTAGTCACATTTCTGACTATCAGACCCTCAAATTACTTGATACATGTATATTGTATTCGTTTAAAATTCGCAAACTGAATGACAGTCTAGATCCAGATTAGATGGATCTGGGTGTGCACTGAGTGCAAAGTCTTCATGGCCATATGTATTCTTGTAGGAAACGCTCCTTGACTATCAGTATCAAATATTTACAATTAGAACAACCCGCTAAACCCAACTTTTCGTTCGTGATGCTGACCCAAGGTCAACATCATGGTTGAAGGCGGCGGGGGATTAGCTGTCCTTAAGAGTGTAGTCTGAAAATGTCGTGTATGCATTGTTATATTTATTATAAACGTCTCATTGGTTATTTGTTATTTTTATATGAAATAACAAATAGCAATAAAATAATTGATCTTGTTTCCTAACAACTTAATAGAAGATTCCGTAAAACCAAAATTATATAACACACAACCTGTATCTTGGAACAGAAATAAGAATTACGAATACATGCCTATACAAATGCATTGTAAACTTTACCCCTCAAAAAATCGAACATAAAAAGAGGAAAAATTGTGGTATTTTTATTATTTCTGCTCAAATAAGGTTTACCCCTGTAAACCCCAATTTTACTATATAAAATGGGGTTCAAGGGGGTCAAAATTATAAAGGCGTGTATTCGTGATGTATATAATGTATGCCCCTATGAGCCCCAGTTTCCCCCATATAAACTGTGGTTTAGCGGGGTCTTCATTACACGGGCTTGTTAACATGATGTTTCGTTTGTTAGATTTTTTTTTAAATGACATCTCAAGCCCTGCAGCCCAATGAAACCAATAGGATTTACAAGTATGAACAGTCCGACTCGCACCGCTTTTCCTGGCCAGGCTTAGAACCTCTAAGCGGTTTACCAGTACTCATGTCACAGGCTGTCGGTTTCTTGAAGTCTCGATGGGCGGGGCCGATTTTAACATGATATAAATGCTCATACCCTAACAGATATCAAAAGTGGGGCCGAGGTGTCTTTGGGGCCGAGATGTCTAGGGGCCGAGGTGACAGTGGGGCCGAGGTGTCCAGGGCCGAGGTGACTAGGGCCGAGGTGTCTAGGGCCGACTTGGTTTTGGGCCGACCTGTCTAGGGGCCGAGGTGGTAGTGGGGCCGAAGTGTCTGGAAATCGTTTATTTAGCATGTTTAGCAGTGTTTTCGGTCAAAATTATCCCAAAATATTGTGTTTCAAATGAAATAAGAACTGAAAAGACTTCGTTCAGTCTATGGACTTCTTGGACAATTTTCTTATCAAAGATAAATATAGGTGGTCGGTGGGTGGGGTATTACAAAAAAACAATGACACGTTTTTTCATTCCGAATGATGAAGAAACATCCATGAATCGAGGACATGTCTTTATACATTTTAACCCTTTTTGTACGGAATCTTCCTCCTTATATATAGCAGGAGTTCATTTCAAAATTTAGGGATGTCAGGTTGTGTTTTCATCAAAATTATTTGGAAATTGACTGAACTTTTAGCAAACAGTGGAGGCCCTGATCAGACGCCACGTTCTGCGGCGTCTGATCTGGGCCTGCACTGTTTGCCATGGTACCCGTTTAGGGGTTTCCGGCACTAAATGGGTTAAATGAACAGTGTTGTATACATGTGTTTGTTTGATGTGTGGTTTACCGTCCCCGTCAACACTGTATAGGTCATTTTGAAGACGTTGCTTCCAATTTTGTGGGACTTTTACCCGACATTGAGATGAAATGACATCTCAAGCCCTATCGCCCAATGAAACCAATTGGGTTTATAAGCATATGGACGGTCTGACTCGCACCGCTTTGCCTGTGCAGGCTTAGATCCTTTAATCGGTTTACCAGTGCTCGTGTGCAGTCAGATTCAGCTCTGCGTGGAAGCATCTCGCAGCCCATATATTTCTTCAAGCCCCGATGAGGTGGGCCGATGTATACATGTGTTCCTAAGGAAGTAAGATAAGGTATAACTTTTATAGTTACCTATATCGGCCATGCACTCTGTTGCATCCAACTTAAAAATTTAACCACTTTGTACCAGAAACCCCAAAACGGGTACCCTGGCAAACAGTGCAGGTCCAGATCAGACGCCGCAAAACGCGGCGTCTGATAAGGGCCTCGGATGTTTGCTTAAAGTACAGTCACTTTCCATATGAATTTTGACGAAAACACAACCTGACACCCCTAAATTTTGAAATGAACTCCTGCTATATATAAGGAGGAAGATTCCATTTGGTACAAAAAGGGTTAAGAAGAAAATTCCAGGTAGAGCAACAATCACAAGACAGGACGTAGCCCAGGTTCATACAGAATGAGCAGGGAGGAACAATCAACGGTCTCACATGAAGACCCCCCCCCCCCCACCCCATACACACACACACACAAGCCCCACTTTATATAGAAAAAACTGGGATTTATACGGGCAAACATTACTTTGCTTATTTCTGCTCTAAGACATAGGTTGCGGGTACTCGTTATAAATGCCTCGACGTTACAATGCGGCGATTCTAACGAGCACCAACAACCTATGTTTGGAGTTCAACCCTTTTTATACCAAATGGAATCTTCCTCCTTATAAATAGCGGGAGTCCATTTCTAAATTTAGGGGTGACAGGTTGTGGTATCTTCAAAATTGCGGCGTCTCATCAGGGCCTGCACTAATTGCCAAGGTACCAGTTTTGGGGTTTCCGGTACAAAATGGGTTAAATAAGGAAAATATCACAAATTTTCATTCATCAGGACATGAAAGAATGCACTATGTCACATGGGTGTGATACCGTAATATCTTCTTCAAACATGTTGATTACCATGGTTTTTTTAAACGACCCTAGAGGATTGAACAACAGACCACTAGCATCATGGATCAGTCTGATGACCGAGGACGTAACATGCACTGCTTTAAACCATGTAAGTGTTTGGTACTAACCCCAGTGTACTGACACACGCTGCTTAAATTCAGTGATGTGTCAGCTTTCTTTCTATGCCTCTTTGACCCATATATCACAGGCGAGCAAGAAGACATAGTTTGACAGAGGCTTGAACCTAGGGCCTCTCTCATACCATGCAATCATTCTGCAGCTACATGGTCGAGCTGTTACATTTACCATCTCTTAGTTCTCTTCAGTGCAAGACCCAGGTTCAGTCTTACATGCTAAGCAAGCTCTCTGTCGACTGGTTACTTACGAGTATAATTACAAATAAATTTACTGACTTTCTTTTCTCAAAACACTGATAAATGATCGACTCGAAATATGTGAAATCTTGAAAGAGTCGTAAAACCAAAAAAATAAATAAATAAAAAATAAATAAGAAACAAAGTTGTGAGAAGACAACATAGCTCGCCTTTTGGGACCTATTTTAGATGAGGGCAAGTTATCTAAAATGAAATTGTCTTCTGTAAACCAGCCCAACAGACTGCAGCAATTAAATGAGAACCAGATATTGCCCCTAATTACCACTGAAGAAGAAAACTTGTTTTAAGTGTTTTTATTTAAAAAAATACAACTCCGGTTTTGTTGGTTTTACCCCATTACGATAACACACCTGTGCGAATCGGTGCATTTTTACACATCTCCAAAATGGTCATTCTTCTGATGAAAATCCGTGATATTTTTCTTATAAATACTACAAACATAGGTTGCGGGACCTCGTTAGAACCGCCTCAATGAGGCGGTTCTAACGAGAACCCACAACCTATGTCTTTGAACAGAAATAAGAAAAATAATGTATGCCCCTAAACCCCAGTTTTCTCTATATAAAGTGGGGTATCGGGGGTCTTCATCTCACGATCTTGTTCACGTGATGAAGAGCTAAACAGACTGCAGCATATAGAGAAGCAATAGAGAAGCAAAAAGTACCGCTGTGAACAAATGAACAAGAAATTCTGTTTTCAAGCCTTTGCACTGTAAAAAACAACAACAACAAAAAAAAAAACGAAATCTATATTTGATAAAAAAAAATCCTACAAACTTCCAAGTAATAATAACTGTTTTAATAATTATGTGTTTTAGAAAGAAACAAATCTCCACTAGGATTTGAACCCACGACCCTTTGAGTCAGAGTCCTGAGCCCCATCCAATACACTGCTGAGCTCGCAGATAAACAAGGGAAATAAGGGAGATAAGATAGAGGAAATAATTAACATCTAAAAAATCAAATATAGGCCAAACTACCTGGAAAATGAAGTACAAAAGATAATGTAAAATATTGTTTTTTTTTGTTTTTTTTTTTACCCGTTGTTAATTATATTTGAAAATAAATTTGTACAACATCACAAGTTAGAGCTTGCAGGTAAACTTAAACCAAATGCGGACGGACGCCAGGGGTTTGGCAATAGCCCCACCTTACTTTCCAAAGGCGAGCTAAAAACAAGAGTGATAAAACCCTGACCTCAAGGACCGTATTTCTGTTTGGCCGGAGTGGAAACGGCTAGGATTTATAGGCTGCACCAAGCAATAAATGCGTACTTGTAAACCCAACTTTGTGCGCATTTGTAAACCCAGCTTTATGTACAGGGAAACCATAGGTTGTTGGTACTATTCAGAACTGCCTGAGTGAGGGGGTTCTAACGAGCACCAGCAGTTTATGGTTGTAGCAGAAATAAGATAACTACAAAAACAATAGCTATTCGACCTGATTACCGCACATACCCCTCAAACTATTTCGATTTTCGAAGCTTCAGATTGCAGTCGGTGTAATATTCTGTTTGAAGGTACTCATGTTAAGTAACTCGAAAAGTGGAAACTATTCAAATGAGTAATGTGGCCATATTATGATGACACAGGTATTTTACTATTCTACTACATGATTTGAAATAATTCTGAACAATGTAGGCACACAGTGCGGTCATCAGGGTGAATACAGTATTCTGAAAATACTAGTTCTACAGAAACTTGTAGTTTACGTGTTGGTTATTGTCCAAGATATTGTAGTTTACGTTTTGGTTATGGTCCAAGATAATTGTACTTTACGTGTTGGTTATTGTCCAAGATACTTGTAGTTTACGTGTTGGTTATCTCTAAGATTCTTGTACATTACGTGTTGGTTATTGTCCAAGATACTTGTACTTTACATATTAGTTATTGTCCAAGATACATGTACTTTACGTGTTGGTTATTGTCCAAGTTATTTGTAGTTTACGTATTGGTTATTGTCCAAAATATTTGTAGTTTACGTGCTGGTTATTGTCCAAGAGACTTGTAGTTTACCTGTGGGTTATTGCCCAAGATACTTGTAGTTTTACGTGTTTGCTATTGAAAAAGATACTTGTAGTTTACGTGTTGGCTATTGAAAAAGATACTCGTAGTTTACGTGTTGGTTATTGCCCAAGATCCTTGTAGTTTACGTGTTGGTTGTTGTCCAAGATACTTGTAGTTTACGTGTTGGTTATTGTCAAAGACACCTGTAGTTTACGTGTTGGTTATTGTCAAAGATACGTGTAGTTTACGTGTTGGTTGTTGCCCAAGATACTTGTAGTTAACGTGTTGGTTATTGTCCAAGATACTTGTAGTTTACGTGTTGGCTATCGACCAAGATACTTGTAGTTTACGTGTTGGTTATTGTCCAAGATACTTGTTGTTTATGCGTTGGTATTTGTCCAAGACACTTGTAGTTTACGTGTTGGTTATTTCCAAGATACTTGTAGTCAATGTGTTGGTTATTGTCCAAGATACCTATAGTTTTCGTGTTGTTTATTGTCCAAGATACTTGTTGTTTACGTGTTGGTTATTGCCAAAGTTACTTGTAGTTTACATGTTTGTTATTGTCCAAGATACTTGTAGTTTACGTGTTGGTTATTGTCCAAGATATTTGTTCTTTACGTGTTGGCTATTGACCAAGATACTTGTACTTTACGTGTTGGTTTTTGCTCAAGATATTTGTAGTTTATGTGTTGGTAATTGTCCAGAGACCTGTAGTTTACGTGTTGTTTATTGTCCAAGATACTTGTAGTTTTCGTGTTGGTTATTGCCAAATATACTTGTAGTTTACGTGTTGGTTATTGCCCAAGATACTTATAGTTTACTTGTTGGCTATTGACCAAGATACTTGTACTTTACGTGTTGGTTATTGTCCAAGATACTTGTAGTTTACGTGTTGTTTGTTGTCCAAGATACTTGTAGTTTACGTGTTGGTTATTGTCCAAGATACTTGTAGTTTATGTGTTGGTTATTGTCCAAGATACTTGTAGTTTATGTGTTGGTTATGTTCCAAGATACCTGTAGTTTACGTGTTGTTTATTGTCCAAGATAATTGTAGTTTACGTGTTGGTTATTGCCAAAGATACTTGTAGTTTACGTGTTGTTTATTGTCCAAGATACTTGTACTTTACGTGTTTGGTATTGACCAAGATACTTGACTGTACTTTGCGTGTTGGCTATTGTCCAAGATACCTGTACTTTACGTGTTGGTTATTGTCCATGATATTTGTAGTTTACGTGTTGGCTATTGTCCAAGATACTTGTACAGTCAAGTACCCAGTTCCGGAACACTCACGCGTCGTTGAGTCTTGTAGCCAGTATGGTTGCTTGCTGCTCAGAACTTTGGTTTCATTTTCAAGAAAAAATATCCCTCTACAAAATACACATAATCATTCTTCCTAATCTTATTCGGTTGACGTTCAGGATTGCAGAATATGAGACCACGGTTAGACCCCCCGTTGCGGATCACAAGATATAGAATAGCGTTTAACTATTTGGAAACGATCAAAATACAGTCCAGTCTGAATTATCCAAGCACCTAAGGGATATTCAAAATGTGCTTGCTTAAGACAGGTGCTTGCTTAAAACAGGTGGATTTTAATACATTTTCCTGTTTTGGGAACCAAGTACACACTTACTTAGGACAGACTGCTTGATTATTAGGGATGACCACTTATTCAGGATTTACTGTATCAATTTGTGATTATTTCTCCATCCCCATCCCCGATTTGGTCGAAATACATTGTTTTGTTCCCGGTCTGTCGAGCCGTCTTTCTGTCTGTGCGCCATGTCCGCTGCGTAACTTTGAAACTATCCGAGATAGTCTCGTGAAATTTTACGGAAATAAAAAATCACCATGAGGCGACGTGCAGAAGAGAAGAATCATAATTCTTGCTTCACTGTTTTTGAAGTTATGGCCCTTTGATCATTGAAAATAGCGACTCTGTCATTTACTTGAAAGTTTGTGTGGGATATTATCAGGCAACTTAACAGACTGGTTAACCTTCAACAGATGACGCGCAAAAGACATTGCAATTATATTTTTGCGCGGGCCTAACAGACACGTAAAGTACAAGTATCTGGGCAGGCTTAGATCACCTAAGCGGTTTACCAGTACCCATGGTCGGTCGGTTTCAGCTCTGGCTGGAAGCATCATTCAGCCCAATCTGTTTCTCGGCAGGTCTCTCTCATTCCAAACAATTTGTCCCTTTGAGTTTGAGATAACAAGAGTCTGAATAACATCATGCTGCTCATGAGGCCAAATGAAAAAGGTCGAATTATGTTGGATTTTTTTAATATACTTTTGAGTTCTTTTGTGCTAAATTTGTTTATTCCTGCAAAGCACCAGATGAAGTACTTAGGATATTCTATTTCACTTTTCTTCATCAGAACGTATGTTATGGGTTCTTGTTAGAAGTGGCTCATGTTGATTTTAACAACGATCCACAACATATATCTGTCAGAATAAAACGAACATTATCGTCGCTGAGCTGAGAGTGAAATATTCATCAAAAAGTACTGACACGAAATTTCTGATATACACAAATTTTATAGATTTTAGCTAAAACTTACGTATGCGGGAGAAAACATTCTTGGACTGAAACCAAAGCAATTTTCCTATCCCCTGTGGAGTCAGTCTCTGGGGGTTTATAACTTATTTCATGCTGATCTCAACCAGATTTTCTTTGTTTATTCGCATTGAGGTTTTACGTCCCTGTCAATACTATGTAGGTCATTTTGGAGACGTTGCTTCCAAATTTGTGGGACATTTACCCGACATTGAGATCAAATGACATATCAAGCCCTGTCGCATAAAACAAACCAAATGTGTTTATATGCAGGGAATGTCCGTCTCGCACCACTTTGCCTGGGCAGGCTTAGACCCTCTAAGCGTGTTACCAGTACTCATGTGCGATCGGTTTCAGCTCTGCATGGAAGCATTATGCAGCCCAATCTTTTTCTCCAAGCTCTATTGGCGGGGCCAAACCTGGTTGTCATGTAGTAACAAGTTCAACATTCAGGTAGGGCTGTATTTTTTTGTGGAGTTTGAGAATAAAATTGATTAAGTTTTATCGTCTTTAAATCCTTCGGATAATTCTGTATGTCAGGCCAATTCAGAGTCTTGTAATTAAAGAACTCGGACCATTCTGTATGTAAGACCAAGTCTGAGTTTAGTGATTAAAAAACTCTGACCATTCTGTATGTCAGGCCAAGTCAGAGTCTTGTGGTTAAAGACCTCGGACCATTCTGTATGTCAGGCCATGTCAGAGTCTTGTGATTAAAGAACTCGGACCATTCTGTATGTCAGGCCATGTCAGAGTCTTGTGATTAAAGAACTCGGACCATTCTGTATGTCATGTCATGTTAGAGTCTTGCGATAAAAGAACTCGGACCATTCTGTATGTCAGGCCATGTTAGAGTCTTGTGATTAAAGAACTCGGACCATTCTGTATGTCTGGCGAAGTCAGAATCTCGTGATTAAAGAACTCGAACCATTCTGTCAGAGTCGATCGGTTTCAGCTCTGCATGGAAGCATTATGCAGCCCAATCTTTTTCTCCAAGCTCTATTGGCGGGGCCAAACCTGGTTGTCATGTAGTAACAAGTTCAACATTCAGGTAGGGCTGTATTTTTTTGTGGAGTTTGAGAATAAAATTGATTAAGTTTTATCGTCTTTAAATCCTTCGGATAATTCTGTATGTCAGGCCAATTCAGAGTCTTGTAATTAAAGAACTCGGACCATTCTGTATGTAAGACCAAGTCTGAGTTTAGTGATTAAAAAACTCTGACCATTCTGTATGTCAGGCCAAGTCAGAGTCTTGTGGTTAAAGACCTCGGACCATTCTGTATGTCAGGCCATGTCAGAGTCTTGTGATTAAAGAACTCGGACCATTCTGTATGTCAGGCCATGTCAGAGTCTTGTGATTAAAGAACTCGGACCATTCTGTATGTCATGTCATGTTAGAGTCTTGCGATAAAAGAACTCGGACCATTCTGTATGTCAGGCCATGTTAGAGTCTTGTGATTAAAGAACTCGGACCATTCTGTATGTCTGGCGAAGTCAGAATCTCGTGATTAAAGAACTCGAACCATTCTGTCAGAGTCTCGTGATTAATGAACTTGGACCATTCTGCTTGTATGACTAATGACACCTCAAGCCCTGTGGCCCGATGACACCTATAAGGTTTATATGCACGCACGGTCCACGTCGCACCACTTTGTCTGGGCAGACTTAGGCCCTCTAACCAGTTTACCAGTATCCTCACGTGTGGTCGGTTTCTGTCGCGTCTGCGTGGAAACACCATGCAGCCCAGTTTATGTATCTAAGCCTCGATGGGCGGGGACCCATGTTCGACTGTGACCTGTTAACGTGCCGTAGAAACCAAGAACAATTCAATCATTTACTAGATTATCATAGAAATTGTGCAGGGAAACTCGTCCACAATACGAACTAAATAGTGTTGATGGGGACGGAAAACCACAAACAAACAAGCAAAGGATGAAAGGCTAAAAGTCTTGCTTTACCAACGTTAGAACATAGACGTGAAAGGGCAGATACAGTACAGGTCTATAAAATTATAATTGGAATAGACGAAGTAGATAAAAGATAAATAGAGGATATTTACTTTTTTGTGGTGGATACCAAAAATATTTCATCGAGTGTGTTGAAAACATCATAATTTTCACGAGTGCGAAGCACGAGTGAAAATTAGGATGTTTTCAACACACGAACATTTTCTAAGTTCAAAGAATGCTTTTCAAGGTATGTTACTGAATGCGTTTTGCTTATTTGAAGTTCATTTTATTATTAAAGGCTCTACATGGCAAGCACTAAGCCACTGTATAATCGATTCCATGTGTAGCAGTCGGTCGCGGGCGGATTTTCTCGTTGGAAAAAAAAAACACACACACACACACACACAAAACACGCTGATTTGAGCCCATATATCCTCGCACAAACTCTTAATGAGCCATTCAGTGAACTGGTACGCCTTGTAGACCATTTGTAACAAGACAGCTAAGCCTAAATCTTAGAGAGAGCATTTAAATTGGGACCGAGATGTGTGTCGGCAAAAATCACAGTGCTGCTGTTGTCAAATATGGCGCCTGTTCATTCAGTTTATTGCCACTCTTCTGTCTTCAAACGTCAAAATATATTCTAACGACATAAGGAATTATTATTCTTAGTAAATGAAAGGAAAATTAACCCTTTTTCCGACCATAACGTAAACAAAAAAGTAGTTCCGGCACGCTACAGTGAAATAATATAAATGGTATCAGTCACATGTGAAATTAAATGATACGATATCATTTCACTTGTGATTGATATCATTTTTATTTGTTTCAGATATGCATTGATTTCACTGCTAAGTATAAAATAAAGAAGCTTTATTTAACGTCGCATTTTGGCAACAAATAGCATAAGCTCTGTAGATCTTTTATTGCGTTAAAAACAAAGTATCCATTAACAATTAACATATACTTACCTGCCTTCATTTATCTTCCTAGGACTACCCCTGACCATGCCAGCGTCAGCCAAGGGAGCTCCTAGTACCATTTTTACGCCTTTGGTATGGCGCGGCCTGTGATCGAACCCGCGACCTCCCATTCCAGAAGCGGACGCTTTACCACTGAGCTATCGGGGCAGATACAGACATACCTTATAAAAGACCAACTAGAGGGCACAGTCTTGAACTACCAAAACCATTATCAGATTCAGTAACAAACTCGTGGATACATGGAACGTGTTGTCTGAATCAGCATTAACGACACCCTCTCTAAACTTATTCAAAGCTGCAAAAACAAACACTCATGCGCTGCCTGTTACATTACCGCCGACCTAATTAAACCGGACTGAGACAGCATTAATATCGAAGTAGCCGATGAAGGGTACAGAAAGTTACAGCAAGTCAAGTTAGAACGATAACACAGCGCAATCACACACACACACACACACACACACACACACACACACACACACACACACACACACACACACACACACACACACACACACACAAACAATGAATGTCCACGGGAACTCATTTTTTCTCTTTGTGATGTGGGTATTGCCAAGCTAAAGTTTCAAATTCGCCTCAATCAGTACTCTTAGTGCTTTGATTCCACTCTCTGATATCTTGCCTGTCCTTTGTACTATGTAGTTTTGTGCGAGGACTTGTTGCTGACTGGTACACGAAAGACTGTGTAGTTGATCAATAGTTCATGTCCACCACTATTCCTTCAAAAGAGGAGACCACTGCTGTTGCACTATCCTACTCCTTCAGTTTCAGCCACTCCTCATAATGTTTGGTGGTCTGTGTCCACTCTAGCATTGAAGTCCCCAAGGAGGATTACGTGGAATTGAAATCACGGAATCCAGATCATCAAAGAACTAACTTTCTATGGTGCATAGGAACTTAGTTGCAAGCCTCTTACCTCAGCGTCAACAGATGGTCATTGATGGCTTTTTGCTTGCTAACACGGTGAGGTTTGATGGCGAAACCTACACCTGCATGAAGAGAAGAGACTGTAGGCTCATCCTTTAATTCAAAGGTCTAAAGGGCTCTGCTAGGATTCCAACAGCTGGCATTGTTCCACCAGCTAGGCACTGTAGAAATCATCATTCACTGGAGTTTCAGAACCCTACTCCAAGAATTGACATCTATGAAGAATCGTTCTTCTCTCTTAGAATGCCCTTCCCAGTTTGATCATATCCACTGCTTACTGCTGAAGGTGCAGAGGATAATGTGACTACGTTTATCTCTTTGGTGAGAACTTTCCCTATCACAGGTCTTGGTATATGCATTTCATTTGACGGGTCACCAGTAACAATTATGATTCTGATTCTAATTTCTGCTTCACGCCGCTCTTCTTTCTTGCGTCCACTCTAGGAGAAAATTCAGCCAGAACTTCCTTCTTTTAAAAGCCTTTTCTCTGGAAGGAGCTGCAATCTCGACTTTGTACCACCAACTGGGGCACAAACAAAGACCCTCTTTTTACCTTTGACCTCTAAGTATGACCTTGGTCTTGGAGGAACCACCTTGGTCCGCGCGCAACACTTAGTCTTATAATGGTTAACATTTCTGCCAATTAATTTCGAAATCCGTCCAGAAATAAGAAAAATCTTGACCTAACAGAAAAATATTGACCTAACACGGAAAAAACCCTTTTTAACCTTTGATATCTAAGTAGGAATTTGACCGTTGATGTACTCACCTGTGTCTTGCTAGACTCGCTCCAGTCGTTTTTGTTTTATACCTATCTCTCTCTTCCTTTACATTATTTTATCCTGTTCCTTTTTAAACTTATTTCAAGCTACCTCTCCCTGAACAAAAAACTAGCTAAGGGACTGAAGTAAAACAAAAATCTATAAGCTATGCAAGCTTTATATTCCTTCCAGAAAAAGAAAAGAAAGAGAGAAAAGGTAAAGAAAAGGTCTTGAGCCGGACTAGTGGCTTGCAGGCGATACCTCGTTTCATGATGGTTAACATTTCTGGCAAGTTATTTTAAAATCCATTTAATAATAAAAAAGTCCGGACACGATTTGCACCCCCATCCACACATACCACCACACATACATACATACATACATACATACATACATACATACATACATACATACCGGTCCCGATAGCTCAGTTGGTAGAGTGTATTCTCCGGGGAACGGGAGGTCACGGGTTCGATCCCGGGCCGCGACATACCAAAGTTGTTAAAAATTGTACTAGCTGCTCCTCGCTTGGCACTCAGATTTACGGGGTAAAGCTAGGACTGGTCGACCCAGTGTCAGGATAATGTGACTGGGTGTGGGATCATGTAACGTGTCTGGGACATGATACTTCAGTGAGGCAGCACTATAAAAGTGAGCATTCAGCTCCCTGTCGCAACCAGACACCGTCGTGATATGACTGAAAAATTGTTGAAAGCGACGTTAAACCCGAATTCACACACACACACACACACACACACACATACACACATACATACATACATACATACATACATACGAACATACATACATACAGGGCAAAACGTATATGCTCGCCGGCGGCGCGGGCATAAAATGTTACATAATTGGCCGCTATGCCCGTTTATGGTAAAAATCCTTTAAAAGTCTTCTCCTTCAAACCAGTGTTTCATCACCAAATGCTTCGCCGCTCGCCCATCGCCACGGGTTTTTTTGTGTGGCTTCCATATGTGTTCTTGCTCTGACTGTGTGTATATGATTAAGATTATATGCGCTGTGACTTGGAGTGTAGTGAGAGAGAGAGAGAGAGAGAGAGAGAGAGAGAGAGAGGCGCGTGAGTCGACCGCACTCTCTCTTTCTAACTTAGCTGGATCAAGAGTAAAGACAGTGTGAAGACAGTTGGAGTTAAGCCAGGATGCAGTGGATGATCATGACTTCTGTAGTGCCGTGTCATGCTCCCCATGCTCAACACTATGCTGCTGCATCGTCATTTGAAATTCTTTATCCTCCCATCACGTGAACATGTCCGTGAAACGAACAACCCCCTTAACCCCAGTTTATAGAAGGAAAACTGGGGTTTACGGGGGTATATATTACTTTTCGTATTTCTGCTCCAAGACATAGGTTGTGGGTACTCGTTAGAACCACCTCAAAATGGCGGTTCTAACGAGCACCCACAACCTATGTTTGAAATAAAAATAACAAAAATATCATATATTTTCATCAGAAAAGTAGCCATTTTGGAGATGTGAAAAAATGCACTATGCCGCACCGGTGTGTAAGCGTAATGACTCGAGCTTGCGTAAACGACTTTATCCTTCCTTCCTCACAACCTTTTCGTGGTTCTTAGTTGTTTCCCGGGATGACATATTGATGAGCTAGGAGACCGCCATACAATCCGAACAGCCAACACTCAATTGTACGTATAAACCGCGGCGGACCATAAGGGCGAAGGCTGGGGTCCCGTTAACCAATTTAGTTCCAGAAAACCCAGAACGGGTATTTGGTAAACTGTGCAGGCCCAGATCAGAACGCGGCGTATGATCGGGGCCTACACTGTTTGCAAAAGGTTCGGCCATTTTCCTAATCAATTTTGAAGAAAACAAAACCTGCCACCCCTAAATTTTGAAATGGGCTCATGCTACCTTTAAGGAGGACGATTCCATTTGGTAGAAAAAGGATTAAAGTAGAAGTAAAACAAAGATCAGGAATTGATACAATTAACTTACTCTACCCATAAAAGACACCAAAGGGAAAGAAATACAAACATTAAGCGACCAGACCATAATGGAAACCTAAACAAAGGAAGGCCATAAGGACAGTCACTTTCCCACAAAATGGCCATATGGCCATCCAAAATTAAAAGACACAAATGATACACACACTAAGTAACAAACAACAACATAAATAAATCGCCACAGAAGAGCCGCCTTGGAACGGTCAGTGGAAGATTTCCCGGTTTTGACTCCCGGCAATTATGACTGGCCGTCCCAAGACGGTACTCCCGGCAATTATGACTGGCCGTCCCAAGACGGTACTCCCGGCAATTATTACCGGCCGTCCCAAGGTGCTACTAGTGTTGGTTTTATTTGTTTTATGTTCGGTGCCGTTCAATTTTCAAAGCTTTTCATTTTAACATTTCTGTGTGTCCTAACTACGTTCAGTTGTTTGATTTTTTTCAAAGCCTGTATGACATCGCTATTGTACACTGGTGTATGTTTAACACATTGAAATGCCGCCGTAGGTTCGAGCCTCGCTCGGGCCACGTGTGAGACGCCAAGTTCTGCAACGGAAGGTCAGGTGGTTTTTCTCCGGGTACTCCGGTTTTCGTCCACCTCTGATTAACGATCGGCTCGATATGAGTGAAATAATCACTTGAAAGGGCCGTAAAACCAAAAAAAAAAAAAAAAACACATTGAAATGAAAAAAAAAGTGTTTAAACCAATTTCTTGTCCCTAGCAAATCTTGAATGTGATAATATAAGAATATTTCGTAGAAAAAAATAGGAAAAAAATCCGTCTCGTGGGTCGCTGTCTGGCATCACAGGACGTATCAATTTATCCCTAACATGCATAAAAGTTTTTTTCTTGCATGCCTTTTATTTCAGAGCGTGGACTTTTAATAATGCCGACACTCGATTGCTAAAGTCCGTTATTTATGTGACGTTTCGTGGCATTATTACCTTTAATGGCATTATTACGTTTAGTGGAATTATTATGTTTAATGGTATAAACCGCGGCGGAAGATAATGACATCTGTTTGATTTGAGGTTTACAGGGGTAAATATTATTTTTCTTATTTCTGCTCTAAAATATAGATTGTGGGGCGGTTCTAAAGAGCTCTTAAATATAGATTGTGAGTACTCGTTAGAACCGCTTCATCGGTGTCTTATTTCTGCTCTAAAATATAAAGATTATGGGGCGGTTCTAACGAGTACCCACAGTCTATATTTTAGAGCAGAAATAAGAAAAATATCACAATTTTTTACCTAAAGATTTCGTCTCTCGGCGGTGAAATTTACATTGTATTTGTACATGTATAGGCGTGTTTTCGTAATGGCGTTTTATGGCACTATTACGTTTAATGACATTATTACCTTTTAATGACAGTATTACGTTTAATGTCATCGTTATGTTTAGTGGCATTATTACGTTTAATGGTATTATTACGTTTGATGGCATTATTGCGTTTGATGGCATTATGACGTTTAATGGCATTTTTACGTTTAATGGCATTATTACGTTTAATGATATTATTGCGTTTGATGACATAAACTTTGAAGACGGTGTATTTGACGGTCTATAAAACCTGTACACATAAACACGTGATATTTCGATTTTCATCCTGCCATGGGTAAGATAATCTAGGTAGGATTATAATCTATATCCCAGGTCTCCTCATCTGGACTAAGCTGTTCAAACCATCTTCAGCTTAATGAGCATGTCAGTGGTAAAATGTTACGACAATTTAACAACCCCGTAGAAATAAAACCCCTCTAAGCCCCACTCTATACAGAGCAAATGGGGTCTACCGGGTTATTCCTTATTTTCGCCCATAAACATTGTGGGTACTCGTTAGAACCGACTCAATTAGGATGTTCTAACAAGCACTCACACTCTATATTCGGACTACAAATAAGAAAAAAAAATCACACATTTTCGCTGAAGACTGTTAGTTCTAGAGCTAAAAAAAGCGAGACGCCATTTTAGCGCACAGGTGTGTTACGGTAATGAAAAGGTTTTAACGAGCTATCGTCCTATCAGTTCAGCGGACGCGCGGTGCTATGGCACTGCTGAGTCGGAGTCAACCCAACATAGCAACGTTGAGTTGACGTTGCATCAGCGGTGCCCATTTAGGCGTTGTGCCTGCTGAAGTTTCTCTAGTTAGGCCAATTTTTCCCATTGTTATATCCGATTATTTAAATGCTTTATATACATGTATAATCTGTGAAAATGTTTTGCCATTTTTTTTATATTTTTATTGAATTGCAGCTCGATGTCATGTATATGACCGGAGTTTTCTCAATAAAGTTTATCGTATCATATCGTATCGATACGTTTACTGACGACGCCGTTAAAAACGACTTGATAATCGTTTTATCACATGACGTCGTTGATAAGCAGTGAATAACGTCGTATAATAAATAGGCCCCCGCCCATAGGGGCTTGAAGAAATATATGGGCTGCATGATGCTTCCACGCAGAGCTGAATCCGGCCCGCACACAATAGTACTGGTAAACCGCTCAGAGGACCTTAGCCTGTCCGAAAGCCGCGGTGCGAGGCGGACCGTCCATTCTAATAAACCCTATTGGTTTCATTGGGCGACAGGGCTTGAGGTGTCATTTCATCTCAGTGTCGGGTAAAAGTCCCACAAAATTGGAAGCAACGTCTCCAAAATGACCTTTACAGTGTTGACGGGGACGTTAAACCTCAAATCAAACAAACGTCGTATAGGTGAGTGAGTGTTTCAGTTTTACGTCCCACCAACAGCTGAGGTCATACAGAGACGGGACCTCGGTTTAAAGACTCATCCGAAAGTCTGGTGAAGCCCGGGATCGATCCTGCGATCCCTGGTTTACTAGGCGAGTAGCGTAACCACTACACCACGGAGGCTTCTAAACGTCGTATAATGAAAATCGTAAGACCATACGTGTAATAACACCTTGGCGGGTTTAAGTAACGTCATGACGACGTCCGTGTCAACCATGCATTTTTGTAGAAAATTTGTCAAATTTCAAGGCGATAAAATCCAAAATGATAAACACAGTCTTACATTCGAGGTTATTTTATATGAAATTTATGAAACTCGCCAAACGCTCGTTTCATAAAAATCATAAAAATGACCACTCGTGTAAGATCCTCTACTATATCTATCATAGACATGATAGATATAGATGAAGGCATGTAATATAAAGAGCACCTTACATAAGTGCTCATGTATTATTGAATTTATTAAACGTGTTGAGAAAAAGAGATAAAATGCGAGGCTTTCCTCAACGAGTTTAACTAGAGCTGTCAGAGGATCTGACTATAGCCCCGCTTCAGCGCTGTCAGAGAAGAAAGTTATTTAAGCTGCAGAGAAAACAGTTATGAACAAGAAAAAACTGTTGAAAATTTTACATTATCTGGAAAAACTCTAAGAGTTGTGAGCCCTTGTCCCTCATTTCAATGAGCATGATACATTACCAGAATGTCCATGTTTATACTAAATTTCATCTTCCATTTTTCAATGTTCAAAGGGTAATAACTCCTTAAGTAGGCAAATCAGAGTCAGGGTTCCTGCGCTCTGCACATTGTCTCATGGTGCTTTACACTTGTGTGAAGTGTCATGAAAATATCTCAAATGGTTTGTGAGTTATGGAGCCGACACAGTCAAAATTGCCTTTTTAAATGTTCAAAGGGCAATAACTCCTAAAGTAGGCAAACCAGAGTTATGGTTCCTGCACTCTGCACATCATCTCAAGGTGCTTTTCATTTATTTGAAGTTTCATGAAAATATCAGAAACGGTTATGGAGCGGACATAGTTAAAATTGCCATTTTTTAATATTCAAAAGCCTATAACTGAAAAAGTAGACAATCCAGAGTTTGGGTTCCTTCGCTCTGCACACGTAATATGGTGCTTTACATTTGTGTGAAGTTTCATAAAATTATCTCAAACGGTTTTTGAGTTATCGAGCAAAGACGGCTAAAATTGATATTTTTCAATATTCAAAGGGAAATAACTCAAAAATTAGGCAATCCAGAGTTATGGTTCCTGCACTCTGCACACCATCTCATGGTGTTTAATGTTTGTGTGAAGTTTCATGAAAATATGTGAATGGGTTTTAAAGTTATGGAGCGGACACGAAAATTGTTAACAGACACAGACAGACACACAGAAAATACGAAAACCAGAGTTATGGTTCTTGCGCTCTGCACATTGTCTCATAGTGCTTAACATTTGTGTGAAGTTTCATGAAATTATCTCAAACGGTTTTCGAGTTATGAAGCGGACACTGTTAAAATTGCCATTTTTCAATGTTCAAAGGGCAATAACTCCAAAAATAAGCAATGCAGAGTTATGGTTCCTGCGCTCTGCACATCGTCTCATAGTGCTTAACATTTGTGTGAAGTTTCCTAAAAATATCTCAAACGGTTTTCGAGTTATGAAGCGGACACAATTAAAATTGCCATTTTTCAATGTTCAAAGGGCAATAACTCCAAAAGTAGGCAATCCACAGTTATAATTCCTTCGCTCTGCACATTGTCTTATGGTGTTTAACATTTGTGTGAAGTTTCATGAAAATATGTTAAGCAGATACAAAGTTATGGAGCCAACACAAATTAACGGAATCACGGAATTACGGAATGACAGAAGGACATGGCAAATCCAATATAGCCCCACTTTTTCAAAGCGGGGCTATAATAAATTCAATAATACATGAGCACGAATGCAAGATTATGTTTATCATATGGCATTTAAAACGCATTTTATTCACGACTGTTTTACAAAAATGTCAGTATTCCGCCATAAGTAAACGCGACGTCGTTAAGTACGTTGTACATGTAACGTTACGGTGCGTATCTAACTAATTTGCATATTTAATCCACTAGTGGATTCTCGAATTTATTACACGGCGTTATTACACTCCCAGACGCGACGTCATATGATAAAACATCTCACATGACCGTGTTAACAGAGAAACACTTACCAAGGTCAAGCGCGTGTATGAACACAAGAAGTACAGCACCGACAATAAGTGAAAACTTCATCTCCAAAACGTGTCACATCGAAAAATCGAAAACATTTTGAAATATGCTGAGGAAGCAAATCGAACACTCCTCAATTCAAATGTTGATCAAAATTATTTTAAGACATGCAGCCATCCTCAAACATATAGGTTCCGTCAGGTGGCATTAAAACGGTAAAAGTGCTTTTAAAATAAGGAACTTTTATTGACAATTTTAACCTGTCAATCAAGGCAATAATGCGAAGTTTTGCTTTGTTGATTCTATTTAGCAAAATTGAACATGTTATTGTCTCTTACTCACGGTTTCATATTTTTACACCTATGGCCCATTTTTATTGTTTTTACATTCAGTTCAGGTGTAGCAAAAAAGGTTAATCTAGGTACGATATTGAGTACTATACCCCATTGTTTTCAACTCTCTGGATTCACCTGACATAATTTACGCCAGTTTTTCAACTTGTTTTTACGGAACCCGGGAAGGGACATAATTTTTTTTAAATATGTTGTGCGAACAAGATATTAATATCTTGTGCGCACAAGATAAAATGTTGTGCGGACAAGATATTATCTTGCGCGGACAACATAGTTTATGTTGTGCGGACAACATATTATCTTGTGCGGACAAGATAATATCTTGTTTGCACAACTTAATATCTTGTGCGGACAAGATATTATCTTGTTCGCACAACATATTGTCTTGTTTGCACAACATAGAGCTTGGGAAGTTGTGTGAACAAGATATTATCTTGTCCGGGCAAGATATTATCTTGTTCGCACAACTTAATATCTTGTGCGCACAAGATAATCTATGTTATAATATCTATGTTGTGCAGACAAGATATCATCTTGTGCGGACAAGATAATATCTTGTTCGCACAACTTAATATCTTGTGCACACAAGATAATTAGTTGTGCGAACAAGATATTATGTTGTCCGCACAAGATAATATCTTGTACGAACAAGATAATATCTTGTCCGCACAAGATAATATCTTGTCCGTACAAGATAGTATCTTTTCCGCTCAAGATATTATTTTGTTCGCAAAACATAATAAAAATAAAAAATCATGTCCCTTCCCGGGTTCCCTATGGTTTTGCTACAAAGAAAATTTGGTGATTTCCTGTTTGCTGTTCACCGAGTTCTTCCGAAAATGTGGTCTTCTCTGAATGCTGCTTGGGGTTTAAGAGTAGACCCTAAATGACAAGGAGAGCAAAAGTGTTTTTGATAGAGTTACATCGTCTGTGCATCTATTCTCCTTAGGCTCAAACACTCATTACGAAAACTAGCCAATACAAATACATTGTTAAGCCCCCGCCCATAGGGGCTTGAAGAAATATATGGGCTGCATGATGCTTCCACACAGAGCTGAATCCGGCCCGCACACTAGTACTGGTAAACCGCTTAGAGGATCTAAGCCTGTCCAGTAACCGCGGTGCGAGGCGGACCGTCCATGCTAATAAACCCTATTGGTTTCATTAGGCGACAGGGCTTGAGATGTCATTTCATCTCAATGTCGGGTAAAAGTCCCACAAAATTGGAAGCAACGTCTCCAAAATGACCTTTACAGTGTTGACGGGGACGTTAAACCTCAAATCAAACAAACAAACAAATACATTGTAAATTTGACCGCCGAAAAACGAAAATTTTAAGATAAAATGTGATATTTTTCTTATTTCTGCTCAAAATATAGGTTGTGGGTACTCGTTAGAACCGCCGCACCTCTACGAGTACCCACAACCTATATTTTGAGCAGAAATAAGAAAAATATCACATTTTTTTATCTTAAAATTTTCGTTTTTTGGCGGTCAAGTTTAGAACCGCCACACCTCTATTGAGTACCCGAAATCTATATTTTAGAGCAGAAATAAGAAAAATAAGGTATAACCCTGTAAACCCCAGTTAGGCGTGTTTTCGTGATGACATGGAGATGTAATCTGAGATTTTGCCGCTGAGTTTAGAAGAATTAGTAAGCACATTACGATAACACAGCCGTGCGACATAGTGCATTTTTTCACATCTCCAAAATGGCCACTTTTCGGATGAAAATCCATGATATTTTTCTTATTAATACTGCAAACATAGGTTATGGGTGCTCGTTAGAACCGCCTCATTGAGGCGGTTCTAACGAGTACCCACAACCTATGTCTTGGTGTAAAAATAAGAAAAGTAATGTTTACCCCCGTAAACCCCCGTTTTCTCTATACAAACTGGGGTGTAAGGGGGTGTTCATTTCACGGACTTGTTCACGTGATGAATAAATTCTATCTTAAGAGTAACTTTGCTTGCCTTGTATACACGATCATTCCTCTGAAGGTAACTTCTTGATAAGTCCGTGTAATTAACACCCTTTTTGGTTTTGGTTTTACGGCCCTTTCAATATAATTTCACTCATATCGAGCCGATCGTTAATCAGAGGTGGGCGAAAACCGGAGTTCCCGGAGAAAAAACACCTGACCTTCCGTTGCAGAACTTGGCGTCTCACATTTGACCCGAGCGAGGCTCGAACCACAGCGATGAGAGACCTAATGATCAAGAGTCAGCGCTCTTAACCACTAGGCCACGGAGGCCCGTCTATATATGATACGGGGTGTTTTTCTATATAAAACCTTTCTTGTGGGGTGTGAAAAAAATGCGGGATGTTTGTACCACCCCGCATTCAGGTGCATCCAGTTTACTTGCTAGCAACAAGGTTTTGTAGCGATTTTATATATATATATGGTGTTACACGATAGTCTCCCTTGCGTCGGTTAGCACAAGGGCGTATTTAACTTCAAGATAAGAATATATATCACCTCGTAAACGTACTTGTAATATATAACACCCGACAACAAAACTCATTTAGCAGTGGGTGCTATCGATTTCTTGTTCTGACGACCACTATTGCGCAGCAAAAGATAAAAAAAAAATTGAAAAATTTTCTCCCTTGAAACGTAATTATGCAGTGCTTTTACAACTTTTGTGGGTTTTTTCTTAAACCATTTGACTTGTTTCGAGCTGATCACTGTTGGAGTTGGCCGTAAACCGGAGTATTCGGAGAAAAATTACTTGCCAATCCATTGCAGAACTTGTCATCCTACCTCAAAATGTTACAGTGTCTCCGAAAAATTCTCCATCTAGCGCGACCTATCTCAGGAAATTGACCGTTACATCGATCATAATTATGATTTGCTTTAACCCCTTTCAGAACCAAATGGAATCTTCCGCCCTATACATGTATATAGCAAGAGTCCATTTCAAAATTTAGGGATGACAGATTGTTTTCTTCAAAATTTATGTTGTAGGCCAGTACATTTAGCCTGAAATGACCCTTGACCCACAACTAATTCCTTGAGAAATGTTATCAGCAGTTTTAGTATAAGGAAGGTGTCCTGATTTATAGAAAAAAAGTCCTCAAAAAAAATCCGAGGGGAAAGGGTATTTTTGGGGGATGAAAAAAATACGAAAAATGAAGAAAAATCACAAAAACCAGGCGTATGTTAAACAATTAATACTTGACTTCATTAAATCATCCAAAATGAATAGTTCTATCTGGGGCGAAAATACTATAAATTCTGAAGATAAAAGTTTTCATTTAATTTTTTTTTTGTATATTTTTTTTCGTGTGAAATATCGAAAAACAAGTATTAGCTTTTATAAAGAGCTTGAGTCTATGCTAAGCACACATTAATTTGTGTAGAACTATAATGTGCCAGTTGCCACAAAGTGTAAAAAAGTCACAGATATCAAATGAGGATTTCCAAAGCTTATCACCAATGTCACATAAAACAAAACTTCCGATTTTTTTTTCACTATCAATTACAACTAATTGTTCTACATGCCTACATTTACGGTTTCTTCATTTCGCATTCTAGTTTAAAGTTTCATTTTACATTCTAGGTTAACGTCATGTAAAAACAATCTGCCAAGATTGCCGTCTAGAAATGAAAACATTAAGAATTGGATGTGGGAAGAACTAGATAAGGGCAAATATATGTTATATATAAGCTATCATTAATATTGTCTACACCCGTGGGCGTAGACAATAAAGGAAAGTCGCATAAAACAAGAAAAAAATAATATCACAAAAAAGATAGTTTCTGTGCGCCAAAATAAATGATAAGTTATTGGTACACCGGGAGCGGAAAAAAAGGAAAATCAAAATCAAACACATCACGAAAACATGCCTATATAATTTTGACCCCAACTAACCCACTTTTATCTATATACTTGAAAAACTTGGGGTTTATGGGTTATTTTTTTTCTGCTCCAAAACATAGCTTCTGAGATTGTTGATACTCAATAGAACTGCCTCATCTATGTTTTGAGCAGAAATAAGTGAGTGAGTGTGTTTGAGGTTTACATCCCGTCAACAGCAAATGTCATATGCAGTGGTTTCAAAAACATTTCGGCATCTGGATTTCAAGGAAAGATAGGAGTGTGATTTCAATGTTATCTGAATAAAGCCCTTACAAATTTATCAAGCGTAGCAGGGGAATAATTTCTAAGTAAAAGGGAAAATCCCCACTACCCGTCTATTGATGAAACCCCTGCATCTGAGAGTCTGGCGAAGCCCTTGGATCGAACCCACGACTCCTGGTTTATGAAGCTAGTAGCTTATCCACTACATCATGGAGGCTTCTTTTAGCAGAAATAAGAAAAATAATGTACATGTACACCCCCTAAAACTCCCCAGTGCCCCACCCACCCAGGTGTAAATGGGTAGCAGTGGTGTTAAAGTCAACTGCCTCTCCCTCGTGCGCGTGAAAACATCCGGAATGAGTGTTCGAGAGCGATAAATTAAGCTTGAGGCTTTAATCGCAATCGAACTAAAATAAATTAGTATAAACTAAAACTCCAGTAGGAGGGGGTCTCTATCAAGTACCCACAATCTATGCTTTTGAGCAGACATTAGGAAACACGCCTAAACTAAAATATTGTCAATTGTTCAGCCCAAAAATGGAATTTTAAGATAAAAAAAATTATGTTTTTCTTATTTCTGCTCAAAACATAAGTAGATTGCGGAGCTCGACAGAACCGCCTGAACTTGGCGGTTCTACCGAGTGCCCACAATCTATGTTTTTGAGCGGATATAAGAAATTTAATATTTATCCCCGTGACATATAAAAGTGGGGTTCGAGGGGCCAAAATAATATAGGCGTGTTTTTGACCCCGCCCATCTGGGCTTGGAGTAATAGATTGGGCTGCTAATGCTTCCGCACAGAACTGATACCGACCGCATATGAGTACTGCTAAAGCGCAGAGAATATCCAGAAAAGTTGCTGCGAGTCCGCAAGTCCATGCATGTAAATAAAAATCACAAATGAGTTCCTTTAAGAGCAATGAAAACATTCATAAGAAAGAATATGGATCATACTACGTAGTTTCTGCTAAAAAAGCCTCATCGGTGACTCTGTAATAATCCGGCAAAGAAAGCCAGAGGAAACATACTGCAATTTTGCGAATTTCGAATAGGCAGTCGATTCAAAGACTGATATAAATCAAAATGGGGTCCAAATAAATAAAAACCTGTCTAGAATATGAGTCTAAACCAATAATTTATTTCCGATTTCTCAGAATATTCACGCTGATCTCAAAGGGCCAAAAGTAAAATATAAACTGCACTATGGTTGATGTACGGGATTTTTGGATTCATTGGGCGGCAGGGATTGAGATGTCATTTCATCTCAATGTCAGGTAAAAGTCCCACAAACTTGGGAGCAACGTCTCGTTTCGTGATGAATAAGAAAAAACTCAGAATTTTTCTCTGGATTTTTTTAGGGGTGATCAAATCTTCCCATAGATTTGAATATGCGTGTTTTATGACCCCAAATTTAAAAAAGTTGAAGGGGCTTATTGCTTCTGGTACGTCCATTCGACATTCCTTTACGCCTTTGATGCATAGCATAACGCAAGAAACGTGCATGTAAGGGTCTTGAAATTTCATATGTCGATTCTTCATGGAAAATTCGCTAATGCGTATTTTTTGTCTTATCCGGATTAAGCCCCTTTCAAAAGTTATTGCCCTTTGAATTTCTTTATAAAATTTTGTCAGCAAAATATCTCAAAATCTATTGGAGCTAGAGCCTTGTAAGTTGGTGACGAGTAGATGTCCTGATAAACTTTTGACTAAATTCCGAAAAAATACTTTGTGGCTAATGGCCCTTTGGCACTTTGGGTACATGGTAGGCCTATGCTTTGTGATGCATAGTAAAACTTTAGAACCTTGTATACCATGGTTTTGAAATTTCACATATGGATTCCTCATGGCAAATTAGCTGAAAGATATTTTTCTCATCCGGATTTTGCCCCTTTTAAGGTTGTTTGAGTCAACCTTTGTGATCAGTCAGCTCAAAACAGCTATTGTGCACAATGTTGGGAGACAATTTGTAAATCAATTTCAAGGGAGTGCACCCCTATTATTTTTCCTGCCTCTTAAAAAGTCAGCAGCCAATTTCTATTGCAGTAAGTAGATAGGACAGTGTTGCAATTGTTCTGATTGTGATTTTTGAGTGGTTGCTTCCACAAAGTCACACATAGCTATCAAAATCTTACGTGCGCCATGTTACGGAATACACCTTATATATGACATATTTACGATATTAATTCATTTGATTATGATGGCACAAATGTGCTTCCATACATTAAATTTTTTCCGACCAAAAAAAAAAAAAAAATGTTTATTTTTACAACTTGAACATAGATCTTGATTATCCATAACATACAAGGAAAATATAAATGGCATGTATTAAAAAAAATAGAATGTAGAAAGACTGCACTTTATCAATTTCTGACGTAAGTTTTGTTTTTGATGACGTCATTTGTTTGCGCGTGAGGAGCCTTACAGCCGGTAAAACAATGTATGGTGCTGTTATCTGGCCATTACTTATTTAATGCTTTTTCTGCGGATTAAATCCTAATTTTCTCAGAACTGGCACGGATATTTTTTGAGGACTTTTTTTGGTAATTAATATGACATAGCCCTGTGTTTTGGTGTTAAAAGAATTTCTCAAGGAATTAGTTTGACCATAAAAATTAAAGTACCTCGCCTATTGAAAATGACTGAACTTTAAGCAAACTGCGGAGGCCCTGATCAGACGCCGCGTTCTGTGACGTCTGATCTGGGCCTGCACTGTTTGCCAGGGTACCCGTTTTGGGGTTTCTGGTACAAAATGGGTTAAATTTTATTCAAAAGAGTTACATGTACCCTGCGTTTATTTCGATATCATATCTGATTATTTTCTATCTTCAATTCCAAGACCAATTAAATCTTTATATGGCCTGTGAGTTTCCTTGTTACATCACGAACAAACGCCTATATAATTTGGACCCCCTTGAACCCCACTTTTATATAGTAAAACTGGGGTCTCCGGGGGTATACCTTATTTTTCTTATTTCTGCACTAAAATATAAATTGTGGGTACTCGTTAGAACCGCCTCGATGAGGCGGTTCTAACGAGTGCCCACAATCTATATTTTGAGCAGAAATAAGAAAAATATCACAATTTTTTCATCTTAAAATTTAAAAGTTTTCGGCGGTAAAATTTACAATGTATTTGTATAGGCATGTTTTCGTAATGGTGCTCTGAAGCGTAGGTTGTGGGTACTAACTGAGGCGGTTCTAACGAGGAATCACATTTTATATTTTTGGAAGAAATAAGGAAATACATAATGAATCATCTGAATAATCTAAAAATGCTGGTTGTACAGGTATGAACGGTATCATTGTAGCTCGTGACAGGGGTAGGTGGGGGTGGGGGATGGGGGAGTTCTGCATCGGAAGTTTGGTTTGTTTTTCTCCAGGCATCCGGTTTTCGCCCACCTTTGATGAAGGTTCGGGTAGAAAAAGTGAAATAGTCTTGACAGGACCGTAAAAGCAGGGCTAAAGATATAAAAAACGAAGCAAACGTTTTATTTATTTTTTTATTTATTTATTTATTTATTATTTATTTTTTTTTTTTTGGATCGAAATGCTGAATATATGTGCAGGCTCACTCGAACGTTACTAACTATTAAGGGGAATTATAAAAATATACACTTCGAAAACACCCCTTATATTTAAATATATTGGTAAAATTTTACCACCATTTTTTTTCAGATAAAAAAATGATAGGCAGTTCTAACACCCACCCACAATCTATGTTTATGAGAAGAAATATGTAAAATAATGTTTGTTTTGTTTGTTTAGCGGTTTAACGTCCCCGTCAACACTGTATATGTCATGTTGGAGACGTTGCTTCCAATTTTGTGGGACTTTTACCCGACATTGAGATGAAATGACATTCCAAGCCCTGTCGCCCAATGAAACCAATAGGGTTTATAAGCATGGAAGGCCCGACTCGCACCACTTCGCCTGTGCAGGCTTAGATCCTCTAAGCAGTTTACCAGTACTCATGTGCGGTCAGTTTCAGCTCTGCGTGGAAGCATCGTGCAGCCCATCTATTCCCGATGGGCGGGGCCGTGTAAAATAATGTTTACCGCTGTAAAGTCAGTTTGAATATATATAAAAGTGGGGTTTAAGGGGGTCATAATTTTATAGGCTTGTTTTCATGATGGGCAGTCGACGAGACAAGTCAACCACATTCGCTTTGTACTTAGTTTAAATTGTAAATTGACATGTACACTTATATCGGACCCATATTAGTCTGATGTGACCTACCTACCGAACATGCAGCGGTATTAATAATCAAAGCACTCGCAGGACTGTCGGGTTAACTGATTGGGATTTAAGACTTGTCAAAATTTGAACATAAACAAATGTTACATTTCTGTAATTTTGCTCTTAGTATCTGCAAAAATAGACAGTGAAAGCTTATTAAAACCCCTCCCGGTTGAGGTAATCGCTTGGAACAAAGAAGGGAAATAACACTTACCCTTGTAAACTCCACCTCTCATTTCAGCTGGTGCTTCTAGTTCTAGTAACGACATTCCTAACACATGAGTTATGGATATAAAGCAAACTCTCTCTCTCTCTCTCTCTCTCTCTCTCTCTCTCTCTCTCTCTCTCTCTCTCTCTCTCTCTCTCTCTCTCTCTCTCTCTCTCTCTCTCTCTCTCTTTCTTACGATAACACATCCGTGCGACGTAGTGCATTCTTCAATGACTCCCAATGGTGACTTTTCTGATAAAAATGCGTGATATTTTTCTTTTTTTGTTCTCCAAACATAGATTATATGCTCGTTAGAATCGCCTCATAATTCTTGTATACCCCAGTTTTCTGTATATGAAGTGGGGTTTAGAGAGGCACTTACTACACGGACATGTTCTCTCTCATGCTCTCTCTCTCTCTCTCTCTCTCTCTCTCTCTCTCTCTCTCTCTCTTATGACATTACGATGACGTATCCTTGCATAGTTCCAAAACTTTTTTTTCTGGTGAAATATTGAGATACTTTCCTTTAACTCTAACAAAAGTTGTGGGTGCTGGACCTGCTTGTATGAGCCGCCTCACTGAGTACTCACAATTTACGATTGATAGAAAAAGAAAATATATCCTCTTGTACACTTGTACGTCCCACTTTTTACTTTGTATACAGTGGGATAATACTTATTTATGTTCCAAGCATATATTGTGGGTGCTCGCCAAGTTGGAACCATCTCATACTCACAATTTACGATTCATGATACTCAGTATACAGTGGGATAAACAAGGACATTTATACGCACTTGTTTACGTTCTCTCTCTCTCTCTCTCTCTCTCTCTCTCTCTCTCTCTCTCTCTCTCTCTCTCTCTCTCTCTTGCGAGACAGTCTAACCTAGAAACACTGAACTACCGGGCATAAATGCTCGGGATCAGTCGAATGTGGCGGCTGATCAGGTTCGACTATGTTCGCATAAAGTAGAGCTTTAGAAGGGTTCAACGAAATGGGTCCAAGCTCGTGCTAAACTCGGGGACAATCGACCCAGCAGTACGTTAAGTAATTTGACTTCAAATGAAGAAGAAGAAGAAGAAAAAGAGGAAGAAGAAGAAGAAGAAACGCTTCATTTTAAACTCAATCAAATCTGTTTATGCCATGGAGAATATCGTCTGAACAAAAATGTCACTAGGATTACATGATGCAGTCTGATCTTGAGCATTTCAAACATATGCATGTACTTCTCGGATTTCATACCGGCCCCGATAGCTCAGTTGGTAGAGTGTCCGCTCCGGGGAACGGGAGGTCACGGGTTCGATCCCGGGCCGCGACATACCAAAGTCGTTAAAAATGGTACTAGTTGCTCCTCGCTTGGCACTCAGATTTACGGGGTAGAGCTAGGTCTGGTCGACCCAGTGTCAGGATAATGTGACTGGGTGTGGTATCATGTAATGTGTCTGGGACATGATACTTCAGTGAGGCAGCACTATAAAAGTGAGCATTGAGCTCCCTGTTGCAACCAGACATCGTCGTGATATGACTGAAAAATTGTTGAAAGCGACGTTAAACCCGAATACACACACAATTCTCGGATTTCATGGTAATCTCAGATCATGACATTGTAACTTATTTGTATAGGTAACTGATGGCATAATTGCCATTTGGGAGACGTTATCGCTGCACAGGATCATTACATGTAGCTGAGAACTGCACTACCGACCGATATCAGATGTTTAATAAAAACCTGAAAAGAACCTAAGTATAAGACAACTAATCCATTAATCTCTATCGCACACCCGTATAAAGGAAATCGGTTCTGGATACCGATGCCATCCATGACGACATTCGTAGCTATGATGTTGTATATCATATCTCTTCCAACGAATCGCTTCAGTTTTATTTTTCCTTTTCTAGATATAGACCTTAGACGCGTTTGCCTCAATGAGGCGGTTCTAACAACTACCCAGGCTCTAAACGGAAACTATTGATACCTATTTAAACGAAATATTTCCCTTTATAAAATGGTGTGTATAAGATAGTTCATCGTATGGGCTTGTAGACACGATGAGAGCTTTTGGCTTCTTCAGGAAAGTAAAGCTTCGTATTTTCTACCATAACGAAAACAGGCTTGTTCAAATATTTTGACACCCAAAATAAAAATTTTCAGATACTTTCTGTGATTTTTCACATTTGTGCTCAAAACATAGATTACGGATACTCTTTAGAATCGTCTTGGCGTTGCGGTTCTAACGATTACCCAGAATCACGAATAAGATCAAAGCACTGAGAGTGCTGAAAGTAGGGCAATAGCTTGAGCTCAATGGATAGGGTTAGGCAAATTTAGCGCCTGTTTGGTATTTTAAATAAGGTTCATAAAGAATATTTTTGAATAAAATCCAAAAAATATAGCTGTGTGAAGCTATTTCGGGCCAGAAATCCTGTTAACGCAACAAAACCCACGTTGAAATTCTGTTGAAACATGAGCTTTGATTTTTTTTATTAAAAAATGGACCTTTCTTTGTTTACGTTACACGTTAGAGCGATGAAACGTTGTCCCATTTTTAATGACAGATTCCTTCTGTCATTCTTCGTCATCCTGCATCTTAACAATTTTAACGTCCGAACTTCCGGCTTCCACTACTTAAAAAATATGACTCCGCACAAACACGGATAGTCCGTTGCTTGTTGACTTTTCATGCTCGCTGTCACAAAACTATTTTCTCATGGCATTATCTCCGCATTTTGATTACATGTTTTGTTTCATTTGTAAGCAGAATCCAAAAATGATCTTTCTTAAATTACAAACAAAACGGGAAAAGTTAATTGAATATGCATAAGGAAAGTTCGCATTTTATACGGGCGACCGCATAATGGGTCATTGGCGAATCTTGGAGGCGTCGTTTATCCACGGCCTTCACTGCGGGCTTCACTGTTGGCGAAAGTTAGCCCATTTTTTTCCTAAATTAATTCCTATATGTCTAGCTGACACCCCTTAATTTTGAAATGGGATTTCGAAATGAAATCTTCGTCAGATAAGTGATAATATTACCTTCAGTACAAAATGTGTTAATTATATTTGTATCAATACGCCAATAAAGTACCTTGGTATATTTTTAGAAAAGAAAAATAAAATAGGAGGTTTTAGGAATTCCGTTTATGACGTCATTCTTGTGCATGCGCAAAGCACTGGCCGTCAATTGAAACGGCCATCGCTATTCAAATGTATTGGCGGAACTATAAATGCTAACAATATTCAGACATTTCGAGAGAAATTATACACGTTTACATAAAAATAATTCCTCGAGAAGGAAAGAATGATATTTCGCTTTTATTACTGAAATTCATTCATCCTGTATCCTTTTTTAATTGTCGAAAATCTCTTGTCAACGGCTTGAGATACCGTTATTCACGAAAGCGTACTTACAAACAAAGTTTTTACGTAACTTTTCGTTTTATTCGCTATCCAAGTATAGCTATCACATACGGACATAACTTTGATCTCTCTCTCTCTCTCTCTCTCTCTCTCTCTCTCTCTCTCTCTCTCTCTCTCTCTCTCTCTCTCTCTCTCTGTTTGAGAAAACTGTCAAACGATCTGTCTACAAGTGGAATTTAAAAAAAAAAAAAAAAAAAAAAGTTCAACGATCTGTCTAGAAGTGCAGTTAAAAAATGTCCAGCGGTCTGTCTACATGTATGTGCAGTTTTAATAAATTGACGATTCCAGGTTTTTTTTCTTCAAAATTTATTTGGAAAATGTATAAACGTTTTTCAATTAGTGTAGGCCCTGATCAGAAGCCGCGTTCTGCTGCATCTGATCTGGGTCTGCACTGTTTGCCACATACCCCTTTTGGGGTTTCCGGTACCAAATGGGTTAATGTAAGGGTTGGGAAGGTTGAACAAATCTACAAATCTATCAGATTTTACTGTCAAATCTTGCACTTGCGAAGGAGTGTTTCATTCTCATGCACTGTAAGGGTGTTCTATGTATGTTTTGAATTTAATGTTCCAATCCCACTGATTCTTGATGGGTCCGAGCTCAGGGCAAATGACATTTCATTAAGTGCCGTATTATCGCCAAAGCAACATTCTGACATTTCATCGACGTTGCAAAGTCAAGTTCAATGCATCGATTTGGTGTTGGTTTGATGTAGACACGACGTTGTTGACACGTTACATGTCAGTTCACACGGAGTTATTTAACGACAAACTGTAATTTTCATTTACCTACACTAGCTGATTGCTGGTACGCTGAGAGAGAGAGAGAGAGAGAGAGAGAGAGAGAGAGAGAGAGAGAGAGAGAGAGAGCAACATGTAGGCAATGGCTCTCTCAGAGAGAGAGAGAGAGAGAGAGAGAGAGAGAGAGAGAGAGAGAGAGAGAGGGGGGACCCTGTTGGGTCGTGCGTACAATATATCTTTGAGAGCAGTTAACTGAGAAAATAACACTTTGGATTTGCCATCATGAGAACACGCCTATGCGAATTTTACCCTCTAAATAGTAAAACGGGGTTTACAGGGGTAAATATTATTTTTCTTATTTCTGCTCAAAAAGGTACATTGTGGGTACTCGATAGAGGCGGTTCTATCGAGTCCCCGCAATCTATGTTTTGAGCAAAAAAGAAAAGAAAATTATCACAATCTTAAAATTTCCATTTTTTGGCCGAAAAAATTATAATGCATGTTTTCGTAACGCGAAATTTCACACCTGGCATATCGGTGTCTCTCATTATCTTACATTAGAATTCGTCAAAGCTTTAAAAGATTTCCACTGTTTTACGCTGTAATTAACATTTTATCTGTCACACTGCCTTGAAGCAATAGGACAGTTGACGGCCAGGGCTTTTCCGTTCTATTTTTAGAACCGGATGTACGTCACGAAAAAAGCTCCTTTATGAATTGAGCTACAATCAGTGCACACCTTAAGGCCCCGTCACACTCAGACAAAGACCTCAAAGACCGCACTGCGTTCTTACAACTTAAACTACGCAGGGAGAACGGGATAAAATGCAGGAAAAATCGCAGTTTTCAAGTTGGTTCTACGTCCTTAATACGCCCATGTCAGGATGCCCCTGCGTCTAACACGCACCAGCTACGTTTTGTCGCGCACTTGATCAGGCATACAGCACGTCCTTTGCGTTTTTACTACGTTTTTACTACGTTCTTCCCAAGACCTTTGAGACAAGACCACATGCTGAGTGCGCGTTTAACACGTTCTAATTACGCCATTCAAGATGTTATAAATTAAAATCAACTGCCTCTCCGTTCTGAATTCTTGGTCAGACTCTGTTCAGCAGTTCATCAAACATCTCTGCCGGCATTCTGAGGAAATTAAAGAATGACCGTTGATCCTCCATTCTTAGCTCTGCAATCAGTCTGTCATAGTGGCCAAATTGAAATCGTCCTTCAACCGAAAGCCAAAGGCGCACCCAACAAGATCTAGGTTGCCTTCTATTCCTTCTCCGTCTTATCCTCCTAAATAACACAAGGGCAGCCTGCGCATCAAGCAGAGTTTGGTTGGCTTGGAACAACGCACACTGCAGGAGAACGTTTTGATTCTGTGTGTTCATGATAAAAGTTGAAACACAAGTGAAAATGTAAGAAATTCGGTGAAGTATTTATACTAAATTGCTTGACGTGACATGGACGCTATGAGAACTTGCTGCAAACGTAAAACGAACGTGTTAAGCACCGATCGAACGTGTAACAAACGTAATGTTGTCTTATACAACGTGGTATGAACGTACTTTTGCATTTGCAGAAACGTGGAACGGTCGTGGTGGGTACGCGATTGACGTTGTATGAAAGTCGTATGAACGTCCTATGAACGCACTGCAATCTTTTCCGTCCATACCAGGTTTGTACTACGTCAATGTAGACCATATTAGGTCCATGCTCCGTTGGTACTACGTCAATGCCGTTGTTTCCATGTCCTTACTGAGTCCTTAATGCGTCCTTATTCGATCACGTCCTCGCCACGTATTTTTTTAACATGTTTAAAAATCATCCACGTCAGCCAAGACCATAAAGATCGCATCACGTCCTTATCCGTTTCTACTGCGTTCCTTCTACGTCGTACAAGTTCGTACTACGTCGGCCCGGTTTTACATTGACGCAGTGGGAACTTGGTCTAGTGTGACTGGGGTTTAAGTATAGTAGTCGCAGATAAGATTGACTAGGCGGAGCTATTCAGGTATTGTCAATATATGTCAAATTCGCTGCGTCCACCAGAAGATTCGGTAGAGTGCCTTTCGCACGCTTTCTACAAGCGTAAGAAATGGTCATATACACCACAGCTTTGCTTGTGTTACAGTTGAAGTCACACAATCGGGTGAATTGGTTTACCTTTTTGTTAATGGAATATTCCTAAGGCGGGTACAAACGATAGCTCCGCCTAGTCAATCTTATCTGCGACTACTATACCTAGATATACTTTGGAAAATTAAAAAAATAGAGCGTATAATAAGTTGTATTTAACTTTTGATTATCGGCTAAGCCGCTTTGCAAACAACAGTTACAGACACGACGTCTCACTCGGTCATACGGATTGCCGATAATTTTGACGGGTGTCCCTTAATCATTAACTCCCCTTTGGAGCGCAGCGAGTTTGTAAAGAATCCGACTCATCCCACTGCGCATGTCTCAAAAAACGAAAAGTTCTGTTGAATAACAATGCTGCCGCAGTGCTCGTTGTTGAGTAAGTCTGCGAGTGTTCTAGCAGCACTCAAAAATCACACAGATCTAAAAAGAAAAAAAAAAATCAAGTGAAGATGTTCATAAGGATCGGAGTCTCTGAAAACTGATATGATGCTCTAGATTTCCCTTTAGTAATGAACATTGGGAGATACTACCCAGCAGGCATATGACGTTAAAACTTCTTCGGATTGACGTTGATGTAACGCCATGTCTTGACTGTTACGTCATATTAATGTCGGTGCAACGTCATTACCAACGTTGATGTGACGTTGCCCCTGTGACGCATGCCTGATGGCAGTAAGTCTTATTGTTTTTATAGCATCGATCAGGAAATGTGGAATCCAACACACTGAATGCTTTTTTCCTTTCCTCCATCAAAATCAGAATCGATGCATTAACATTAATTACCAGAAGAACTTTAAAGTCACGTGCACCTGAAAGCAGAAAGTCAACGCTTGTGACATGTATATGCTCCTTTCTAGGAATTTTCGATATATCTATCTTTTTTATACTGTGTCGGTCAATTAGCTCATGTAGTTGGGTGACAATATTGATACATGTATTTGTGTTCGGAATTTGATAGGTTTTAATCATAATAGACGAATGTACATTGTTTGATTTGAGGTTTAACGTCCTTGTCAACACTCTAAAGGTCATTTTGTAGACGTTGCTTCCAATTTTGTGGGACTTGTACCTGACATTGAGATGAAATGACTTCTTAAGCCCTGCCACCCAATGAAACCAATAGGGTTTATAAGCATGGACGGCCCGACTCGCACCGCTTTGCCTGCGGCCCCCGCCCATCAGGGCTTTGAGAAATAGATGGGCTGCCTGATGCTTCCACGCAGAGCTGTAAACCGACCCGCACACGAGTACTGGCAAACCGCTTAGAGTATCCAAACCTGCCCAGGCAAATCGGTGCGAGAGTAGGACCGTCCATGCTTATAAACCCTATTGACTTCATTGGGCGGCAGGGCTTGAGATGTCATTTCATCTCAATGTCGAGTAAAAGTCCCACAGAATTGGAAGCAACGTCTCCAAAATGACCTTTACAGTGTTGACGGGGACGTAAAACCTCAAATCAAACAAACAAACAAAACCGCTTTGCCTGGGCAGGCTTAGATCCTCTATGCTGTTTCCAGTACTCGTGTGCGGGGCATTTTCAGCCCTGCGTGGAAGCATCATACAGCCCATCTATTTCTTCAAGCCCCGCTGGACGGGGGCCGGTTGACAGATGTACATAAGAACTGAGGTTATTCGAGCCTGGCTCGGGTCACATGCGAGATGCCAAGTTCTTTAGTGTTTTTTTATCCGGGTACTCCGGTTTTTGCCCACCTCGGATTAACGATTTTCGGCTCGATACGATTGGGAAAATTAAAGCCAACCCCCTCCCGAAAAAGGAAAAGTAACCTGTGTTCTGTAATAGGGTCTTTCCTGGTCAACTTCATTTCTTCAGTTACGTCATTCTATTTTTATTCATGTCATATAGTATATGTAAATACATCGTGAAAAATTTTCAACAGACGACATTTTATTTTTTTTTTTTTTTTTTTTTTTTTTTTTCAGAAAACAGGATTTTACATTTCATGCAAATTGTCTCCTATGGATGCAATTATCACGAGATGTCAAGTCCTGTTTTCTAGGATTTGCAGTGTAATTGTAAGGGCGTGTACTCGTAATGAATATACCTGTTTACACCTGTGTATTGGCTGGTTAAGAGAGAGAGAGAGAGAGAGAGAGAGAGAGAGAGACAGACAGACAGAGAGAGAGAGAGACAGAGAGAGAGAGAGAGAGAGAGAGAGAGAGAGAGAGAGAGAGAGAGAGAGAGAGAGAGAGAGAGACGCATCTATAATATTTTATTACACTTACCACTCTGTAGTGAACATAATATCCCATTCATATTTTTCTTTAGCGTGTTGGCCACACGTCTGAACATTTACCAAACTACACATGCTCGTACAGAACATGCTTTGTAACGGCCCATTTATTTTTCACACGTATCATGCTCTATGATTTATTGAATGGAACATAGTTTACTGCATACGGATCAGTCTGAGCAACAACTTGCCGTTCTTGATAAAACCTAGCTTTGCACATAGTGCAGATCCAGACCAGATGGCTTCTGAGTCTGATCGGAATCTACACTGTTTGAAATTACATAAGTTATCTGATTGGTCTAAAGTCAGGAAATGGTGTGGTCGGATAAATAAAATAAATAATAATAATAAATGATGAAATAATAAGTTTGTTACAGGAAACAGTATGTTTGCACAACGTTTTGCTCCTCGTTATCATATTGTATAACCCATCGCGAAAACGCGCCTGTATGGGTTTGACCTCCCTGAACCCCACTTTTACACAGTGAAACTGGGGTTTACAAGGGGTATACCTTATTTTTCTTGTTTCTGCTCTTGGGGCTGGATTTGGGGTGCTCGTTAGAGCCGCATCGATAAGGCGGTTCGTGCGGGCACCCGCGGTCTGTGTTTTGGGCAAAGATTGGAAAATTGTCAGCAATTTTCTTTTTCCGGCGATAGGGTTTGCAGTGTATTTGTATAGGCGTGTTTTCGCGATGCTGAGAGAAATAAATTTGATTTGACTTTTGTTGATTGACTAACTCGAAGCACACAATGCCATAGATTCGGTGCTGTTTCAGCGTTGCATGCTCAAAACACCCCCACACACACAGAGAGAGTACTGATTTCATCTCGTAAAATTAAATGTTGCCCCTGGTTGTTTTGTTTTGTATGTGTTTTATTTATTTATTTATTTATTTATTTTTTTTTTTTTTTTTTACTTATACTTTGCCGCCGAACGTTGCATATTTGTATCGCTCCTCTTGTTATTGCATTTACTTGTAATCAGAATGAATAAAAAATTTGATTTGATTTGATTTAGGAAAAATAATAAAAATGTCATCAGTCTGTCGTCTGCTGAATTAGCCCAGAGAGTGGTGAAGGTTAAAAGAGTAAACTTGAAACCTTTTCTTATATAAAGGCCTTAATATTCACGAATTTCTCATAGAATCTGTCATTTCAGTGCCTTTTGGCGCTTTGATTTTAAGTGTTGCAGGACAGACGTTATCATTTTAACAAGGTTTTGAACTAGCCGTCATGCCCTTTTCGATTAACGGTCGCATCTGAAGAGGTGATATGGAGTTGTGTGGCGTTTTAGTCACAATTTGCCGTAGGAAATGCAAGAATGACGACCATGTACATGTATATTTATTTCATTGCAATAACACTTGTTTGGTCCCTCGGCGATATTCAGACAGCTTCTTTGGAATCCTGCAAATGTTATTCATGAACAAGTTGGCTGCTTTCAAAAAGCATCCAATAGGTTTGGTCTTGTCAGTCAACAATCTGATTCGAGCCAGCTGATATCATTATCCCACCTAATGCATTTAACTTTAAACGTTCCAAGGCGGTTCTTCTGTCGCGGTATATTTTTGTTATGGTTTGTCTGAAGTTTGGAGGCCTTCATGCGGACTGAGCAAATTATTTGTCTAAATCGCGACGGAAGGAAGGGCGAGGATTGTGACCACGTAAAATCGATTTAAGCCCCACCCCCCCCCCCACGTGGAATTCGTTTCCGCTGACCGTTCCAAGGCGGTTCTTCTGTCGCGGTTTGTTTTTGTTATGGTTTGTCTTTGGATGTTTGTGTCGCTTATGCTATTTTATTTTGGATAGCCTATTGGCCATTTTATGGGAAAGTAACTGTCCTTTTGACTTTCCGCTGGTGGTGTTTCCATTAGGGTCTGTTGTTTCATGTTTGTGTCTTTCCCTTTGGTGTCTCTGATGGGAGCTGTTGGTTGATTATAACGGTTCCTGAGAATTGCCTCCACATCTATTTTTAATACAAAACGTGTATATAAAATTTCGAAGTCTGTGACCTTGGTATCAGGAGGGGTAGGTAGTGATGAGTATTCTGTGGTAAATTGTTTAACGCCATGACAAGTATAAACTAAATGTAACTTACATATAGTTTACACATGTATAGCACAAACTTAACCAAACGAAAATGTAAACCGAGTTTTTCATAGGTCATAACTCTGTAAATATTGGTGGACAGTAATTCTCGAAACTTAAGGCACATCTTCACATCTTAGCCTTACTACATATACATTTTAGGCTTGATCGTATGAAAACTGTATAGTAGGAGTTAGTTTATACAAATTTATTTTAGTTCGATTGCGATGAAAGCTTTAAGCTTATTGAATCGCTCTCGAACACTCATTCCGGGTGTTTTTCACGCGCGAGAGAGAGAGAGGCAGTGGCTTTTAGACCACTGCTACCCATTTACACCTGGGTGGAGTGGGGCAGTGTCATTACGTGTCTTGCCCAAGGACACACCTCGATACCGGAAACGAAAAAAAAGTTTACGAACGGACGGACGGACGGACACCAACCCCATAACTTAATACGGCAGATTTTTTTTTTTTTTTGGTTGTTGTTTTTCAAACGGGTATATAAAAAGATTTTTCCTAAGTCATCAGGTCTTCTATAGGGACTTGGTTATCTATTTCATGTGTTGTTAACGTCCCTGTTAACACTGTATGATCTATAAAAGGGTTATCCTTTGGCAGCAAGGAATACACCACAGAAGTGAAAAATATGGAGTGTACATGTTTTCTGGGCCAGACTAGCTAGTTTCGGCCAATTAGGCCTCATCAGTGACCCTCAGATATTTTCAAAATTCCACAATGGAATAAATGATCCCAAAGGAGAAGAAAATATAATCTACACTATGAGTCTTTTTTGAGGCATTGCTTGCAATCTGTCGCCCAATGAACCTAAATGGTTGAAATGCATGAACGGTCCGACTCGAGCCACTTTTCCGGGGCAGGCTTAGAACTTCTAGGCGATTTAACACTACTCACGTGCGGCCGGTAACAGCTCTGCGTGGAAGCATCATGCAGCCCAATATATTTCTTCAATCCTTAAAGTCCAAATAAGAAACTTTTCATATATAAAAAACATCCTTTTTAGCTGACACGATAGATATTTATCTCGCATGGCCGTGTTATATTGTTACTATGAAGAAACAATGGCTGAGAAATTGCGGAATTACAGCGTTGTGGAATCATGGACATGTCCACCAAGTAGTTAAGGGACACGCCTATGCAAAATGCTTCTTTCACGGCACGAAACACGGAAAGTTCTCAGGAAGAAGTATGATATTTTACTACATGCAATATTGAATGGTTATGCTCAACTTGATCTAGAAGCATCAAAAATGGGAAATTCCAACACTTCCACTTGCAAATGGAATGGAATGTCCCAAACTTTATTGCGCTGAGTGTGGGTGCTTGTTTGAGTAACAGCAACTTTAACGTGTCCCCGTACCCTATGGTTTGGAGCAAATTAAAATAAATCAATGTAAATGTGTGTAAACACCACTGCTTTAACAAATGTGGCGTGCAATAAAGTCAAACTTTTTTTCTAAATTGAAGTCTGGAGCACATCTGTCAAACATAAGCTTCAACAGACTTTCGAATGAGTCGTCAAATCGAGGTGTCGTCTCCATATTGCCTTAGTGGTTGGCTGGATGTAAACACACACACACACACACACACACACACACACACACACACACACACACACACACACACAAAGCCCTTTGTTTTCTCATGCAACGGTGTTGCCAAATTCGCGCTGACCATGATAATTACCTGCAGATTGTAGCTCATCAATAATTTTTCGCACTTCGAGAATAAAGCAATGTAATTTGCATATTACCTTATGTATACATGTAGCTTAATCCTAATAGTCGTCTGCTTTAAAGTTGTAACTCATGAATGTCAAAGGCGCTTGATAAAGGCAATCACTTTTGAAGAAAAAACTATTGTAGAATATTAATTTTATTATATATCTTAGCCGTATCATCATGGCCGATAAGCAAAATCAAACCAGGAAATTTTTAAATTTCCAAAAAGTTCCTTGCGGCCGAAGAATCCTGAAATGAAGGCGTTTAATCCTCGGTGGTTTACCCAAAGGCCACGGCTGCATTACGATGAGGTACTTACAGTTCGGACATTTGTCGTGTTCCATAAAGAAAACACACCTATGCAAATATATTGATTTTCTCCACCGAAAAATGAATATTTTCAGATGAAAAATTCTGATATTCTTCATATTTCTGCACAAAGATAGATTGTTGGAACTCGTTAGAACCGCCTCAACGAGGCGGGCGCTTCTAACAAATACCCACAATCTATGTTTTTGAGCAGAAATGAGAAAAACAATGTACACCACTGTAAACCCAAGTTTTACTCCATAAAAGTGGGATTTACGGGAGACAAAAAAAGCTTGTTTTCGTGATGCTAAGTCTTATGTCTAACGTTCTGCCCCCGCTGATAGGAGCTTGAAGAAATAGATTCGGCTGCATGATGCTTCCACGCAGAGCTGAAACCGACAGCACATGAGTAATGCATATACATCCTGTTGGAGTCAGGACTTGAGATGTCATTTCATCTCAATGTCGGGTTAAAGTCCCAAAAAATTGGAAGCAACGTCTCCAGAATGACTTAAGGCTATACAGTGTTGACGGGGACGGTAAATCTCAAACTGAACATATATGTCTAACGTCACTATGTCGATATGATTACAAAGATTCGTTATTTTTTTTATATATTTTTTTTTATTTATTTTTTTTTATCCTTTTTAATTTTATTTATTTATTTGTTTTTATTTTTATTTATTTATTTATTTATTTATTTATTTATTTATTTATTTATTTTTCATGAATTTCAAAATTTTCTATTGGTGGAGGTCCCCGCACGAGAGGCGGGAAACCCCTTTCGTGCTCTCCGCCCACTCGCGCCTTCGGCGCTTGGAAGTTGCCTCCCCATCCGACGCCTCTTCGGATTAAGTGATATGAATCTCTAGAAGTCTGAACTTGGTATAATAAATCATTTGTTGCCCTTGTGTACGGAACCCGGGAAGGGACATAATTTTTTTTTTTAATATGTTGTGAGAACAAGATATGCCATGTGAAACTCAGTATTAATCAAGAGAAAGAAAGAAAAAAAGAAAGGGAAAAAAGAAAAGGGAACGAAGAAAAAAAGTAAGAAGGAAAGATGCTGCTTTCGAGATAGCAATCTGAAATTGTTGAACAGCCCGGAAGATTGAACACTTTAATAATAATAATAATAACTTAACTGCAAACAGAGAATTACGGCAACAAAATACAGTAGAAAAACCTGTTGCTCTAGCAGCAGGGAGGGTGAATACACTTTTTGTTTCATCCAAGAAAGCCCCATTCAACCCATTAAGCTTCCCAACTAAGGAGAGCGCATTCCCCCCCCCCCCCCCCCCCACACACACACACTCTACCAGGAGTGTGTGCTACTTTTTTTCAGCGTGCGCACACAGGTAGGGATACCCAGCATGCGCACACAAGACACAGGTAGGGACACCCCGCATGCACACAAATAGGGACGCCTATAGTACGCACGCACAGATAGGGACAGGGTAGGGACACCCAGCCATACACACACAGATAGGGACAGGGTATGGACACTCAGCATGCACACACAGGATGGGACAGGGTAGGGACACCCTACTAGAGAAGTGGGGACGCAAAGCATTGCAATGCCTGGGGAAAACAACCGTCCGCGGAAGCTATTCGGCACATCGCTTCGGGCGAGATTGGTATACGGGCAGCGAAGTCGAGATATGGGATAGAAGAACGACGGGTTCTCCGTATTCGGCATGGCTTGGAGAACGAGGAAGCCAAGGACGACGCAGAGCAAGCGCGAGCCCAAGCCAAGGACGACGCAAAGCAAGCACGAGCCGAGGCCAAGGACGACGCAGAGCAAGCACAATCCGAACCCAAGCACACCAAGGACGAGGCAGAGCAAGCACAATGGCGGCGAGAGGAGCTGGAGAAGGAAACGCCAAGCTGCGCAACATCGCACTGGGGACTGTTGAACTGGATGAAGCTTGATAAGAAAGACTGCGGCGGAGGGAATTGGAGGCCGAAAACTCAAAACTGCGAGAAGACCTTGCGGAAGCCCGGAAAGAAAGAGGGAGGCGGGAAGAGCAGCTGGAGGTCGAGAACGCAAAACTGCGAGAAGACCTTGCGCGCGCGGCCCTCCTGCGGGGAAGGACAAAGCACCGGAAGAAGGGGAAGAAGGCATAGTGCCTGAAAAGTCGCAGCAGGCGAAGGAGAGGTCGAAGAAGGAGAGCCTATTTTTCCCCGCAGCGGTTGTCTATCGGACAGATCGGTAGTGTAGACAAGCACACACCACCCAGGTAGATCGAAATTTCGAATTAGACATTTAGTAGTGCAAAACATCGAGAACACTGTCGATAGTGCAGACATATCGCATACTACCATAGAAAAAATTGAAGTTGTAGAACGAACCTTTCGAGAGATGGGGCTCTTTTCCGGGAAATCTGTGGCAACCCATCTTCTCCTTGAAAACGCATTCGAGAGCAACCATGTTCCCGACATCTCGGAGGTGGACTACTTGGAGGAGCACTCGCGGAGGACGTTGCTGCACCCCCACGAAGACCTCCCAACCTTCGTGGACGGTGTGTACGTGTACGGATACCTACGTAGGGCGGATTGCGTGTCCAGGTCCGGCAGAGCCTCGTGCACGACCGGGGAAGGTGGGTCGGCGCAGGTGGTCGTGGCCTCTATTTCTTGGAGCATTCGGTAGGCTCTGGACGGCGAGAAACACATTATATTGTGCACACGATCGCAACTCGGTCGGAAAAGCTCGGGTACAGGATACAAGAAGATCCAAACGGCGCGCTCGCGAATAGGGATGCCCCGACGGTCCTGGAAAACACCAAGTCCGTGGGGAACAATGTCTGCACCTGGATAGGAACGGGCGCGAGTGGGTACACGGTTCGAAACAAGCTCTATAACAAGGTCGTCTCCAACTTCGAGGCCAGGGAGGTTCGGGGAACATTGGGGACATCTCGCCGACTATGTGGACTGTCCGAACGAGCACCTGTGGAGGACTTTCTCGAACCCGGATGTCCAAGAAAAAGGATGCACCAGGATCGAGGTCTCCCTCTTTGCGTGCAGTGATCTTTCCATGGACACGGCAAAAGAGGTGGTCAAGGAGGCGCTTGGCGTCGTGTTTCCGGAGGAAGAAGATCTGTTTGTCGTACAGCCGCCTTCTATGCTGTGGACAAACCTGGCCGGCAGCCTGGATAGATGCCTTGTCCTAGCCGACAGACCCCAAGGGACAATCTTCGTGGCCTGGTATGCACACACCGGGACTAGTAGGGTGGCCGGCATGCGGATACGCCCCACGCCACAAACCGTGGACAACGATAGCAGCTGGGAGAGGGCTGTGGAATGGCCAGCGGCAGACTTTGGATTCCGGGATTGCCCGATATTTCGGGCGCATATACTGGAAACCAGACAAGGTGCGCGGAAAGACGGCGAGGATTCTATCCTATTCTCTCAGCTTCTCTGCTACACCAAAGACGCTGGCTCCGCGAGGATCCTGGCCGCCTGCAAGAAACCGACAGCCCTGCACCCAAACGGGCCGGATCCATCCACCCTTCTTCCACCGACCAACAAGGTGTCCTGGATGTGGAGGGAAAAGAAGACCAATCGGATCGGTGCGGAGACCTCGCAGTTCCAGGTCATGGAAATGTCGGAGATAGCCAATGGTCGCCGACTCGCCACGCTCTCTACGCGAGACATAGAGAAGTCGAGGATGGAGACCCAAAAACGGCTGGAAGAAGAAAAGAAAAGAAGCAGGCGGTACAGGCGAGAGGAGCTAGAAGAGATATAAAGCTTGCCACCGAGCATCGGGAGTACATGGCTGCTTCGAGGAAAACCGAGGAGGAGGTGGTGGGGATCCTATCTTCCATGCAGACCAGCAAGATCTCTAGCCTCCAACCGGATAGGTGGATCGTGCTGGGGTTGCGGGAGCAGCACCATAGGGTCGTGCTGTCGAACGATTCGACTCCTAGGATAGCGGTGTCGGCAACAGAGGGCCTGGCTAGGATCCTATCCAACTGCAAAGAATTCTGCGAGAAACGGATGGACGACGGCCGCATACTAGATGCCAGTGCTGGAGCACAACGCCCTGGTGCGGGGCCTGGAGATAGAAGTGCACCCGAGCAAGAAGTTCTTTGGTAGGGGAGGGATGGAGGTTTGCTGGAATCCAATCCAAGTATTGCATGCCCCTGGGAATCTCCGCGTAGACACTCTCGAGAGGTTGGCAGAGTCGGAGGCGGAATTTGTCGAAAAGGTTCGTGTGTGCGACGGGTGGAGATCGCCCCCAAATCTACAGATCAGTGGAAAGCCGTGGATATGCTCCCAGGAGAATATCTCAGCAGACGGTTCTGCTCGCATATGTTTCGGGGAGCCCCCAGAATGCGAAGCAGTTGCCAAGTAGTTGCATAGCAAACGAGGAAACAAAACAAGCAGTTCGGAAACAAAACAAGAAAGCAGCTATGCAAACGAGGAAACAAAAGAAAACACTCTTCAAACAAAACAAGGCAGTTTCGGAAACAACTGCTTGGCAAAACTCTCGGAATGTACCAAATTTGTTCGCGTCCCGATTTGGAAATATATCTATTGCGTTGGATACAAAATGGGAAAATCGAATATTTCGCTCGACGATATGGTTCGAACCGTGTACCCGCTCGCGCCCGTTCCTATCCAGGTGCAGACATTGTTCCCCACGGACTTAGTGTTGACCAGGACCGTCGGGGCATCCCTATTCGCGAGCGCGCAGTTGGGATGTTCTTGTATCCTGTACCCGAGCTTTTCCGGGTGGGCAAAGAGAGCTTGCCGGTCCAACGTCCCGGAGAAATCCTGGGTGTAGTCGATCGAGCAGAGGCCGTAGCCTTTTCCCAGAAGCAGCTTCTGGAGCTTTGGAAGTCTTGCCTGTAGGCTGTCTATCTCCACCTCGGAAACATCCACCTTCGCCACGACGATCGCGAATTGGTCCTCCCCGTGCAGCTCCTTCCACTTTTTCTCCACGAGCCTGTCGGTATCCGCCTCTATTCTTTCCACCGTGGCCAAAATCGTGCTGCTGCGTGCGTCGGACCGAGTTGCGATCGTGTGCGCAATATTCATCTGCATGTGCTTCTCACCGTCCAGAGCCTCCCGATTGTTCCAAGAAATAGAGGCCACGACCACCTGCACCGACCCACCTTCCCCGGTCGTGCACGAGGCTCTGCCGGCCATGGACACGCAATCCTCCCTACGTAGGCATCCGCACACGTACACATCGTCCGCGAAGGTTTGGAGGCCTTCGAGGGTGTGCAGCCGCGTCCTCCGGGAGTGCCCCTCAAGTAGTCCACCTACGAGATGTCGGGAACAAGGTTGCTCTCGAATGCATTTCCCAGGAGTAGATGGGTTGTCACAGATATCCCGGAAAAGAGCCCCATCTCTCGAAAGGTTCGTTCTACAACTTCCATTTTTTCTATGATAGTATGCGATATGTCTACACTATCGACGGTGCTCTCGATGTTTTGCACTACCTATTCGAAATTTCGATCTACCTGGATGGTGTGTGCTTGTCTACACTACCGATCTGTCCGATAGACAACCGCTGCGGGGAAAAATAGGCTCTCCTTCTTCGACCTCGACGTGCGCCTGCTGCGACTTTTCCGGCACTATGCCCTCTTCCCCTTCTTCCGATGCTTTGTCCTTCCCCGTAGGAGGGCAGCGCGCGCAAGGTCTTCTCGCAGTTTTGCGTGCTCGACCTCCAGCTGCTCTTCCCGCCTCCTTTCTTTCCGGGCTTCCGCAAGGTCTTCTCGCAATTTTGCGTACTCGGCCTCCACTTCCCTCCGCCCTGTCTTTCTTTGCAAGCTTCCTGCAGTCCCACATTCCCCAGTGCGATATTGCGCAGCTTGGCGTTCTCCTTCTCCAGCTCCTCTCGCCACCATTGTGCTTGCTCTGCCTCGTCCTTGGTGTGCTTGGCTTCGGCTTGTGCTTGCTCTGCGTCGTCCTTGGCTTCGGCTTGTGCTTGCTGTGCGTCGTCCTCGGCTTCGGCTCGCGCTTGCTCTGCGTCGTCCTTGGCTTCCTCGTTCTCCAAGCCTTGCCGAATACGGAGAACCCGTCGTTCCCTATCCCATATCTCGACTTCGCTGCCCGTATACCAATCTCGCCCGAAGCGATGTGCCGAATAGCTTCCGCGGACAGTTGTGTTTTCCCAGGCATTGCAATGCTTTGCATCCCCACTTCTCTAGTAGGGTGTCCCTACTCTGTCCCTACCTGTGTGTGCATGCTGGGTGTCCCTACCCTGTCCCTATCTGTGTGTGTATGGCTGGGTGTCCCTACCCTGTCCCTATCTGTGCCTGCGTACTATAGGCGTCCCTATATGTGTGCATGCGGGGTGTCCCTACCTGTGTCTGGTGTGCGCATGCTGGGTGTCCGTACTTGTGTGCGCATGCTGAAAAAAGTAGCACAACATCCTGGTAGAGTGGGGTAAAAATGCGCTCTCCTAACCTCTTTTTCGGTTGCACTCCAGGCACGTCAGGCGAATATTGTCACGGGTGTGACATTGGGTATTGTCCAGCCGGTCAACACTAAACTGCTGTGTGTCTTTTGGTTGGTAGGTCCATAGGAGCTCAATATCACACGCGGCACAGTGATTGTTCTGTGCCTCCTTCAGTGCTAGGATGTTATCAACCTTCAGGCTAAACCTCCCCTTGGCTTGGTCCTGTCGCGTGTGGACCACACGCTTCTTCGCAATAACCTTGCGGAGCTGCTGCTTGGTGAGTATAGATGGCCCCTCAGAGCCCTCCTCTGGGGAACAGACTACCCTTTCGAGCTGGTGCATTTACTCCACCCTTGACACTGCCAAAATATGCGAGATTGGACCACTGCAGGAAGTTATCGATATAGCAGACTTTTAGGGGTCTGCGATGGTGAGACCTTGGCTTGAGTGGACTGTGATGGCATAGCCAAGAGCCAAGTCCTGGCCCCATATGCTGTCGCGGACCTCGTGGGCGGTTTGCAAGGAAACCTCGACAACGTCGCTCAGAACGAGCTTCTGCTCGTCTCGCTCTCCAGTCGAGTCGACGACCAAGGGCCCCCAGGGATGGTGACCATTATGTTTTGCCGCCGAGTATCCTTGGGACGATATAGCAGAGGAACGGGGAGGTCAGGGAAATGCTTCTCATGACTCTCGAACAGCCATATCTGGGCCCGGTCGCGAACCTTCTGCCTCGAGGTCTGGATCAAGCTTCCACGAATCTGTCCCATCCAAGGCAGGCATGTAGCGCTTGTCTCATAGCCCGACACTGTACTCGGTCTGGTTGGAGACGGATATCATTTTTAAGAGCTTTCAGAACCGGTTCTTTGGCCCTGTGGTCGGTCAGGACTTCTTCATAGTAATCGGCTCTCCGCTGCAGCCAGAAGTGCGGCATATCTCCGGCGATTGGGTTCGGCTGCCGCTGGTCGCCATAACAGATGATCTGGACGCCCTGACCATCGAGCCAGTCGAGGAAGGTTTCCAGAGTGGGGCGGGGCACTGTGCAGATCTCGTCCCAGATTATCACGCGGGGAATGAACTTCTGTCCCATCTTTTCGGGTGTTCAGTGTGTCTGGCCACTCCAGCGGAAAAAGCTGTGATAGGTCCGGGCCTGGACGCCCCTGGCCCGCATCTTTTTGGCCAGGCGATGGGTCGGGGTGAAGACGAGGGGGTTCTTGTCGCGGAAGAGCTCGATCGCTCGGGTGGTCTTGACGCTACCTCAAGCACCGTTTAGGTAATCCAGCTGGTGTCGCGTCAGAGGTTTCATAAAGTGGCGCGGACGAACCGGGCAGGTCTTTGATGTTTGCTATATATTCAGGGTCGGGGGCCTAGACCGCGTGCCACAATGGCATGTAGTGTTGTTCACCCTTGTCACGCCACTAAGCGCTGAAGCAATCACGTCTCGTGGTGGCATCGGTGTCTCCTCCTCGTGGCGGGTGAAACAGATGAGGCAATGTCCTTTTGGGTGGATTTCATGAGATTTGAAAGCCTCAACCCTCTCTAGTTTATAGAGTGCCGCTTTCCGGACATAGATAGAATCGGTAGCCACTCGGACAACCTCATCGGGTTCAAACCTTGAAAGCATGGGGATTATATTGATGTGGGCGTAGGCCAGCATTCTCACCCTCAGGTGAGCGTACTGTGGTTGGGAGCCATCATAATACGTGAGAATATAGCCTAGAGGACATTAATTCGGGAGCTCCGACCAGGGTGCTGCTTTGGCGGGTGTCTCGCACGAGGAAGTCGAGTTCTCCATGGTCAGTCACAAGCCTTCGTGTCAGTCTTTTGCAGCAAGCTCCTTTGGCAGCTTTGGCGCCCTGGGTGAACTTGCCGACAACACTGCAGCCTTGGGCACGGTCCTCTGGGAGCCACACATCGGGGTGCTTCTTAAAAGCGATGATGGCTTCCCGAACCTTGAGGCTGTTCAGCAAGCCAGACTCTGTGAGGAAGGCGAGGAGCTGTGTTGGGGCCCAACCACCACTTTCGGAGGCGAAAGGCTTCCCAAACCAGGCAGGGATGACAGGATGGCAGGTTGTAACAAACTCTCTTTCTTGAATCTCGGCGAAGCCTGTGCCTATGTCTTCGGGGAGAGCGCCATGGATGGCTACACGGACCATCCGGTGGGCTGGGTGTCCGAACCGCTCGAAATAGGGTTTGGCTTCACCCATGCCCTTGAAGGATGCCGGATAGGCCTTCATGTCGATGCTGACGACTTCCCTCGTGTCATAATTCATAGAGTGTCTCAGGCCGCCGTGACCGTGCTCCACACAGGCCTTCTCGACGTCTGGAAGGAGGTTGGCTTGGGTTGACTTCCAACGGTTCCTTTCCTTTGCCACAATACTGGCCGCGTGAAGGCTCTTTCAGCAAGTTCAGGGTTACCAAGTTTGGCGCAGATTGCTTTGAGTCGCTCTTGGGCCTCCCGTGTCCTGTAGGTTCGGCCGTCCTGGAGCACGAACTGGTCGACTGAGAGTTGTCGGCCTACATCCATGTCTTGGCCACCCAGGAGCCAGAACCGCAATCGGCTCCCAACGGGTTGCTTCCCGAATTGCCTGCCAGACGTCGCCCTCGTAGATATGAACCTCTCAACTCTTGGGGAAGTGGAGGTCTTTGGACCAAGCGTGGCCGTTGTGGCAGATGAGTTCTACTTTGCCCCTGATGGCTTGTCCTGGACCGTTGCCACCTCTCTGATACTTTCCACTGTTATATTTGTCTTCACCAGCGATGTCTGGCAAGACAACTGCCCGCTTAAGAAATTTCTCTAGGTCGGCCACATCTTCAACCAGTCTCATGGACCCTCTCTTCCCACGCCTGTATTTTCTGGCGCCTTTTTGGGTGTTAACCCCTGGCCTCTCAAAGCACCCCCAAAGTGCTCGACGACGCTTTGGGCGACACTTTAGATTGCCATCTCTTAGTTTGGGCGAGGTTGGCTGGGTCTGGGTCACTGATTTGGTAGAGGCCGTAGGCAACTGCAGTGACAGGGTAGGCGTTCTGGTAGAAGACTTTATCGATTCCAGTCAACACGCCAGGCCTTGTGTCCAGTGAGGTCTCAATGATGGTCTTTCCCGTCCTTCTCTCCGCACGGACTGTTTCCCCTCCTTCTCTCCGCACGGACTGGGTCAAATTTATCTTCAAGGAACCAGTCGCCCCCGGCCCTCTCTCTCAAGAACTTGATTCTCAACAGGAAGTTACCCTCTGGCAGGGCGGCAAGAAGTTGGGTTGCCCTGGCATCTGTCATACGGGCGTCCAGGGCCAACCTCTCGGCTCTGGCATGCATACCGTCGACAATCTCGATGTCGCGAATGTCAAGAGGGTCTTCTACTTCCGTTCTCCATGTGGAGAAGACCACAGAGGCGCCGTCGACTTCAAACTCATCTCTGGCGTCGGTGATAATCTCGACCTTCTGGTCGTCTGGAAGCCCCATCGGCTGAGGGACCTGGTCATCCAGGTCGGTAAATTATTGACCCTCTGGGGCTGGGCCTGCATGGCATCCCTGCGAGAATTTCTTCGATCAACTCATCCATGTTGAATGGGCATATCGTTTATACCAATATCTCTCTAAATGGAATGTCGATAGCAGACATACGCATAAATTCCTTCTCCACCACTCTGGTTGCACGTCTCCACTCACTTGCATACCCGTGCGACCAACAAAGTCGGTGTTTGTTTATAAACCCAGCCCCACAAACGGCCGCGTGCATGAACCCTTGCGGAGACGCATGAGGTGAATTTTACAATACTCTCCCAAACAACGCTAACCACCGAACTCAATCGAGCCCAAAGTCAACCACTTGCAAGTGTTGTGTTCTTACGCATGGTTTGGAATAAACGATGATAAAACCGGTATATCCATTACAACCAGTAGTCTAAACAGGTAACTTCTTTATCCCGACGGCAAATATTTGGGTGAACGGGATGGGTCTAAACCCATATTGTATCCCCGCCCATAGGGGCTTGAAGAAATATATGGGCTGCATGATGCTTCCACGCAGAGCTGAATCCTGGGTGTAGTCGATTGAGCAGAGGCCGTAGCCTTTTCCCAGAAGCAGCTTCTGGAGCTTTGGAAGTCTTGCCTGTAGGCTGTCTATCTCCACCTCGGAAACATCCACCTTCGTCACGACGATCGCGAATTGGTCCTCCCCGTGCACTCCTTCCACTTTTTCTCCACGAGCCTGTCGGTATCCGCCTCTATTCTTTCCACCGTGGCCAAAATCGTGCTGCTGCGTGCGTCGGACCGAGTTGCGATCGTGTGCGCAATATTCATCTGCATGTGCTTCTCACCGTCCAGAGCCTCCCGATTGCTCCAAGAAATAGAGGCCACGACCACCTGCACCGACCCACCTTCCCCGGTCGTGCACGAGGCTCTGCCGGCCATGGACCCGCAGTCCTCCCTACGTAGGCATCCGCACACGTACACATCGTCCGCGAAGGTTTGGAGGCCTTCGAGGGTGTGCAGCCGCGTCCTCCGGGAGTGCCCCTCAAGTAGTCCACCTACGAGATGTCGGGAACAAGGTTGCTCTCGAATGCATTTCCCAGGAGTAGATGGGTTGCCACAGATATCCCGGAAAAGAGCCCCATCTCTCAAAAGGTTCGTTCTACAACTTCCATTTTTTTCTATGATAGTATGCGATATGTCTACACTATCGACGGTGCTCTCGATGTTTTGCACTACCTATTCGAAATTTCGATCTACCTGGGTGGTGTGTGCTTGTCTACACTACCGATCTGTCCGATAGACAACCGCTGCGGGGAAAAATAGGCTCTCCTTCTTCGACCTCGACGTGCGCCTGCTGCGACTTTTCCGGCACTATGCCCTCTTCCCCTTCTTCCGATGCTTTGTCCTTCCCCGCAGGAGGGCAGCGCGCGCAAGGTCTTCTCGCAGTTTTGCGTGCTCGACCTCCAGCTGCTCTTCCCGCCTCTTTTCTTTCCGGGCTTCCGCAAGGTCTTCTCGCAATTTTGCGTACTCGGCCTCCACTTCCCTCCGCCCTGTCTTTCTTTGCAAGCTTCCTGCAGTCCCACATTCCCCAGTGCGATATTGCGCAGCTTGGCGTTCTCCTTCTCCAGCTCCTCTCGCCACCATTGTGCTTGCTCTGCCTCGTCCTTGGTGTGCTTGGCTTCGGCTTGTGCTTGCTCTGCGTCGTCCTTGGCTTCGGCTTGTGCTTGCTGTGCGTCGTCCTCGGCTTCGGCTCGCGCTTGCTCTGCGTCGCCCTTGGCTTCCTCGTTCTCCAAGCCTTGCCGAATACGGAGAACCCGTCGTTCCCTATCCCATATCTCGACTTCGCTGCCCGTATACCAATCTCGCCCGAAGCGATGTGCCGAATAGCTTCCGCGGACAGTTGTGTTTTCCCAGGCATTGCAATGCTTTGCATCCCCACTTCTCTAGTAGGGTGTCCCTACTCTGTCCCTACCTGTGTGTGCATGCTGGGTGTCCCTACCCTGTCCCTATCTGTGTGTGTATGGCTGGGTGTCCCTACCCTGTCCCTATCTGTGCCTGCGTACTATAGGCGTCCCTATATGTGTGCATGCGGGGTGTCCCTACCTGTGTCTGGTGTGCGCATGCTGGGTGTCCGTACTTGTGTGCGCATGCTGAAAAAAGTAGCACAACATCCTGGTAGAGTGGGGTAAAAATGCGCTCTCCTAACCTCTTTTTCGGTTGCACTCCAGGCACGTCAGGCGAATATTGTCACGGGTGTGACATTGGGTATTGTCCAGCCGGTCAACACTAAACTGCTGTGTGTCTTTTGGTTGGTAGGTCCATAGGAGCTCAATATCACACGCGGCACAGTGATTGTTCTGTGCCTCCTTCAGTGCTAGGATGTTATTAACCTTCAGGCTAAACCTCCCCTTGGCTGGGTCCTGTCGCGTGTGGACCACACGCTTCTTCGCAATAACCTTGCGGAGCTGCTGCTTGGTGAGTATAGATGGCCCCTCAGAGCCCTCCTCTGGGGAACAGACTACCCTTTCGAGCTGGTGCATTTACTCCACCCTTGACACTGCCAAATATGTGAGATTGGACCACTGCAGGAAGTTATCGATATAGCAGACTTTTAGGGGTCTGCGATGGTGAGACCTTGGCTTGAGTGGACTGTGATGGCATAGCCAAGAGCCAAGTCCTGGCCCCATATGCTGTCGAGGACCTCGTGGGCGGTTTGCAAGGAAACCTCGACAACGTCGCTCAGAACGAGCTTCTGCTCGTCTCGCTCTCCAGTCGAGTCGACGACCAAGGGCCCCCAGGGATGGTGACCATTATGTTTTGCCGCCGAGTATCCTTGGGACGATATAGCAGAGGAACGGGGAGGTCAGGGAAATGCTTCTCATGACTCTCGAACAGCCGCATCTGGGCCCGGTCGCGAACCTTCTGCCTCGAGGTCTGGATCAAGCTTCCACGAATCTGTCCCATCCAAGGCAGGCCTGTAGCGCTTGTCTCATAGCCCGACACTGTACTCGGTCTGGTTGGAGACGGATATCATTTTTAAGAGCTTTCAGAACCGGTTCTTTGGCCCTGTGGTCGGTCAGGACTTCTTCATAGTAATCGGCTCTCCGCTGCAGCCAGAAGTGCGGCATATCTCCAGCGATTGGGTTCGGCTGCCGCTGGTCGCCATAACAGATGATCTGGACGCCCTGACCATCGAGCCAGTCGAGGAAGGTTTCCAGAGTGGGGCGGGGCACTGTGCAGATCTCGTCCCAGATTATCACGCGGGGAATGAACTTCTGTCCCATCTTTTCGGGTGTTCAGTGTGTCTGGCCACTCCAGCGGAAGAAGCTGTGATAGGTCACGGCCTGGACGCCCCTGGCCCGCATCTTTTTGGCCAGGCGATGGGTCGGGGTGAAGACGAGGGGGTTCTTGTCGCGGAAGAGCTCGATCGCTCGGGTGGTCTTGACGCTACCTCAAGCACCGTTTAGGTAATCCAGCTGGTGTCGCGTCAGAGGTTTCATAAAGTGGCGCGGACGAACCGGGCAGGTCTTTGATGTTTGCTATATATTCAGGGTCGGGGGCCTAGACCGCGTGCCACAATGGCATGTAGTGTTGTTCACCCTTGTCACGCCACTGAGCGCTGAAGCAATCACGTCTCGTGGTGGCATCGGTGTCTCCTCCTCGTGGCGGGTGAAACAGATGAGGCAATGTCCTTTTGGGTGGATTTCATGAGATTTGAAAGCCTCAACCCTCTCTAGTTTATAGAGTGCCGCTTTCCGGACATAGATAGAATCGGTAGCCACTCGGACAACCTCATCGGGTTCAAACCTTGAAAGCATGGAGATTATATTGATGTGGGCGTAGGCCAGCATTCTCACCCTCAGGTGAGCGTACTGTGGTTGGGCGCCATCATAATACGTGAGAATATAGCCTAGAGGACATTTTTTCGGGAGCTCCGACCAGGGTGCTGCTTTGGCGGGTGTCTCGCACGAGGAAGTCGAGTTCTCCATGGTCAGTCACAAGCCTTCGTGTCAGTCTTTTGCAGCAAGCTCCTTTGGCAGCTTTGGCGCCCTGGGTGAACTTGCCGACAACACTGCAGCCTTGGGCACGGTCCTCTGGGAGCCACACATCGGGGTGCTTCTTAAAAGCGATGATGGCTTCCCGAACCTTGAGGCTGTTCAGCAAGCCAGACTCTGTGAGGAAGGCGAGGAGCTGTGTTGGGGCCCAACCACCACTTTCGGAGGCGAAAGGCTTCCCAAACCAGGCAGGGATGACAGGATGGCAGGTTGTAACAAACTCTCTTTCTTGAATCTCGGCGAAGCCTGTGCCTATGTCTTCGGGGAGAGCGCCATGGATGGCTACACGGACCATCCGGTGGGTTGGGTGTCCGAACCGCTCGAAATAGGGTTTGGCTTCACCCATGCCCTTGAAGGATGCCGGATAGGCCTTCATGTCGATGCTGACGACTTCCTTCGTGTCATAATTCATAGAGTGTCTCAGGCCGCCGTGACCGTGCTCCACACAGGCCTTCTCGACGTCTGGAAGGAGGTTGGCTTGGGTTGGCTTCCAACGGTTCCTTTCCTTTGCCACAATACTGGCCGCGTGAAGGCTCTTTCAGCAAGTTCAGGGTTACCAAGTTTGGCGCAGATTGCTTTGAGTCGCTCTTGGGCCTCCCGTGTCCTGTAGGTTCGGCCGTCCTGGAGCACGAACTGGTCGACTGAGAGTTGTCGGCCTACATCCATGTCTTGGCCACCCAGGAGCCAGAACCGCAATCGGCTCCCAACGGGTTGCTTCCCGAATTGCCTGCCAGACGTCGCCCTCGTAGATATGAACCTCTCAACTCTTGGGGAAGTGGAGGTCTTTGGACCAAGCGTGGCCGTTGTGGCAGATGAGTTCTACTTTGCCCCTGATGGCTTGTCCTGGACCGTTGCCACCTCTCTGATACTTTCCACTGTTATATTTGTCTTCACCAGCGATGTCTGGCAAGACAACTGCCCGCTTAAGAAATTTCTCTAGGTCGGCCACATCTTCAACCGAGGCGCCAGTCTCATGGACCCTCTCTTCCCACGCCTGTATTTTCTGGCGCCTTTTTGGGTGTTAACCCCTGGCCTCTCAAAGCACCCCCAAAGTGCTCGACGACGCTTTGGGCGACACTTTAGATTGCCATCTCTTAGTTTGGGCGAGGTTGGATGGGTCTGGGTCACTGATTTGGTAGAGGCCGTAGGCAACTGCAGTGACAGGGTAGGCGTTCTGGTAGAAGACTTTATCGATTCCAGTCAACACGCCAGGCCTTGTGTCCAGTGAGGTCTCAATGATGGTCTTTCCCGTCCTTCTCTCCGCACGGACTGTTTCCCCTCCTTCTCTCCGCACGGACTGGGTCAAATTTATCTTCAAGGAACCAGTCGCCCCCGGCCCTCTCTCTCAAGAACTTGATTCTCAACAGGAAGTTACCCTCTGGCAGGGCGGCAAGAAGTTGGGTTGCCCTGGCATCTGTCATACGGGCGTCCAGGGCCAACCTCTCGGCTCTGGCATGCATACCGTCGACAATCTCGATGTCGCGAATGTCAAGAGGGTCTTCTACTTCCGTTCTCCATGTGGAGAAGACCACAGAGGCGCCGTCGACTTCAAACTCATCTCTGGCGTCGGTGATAATCTCGACCTTCTGGTCGTCTGGAAGCCCCATCGGCTGAGGGACCTGGTCATCCAGGTCGGTAAATTATTGACCCTCTGGGGCTGGGCCTGCATGGCATCCCTGCGAGAATTTCTTCGATCAACTAATCCATGTTGAATGGGCATATCGCTTATACCAATATCTCTCTAAATGGAATGTCGATAGCAGACATACGCATAAATTCCTTCTCCACCACTCTGGTTGCACGTCTCCACTCACTTGCATACCCGTGCGACCAACAAAGTCGGTGTTTGTTTATAAACCCAGCCCCACAAACGGCCGCGTGCATGAACCCTTGCGGAGACGCATGAGGTGAATTTTACAATACTCTCCCAAACAACGCTAACCACCGAACTCAATCGAGCCCAAAGTCAACCACTTGCAAGTGTTGTGTTCTTACGCATGGTTTGGAATAAACGATGATAAAACCGGTATATCCATTACAACCAGTAGTCTAAACAGGTAACTTCTTTATCCCGACGGCAAATATTTGGGTGAACGGGATGGGTCTAAACCCATATTGTATCCCCGCCCATAGGGGCTTGAAGAAATATATGGGCTGCATGATGCTTCCACGCAGAGCTGAATCCAGCCCGCACACTAGTACTGGTAAACCGCTTAGAGGATATAAGCCTGTCCAGGAACCGCGGTGCGAGGCGGACCGTCCATGCTAATAAACCCTATTGGTTTCATTGGGCGACAGGGCTTGAGATGTCATTTCATCTCAGTGTCGGGTAAAAGTCCCACACAATTGGAAGCAACGTCTCCAAAATGACCTTTACAGTGTTGACGGGGACGTTAAACCTCAAATCAAACAAACAAACAAACAAATGCTGGGACGCTCCAGAGGGTTGTGGGCCGTCCCCTGGGCTCTGACTTTTTGCCCGCGTTGTTATACGTGGTGCCATTGATATGTCGCAGCCAGTTTGGTTGGAATTTTTTAGGGTTGGGAAGCTTAATTTGGCAAATAAAAAATGATGTTTGGGTTGGGGGGTGGCGGGGGGGGGGGCTGTATTTATCTCTATCTATCTTCATATACTGAGTCGGTCAAACTTGGCCATTACCTCAGTTGTATTTGCCAAAATAAGGATTTGTTTGGGTCAAAATGAGGTGGTAAGCTTAATGGGTTGAATGGGGCTTTCATGGCTGAAACAAAAAGTGTATTCACCCTCCCTGCTGCTGCTCTCGTATTTTCCTTTCTTCCATACACATAACCATAGTGCGAAAAAACGGGTGAAAAATAAGTAGACCGTATAAAACATGCTCTGCACGAGCATATACAGTTTGAAATGTGTACAGACATGTTATCACCAGTCAACAAAATAGGAATATAAAATGTTTTCTCCAGAGTGGTAAGTTGTATATAAATTATTGGTATATTCATGTAAATTATTACTTCCAGTCTCTCTCTCTCTCTCTCTCTCTCTCTCTCTCTCTCTCTCTCTCTCTCTCCCCCCCCCCCTCTCTCTAGGCAACAACTTTCATTGAGTTTCGTTGCTAATTAAGGTGTTTTGTTTGTATTGGAGTTTAACGGCCAAGTCAACACTATTTAGGTCATTTTTGAGCCGGTCCATTTACCTATCCACACTTTTCCTTGACAGGCTTCAGCGGTTAACCAGTACAGTGAACATTCTTTCTCCAGAAACTGACAACTGCCCTTCTTTGATCAGCGGAAGGGAGAGATTGGCCGTAGAAAAAAAAGAGTATAAACAGGAAGAATATCACAAATTTTCACCAGAAAACTAACTGTTAAGAAGTACAGAAAGTGCACTATGCTACAGGGGTGCGTTATGATCGTTAATTTCCTTGCAGGGTAAGCACTGGCAGCACTTGTCTGTGAGTGCGAGCTGGGAAAATAGTGCTGAACCCAGACTTATTATGTTGCGTCTATGTCTTGTATGCCCGTATTTTAAGTAAACAACGAAGATCCTGATCAGACGCACGGTTTGCCAATGCCACAGTCCACGAGCGCAGTCCATATTTCATTTTTACACTGCGTTCTGGTGTCTCAGGAGAAGACTAGCGCTGCAATAAGTAGCCGGTACCTAAATTTTGTGCATGGGCAGCGACAGTCACGTGGTCGATCACAGATGGGAAGCCTCAGATCTTTAGTTAGTAACTTTAGGTCGATAATGAACAATCGACCCAAAAAGTAGCAGCTTCGCTGGGTTCAACTTCAACCATGATGAAAAGATTAGATGACATCGTTTTTTATTTCTTTTCTGCAAGTCTTTACAAAATAGAAGTGAAGGCAATGATCAGGAATCGATATAATTAACCCACAGCTCCCATCAGAGACACCAAGGGGCAAAAAACACAAACATGAAGTAACAGACCCTAATAAAAACATCAACAGCGGAATGCCGAAAGGACGTTACTTTCACACAAAATGGTCAATTAGCTATCCAAAACAAAAACTATAAGCGATATACACACTCAAAGACAAGCCATAACAAAGATAAACCGCGACAGAAGAACCCCCTTGGAACTTGTTTTGAGGTTTAACGTAACCGCCAATACCATAAAGGTCATTTTGGAGATGTTGCTTCTTATTGTTTGAGACTTTTACCCCACACTGAGATGAAATAACATCTCAAACTCTGTTGCCCAATGAAACCAACGGTCTGAATCCCATCGCTTTGCCTGGGCAGGCTTTGATCCTCGGTTTAGCATCATGCAGCCAACATATTTCTTCAAGCCCCTGCTGTTTTGAAACATGAAGACTAATGTCAGATCTTGAGCTGTGTCTTCTGCATACTCCTTCAAGGTTGGGTGTTTGTGCGTTTATTTTTCCAAAGATTGGATAGATTTGGTTTTTGAAAGACCTCTTGTACAGTCCTCTGCTATAGTGAAGACTGAAAGACTAATGTCGGCTTTTGCACACACCTTCAAGAAACTCATGTTTGGTTTTCTTAAATATGAGTCGTCTGCTACGGTCCGTCTTGAAGTCAAGGTCTGGGGGAATAATTTTCGGATGAGATTTTGAGAGATTTGCTCATTCTTTTAACCCATAATCTCATTGAAATGTGCTAAATGATAGTAAATCTCATTGCGAAATGTAATTGGTGAAGATTTTTCTCACTAAAAAATCACAATTGCTCACCTGGTTTTGGTTGAAGGAGATGTTTCCTCCTATATTATTCTGAGCAAGTATCGCCACTGGACACATGGTACATTCGTTCATATCTCCAAAATTATGACATAACTGGTGACAATATGTGATAATATTCTTATCAATACTGCAAAGACAGGTCGTGGGTGCTCGTTAGAACCGCCTCATTGAGGCGGTACTAACGAGTACCCACAAGCTACGTCTTGGAGCAGAAATACGGAAAATAATGGTTACCCCTATACTGTAAACACCAGTTTTCTCTATATAAAGTGGGGTTAGAGGAGTGTTCATTTCACGGACTTGTTAGCATGATTATACGCTGCTCTAACAAATTGAGCTCATTTACTGGATAATTAATAGCTTTTACACCTAAACAATGATGAGATGCAATGGAATTTCAGGTGTTTTTCTCTCCGGGTACTCCACTTTTCGCCCACCTCTAAGGATCTGCTCGATATAAGTAAAATAATCGTGAAAAGGCCTTACAAATAAAACAAACAAGAGGGCAATTATGGCCCTGGATCACTCGCCTGGTCCTTATGGTAGGTAATATAAGGTGGAGTGGCGGGTAAGAGCAATTTTGGCTGACAGTGACTCATGGAACATTTCTGTAAAATTATTTCAAAATTAATCTAGCTAATTAGGAACTTAAGTCATTTTAAGGGTTATACATTTTTTCTGGTGTCTAGCATATTCAGTGGAAAATTGTCAGAGTGTCACTCGTGGAACATTCCTTCAGAATTGTTTTCTTTCAAACGTTCCCTTCGACAATACAGCGCCAGCTTGTGTGTCACTATCTCCATGGGCTCCTTGTGAACATAATGGGGCAGGTCCTAGTGCACCGGACAGAGATGAATGGGCTCAGTTTAACTAGCTAACAATGACGCATGGTGACAAGGGGGTGTGTGTGCGTGTGGTGGAGGTGGTGGTGGTGGTGGTGGGGGGGGGGGGGTATCCATCTCTTTGACAATACAGATCCGACATGTATGTCACTATCTGGGCACCTTGTGGACATTGAGGATCAGGTCCTAGTGCACCGCACAGAGATGAATGGGTTCAGTCTTACTTACTAGCAATGACGAATCGTGACAACGTGTGTGTGGGTGTGTGTGTGTGTGTGGGAGGGGGGGGGGTGGGGGTATCCATATCTTTGATGATCATTGTGAGCAAATTTGATGATGATTGGACCAAAACTGTGGCCTCTATAGTCCTATCAATGGGTTTTCTATGATTTGATCTACTGGCATACGTTTTGACCCAACATGACCCATATTCGAACTTGACCTAGAAATTTTCAGGATGATTATTCTGAGCAAGTCGAGTGATGATCTGACCAAAACTGTGGCATCTAGTGTATTAACAAGGTTTTATTATAATTTGACCTTCTGACCTACTTTTTGACCCCACATAACTCATATTCGAACTTGACCTAGATATTGTCAAGATGATCATTCTGAGCAAGTTTGATGATGAGTAGACTAAAATCACGGCCTCTCGAGTGTTAACAAGATTTTTCTATGATTTAACCTACTGACCTACTTTTTGACCTCACACGACCACTTTCAAACTTGACCTAGATATTGTCGAGATAATCATTCTGAGCAAGTTTGATGATGATTGGTCCAAAAGTGTGGCCTCTAGAGTATTAACAAGGTTTTTTCTAGGATTTGACCTACTGACCTACTTTTTGAACCCACATGACCCATATTCGAACTTGACATAACATAACATAACATAACATACCTTTATTTCTCTCAGATCATACAACATATGATACATGAGGAACATAAACAATATTCAATGAAGACAGCGAAGTTACTCAAACACTAACATATACAAGCTATGATACCGAGCTTAACTTCTCTGGAGGTCTAGGACATTATGCCAACACACCTATTCAAATACATTGAAATTTCATTGCTTAACCCCCACCCTGCTGTTGGCGACAAGCTCTATCTTTGCGAACAGTGTAGATCCAGATCAGAAGCCATCTGATCAGGATCTACACTGTTTGACATTTAGTTTAAGAATGTGTACAAATAAATTGCATCAAGTAATCTAATTGGGTCAAAGCCAGAAACGGGCGCGGCCCAATTGAATATTCAGCAGATTAAAGGTTAAAAAAGAAACAGTTTCTGGTGAAAAATTAAAAAAATTACCTCCCGTCTCCGCACAAAACGCAGATCGCGGGTATCCGTTAGAACCGCTCAGTTCCATCGAGCACCCACAACCCACGCTCCCGAGGAGAAACAAGAAAAATAATATACACCCTGTAAACCCCAGTTTTACTATATAAAAGTGGGGTTCGAAGGGATCAACATTATGAGATTTTTTTTTTTATCATTATTATAGTTATTATTATCTTAATGAGGACATGTAATTTCTGAAGGGGAAAGGATATACACTATTCTGAAAAATGGAAGTAAATAAAAGATAAGTAAATAAATAATTAAATAAATAAATAGATAAATACACAAATAAATAAACGAACAAATCAGTCGATAATGCCTGCCTTGAATCAATATTTTCGTTTCCCAATAAATTCCTGCTATGGATAATTTCACTGGGTCAAATTGCGACAAATGAAACAATTTGTTTAACTTTCGCTCTGGAAGAGGCTGTAAGCTACAAACTTTTGCCTGAGAAAGAGCTTTTTTTTTTTTTTTTTTTTAAATAAAAATAAAAATGTAACAATTTTGCGTCGCTCTAACGCTAGCGCATTTGGAAAATTGGTGAATGCTTGTCCGAGATATTGTCAGGATGGATCATTCTAAGCAAGGTTGAGGATGATTGGGCCAAAACTGTGGCCTCTTAGTCTTAACATACTTTTTTCTATGATTTGACCTACTTGCCTACTTTTTGATCTGACATGACCCATATTTAAACTTGACCCAGATATCACCGAGACAAACATTTTGGTAAAGTTTCATAAAGATTGAAGCAAAGTTGTGGTCTCTCTAGGATTTACGAGGTAAATGTTGACGACGCACGTCGCATGTACGTCGGATTACAAAAACTCACATTGAGCTTTCGCTTAGGTGAGCTAAAAATAAATCACCCTAAAATTTTAACATTGTTGCCAAATCGCAGCGTATTGGGCCCAAGAGATTTAGGGTGAATGTCATAGAATGCAGATCCTCTAGGATCTGAAACTGCATTGTTTGTCCAGACATGTACGTAAAAAGTATTTATACATTTTGTCGGGAGCAGGCTCTTTGGGTTTCAAAGCAAACTTTCTTGTACATGCCATTGACATCCGTTACAACTTTTCCTGTACATACTTCAACATTGTGTAAGAAACCAACAAACAGCTGACCAGTGTCTTTTGTGTGCATCCATTCGACTTAAATCGTCCCGTGCATTGGTCAGTGAGAAGTTTATGAGTTGGCGAGGGAACTGTTCATTGATTGATCTGTTCATCCCATTGGTCGATTGTCGCATGGTTTTTTGTGCGATACATGTCTACTTGAACATGTATTTTTTCAATGTTTAGACAAGATTCAGAAAAAAGAAATGTATTCGTCTATGTAGAAGTGATAGATGATTGATGTCTTGTAAGTTGACTAAAGTTGTTTTTATCAGGGGCCAGTATCCTAAATTGTTCGCACGCACTTTTTAAAGAACTGCGTACGCCAGTTTCATCAAAACATCGCAAAGTGTTCGTACGAGACAAATTTGCGTTTCACGTAAATATGTCGCACTTAATCAGGGTCACTAATTATCACATGCGTGACCACGTTCCGTCTTGAAATAGCCGTGTAAAGTATATAACACGTTTTAAAATTATTGTTCCAGTGGACCTAGATGTATATTCAGTACAAACAACGTTGAAACAACGTTGATTCTACGTTGTTTCAAACTTGAGTTTCCATTTTATTATCGTAAGATACAGATATTAATTATCTAGACCCCTTTCCCACTGTACCACTGGCGAGTTGGTCTGTTTTTAGGACGTCGTGACGTCAGACTAGCGTTGATTTAACGTTGTCAAAATGAACCTTTTACAAGCGTGTTTGTCAGTAAATCCGGGAGTGGGGTGGGGGGAGGGCTGAGGCTGTCATCAGCATGAGTGCACCTGTTTTGCTAAGTTTATAATATTAGATTTTGTTTGTTTGATATGATGCTTAACGACCCCGTCAACATTGTATCGGTCAATTTGTTGAGCTTGCTTCCAATTGTGTGGGACTTTTACCCGCCATTGAGATAATGGCCAAGTATGACCGACTCATTATGTAACAGGTGAAAAAATGCTAATGAAGAGAAAGATAGATAGAGAGATAGAGAGAGAGAGAGAGAGAGAGAGAGAGAGAGAAAGAGAGAGAGAGAGAGAGAGAGAGAGAGAGATGGATGGATGGATGGATGGATGGATGGATGGATGGATGGATGGATGGATGGATGGATAGATAGATAGATAGATAGATAGATAGATAGATAGATAGATAGATAGATAGATAGATAGATAGATAGATAGATAGATAGATAGATAGATAGATAGATAGATAAGATAGATAGATAGATAGATAGATAGATAGATAGATAGATAGATAGATAGATAGATAGATAGATAGATAGATAGATAGATAGATAGATAGATAGATAGATAGAATGACATCTCAAGCCCTGCCGCCCAATGAAACCAATAGCGTTTATATGCATGGACGGTCGAACTCGCACCACTTTTACTGGGCAGGCTTTGAACCTCTAAGCGGTTTACCAGTGCTCACGTGCGATTGGTTTAAGCTCTGCATGGAAGCATCATGCAGGCCATCTATTATAATATTATACAACATGTGAGACTTCGCTCTTTTAACGCTCACATTAATAAATTCAGTGATTCAAGAGCAATTTATCGTATGAACTTAGAACACAGTTTATGCACGATTTTAACGCAAAACGTCAATACATGACGTTGTTTAATAAGGAACCGCATATAACTTTACCTGACGTAGCCTCTGTAAGTGTTTGTATTTAATGTATAGTCGGGGATTTGAAATTCGTAGCACGCGTATTTAAGGAGTTTAATGCACCTTACTTTCTCACACTTAACTATGATACAAATTTATTTAGAGGTCTCTCAGCATCTTGAAAATGAAGTTAGAAAATCGAACAAGAGGACCAAGCTTGGTCCTGTATCGCTCACCTGAGCTAACAGATTCAAAGTTTAAGGAAGTGCCAACCGTTACTGAAGGCTTTATGGGAGGACATGGTGATGACAGGGTAAGCATTTTCTGAAAATCAAGTAGAATGTGACTCTATGATAAACAGGCTGACCTCACCGGTTTTCAAACTCATTCAACCTTTTATTCCTGACTTGCTAAGAAGATCCGATCTAAAAACAAGAGTTTTCAAACTCGTCCAAGCTTTCTGCCTGACCTCCTTGTTTGTAAGTTTCATGAAGATCCGTTCAAAACTAAAGGGGCAGCAGTGATGACAATGTCGAAAATAGGCATTTTCAGCAATCAAAGGCACGTCACTCTATGATAAATGTGTCGACTTGGCCGGTATTCGAACTCACCTGAGGGTTTTATTCCTAGCCACCTTACATGAAAGTTTCAGAAAGATCCGATCAGACTTGGCCAGTATTCAAACTCATCCAAGATTTTATTCCCAGCCACCTCACATATAAGTTTCAGAAAGATCTGATCAAAACTGAATGGGCTACGGTGATGACAAGGTCAAAATGTGGCATTTTTAGCAATCAAAGGGATGTTACTCTAAAATAAATGAGCCGACTTGGCCAGTTTTCGAACTCATCCGAGGTTTCATCCCCAGCAACCTTACATATAAGTTTCAGAAAAATCCGATCAAAACTGAAGGGGCTACGGTAATGACAAGGTCAAAATTCAACATTTTCAGCCATCAAAGGGACATAACTCTACGATAAATGGGCTGACTTGGCCTGTTTTCGAACTCATCCAAGATTTTATCCCCAGCCACCTTACATATAAGTTTCAGAAAGATCCGATCAAAACTGAAGGGGCTATGGTGATGACAAGGTCAAAAATCGGCATTTTCAGCAATCAAAGGGACGTAAATCTATGATAAATGAGCCAACTTGGCCTGTATTCGAACTCATCCTAGGTTTTATTTCCTGTCACCTTACATATAGGTTTCAGAAAGATTCGATCAAAACTGAAGGGGCTACAGTGATGACAAGGTAAAAAAACGACATTTTCAGCCATCAAAGGGACATAACTATATAGTAAATGGGGCAACTTGGCCGGTTTTCGAACTCATCCGAGGTTTAATCCCCAGCCACCTTACATATACGTTTCAGAAAGATCCGATCAAAACTGAAGGGGCTATAGTGATGACAAGGTCAAAAATCAACATTTTCAGCAATCAAAGGGACCTAACTCTATGATAAATAGGCCACCTTTGCAAGTATGCGAACTCATCCGAGGTTTTATCCCCAGCCACCTTGCATATAAGTTTCAGAAAGATCCGATGAAAACTGAAAGGGCTACGGTGATGACAAGGTCAAAATCGGCATTTTCAGCAATCAAAGGGACGTTACTCTGTGATAAATGGAGCAACTTGGCTGGTTTTCGAACTCATCCGAGATTTTATCCCCAGCCACTTTACATATAAGTTTCAGAAAGGTTCGATCAAAACTGAAAGGGCTACAGTGATGACAAGGTCAAAAATCAGCATTTTCAGCTAACAAAGGGACGTTACTCTAAGATAAATAGGCCGACTTGGTCGGTTTTCGAACTCATCCGAGATTTTATCCCCAGCCACCTTACATATAAGTTTCAGAAAGATCCGATCAAAACTGAAGGGGTTACGGTGATGACAAGGTAAAAAATCAGCATTTTCAGAAATCAAAGGGATGTAACTCTATGATAAATGGGCCGACTTGGCCGGTTTTCGAACTCATCCGAGTTTTTATCCCCAGTCACCTTACATATAAGTTTCAGAAAGATCCGATCAAAACTGTAGGCGCTACGGTGATGACAAGCATTTCCCTATAGTAAGTTTATTGGACCTTGTGGTTGCCATAGGAACCAAAGTTTTAGAGCGATTTCAGAAAAAAATTGTCATCAATGCCCCACCAGAGGCATGCTACAGATGAGAAATGATTGAGATCAGCCTGCAGGATACAGAGATATAACTGCTCAATAATGTGGACGGACGACGGACGACGGACGGACGACGGAGGACCCACTATACTATAAGCTCCCCTGGAGCCTTCGGCCCAGGTGAGCTAAAAATCGGCATTTTCAGCAATCAAAGGGACGTAAGTCTGTGAAAAATGGGCTGATTTGGCCGGTTTTCAAACTCATCCGAGGTATTATCCCCAGCCACATTACGTATAAGTTTCAGAAAGATCCGATCAAAACTGAAGGGGCTACGGTGATGACAAGGTCGAAAATGGGCATTTTCAGCAATCAAAGGGACGTAACTCTATGATAAATGGGCCGACTTGGACGGTGTTCGAATTCATCCGAGTTTTTATCCCCAGTCACCTTACATATAAGTTTCAGAAAGATCCGATCAAAACTGTAGGCGCTACGGTGATGACAAGCATTTCCCTATAGTAAGTTTATGGGACCTTGTGGTTGCCATAGGAACCAAAGTTTTCGAGCGATTTCAAAAAAAAGTTTGTCATCAATGCCCCACCAGAGGCATGCTACAGATGAGAAATGATTGAGATCAACCTGCAGGATACAGAGATATAACTGCTCAATAATGTGGACGGACGACGGACGACGGACGACGGAGGACCCACTATACTATAAGCTCCCCTGGAGCCTTCGGCCCAGGTGAGCTAAAAATCGGCATTTTCAGCAATCAAAGGGACGTAAGTCTATGAAAAATGGGCTGCCTTGGCCGGTTTTCAAACTCATCCGAGGTTTTATCCCCAGCCACCTTACATATAAGTTTCAGAAAGATCCGATCAAAACTGAAGGGGCTACCGTGATGACAAGGTCAAAAATCGGCATTTTCAGCAATCAAAGGGATGTAACTCTATGATAAATGGGCCGACTTGGCCGGTTTTCGAACTCATCCGAGTTTTTATCCCCAGCCACCTTACATATAAGTTTCAGAAAGATGGGATCAAAACTGAAGGGGCTACAGTGATGACAAGGTCAAACATCGGCATTTTCAGCAATCAAAGGGATGTAACAGTATGATAAATTGGTCGACTTGGCCGGTTTTCGAACTCTTTCAAGGTTTTATCCCCAGCCACCTTGCATATAAGTTTCAGAAAGATCGGATCACAACTGAAGGGGCTACCGTGATAACAAGGTCAAAAGTCGGCATTTTCAGCAATTAAAGGGGCGTAACTCTATGATAAATGAGCCGACTTGCCAATTTTTCGAACTCATCCAAGGTTTTATCCCCAGCCACCTTACATATAAGTTTCAGAATGATCCGATCAAAACTGAAGGGGCTACCTTGATGACAAGGTCGAAAGTCGGCGTTTTTCAGCAATCAAAGGGAAGTTACTCTATGATAAATGGGCCGACTTGGCCGGTATTCAAACTTATCCGAGTTTTTATCCTCAGCCACCTTACATATAAGTTTCAAAAAGATCCTATCAAAACCGAAGGGGCTACAGTGATGACAAGGTCAAAAATCGGCATTTTCAGCAATCAAAGGGCCGTAACTCTATGATAAATGGGCCTACTGGGCCGGTTTTGGAACTCATCCAAGGTTTTATCCCCAGCCACCTTACATATAAGTTTCAGAAAGATCCGATCAAAACTGAAGGGGCTTCCGTGATAACAAGGTCAAAAATCGGCATTTTCAGCAATCAAAGGGACGTAAGTCTATGAAAAATGAGCTGACTTGGCCAATTTTCGAACTCATCCGAGGTTTTATCCCCAGCCACCTAACATATAAGTTTCAGAAAGATCCGATCAAAACTGAAGGGGCTACCTTGATGACAAGGTCAGAAATCGGCATTTTCAGCAATCAAAGGGATGTAACTCTATGATAAATGGGCCGACATGGCCGGTTTTCGAACTCATCCGAGTTTTTATCCCCAGCCACCTTACATATAAGTTTCAGGAAGATCTGATCAAAACTGAAGGCGCTACGGTGATGACAAGCATTTTCCCATAGTAAGTCTATGGGACCTTGTGGTTGCCATAGGAACCAAAGTTTTAGAGCGATTTCGGAAAAAAGTTTGTCATCAATGCCCCACCAGAGGCATGCTACAGATGAGAAATGATTGAGATCAGCCTGCAGGATACAGAGATATAGCTGCTCAAAAGTGTGGACGGACGACGGACGGACGACGGAGGACCCACTATACTATAAGCTCCCCTGGAGCCTTCGGCCCAGGTGAGCTAAAAAGTGGGGAAAAAGACATAAAAAGGGGAGATAAATGTTCCTACCCTCTTTTCTCATTTAAGCATCCAAACAATTCCAAACGACATTTCCTCTGAAACTACAAGGCCAACTGGACCAAATTATATGTGAAGCCGCCATGGGGTGGAAGAACAAACATATATTCTGAATATCTGGGTCACATGACCAAAATGTTCGCCATGCCCATATATGGTAAAAACCTTTGAAAATCGCCTTCTCAGGAACCAATCGACCGATGACCTTGAAACTTTGTATACAATATATGGGACCCGAGCCCTATCGAATTTGTTCAAATGATGACATTTTGTTGACCTTGACCTTTCTTACGTCAAGGTCACATTCGGTCACTTAGGATTTTGTATGGAAAAGACAGGGTTTTCTGGTTCTGTTCCAGCTTATGACATCATAGTTCATATTTGCAATCAGCTTAATGATCCTGCGGCCATAAGATTAAATAGTTTTTAATTTTTCTAAAACTACTGGGCTAACTGATACCAAATTACATATACTGTATCAGTGTGGTCGAGAAATCCAAGTTTGTTAGAGGGATCTGTGTGATCGTCACACCAATAAACGGCCAAAAGTGATTCTAAATTTTGCATCTCAAGAAGTACAAGACCTTGGTATGCAGCATTTTGGACTCTAGCCCTAAGATGGTTTAAAGCTGACTATAATGTATGCTAAGGCAACAAAAGAAAACAATGGTTGATTTCAAAATAATTTGGCATCAATGGTCCTGGGATTGGCCTCTCCTAAACCAATATGGTCTGTTAAAATAAATGGCCACCACGGGTGTGTGTGTGGGGGGGGGGAGGGGGGTGGGGAGGGGGATTTATGCCCAATTGAGCTCTGGTGAGCGTAGTTTCCCATCGGCCGCTTGTTTACAATTTTGTGTTCAGGGAAAAGTCGCGTAAACTTGATGGCAAGCGTAAACCATATCTAATTGGCGTTATCATGATACAGCAGCCACAGTTTTCTGCTTTACTGCGCTTGTTTCGTTATCTATTGTTGCTTAGCTTCATTAACAATTAATTGGTGACTAGTGGTAGTTTGGTATGAAGTTACCATGACAGCAATACCTCTGAAAGACGACAATGTTCATTGAAGATAACAGCGCGGCCCTATTTCAGTTTTGTTTTTTCACAGGGTTGGCAGATTTTTGTTCAGTATTTCATAAATGAAGGAAAGTCGTGTTTTAATGAGTTTACGCCTCTGAACAATCAAGCCTCCTTTTGACTGAAGGTGTGCGAAATTTTACTGCGAACAAAAACGAAACAATATACAGTATTTGGTGGAACGATTTTACTTAAACGTTTTAGAGGTTTATTGGATTGGTTTTTAACATTAATTTTCTGCAAAAAAGATACTCTACTAAATTTAAATATCGGCATCTAATTCTCCAGCTGCGGACTTGATATACTCCAGCTTATTTGCTGATTGAATGACTCTGGTTTTGGTCGATCTTTTGGCAAACATGAGTAAATTGAGGTCACCAAGTTACATGAAGATGCAGAAAAGTTCAGTCGAGGGTCTGTGTTGAACCCGATGTTCCCACCCTTCTTGACAAAGGTGAAGAGAAGAAGCTTGAGTTACGTAGGAATCGTATCATTTATTATGCCAAACATCGTCCCTGTTCACTGTTCAATATATCTGACATATTAGGTTTCAACCCCAAGTAAATTAACCCGCCCGCCTAGTTCCTTTCATATGTACGAACGCATTTCCGCCAGAACGCCTGAAGGTAGGTGTCTGATGCTCTGTCTCTGGTAGGGTTACACGGAGCTTTACTGTTTGGTTTCCTTTTGCTGCAGAATTCTAGCTGTCGAGTTGTCATCGTTGTTTCATCTCTTTTGTCGTTTGATTTTCTGTTCTCGGAGGTATTGCACTGATGAGCTAGAACTCCATCATGTAGAGTGAACAATTTATCGGTTTTAACCAAGACAATCAAGGGCGAGTAGTGTGACCATCTAAAATCTATTAAAGTGTCCAACCGCACCTCGGCCCCCATAAAACCTTACTGACCCCGTCGTCGATCCTTTTTGTGTTTTATTATTTTCATAGTTAGTCCTTAAGATATATGTATTGCTAATGCCTTTTTTATTTTGGATAGCCGTTCGGTCATGTGGGGAGATAACTGTCATTCTGGCTTTCCATCCATGACGTTTTTAGTTTGGTGTTTTAAATGGGAGGTGCGAGATATTTTATATAGATTCCTGATCATTGCATTCACTTTGTTTTTCAAACGTGATAAGTCCTGATGGCTTGTCATAGAAGGCCTTTTTAGCCAATCTATATGGGACAACTGGGGTGGTTGGGTGAGGCAAAGGTGACGTGTATCTTGCGTCAATAGGGCGTCCAGCTGATAGTGGCTTACAGCTGGACAAGACCTGCTGTTCTTCCAGCAGTTATGGGTAGAGGGGGAAAACTGTTATTACTTCTGTTTCTGTTTTTCCATTTAACCATTTCTCCTCTGCCCCTTACTTTCATCTGCTCAACTATCTCTTCTGTCGCTTTTCTCCCTTTCTCTGCAGAGAGGACAAAAATGACCAAGAAAGGGGTGACGTGCCTCTATACACAAAACAATCAATATATGGGACAAATGTCAGAAAAAGGAAGAATTAAAAGGAGATGAAGAACAGATTAATCAGTGTGTGACAAGAGACACAGGATGATTAAGAGCTAATGGTGAATAGACGGACAAGGCTATCGTAGGGTGGTTGCCCAACAAAATGGTAGAAAGTAAGTGCAGGTGACATCTTAAGATGCACGTTTACAGGTTATACCACAACTCTGGGAAAGGGGAAGATAGAAGAATGTTCAAGGGATGGCTTTACGTTACATTAAACCTCTGGTACAATTTATTTTAGTCGTGCGACTTAACAGAAAATAAGGTACCCAGTAAGATTTCAAGTGGCCAGTAACATTTACGTGTTTAAAATATAATGATGCCGATGTTACTTGGGGAGCCTTCAGCACAAACCGGAAACTGATAAAGATTCATGAAATATACAATTGCTACGAGCCAGGCGTAGCAGAAAGAAAAAGCAAACAAGCCTTTTGGAAAAATTTAACAAAATTTATTTACAAGTTAACTTTAACCTGTAGAAGCAAGAAAATTAAATGTACTTAGCTCTGAATGAAATATCCTGAATAAATCTATTTTCCCTGATCCCACAGAATTCACAGTCCAAAATGAAAAGTAATATCCTTTAACAATCCAACACAGAATTTAGTAATAACTTTTCTTAAAAGCCCAAACTTCAAACTCCAAAGTCTGACTCAATGAGAAAAATCAAGCTCTTTTAAAGACCCTAAGATTTCTCTAGAATGTTCCACAGGGCTGTGGAATAAGATGATGTAATTTTCTAAAAATAATGCAAACCTGAACTTTCTGGAGGTTCTGAAGTACTTTTCCTTGTAAACATGTTGTTTACAAAAATGAAAATAATCTCAGTTTTTTCGAATCTTCTATAAGAAGATTAGCACTATTAGGTCAACAGTGGGGTGAAAGTGGGAATCAGAAAAATAAATTCTTATGCATAACACAATGTATTCGTTAAATGTTGATTGTTTTTATCACCAGTTTAGAGAATCACTTGTCAGTTCACCCACTGACAAATATGCTTGGTGATGTATATTTAACCCTCGCTAAATATAAACCGGAAGGAAATGGCCATCAGTAACTTTTCAAAAATATATCTATCTGTCCCTTTTATGATACATCTATGACCAGCCAGTAAAATAATTTTGTTTGTTGGTTTTAATATAAATTTTTATCACGATCTGTGATACAACAGGAAAAGGTGGTTCAATGGTCCATAGGTCCCTTGTTCATGCCCGGATTGAAAGAGAGTCATCAAGTTTCACATGCACGTGCAAAAATAACCGTCCTTCATACCGACGAAAATGAAATAGTTTCAAAAAGTACTAAAGGTACTATTTATCGCTAAAATAGTGTAAAATTTACCAAATTTCTGGGGTCAAATTTCAATGGTCAAAATTTATGGTAACACCGGATGTAATTACGCCATATCATGAATTTTGGTGACTTCGAGTATTGACAAATAAATTTGGCTGATGCAATAAATCAACATTCATATGTAAGCTACACATAACTAAACTCAATCCGACTATACCATCCGCATGGGGGTGGGTGTAAACTCATAGAATTTTCAACCCCTCTTCCCCACCAGATTTGCTAAATAATCACATGTCATATAGGTTAGGCTCAATGAAACGGCACAAATAAAGCGTGAGAATTTTGGGTGCATTAAATTTTTCGAAATCTGATCTCAAATCCCGGACTAGTATATCAGTTTTCAGCTCCGGTTTGTTGTTGGCAATGGTCTGTTTGTTTGTTTGATTTGATTTGAGGTTTAACATTCCCGTCAACACTGTATACGTCATTTTGGAGACGTTGCTTCCAATTTTGTGGGACTTTTACCCGATACTGAGATGAAATGACATCTTAAGCCCTGTCGCCCAATGGAACCAATAGGGTTTATGAGCATGGACGGTCCGGCTCGCACCACTTTGCCTGGGCAGACATAGATCCTCTAAGCAGTTTACCAGTGCTTGTGTGCGGTCGGTTGCAGCTCTGCGCGGAAGCATCATGCAGCCCATCTATTTCTTCAAGCCCCGATGGGCGGGGGCGTACGTGATGGTCTGTAGCAAATATTTTTTTATTGATTGTTCGTCTGTCAGGGCGTCCAGCCTTTCAATGGAAAACAAATTCAGTTCATTTGCAACACAGATCTTACAGCATGACTGATTTTAACCCATTTAGTACCAGAAACCCCAAAGCGGGTACCCTGGCAAACAGTGCAGGCCCAGATCAGACGCCACAGAACGCGGCGTCTGATCAGGGCCTCTACTGTTTGCTAAAAGTTCAGTCATTTTCCAAATAAACTTTGATGAAAACGCAACCTGACACCCCTAAATTATGAAATGAATTCGTGCTATATATAAGAAGAAAGATTCCATTCGGTACAAATAGGGTTAAATTACAAAGAAACTATTCTATAGCTACAATTATACAGTCGCCTGCACATAGACGAAATGACATTACGCAAGGCCATGATCTCCTCCCAACGCCGTCGACATTAAAAGTTTTCGTACATACGAGCGTACGATCGTGCACATGTACGTACGTCCTTCCGTATGTGGTGTACGTACGCGATCCTGCAACCTCGGGTTAAGGTATTGTACCAGGAAGAACCTAAACTTTTAAGAGCTCATATTTTTCAGACCATATGATGGGATTGTGATGATATGTATAGGTTAAAAGGTTTATTCAGCAATGCGCTGGTCCTTACCTATGACCTCTAGGTCAAGTCATAGACTTAGAAGACTTTAAATGTTGAGATTATTTAAGAGCTCATATTTTTACAATCATATAATGGATTTGGTTCATATTTGGTACGATGATAGATACACATTTAAAGTTTATTCAGCGTACCCGCACCAATGCCCATGACCTCAAGGTCAATTTTCAACATAATCGCGCCCATGCCCATGACTTCAAGGTCAAGGTTATAGACTCAGAATTTTTAAATGTCATCGTTTTTTTATAAGAGCTCGCTTACCCCGACCAATTTAGTGGGACCGCTCCTTAAATCCTAGCGGTTTGTTTGGTCGGTAGGGTTTAAGATGTCATTTCATCTCAAGGTCTGGTAAAAGCCCCCAAAAATCGGAAGCGGCGTCTCCAAAATGACCTAAATACATGTACCAACGGTTGACGGGGACTTAAAACCTCAATACAAACAAACAAAAGAGCCGACGCGTTTAGGTATATAGTTCTAATAACGAATACCCACAATCTGCGATTAGACTTTTGATTAAAATGAAGACTCGGTGTACATGTACCTCAGATCGATACAATAAAACTAGAATTGTCAGTACGACACAGACGCCCCGCCCAGGGTCCATCCTCACCGAGAAAAAAGCATGTTGTAAACAAAAGAACAAAAAAGAAAAAGAAAAAAAGACAGCGTTGCTTGCCTGGAAAACTGTCCTTGAGGACATCGGCGTGGGTAGGGGTAATGCCGTTTAAACCTTAAAAAAGTGTGTATCATACCCAATATGAACCATATCTGAACAATATTAATTACTAAGTTTGTGAAATTGACCTTGAGTTTTGGTTTTACGGCCCTTTCAAGATTATTTCTTTTATTCATCAATCAGATGTGGGCCAAAACTAAACGGAGTAGTCGGAGAAACGACCTGCATCTTTCAGTCATACCAAATAAGAACTAAATCCATTATATAGGTTGGAATATGTGGGCTTTTATTAAAATCGTTGACGTTAAAAAATTCTAAGTCCGTGACCTTGACCTTGAGGTCATGAGCATGGGCGCGGTATGCTGAAAAGTCTGAGGCCGTGACCTTGACCTTGAGGCCAGGGGCAAGGAACGGGTATGCTGAATAAAACTTCAGATGTGTATCTATAATCATACCAAATGTGATGATAGCCCCCGCCCATCGGGGCTTGAAGAAATAGATGGGCTGCATGATGCTTCCACACAGAGCTGAAACCGACCCGCACACGAGTACTGGTAAACCGCTTAGAGGATTTAAGCCTGCCCAGGCCATGTGGTGCGAGACGGCCCGTCTATGCTTATAAATCATGTTGGCTTCATTGGGCGGCAGGGCTTGAGAAGTCATTTCATCTTAATGTCGGGTAAAAGTCCAACAAAATTGGAAATGACCTTTACAGTGCTGACGGGGACGTTAAACTTCACATTAAACAAACAAACGGCAATGAAATGGAAACACAAGTTTGAAACAATATAGAATCAACGTTGTGTACTGAATACACATCTAGGTCCACTTGAACAATAATTTTAAAACGTGTTATCCATTTACACGGCTATTTCATGACGGCACGTGATCATGCATGTGACAATTAGAGGCATGTGACAATTAGAGTGAAACGCAAATTTAGCTCATACGAACACTTTGCGATGTTTTGATGAAACTGACGTACGCAGTTCTTTAAAAAGTGCGAACGAACAAATTAAGATTAATCGTACGCAGGCCAGTTTCATCAAAGCAATTGCGACGTATACTCGTCTTAGAAAGATCGTATGGAGTTCTTACGGCAAAAATCCTGTTTCATCAAATGCTCGAGATCTGCGATGTTCGCACATTTTGTCGTATTTCTGAGATGAAAATTTAGACATCGTACATTGAAATTTTCGTCTTTGGAAATGTCTCCGTCATAGCTGAAAAAAAGATAACGAGCGGCATATGTTAAAGAAACCTTCGCTTACATGTATCTCTGTAGTAACGTTGTTAAATGTATGGTACATACCATACCATTTCGCTTACCTCCGCAGATCACGCCCATCACTTAAACATGCCCATGCATTGAAGACCCCTCGAAACTGACCCCTTTGTATAAACTTTAGTATGTGTTTGCGGTTGTGGTTTTCTTTTAAAATAGAGATTGAGGGTACTCGTTGGAAGGGCCTCGTAGTGCTGGGCTTACGAGTACCCACAATCTATATTTCGTGATGTAGCTTAGAACCGACACTCGCTTTCGCCCATCGGGGCTTGGAAAAATAGATTTGCTTGCATAGTACTTCCGGGCAGAACTGAAACCGACCAAACTTGATTACTGGTTAACCGCTTAGAATGCAAAGCCTGCTTAAGAAAAGTGGTGCGAGTTGGGCCGCTCTTTAAACCCTACTGGTTTCTTTGATCGGTAGGGTTAAAGATGTCATTTCATCTCAACGTCTGGTAAAAGCCCCACAAAATCGGAAGCAGTGTCTCCAAAATGACCTAAATACATGTACCAACGTTTGTCGAGGACTTGAAAACTCAACACAAACAAACAAACAGGTAGTTCTAACGATTACCCAAAGTCTGCGATTAGACTTTTGATTGAGATGAAGGCTCATAGTACCTCAAATCGACACATAAAACTAGAATTGTCAACACGTCAGAGATGCCCCGCCCAGGGACCATCCTCACCAAGAAAAAAACCATGTAGCAAAAACTAAAAAAAAAAAAGGCGGCATTGCTTGTCTGGAAAACTGTCCTTGAGGACATCGGCTTAGATGGGGCTAATTTAGCTTAAATCTTGGGAAAAGTTTGTATCATCACACCAAATATGAACCAAATTCATAAAAAAATAAATAAATAAGTCTGTGACATTGACGTTGTTTTTTGGTTTTACGGCCCTTTCAGGATTATTTCTTTTGTTTCGAACTGATCATTAATCAGGTGTGGGCGAAAACTGAACGGATTAGCCGGAGAAACCACCTGTATCTTTCATCATGCCAAATACGACCTTAATCCATTATATGGGTTGAGAAATTAGAGCTCTGATTTAAAACGTTGACATCGAAAATTCTGATCCGTGACCTTGACCTTGAGGTCATTGGCATGGGCACGGGAATGCTGAATAAACCTTTAGACGTTTATCTGTCATCTAACCAAATATGAACCAAATCCATTATAAGTTTTACAAATATGAGCTTTTAAATAATTTCAACATTTAAAGTTTTCTGAGTCCATGACTTGACATAGAGGTCACGTGCGAAAACCTTCACGGCATCATGCCGATGGCGGGGGGATCATAGTCTTGCGAACTGTCTTTTCGTATATGTAAGTGTATAATATTGCAGGCGATTGTATATACATAAAGTGTGCTGGAACAATCAATGCATACATATTTCCTACAGACCATTGTCAACAACAAACCGTAGCTGAAAACTGACATATGTTACATGTAAATACGAACATTTACAGAGGCTACGACGTCACGTAACGTTATATGCGGCATCCTTAATAACGAACGTCATGCATTGACGTTTTGTATTAAAATCGTGCATTAAATGAATTTTAAGTTCATACGATAAATAAATTGATTCTTGTATTCATGCTCCTGCACTACTGAATTTATTAAAATGAGCGAGAAAATGTCTCCCCCCCCCCCTCACCTCGCCCGCATTAACTGACTAACGTGCTTGTAAAAGGTTCGTTATAACGCCGCTAAATTAACGCTAGTCTGACATTATAACGTCCACGAAACAGACCAACTCGCCAGTGGTTAAGTGGGAAAGGGGTCTAGATAATTAATATCTGTATCTTACGATAATAAAATGGAAACACAAGTTTGAAACAACATAGAATCAACGTTGATTCAACCTTGTTTGTACTGACTATACATCTAGGCCCACTGGAACAATAATTTTAAAATGTGTTATCTACTTTACACGGCTATTTCAAGACGGCATGTAATCACGCACGTGACAATTAGTGACCCTGTTTAAGCGCATATTCAAAATTACGACTTAGTTTAGTGAAACGCAAATTTAGCTCGTACGAACACTTTGCGATGTTTTGATGAAACTGACGAACGCAGTTCGTACGAACAATTTAAGATCAATCGTACGATGTTTATTGATTAAACTGGCCTCCGGACTCCTATGGACCGATCGTAGTAAAAGTAGTAAGACATATAAGAATATGGTTTGATAAGAAATGAGACGGGACACATCATTTCCTACAATTTATACGTGCGCCCAGGGAAAATACGATCAGCCTGCGCATCCATAGCCTGACCAGAGACTTTTCTTGCCGCATGAAGGAGCATTGGGCCCTTGGCTAGCCTAAGAGCGCACAGGGAAGACTGTTCAGATTGCGCGGATGCGCAGGCTGATCCGAATCATCGCTGGGCGCACATGTAAATTGTAGGAAATGCTATGCCCCGGTTCAATAATAATTTTCCCTTGCAATCACCAACGATTCTCATTGAGTTTTTTTGTTTGTTTGTTTGATTTGTTTGTTTGATTTGAGGTTTAACGTCCCCGTCAACACCGTGAAGGTCATTTTGGAGACGTTGCTTCCAATTTTGTGGGACTTTTACCCGACATTATGATGAAATGACATCTCAAGCCCAGCCAATAGGGGTTATAAGCATGGACGGGCCGACTCGCATCGCTTTGCCTGGGCAAACTTAGATCCTCTAAGCGGTTTACCAGTACTCGTGTGCGGGTCGGTTTCAGCTCTGCGTTGAAGCATCATGCAGCCCTATTTCTTCAATGGTACAAACTTGTATCTATATAGAGATTGCAATGTTAATGCTAGTAGCATCCATATTTGATCTTGACCTACATTTTATGGTTCACTGACTTCGTGAAATATTGCGACCGCCCTAACGTTCACCCCAACCGCCATGTTCATTTCAAAAGAACTATAAGAGCTTTGTTAATGATACTTAGCATTATGATAACAAGTCCGTGAAACGAAGACCCCTCTAAACCCCCCTTTATATGGAGAAAATATTGAGGCGGTTCTAACGAGTACCCACAATCTATGTTGAAGGCAGAAATAAAGAAGATGTTAGAACTTTTACCCAAATTGTGTACTTTCTGACACCATGTTGGACGACATTATTTCACACGGACATGTTTTCCTAATGGTGCATACTCGTATCTAGGGATGACATCTATAATGAAAGCATCCATATCTGATCTTGACCTAAATTGCATGGTTCACTGACTTAGTGAACTATTGCATCAACCTTAGAGTTCAACCTAATGTGTAAATACATTTCTCATTCAATAATAAGTACACGCTTACATCTAGCAGTGGCAACTTTTATGCAAGCATCAATGTTTGACCTCGGCCTAGATTTCATGGTTCTTTTCTTTAACTTGTGCCCCAGAGGCGACATAGCTTTCTGCCTCACGCATACACATATTATCTCTCTCTCTCTCTCTCTCCCTCCCTCTCTCTCTCTCTCTCTCTCTCTCTCTCTCTCTCTCTCTCTCTCTCTCTCTCTATCTCTCTCTCTCTCTCACACACAGGCTGTTCATTTCAACAGTCATTCACCAAAAGAGAGTATGATGGGTGCGAAAATTTGCGAAAACTGCTATAATTAAGACCTCAGTGTGTTTTGCCTTGTACCTTTATGGCCTAATCAACAAATAGGGGTATGTAGGGTCGGTCAATTACATTGCTTGTTACTGGACAGGCTTAGACGCTCACAGTGGTTTACCAGTACTTGGTAAGATCGCCCTCTGACAATAACAGGAGGGTCAATGTCCCAATCCTCAAACAACCCTCCCCCTCAGCCCGTCTCCCAAGAGAGGGGATGTTACAAAAAGGAAAGATTGAATAGAGAAATAACGCGAAAACTAAGAATCACAGCTCCATTCCCCACCTGCTGCAAGCAAAACAGTCCATTACCCGACAAAACATCGTGAAAAAACACCTATATTATATTGACCCCCTTGAACCCCCACTTTTTATAGAAAAACTGTGGTTTACAGGGGTATACCTCATTTTTCTTATTTCTGCTCTAAAATATAGAATGTGGGTACGCGTTAGAACCACCTCGATGAGGCGGTTCTAACGAGTACCCACTATTATATTTTGAGCAGAAGTAAGAAAAATATAACAATTTTTCATCTTAAAATTTCCTTTTTACGGCGATAGAATTTGCATGTATTTTTATAGGCGTGTTTTCGTAATGGCCAAAAACAGAAAAACTCCCCGGCATTGAAAGCTGTATACAGCACCTTCTCACCAACCCAATCTCTCAACCGACGTAACCTCTGTTTAAACAAGCTTAGGTTAATCAAGGATCTTCATTTGAAGACGAATTTTTGCAAGGACACAATTTATAATGCTGCATACCATTTACTGATGTCGGTGGCGATTTGGTTCCAGAGAATACGAGTTTCAAATCAAAGTGTTTTACCATATATGAACGTGGTGGTCATCTTGTTTTTGTGATCCAGACTACGCAAATAAACGTTCGTTCCCGTATCCACTTCACGTCCCGCCTAAAATATAGTTTCCAATGCTTTCATTGATCATGAATGTTTTGAAATAGCTGACTTATGGACAGGAGGACGAACAGACTAAGAAAATGTATAACGAAGTACGGCTCCCCGTCCCTGGAAGCCTCAATCTAGGTTTTCAAATGGAAGGTGTGCAGTACTTACATAATTTCATATTATCTGTATAGTGTGTCACATGAATTTTATTGTCTACGGCCACGGGCGTAGAAAATATTAAGGATGACTTTTGCTCCGGAAGCATTTAAGAAAAAGGTCATGACTAGTTGAATGTTATTTTCTTTTAGCATGTCATCCGTGTTATTGTCTACGTCTGTGGGTGTAGACTACCTAAGGTTTACTTTTGCTCCAGACGCATGAAAGAAAAGGGCATTACTGACCGAATGCTATATTCTTTTGACTGGTCATCGGTGTTATTTGGTATAATGATTAAAAACCGGGATCGACCAGAACACTTCCGTAAGTTTATCACACCCTCTTTGCATACAAAATAAACTTGTTTTCTGGATTCACGTGATGTTGACTTCCCTCCGATGATACAGTACATCTATTTTTGTTTGTTTTCACTAAAAGGAGGCAGATGCAACTGTTCTACTGATTTTTCGTTTCCCAAGTACGAGTGGTTGTCATAGAAAAAGATTGGTAATTTTTGTTTATATATGAAACAGGAGTCAGCTTTTTGAATCTTTGGCTTTTTATACAAGTTTCCGTATTTACTGGCACACTTATACAGGATACACATGAACAGTTTGATCATTTGACTTTTCAATCCTATGACTACGCAAATCAATGTGTGCTGAGCGTAGACTCAAGCTTAATGTAAAAGCTTATACTTGATATTCATTATTTAACCTGACAATCGTCGTCAAATGGACTTAGTCTGTGGTCTCATTTCTTTGTTTTGCAGTTTTCTCCAAATAAGCACAGCCTTTCTGACTGTCGCAGAGAAATGCGACTTGCTGGAGAAGTTTGCGGACGGTCAAAGTCTAAAGCTCCCGTTTCCGTGTGACCTTAGCTGTTGGTGAGACGGATACTAGAAATGCGCAAGGGATTGGGTGTTAACCTTTCGATTATTCGTCACGGTTTAAATATCTCTGTGCAAAATAGGAGTTATTTTGGACAAAGTAAGAAACAAATCAGACATGAGTTTTTTTTTATGAAAGGATGCATTACTCCCTATATTCGGTACTGTTTTTTTTTTTTTTTTTTTTGAAAAACAAATGATACAAAAGTAAGATAAACAAGGGCCACAATGCTCACTAGAGCTCAGGCGGGCACCGCCCACTGGCAGCCATGTATGGTTTCAGGTTTTAATTTATTGATTATAAAGACTCCCAAACAACCCCCCATTTCCAAATGAGCACCCATGTGGACTCTGTATCTGAATTTTTAGGCCTTTTATGAGGAGGGGGGATGAGACATGTACCCAACAGAGCCCAGGCTGGTATCACTGTATGCATCTTATCATACGGCACACTAATATATATAGTTTAGTTTAGGGGTTGAGATGTGTTCTGTTCCTGAGATATAAGGCCTTTTAAGCTGCGGAGGGGTTGGAGCATGGCCCTGGCAGACCCCAGGAAAGCCAAGATTGTTGTCGCTGAAATTGTCTTATAATAAGGCCAGAAAATATATTGTTTATGGGTGGGAATATGATCAGTTTCCAAGATATGAGGCCCTCTTATGAAATGATTGGGAGACGAATGGCCTTGGTGGACCACAAAGTTGGTGTGTTTGTTTGTTTGTTTGTTTGTTTGATTTGAGGTTTAACGTCCCCGTCAACACTGAAAAGGTCATTTTTGAGACGTTGCTTCCAATTTTGTGGGACTTTTACCCGACATTGAGATGAAATGACATCTCAAGCCCTGTCGCCCAATGAAACCAATAGGGTTTATTAGCATGATCGGTCCGCCTCGCACCGCGGTTCCTGGACAGGCTTAGATCCTCTAAGAGGTTTACCAGTACTTGTGTGCGGGCAGGATTCAGCTCTGCGTGGAAGCATCGTGCAGCCCATATATTTCTTCAAGCCCCGATGGGCGGGGCGGCCAAGTTGTTGTGACTGAATGTGTCTAATCATACGAAGCAAAAATATATATGATTATGTGGTGGGGATCTTAATGATGTCCGAGATATATGGCCTTTTATGAAGTGGAGGGGTGGGTCATGGCATCAGCATGTTGCCCTAGCACATAGAGACACCACGCTGATGTGAGTGAATGAGTCTTATCATAGGGAACACAAATATACATACTTACGGGCTGGGAATCTGAACAGTTTCTGAGATATATAGCATTTTATGAAGTGGAAGGATGGGGCATAGCCCCAACACACCCCCAGAGACCCCTAGGTTGGTATCACTGAATGTGTCTCCTCATAAGGAACAAGAACATGTATGGTTTAGGGGTGGGGGTTCTGAATGGTTTCTGAGATATTTAGCCTTTTACGAAGAGGAGGGGGTTGGGCATGGCCCGGGCACATCCCAGGGGACCCCCAGGTTGGTTTCAATGAATGCGTCTTATCATAAGAAACAAGAATATATATGGTTTTTTTTGTGTGTGTTGGGGGGGGGGGTGTCTGAATGGTTTCCGAGACATATCACTTTTTATGAAGTTGGGTTGTGGGGCATAGCCCCCGTGCGGCCCGGGGGACCCTTAGGTTGGTATCACTGAATGCGTCTTATCATAAGGAACAAGAATTTATATGCTTTAGGGGTGGGGATCTGAACAGCTTCTGAGATATTGGGCATTTACGAAGTGGAGGGGTCGGGAATAGCCCCCGTGCGGCCAGGGAGACCCGGCACATCCCCCCCCCCCCCAAGAATGGTGTCACTGAATGCGTCTTATCATAAGAAATAAGAATATACATGGTGTTGGGGTGGGAATCTGAAGGGTTTCCGAGATATATCACCTTTTATGAAGTGGAAGGTTTGGGCATAACCCTGGTGCGGCCTGGGAGATCCTTAGGTTGTTATCACTGAATGCATCTTATCAAAAGGAACAAGAATTTATATGGTTTAAGGGTGGGGATCTGAACGGTTTCTGAGACATTTGGCCTTTTATTAAGTGGAGGGGTCGGGAATAGCCCCCGTGCGGCCAAGGAGACCCTAAGGTTGGTATCACTGAATGCCTTATCATAAGGAACAAGATTTTAAATGGCTTAGGGGTGGAGATCTGAACGGTTTCTGAGATATTCGGCCTTTTACGAAGTGGAGGGGGTGGGGCATAAGCTCCGCCACATGCTAGGGGACCCCCAGATTGGTGTCACTGAATGCGTCTTAACATAAGAAACAAGAATATATATAGTTTAGGGTTGGGGATCTGAATGGTTTCTGAGATATATGGCATTTATGAATTGGAAGGGTGGGGCATGGCCCCAGCGTGCCCCCGAGAGACCCAAAGGTTGGTGTCACTGAAATTGTCTTATCATAAGGAACAAGAGTATATATGGTTTTTGGGTGGGGATCTGAAAGGTTTCTGGAATATTCAGCCTTTTATGAAGTGGAGGGAGTTGGGCATGGCCCCCGCACATCCCGGGGGACCCCAAAGTTGGTGTCACTGAATGCGACTTATCATAAGGAACGAGAATATATATGATTTAGGGGTGGGGATCTGTAAGGTTACTTGGATATTGGGCCTTTTATGAAGTGGAGTGGGTGGGGCATGGCCCCGGCACATCCCGGGGGACCCCCAGGTTGGTGTCACGGAGTCCATCTTATCATAAGGAACAAGAATATATATGGTTTAGGGGTGGGGATCTGTAAGGTTACTTGGATATTGGGCCTTTTATGAAGTGGAGTGGGTGGGGCATGTCCCCGGCACATCCCAGGTTGGTGTCACTTAATGCATTTTATCACAAGAACAAGAATATATATGGTTTAAGGGTTGGGATCTGTAAAGTTTCTGAGATGTAAGGTTTTTTGAAGTGGAGTAGCGGGGCATGGCCCCGGCACAACCTAGGGGACCCCCAGGTTGACATAAAAGCATATGGCTGGGAGGAGTTTACTCAAGAAACATGTTTATGTAAGTTTTGTCAAAATATCTGCAATGACTTGGCAGTAAATGCCTTTCTTCAGTTTTCCACATTATAAGTCAATGGAAACTCTAAGTTGCCATGGCAACAAAACTAAAAGGCCATATTTCACAAAAAAAACAACAACACAAAACCTGTAAAGGCAAATATGGTGAATATTTTCATAAAATCTCAGCCTCCTAGAGCATATGGTTTCTGAGGAGATGATTTTTTAAGTATTTTTTTTGTCTATTTTTTGCATTTTGGTTTCCATGGCAACCAATAAAAATGAGCAGAAGGCGTAAAATCATACGGCAGATAGTAGATTGCCTATTGAACATTTCTATGAAAGTTTTGTCAAAATATCTGCAGAGGCTTGGCAGTAAATGCCCTTTTTCAATTTTCCCCATTATAAGTCTATGAAAACTACAAGTTGCCATAGCAACCAAACTAATTACCCGATTTTGATAAAAAAAAAAACCCACAAAATTTCAAACCCCCAGCCCAAGGATGCTACAGATAAAATGTCGGCCCAATCGGCCGAGTAGCTTCAGAGGAGATGTCGATTGAAAGTGTTGACGCAGACGACGACGACGGACAACTGCCTATCCCATAAGCTCCCCCGGAGCCTTCGGCTCTGGTGAGCTAAAAATGAATTACACAATAACAAAGAGGTCATTGTCCATTCAACAAATCCGTATGAATACACACTGATTTTAAAGACGCCCTTCATAATGCTTAATTCGTGTGTGTGTTACTTGGCTAAATTCGTTTTCTGTATAGTCTTTCTTGGTTCTAGAAAGAAGAGTTGTGATATTTTATGAAAACGCCACTGGCAGAGATGTCAGTAATGAATGTCGTATTGAAGTCGAGCACACACATTGACTTTGTCTGCACCTACCTTTGGGGGAAAATGCTGCATTGAACTGTTTTGTTTGTAAGTTCTAACATCTTTGTATAAATGATTTGCGGCTCCATGGCCCGATTGGTACAATTGACTCGCAATCATTAGGTCTCTCATCGGCCACATGTGAGATGCAAAATTCTGAAACAGGTGGTCAGTAAGTTTTTCTCCGGGGACTTCGGTTTTCGCCCACCTCTGAATTATGATCGGCTCGAAATGAAATAATCTTGAATAAACCCAAAATAAAGATTTGCGCCCCTCTTCCGTATTGAAGCATGAACATATTTATCATTCTAGTTCAATTACTTCCAGATATACTAAAAACCTCCATGGTATAGTGGTTACGCTACTCGCCTTATAAACCAGGGATCGCAGGATCGACCCCGGGCTTCTCCAGACTTTCGGATGTGTCTTTAAACCGAGGTCCCGTCTCCGTACGACCTTAGCTGTTGGTAGGACGTAAAACTCAAACACTCACTTACTTCCAGATATCTTGACACAAACATGATCTCAAAATGCATGTTTTTATTCTGTTTTCAAATTAAATGATTGTTTCATGAAGTTCTTAAGAATTTATAATTAATAATTAAATAATTAAATAACCAGTGCTTCAGCTGAAGTGCACGACCCGCCGGATGCTTTTAGCTTTATGAGTATTACCATATATGGGTATGGCGGCCATTTTGGTCGTGTGACCTGGACCTAAAACGGTTCCCCCAATAAATGTGCCTTATCTTAAGGAGCAAAAATATATCTTATACTTTAATACTGTATTCTGAATCGTTTGCAGGATAAAATGCATTCTCACTTTTCCAATACAAAAGCATATGTGTCAAAGATGGACCTAGGCACAAAGAAGGTCAAGGTCAACCCAGGGTCACCATTTTAGCAATTTATGATGGGCGTACGTCCCAGATGCTATTTATTAAGTTTCGTGGAAATCTGCCCAGTGGTTCTGGAGAAGACTATTTTTGAAGGGTTTTTACCATATATGGCTAGGCGGCTGTTTTGGTCATGTGACCTGGACCCCATGGGCAAATTTTGGTTTCCCCCACCCCATAGAGGCTCCATATGAAATTTGACTTCAATCGGCCCAACGGTTTCCGAGGAGATGCAGTTCGAAAATTTTCAAATTTTTCGCCTCGGCGAGGCTATACTAAATGGAATGTAGTATTTCGCAAGTTCATTGGTTAGATCTCATTCATATCTATCAGTATGCCAAAATTGTTTAAATATTCCAAGCGGTTAAGTCACTATCACCAATTTTCACAAACGGGTTACGGACGGACAGACAGAATGACTAACTGACAGAATGACACGGTGATTTTAGGGCACTCTTAGAAAATCAACCGACTTCAGTGTCGGTCGCTTTTTCTGCGGGTCGTGCAATAGGAATCATAAAATAGCAATATATTATAAATTAAACACAGAAAAGATAACTTATTCCTACTTCGTTCCGATTCTCAGTTTTGCGCAGGGTCAATACCGAAATTGTCTTGCGCAAGGTAGGAATTCTCACTTTGCGCAACAAATTACTACTATGCGCAGAACAATTCCGGAATCCTGCTTTGAGCAGAACATACATAGTGGGCCTGACATGTCAAGCAAATTGCCTTTTAAAATATATCAGTTTGTTTGATATTCTAAGCTTTTAGTTTCGATTTCAGGGAAGCATCGTGCAGCCCATCTATTTCTTCAAGCCCCTAGTGGGCCTGATATGTCAAGCAAATTGCCTTTTAAAATATATCAGTTTGTTTGATATTCTAAGCTTTTATTTTCAATTTCAGGGAAGCATCGTGCAGCCCATCTATTTCTTCAAGCCCCTAGTGGGCCTGATATGTCAAGCAAATTGCCTTTTAAAATATATCAGTTTGTTTGATATTCTAAGCTTTTATTTTCAATTTCAGGGAAGCGTCGTGCAGCCCATCTATTTCTTCAAGCCCCGATGAGCGTGGGGGAAGTGCTCGCTGACTGAATGCAAACCTATGCCGATTATACAGAATGGTTAAGCAGAACTATGGAATCGTGTTTGTGCTGACTGACTTATTTTCAAGGTAGGATAGTCCGTGCGTGCGTGCCTCCGTCCGTCCGTAAACAATTTCTTCAAACGACATCTCCTCCTAAACCACTGATTGGATTTTGACCATACTTCATAGGAATGATCCTTAGGTGTTCCACTTTCAAAGTAGTTCAAAAGGTGCCGGTCCTATGAACATCTAGATCACAGGAGCCATAATAAATTATTTTCACTGAAAACTTAACTCTAAAACCGCAAGGCCCAGGTCTTTGATATTTGGTATGAAGCTTTATCTAGTGGACCTCTACCGAGATTGTTCAAATTATAGCCCTAGGGTAAAAAATGCCCCCGCTTCGGGGCCCACCCATTTTACATGGACTTATATAGGGACAACAGTTTAAAATATTCTTGTCTGAAAGCAGAAGGCCCAGGTGTATGGTATTTAGTATGAGGTTGTATCAAGTGGACCTCTACCAAGATTGTTCAAATTATAGCCCTGGGGCCAAAACTGCCACCGCACCGGGGCCCATCTAATTTACTTAGACTCAAGTATAGGGAAAGCCTTTAAAAATCTTCTCGTCTGAAACCAGAAGCCTTCGATATTTGATTAGATATTTGATATTTGATTAGAAGTTTCATCCAGTGGACCTCTACAAAGATTATTCAAATTATAGTTCTCGGGCCAAAAATGTTCCCGCGCCGGGGCCCACCCATTTTACACAGACTGAAACAAGAAGGCCCAGGTCTTTGATATTAGGTATGAAACTTCATCTAAAATTATTCAAATTATAGCCCCATGTGGCCAAAAATGCCTCCGCCCCGCGCCAGGGTCCACGAGTTTTACATATACTTATGTAGGGAACCATTTAAAAATAAAAATCTTCTTGTCTGAAACCAGAAGGCCCATGTATTTTATATTTGGTATGAAGTTTTGTCTTGACCGCTGCCAAGGTTGTTCACATTATAGCGCTGAGGTGCTATAACGCCCAACCAATTTTACATACTATTAGACTTATATAGGGAAAACCTGCACAAATATTCTCATCTGAAACCAGAAGGTCCAGATCTTTGAAATTTTGTATAAAGCTTCATCTAGTGGACCTTTATTAAGATTGTTCAAAGTATAACCCTGGGGTTAAAAATGCCCCCGCACCGGGGACCAAAAGTTTTACATAGACTTCCATAGGGAAAACCTTTTAAAATCTTCTTGTCTGAAACAAGAAGGGACAGGTGTATATTTGGTATGAAGTTGTATCTTGTGGACCAAGAGTGTTCAAATTATAATCCTTGGGCCAGAAATGCCCCTGTGCCGGGGCCCACCAAATTTAATACATTTTTGGAAGAAGATCATACAATTCATCGACTTTTTTCTGTATCCCTTTCAGATATAATTGTAAATATCCAATGATGTTTTATTCATCTGTTTTGTGTTATTATACTTGAATGAAATAAAGCTTTAACTACTTTACATACACTTAAGTAGGGGAAACCTTAAAAAATCTTCTTGTCTGCAACCAGAAGGCCCAGGTCTTTGATATTTGGTACGAAGCTTCATCCAGAGGACCATTACCAAGATTGTTCAAATTATAGCCCTTGGGCATAACATGCCTCCGCGCCGGGGCCCTCCCATTTTACATAGACTTATATAGGGAAAGCCTTTAAAAATGTCCTTCCTGAAACCAGAGGGCCCGGGTCTTTGATATTTGGTATGAAGCTTCATCTAGTGGACCTCTACCAAGATTGTTCATATAATAGCCCTGGAGCCAAAAATCTGCCCCCTCCCATCGGGGCTTGAAGAAATAGATAGGCTGCATGATGCTTCCATGCAGAGCTGAAACCATCCACACACTAGTACTGGTAAACCGCTTAGAGCATCTAAGCCTGTCCAGGAACCGCAGTTCGAGTCGAACCGTCCATGCTTATAAACCCTATTGGTTTCATTGGGCGACAGAGCTTGAGGTATCATTTTTTTCATCTCAATGTCTGGTAAAACTCCCACAAAATTGGAAGCAACGTCTCCAAAATGGACTATACTTTGTTGAGGGGGACGTTAAACCTCAAATCAAACAAAAACAAACACACAAACAAACAAACCTGTAGCCAAAAATATCCCCGCCCCACCCCGTCTGTTTGTTTTGTCGTTTGATTTGAGGTTTAACGTCCTCGTCAACACTATACATGTCATTTTGGAGATCCGTGGCTCACTGGCTTTACATAGACTTACATTGGGAAACCCTTTAAAAATCTTCTTGTCTGAAACGAGAAGGCCCGGGTCTCTGATATTTGGTATGAACTTTCATCTGGTTGACCTTTACAAAGATTGTTCAATTTATAGCCCTGGGGCCAGAGGTGGCACCGCCCCTGGCCCTACTGGTTTTATATAGACGTTTATACGGAAAACCTTTAAACATCTTCTTCTCTGAAATCACAAGGCCCACCTTTTTGTTATTATGCATGAAGCTTCATGTCGGGGACCCCTACCAAGAGTATTCAAATTATATGTTCAAATCTAAAGCTAAAATGGACCTATCCAAGGGCCCGCTGGTTTTATATAGAGTTAAGACATTGTTAGTTAGAGTGAGCCGGTTCATGTCTGTCTTGTGCACAAGGATCTGACCCTCAATGTCCACAAGTTGTCAAAATAATGAAATACAAGTCCGATCTGTATTGTGCCGGTTCATCTCAGTCTGGTGCACTAGGACCTGATCCTCATTGTCCACAAGTGCCTAGACAGTTACATACAAGTCCGCTGTGTATTGTCAAAGTGAGCCGCTGAATAAATATATCTAGCATCTTATGCCAAATCCTGCCCCCCTCCCCGCCCCAACCCTCAATTTCCACAAGGTGCCCAGATAGTGAAATACAAGTCAGACAGGGAAATCTAACTTCAGCCCCCACACCTCTTGTTCTTGTTACCACGAGGCGTTGTAAGTTATACTGAGCAAATTTATCTCCGTGCACAATGTGCACGAAGGTGCCCAGATAGTAACATACACTTAGCTCTGTAATGTCGAATGAAATTTCTGAAAGACTTCATACCCAGATAGAAAACAATTTGGAAGGAATATTCCATGGGTGACCCTCTGACAAAATTGCTCAAAATTACTCCACTGAACTTAATAGCCACCAAAACTAAAAACAAAATAAACAATGTTTAAAATGACTTCTACTACAAAATAGGTAGACTGATTTTGAAATAATTTCGTATAAATGTTCCTTGGGTCACTGTCAACCAAAGTGGCTCAAACCATCCACTTCACGTTATTTTACCTACCATTTTATCTGTACAGTAATGATCGGGTGAGCGATCCAGGGTCATTGTGGCACTCTTGTTTTGTAGACTTGTGAAATGAGTGATTATGGTAAACTGGGCCTACCGCCGTCTTAACCTCATGTTGGATGGACCCTTCTTCTCCATTGTTTGTTAGGTCCATTCCCAATTTTCTTAAGATGTGCCTGGATAATTTTGATTTATCATATGGCGTCACTGATGTGCAGTGGATAACGTTACTCATTTTAAATATGGTATGACCATATGTGTAATATCAATTTGGCGGGATTAAGTAACGACATGACAACGACATGACGACGTCCATGTCAACAGTGCATTTTTGTGGAAAAAACTGTCAAATTAAAAGGCGATAAAATTCTATCTAAATTCGCCACATGATAAGCAGAATCTTACATTCGATATCATTTCATATGAAATTTATGAAGCTCGCTGGAGAGTCGTTTCATAAATTTCATACACTACTCGTTTCACACAAGTTTATTTAACAGGGATTCTTTTCGTTCTAATCTCATCATGATAACTCATCCGTGTGATATATAGAGATTATCATATGGCATTTTTCATATCATACCCCATATCAGCCCAAGACCCCCATATCAGCTCGAGGGCCGATATGGAGTATGATATCAAAAATGCCATATCATAATCTATTTATCATACATTTCACTTTTTAAAAAATTGTTCAAAATAAATTGTATTAATTGCATCTGCCTAATACCAAAGTAAACAACGTTTCCATTGTTTACTGAATCACTAGAATTTCTTTGCTCGATAATATTATCCAGATCCAAAAGTCTGTCAGCAATCCCCTGCATCGTTCTTTCGCCCATTTTCCTCTCGTATTCGCTGCGCCGTGCCATGTTTTTTTTTTTTTTTTTGTTGTTGTTTTTTTCGACCACACAGTTCGAACGGACGAAAATATTGCAAATTGCAAATGGCGTCCTGAATAACAAATCCGAAATGCCGCAAAAGGAAGAACGCCGCTTGTTCAGAATAGGGTAACATCAGAGGTATGATAAAGGCTTAGGGGTGCGATAAAGGGTTTTGATATGGATTTTTGGGGTATGATAAAGCCAATGCGATATGGCAGCACGTGCAAGCGTGAAACGTGCATTGGTGTCACGTTCGTATCGCATATTAAAAAACTAAGTATTTTATACTAAATGTATGATAAAGTGCATTCTTTCCCGATGAAAATTTCTTAAAGTTTTCTTATTTATACTCCACAATTTGGTTGTGAATGCTCGTTAAAATCGCATCATTGTGATGGTACTAACGAGTAGCCACAACCTATGTCTTTGAGCAGAAAAAAGGCAAACTAATGTATACCTGTAAACATTTTTTCCTTACACCACGAAAACACACCAATATAATTTAGACCCACTTGAACCCCAATTTTATATAGTGAAGCTTGGGTTTATAGTGGTAAACCTTATTTTTCTTAAATCTGCTCTAAAACATAGATTGTGGGTACCCGTCAGAACCGCTTCTCCGTCATAACCGCCTCAATTGTAACGAGTACGCACCGTCTGTTTTTCTCTAAAAATGGAACGATTCCAAGAAAACCCTCTCATGAAACACTGACCCACAGCGGCTATTTTCTATAAACAATAGACCCATGGGCCACTATGCTTACCAGAGGATAGGTGGGCACTGCCCAATGGTAGTCATGTATTTTAACATATCATTTTAATCTACCAATTATAAAATATGAAGTCTCCCAAATGAACCCCAATATCCGAAGACGCACTCATGTGGACTCAGTATCTGAAACATTATACCTTTTATGAAGAAGGGGTGGGGCATGGACCCTATGAAGCCATGGTCGGTATCACTAAATGCGTCTTATCATTTTAAAGAAGTAAAGCTATGGGGCATGGCCCGGACACTCCGGGGACTCCAAAACTGGTGTCACTGAAAGCGTCTTAAAATAAGGAAGATGAATATGTAAGGTTTAGGTGGGGGCTCTGAATAGTTTCTGAGATATAAGGCCTTTTGTGAAGTGGGGCGATGGGGCAAGGCCCCGGCGCAACGCGGAAGACCCCCTGGTTCGTGTAAATAGATGTCTTATCATAAGGAACAAGAATATGTATGGTTTAAGGGTGGGGATCTGAAAGGTTTCCGAGATATTGGGCCTTTTATGAAATGGTTTTTGTTTTGTTTGATTTGAGGTTTAACGTCCCCGTCAACACTGTAAAGGTCGTTTTGGAGACGTTGCTTCCAATTTTGTGGGACTTTTACCCGACATTGAGATGAAATGATATCTCAAGTCCTGTCGCCAATGAAACCAATGGGGTTTATAAGCATCCGACTCGCACAGCTTTGCCTGGGCAGGCTTAGATCCTCTAAGCAGTTTACCAGTACTCGTGCGCAGGTCGGATTTAACTCTGCGTGGAAGCATCGTGCAGCCCATATATTTCTTCAAGTATGTTCTATAAAAGGGTTATCCTTTGGAAGCAAGGAATACACCACAAAACTGGTAAATATGGAGTGTACATGTTTTCTGGGCCAGACTAGCTAGTTTCGGCCAATTAGGCCTCATCAGTGACCCTCAATATATTTTCAAAATTCCACAATGGAATCAATGGTCCCAAAGGACAAGAAAATACAAAACTATACTATGTTGTAGGGCAGGGAGACTTTATACGGCCGCCACGCATTCTCCCCGATGGGCGGGGGCCATTTACGAAATGATGGGGGAGGGGCATGGCCCCGGCACATCCCATGGGAGACCCCCAGGTTGATGTCACTGAATGCAACTTATCATTACGAATAAGAAAATATATGGTTTAGGGTTGGGGACTTGAATGGTTTCTGAGATATATAGCCTTTTATGATACAGTGGGGGTAGGGCATGGCCCCAGCACTACCTGGGGACCCCCCACCCCCCTGTTGGCAATAAAGCACATGGCTGAGAGAAGTTTACTCAGTGAACATTTTTATAAAAGCTTTGTCAAAATATCTGCAATGACTTGGCAGTAAATGCCATTTTTTTTTCAAGTTTCCCCATTATAATCTTTGGAAACGAAGTGGCCATTGCAACTAAACTAAAGAGCCGACTTTCATAAAAAAAAAACCCACAAATTTTCAATCCCCCAGCCCAGGGATACTACACATGAAATTTGGGCCCAACCGACCCAGTGGTTTCAGATGTTATATCGTTTGAAAGTGTTGACGCAGACGACACACGACAGACGACGACCGAAAACTGCCTGTCCTATAAGATCCCCGGGAGCCTTTTGCTCTGGTTAACCGAAAGTTATTCCGACGACAAGTCGGTGATATAGCCACATGACCTTTACCACTTAAGGGCTTTTCTGCTTAATAAGTTTGGGTCGAATGGCAAACAATCGACCCAAACACTGCAATTTTATTTGTTCCACTGAAATATCAGTCTTGCACACATGTAAGAGAGGTATCCGAAAATCTAGACTGGATATATGGTGGGTTTGGCAAACAGTGTAGGCCCAGATCAGATGCCGCAGTATGCATAAATATCTGTATCGGGAGTTAGGGTTGTAAGGGTTAACAATTGTTGTTGTTCCAAGAGGCAAGCTAAATTATTTGCTGACAGTCCCATGACGCACGATGGACATTCATCGGCCACAAAAGTTCATCATGTAAGTATACGTGACATGTGAGCTAGGCGACAGGTGAGCTAAAATGGGGAAGCTCAGACCTTAATGCACATACTCTTTACCATCTTGTATATGAAACCCCTAAAAGGGTAACTGGCAAACAGTGCAAGCCCAGATAGGATGCCCCTTTCTGTGGCATCTGATCAGGACCTTGGATGCCTGGAATAACAGCAAAATGTTCAGACAATTTCCAAATAATTCTTTAAGTCAACACAACGGTTAGCCGGACACCCCTAAATGTTGAAATGTTTTTTTTTTTTTTTTTTTTTTTTTTTGGTTGTTGTTGTTGTTGTTATTGTTGTTTTACATCCCTACAAGAGCTAAGGTCATATGGAGATCCCTACTAAAAATTCTGATTGGAATTCCAGAATTCCGGCAGAAATGTGGCAAATTATCCCGGTGGAATTCCACCGGAATGTCCCTGGAATTCCACTGGAAAAAATTGCCAGAATTCTGGCGAAATTTCATTGGAATCCTGCTGGTTTTTTTTTCTGTGAAATTCAACCCGAATTTCTGTGTAATTCTGAACCTTGGTGGTTTTCCTATGAAATTCGAGGCATTTGCTGTTTTCATTTTGATCTTATTGATAAGGATAGGTAACTGTAGTTCCCTAGATCAGACTCACAACAACATGTTTTATCCTGCTTTTAATCCGCACTGGATGTGGACCTTTAAGCTCAAGTTGCAAATATGTTCTATAAAAGGGTTATCCTTTGGAAGCAAGGAATACACCAGAGAAGTGAAAACTATGGAGCGTACATGTTTTCTGGGCCAGACTAGCTAGTTTCGGCCAATAAGGTCTCATCAGTGACCCTCGGATATTTTCAAAATTCCACAATGGAATCTGTGATCCCAAAGGACAAGAAAATATAGTCTACACTATGATGTAGTGCAGGGAGACGTTTTACCGCCGCCACACATTCCCACACACTAGCTGTAGTTAAGTTAAACATGTTCTATAAAAGGGTTATCCTTTGGAAGCAAGAAATACACCACAGAAGTGAAAAATATGGAGTGTAACTGTTTTCTTGGCCATACTACTAGTTTCGGCCAATTAGGCCTCATCAGTGACCCTCGGATATTTTCAAAATTCTTTAAACACATTAATTTACTTTAATAATACCTTCTGGTTTCTCGCCCCCGCCCATAGGGACTTGAAGAAATATATGGGCTGCATGATGCTTTCACGCAGAGCTGAATCCGGCCTGCACACTAGTACTGGTAAACGGCTTAGAGGATCTAAGCCTGTCCAGGAACCGCGATGCGAGGCGGACCGTCCATGCTAATAAACCCTATTGGTTTCATTAGGCGACAGGGCTTGAGATGTCATTTCATCTCAATGTCGGGTAAAAGTCCCACAAATTGGAAGCAACGGCTCCAAAATGACCTTTGCAGTGTTGACGGGGACGTTAAACCTAAAATCAAGCAAACAAAATCAGGCGAGTAGCATAGCCACTACACCACGGAGGTTCTAAAATTTTCAGTACGATAACTCACCCGTACGACATATTGCATTTTTCACATCTCCAAAGTGGCTACTTTTCTGATGAAAATCCTTCATATTTTTCTTATAAATGCTCAAAACATAGGATGAGGGTGCTCGTTAGAACCGCTTCATTGAGGCGGTTCTAACGAGTACCCACAACCTATGTCTTGGAGCAGAAATAAGAACAATAATGACTACCCCCGTAAACCCCAGTTTTCCCTATATAAAGTGGGGTTTAGGGGGTCTTCATTTCACGGACGTGTTCACATGATGTGAAATGACTTGTGATGAAAACAACTGGAAGATTCCATTTGATACAGAATGGGTTAATAACTCGTATTTGGTAGACCTGGAGAGCCAACTTTACCCCTATCTGGAATAGGGTGTGAACTTGGTCCTTGATTGGAAATAATTAGTATTCTATTTTATTATGTCTCCCCCGAAAAAAAATTTTTCGGAGAGACATATTGTTTTTCCCCCGGGCGTCTGTCTGTCCGTCTGTAACACTTTCGTGTCCGCTCTGTAGCTTGAAAACCGTTCGAGCTATCTTCACGAAACTTGATATAAATATTAATCAGCATTAGACGACGTGCAGTGCGCAAGAACTATAACTCTCGCATTTATACTTTTTGAATTATGTCCCTTGGAAGTTTGTCGGTATGTATATATGTATGGGCAAATCGTGTCCGGTCTATAACTTTCTTATTTTCAGATGGATTTTGAAATTACTTGGCAGAAATATTAACAACCATTAGACAATGTGTGGTGCGCATGAGGCAGGTCGTTACCTCAAAGGTCAAGGTCATACTTAGAGGTCAAAGGTAAAAAAGGGCCTTTTTTCGTGTTTGGTCAATAACTTTCTTATTTTGAGATGGTTTTTAAAATTACTTGCAGAAATATTAACAACCATGAGACGATGTGTGGTGCGCATGAGGCAGGTGGGTACTTCAAAGGTCAAGGTCATACGTAGAGGTCAAAGGTAAAAAAGGGGCCTTTTTTCGTGTTTGGTCAATAACTTTATTTTTAGTTGGATTTTAAAATTACTTGGCAGAAATATTAACAACCATGAGACGATGTGTGGTGCGCATGAGACAGGTCGGTACCTCAAAGGTCAAGGACATACGTAGAGGTCAAAGGTCAAATAAGAGGCCTTTTTTCTTGTTTGGTCAATAACTTTCTTATTTTGAGATGGATTTTGAAATCACTTGGCAGAATTGTTAACCAATATAAGACGAAGTGTTGTGTGCATGACCCAGGTTGGTACCTCAAAGGTCAAGGTCATACTTAGAGGTCAAAGGTAAAAAAGGGCCTTTTTGGGGGGTTATGTCAATAACTTGCTTATTTTTAGATAGAATTTGAAGTTACTTGGCAAAAATGTTAACTATCATGAGACGATGTGTTGCATGCATGATTTTCAGTTTGTTACCTAAAATGTCAAGGTCATACATAGAGGTCAAAGGTCAAAAAGGGGCCTTATTTCGTGTTGGCAAATAACTGTCTTATTTTTAGATGGATTTTGAAAATGCTTGGCAGAAATGTTAACCACCATGTGATGGTATGTTGCACGCATGAAAGGTCATGGTCATACAAAGAGGTTAAAGGTAAAAAGGGGGTCTTTTTGTGTTCTGTCAATAACTTTCTTATTTTAGAAGGATTTTGAAATTACTTTGCAGAATTGTTAACCACCATGAGACGATGTGTTGCGTGCATGACCCAAGTTGGTACCTCAAATGTCAAGGTCGTACTAAGGGGTCAATGGACAAAAAGGGGCCTTTTTTAGTGTTCAGTCAATAACTTTCTTATTCCTGGATAGATTGTGAAATTAATTGGCAGAAATGTTAACCACCATGAGACGATGTGGTGCACGCTAGACCCAGGTCGGTACCGCAAAGATCAAGGTCGTACTAAGAGGTCAGAGGTAAAAAAAAGTTGTTGTTTTTTTGTGTCCAGTCAATAACTTTTTTTTTCTGGATGGACTTTATATATAAAGTAACCATGCAGAAATAATAACTGTCATTAATTAGATCATGAGCCATGTGCAAGACCAAGGTCCATACCTCCAATGTCAAGGTCATAGCTATAGGTCAAAGGTAAAAAAGGGACAGTCAATAACTTCTTTATTCTTTGATTGATAATGAAATTGCTTGGCAGAAATGTTAACCATCATGGGACGATGTGTTGTACCTCAAAGGTCAAGGTCATACTTAAGAGGTCAATGGTAAAAAACGGCTTACTTGTGTACGTCCAATAACTTTTTTATTTTTCTATGAACATTTGTAAAGTTACTTTGCAGAAATGTTCATCTTCATTAGATCTGTTGCGCACAAGACCCAGATCAATACCTCCAATGTCAAGGTTATACTTAGAGGTCAAAAACGGGGGAGACATCAGTGTTTTTGTAGAAAAACAAATTATAGTTCTATTCTGTTGTTGGTGATAAATTCAGAGTAGCGTCCCTTGGTTTGTATGATGTCATTTATTTCATTGATGACATCACAAATTTATTGACTGATTTACATGATTAAACACTTTTACCCCCGTAATTCTGAGGTCGATTATTTTAACATTTTTTTTTTTTTATTTTGGACATGTCCATTCTTATAGATAGGTGATTTGACAAATATAAATATGATGGCAGTGTAGACCCTGATGATATAGTTCAAAGGGTCTTAACTGTTTTCTTAAGCAGCTGTACTGGTCTAAAGGGTTTAAAGTGTTAAATCTGGACCTGTTTAACAAATCTTTAGTATGCTCAAAATACTTGCTAACTACATCTATATCTATTTATCTACCGGTATCTTCTATCTATCTATCTTGAAAGATTGTTACCTCACATCCCACATCTTGTCAGGTCTACATCTGCCTCTGGCCCCCGCCCATCGGGGCTTGATGAAATATATATGGGCTGCATGATGCTTCCACGCAGAGCGAATCCGGTCCGCACACTAGTACTGGTAAACCACTTAGAGGATCTAAGCCTGTCCAGGAACCGCGGTGCGAGGCGGATCGTCCATTCTAATAAACCCTATTGGTTTCATTGGGCGACAGGACTTGAGATGTCATTTCATCTCAATGTCGGGTAAAAGTCCCACAAAATTGGAAGCAATGTCTCCAAAATGACCTTTACAGTGTTGACGGGGACGTTAAACCTCAAATCAACCTACCAACCTACTCTTAGCCTGCCCTACACTCCAAGTATCTGATCTTCGCCTTTCCTTGCCTGGCGTTCTTCAGATCTTTATGCGGCGCCCGCCCATAGGGGCTTGAAGAAATATATGGGCCGCATGATGTTTCCACACAGAGCTGAACCTGGCCCTCACACTAGTACTGGTAAACAGCTTAGAAGATCTAAGCCTGTCCACGAACCGCGGTGCGAGGCGGACCGTCCATGCTAATAAAACCTATTTGTTTCATTGGGCGACAGGGCTTGAGATGTCATTTCAAAATTGGAAGCAACGTCTCCAAAATGACCTTTGCAGTGTTGACGGGGACGTTAAACCTCAAATCAAACAAACAAACAAACAGATCTATATCAGATGTTTTCATATTCAAACAGAGCAGGTTCTTTGCTAAAATGCAAATGGAACTATATGATCTTGAGAAGTCAATAATTTTGTGATGTAATCAATGAAATAAATGACGTCATTCAAACCAAGGGGCGTTACTCTGATGCATCACATACTTTATAGAATAGAATAGAATATTACCCCTGTGGGCTCTGTACTGAAAATGTTGGTATGAAGAAATTGGGAATTTTTTGTGATACTTGCAATGTCTTGTATCATAAAAGCTGTCAACCCTACCATTCCCCCAACCCACCCCAAAGCATCCTACCTAACCAGCCCACCTACCCAATTCCCAGCCTATCAACCCTTCCCACTCCATCTAACCTACCCTACCCTACCTTATCCCATCTCAACTCCAACCTACCTACCTTACACATCCCCACCTACCCCCAACCAACCCTACCTACCCACCCTCTTCCCATCTACCATACCCTACCCCACCCCTATCCAGCCCTAACTACCCCAATTCCACTCTCCCTACCCTACCTAACACCACCCCACCTATCGCAACCCAAAAGTACCTACCCTACCCACCCCACTTACCACAAATCACCCCACCTACCCTACCCTACCTAACACCACCAACCCCACCCAACGCATCTGCCTACCTTAACCTACCACTTACCCCAACCCCACCCTACTTGTCCTACCCTGCCTAGTTGAATGGACCTACCTACTCCTACCTATCCAAATAACCCTACTTACCCTACCTTAACCTCATCTACCTACCCCACCCCACCCAACCCCAGCCTACCTACCCTACCCTATCCACCCACCTACCCAAACCACATCTTACCTACTTTGCACTCCACCTTCCCTACCCAACCCCATCCATAACGAACCCACCATAACCCAATCCCAGCCTATCTAACCCTACCCCACCCATCCAACCCCAACCTATCCACCCCACCTACCAAAAACCCCACCCAACCTCGCTACCGTACTCTGCCTACACAACCCAACCTCTACCCAACCTACCCTACCTCACACGACCCCAAAACAATGTACCCACCCTACCCATCCCCAACTACCCCAGTCCCACCCTACCTACCCTACCCTACCTAATCTTAAACTACCCCTGTCCACCAAACCAAACCCTACCTTCCCGTCCTATCTCAACCCAGACAAAACCTACCCCAACCAATGCCAATGCATCCACCCCAGCCTCATCCATCCCAACCTCACCTTCCCTACCTCACCCAACACCAGTGCACCCACCTACCCACACCCACCTACTTCATATCTTCCTAGCTACCCTTCCCTACTTAACCTTACCCTCACCTACCCAACCCCAATTTACCTACCCTACCAATTCCTACCCCACCCTACCCTACCTACCCACCCCAACCGACCCCAACCCCGAACCTACCCCATCCCACCCAGCCCTACCCACTCACCTACCCTGCCCCATCCCACCCCACCCCAACCTACCCAACGCTACCACACGCCACCCCAACCACCCAACCCCAGTCACAACAATTGTATTCAAATGGTCTAGGCCATGCCTTCTCTGCTAGTAGATTATAAAAAATGTTTAAAATAACTTGAAGTCATCAAACCATGGCATGCAGCATTTATTGGTTAAGAACTACAGAATTTTCTTAATTGATGACCCTGACTTGTTTTTTTTTTTTTTTTTTTTTTTTTTGCATAGATTGAAAAACAACCCCAAACTACAAATATCATTCTGTATATAAAAGGTGAGGTTTTTAAATTCATTTTACATTTACCGCTTATAAATGTTGTATTGCAATGCCTAACATGCAGATCAAATTTTGAGCTCATGTTTTGCATTATAACGAACTTATGAAAAAAATATACTTTTTAAATGCCTGTAAAACCTATATTACATTACACGTGCAAAAATACTTTCAAAGTAACTATTTGCAAAAGCTTTTCACCTGAATACAAACCATGAGTTGATGTTTGCAAACTGTTTGCAGACTGCTACTGAGGTAAGACTGTTAATTAATCTTACCAAACGATTTTAAGTGACTGTTTGCAAAAGCTTCGCAGTATGAAAACATGTCAGAGATACTGTTTGCGAACATTTGCAGTGTGCTAAAAGCATTTTGTATTTGCAGTCTCTGCAGTGGACAGCTATGTTTGCAAAATGTTTGCACCAATCTGTTGCAAAGTACTTGCAAAGGATATGCAACTGGTTATTTTACTGAAACATATTAAGAATATGCAAATGGATTACAAGGATCATTTTTATACCCCCGACATATGAAGTATGCTATTGGGTATATAGTTTTCGTCTTGTCGCTCGTCCGTTCGTCTGTCTGTCCGTCTTTCCGTCCGTCTGTTAACATTTTGGTTCAAGTTTTGCGTTAAAGTTTCTAAGACATTGTATCTTCTGAACCCTTTGATTCATTCTTACACTGAAGTTACATACTGGTCTAAACATTTCATTGATGCATGTCCCACCGTCCCTCAGTGACCTTGACGTCAAGGTCACAAACTTAGAAATTTTACATTTGATTAAAATTTTGCGTTAAAGTTTCTGCGAGATTGTATCTTCTGAACCCTTTCATATATTTAGTTGATGCTTAAACTGATGTTACATACCGGTCTAAAGATTCTTTTGATGCATGCCACCCACCCCCACAGCGACCTTTAGGTCAAGGTCACAAACTTAGAAATTTTACATTTGGTTAAAGCATGTAACAAAGTTTATAGATGGGTGTTTGTTCTAAACTCTAACTCAAATATAATTGATACTTGCATTGATTTTTCCATACCAGTCCATTGATTTCATTGATGCATACCCCACACTGCTGCTGCAGTAACATTGATGTCCCCACCCCTTCAGTAACTTGGATGTTCTCACTCCCTTGGTCCATTTAGAAATTTGTGTTTGGTTAAGCTTTTACAAGCACATTTTTAGATTCTTATACCTTCTTGACATCTTCATTCATATTACATACAAGCTCGAAAGATATGTTTGGGTGGCGCTGGCCGGGGGTATACGTGACCCACCGGTCACTTTCTCTAGCTGTATGGGATATTGCAGCGGGCTGTTTCGGATAGACAATTTATAAGTTATGCTTTGGTTTGAGACATACTCCTAGTGCCATAAAACTTTACTCTTATATTCCAGATGAAGTAGATTCTGTCTTGTGTTTGTGCAAATAATACAATTACTGCAAGACTCCTTTCCAAACACATCAATAATAACCGATTGACATGGGGTTTAAAGTACGCCCCCACCCACCCCCTCCCAAGAACATAGATCGGAGGAAAAATTCAGCAAATACATCCGGTTACATCTAAATTAGCACTATCATCTCACTTTTTGGACGGGTTTTTAAAAAAAATCCGTCCTTTAAAATAGCGATGTCCGGGCGGGCGGGCGGGCGGGCGTCCTGCGGGCGGGCGGGCGGGCGGGCGTCGTCCCAGATTTACCTTTTGGTTAACCTTTTTTCAAAGTGATATTTTTCATCTATTCTGTAGCCGATTGTTTTAATATCAGGACTGATGCATAAGTGGAGGTACCGCTTTCATGTATTATCCATAAATGGCGCAAAAGACTAAAATTTTGGCGGAAATTGTCATTTTTCAAACTTGTGTTTTTCAGGTTTACCTTTTGGTTAACCTTTTTTCAAATGCCAGTGTAGTGGATAGAGTGCTGGACTACGAATCCTATTGTTGACTATGAATCTGAGGGGCGTGAGTTCAAACCCCGGTGGAGACATTTTTTTTTTCTTTTTTATGCCCCCGCGTATTCGGAGAATACCGGAAGGGCATTAAGTTTTACCCCTGTCCGTCTGTCCGTTCGTTCGTCCGGTGACATCGTGTCCAGCCCATAACTCCTAAACCATATGGAATATATTCATGAAACTTCACAGGTGCATTCATCACACTGAGACGATGTGTCATGAACAAGGAAGACAACTCCTGCATTTTTGGTTTTTGAATTATCTGCCCTTGACTTAGTACCAAATAGTAAACCGTGTCCGGGCCATAACTCCTAAACCGTATGGAATATATTCATGAAACTTCACAGGTGCATTCATCACACTGAGACGATGTGTCATGAACAAGGAAGACAACTTGTGCATTTTTGGTTTTTGGATTATCTGCCCTTGATGCATATATTTTATGATTGATTCGAAGTACATTTGTAATATTTTTATCCCCTCGCACAACATAGTTGTGAGAGGGGATAAAGCATAACTTCACACAAATGTTCCTTATAAAAAAATCTCGAGCGAGTTCAACTTTCAAGGTCATGACCTCAAGGTCAAGGTCACTGTGGCTATTTTTAGAAAAACTTTGTCATCGCTCTAGCGCCTACATTTCTTCACCAATTTCATTATAACTTCACACAAATGTTCCTTATAAAAAAATCTCGAGGTGTTAGACTTTCAAGGTCATGACCTCAAGGTCAAGGTCACTGTGGCTATTTTTAGAAAAACTTTGTCAACGCTCTAGCGCCTACATTTCTTCACCAATTTCATTATAACTTCACACAAATGTTCCTTATAAAAAAATCTCGAGGTGTCAGACTTTCAAGGTCATGACCTCAAGGTCAAGGTCACTGTGGCTATTTTTAGAAAAACTTTGTCATCACTCTAGCGCCTACATTTCTTCACCAATTTCAATATAACTTCACACAAATGTTCCTTATAAAAAATCTTGAGCGAGTTCGACTTTCAAGGTCATGACCTCAAGGTCAAGGTCACTGTGGCTATTTTTAGAAAAACTTTGTCATCGGTCTAGCGCCTACATTTCTTCACTGATTTCAATATAACTTCACACAAATGTTTCATATGACAATATCTCGAGCGCGTTTGACTTTCAAGGTCATGACCTCAAGGTCAAGGTCACTGTGGCTATTTTTAGAAAAACTTTGTCATCGCTCTAGCGCCTACATTTCTCCACTGATTTCAATATAACTTCACACAAATGTTTCTTATGACAATATCTCGAGCGAGTTTGACTTTCAAGGTCATGACCTCAAGGTCAAGTTCACTGTGGCTATTTTTAGAAAAACTTTGTCATCGCTCCAGCGCCTACATTTCTTCACTGATTTCAATATTACTTCACACAAATGTTTCTTATGACAATATCTCGAGCGAGTTCGACTTTCAAGGTCATGACCTCAAGGTCAAGGTCACTGTGGCTATTTTTAGAAAAACTTTGTCATCGCTCTAGCGCGTACATTTCTTAACTGATTTCAATATAACTTCACACAAATGTTCCTTATGACAATATCTTGTGCGATTTCGACTTTCAAGGTCAAGGTCACTGTGGCTTTTTTAGAAAAATTTTGTAATCACTCTAGCACCTATATTTCTTCACCGATTTCAATATAACTGCACACAAATGTTCCTTATGACAATATCTCTAGTGAGTTCCACTTTCAAGGTCAAGGTCACTGTGGCTATTTTTAGATAAACTTTGTCATCACTCTAGTGCTTACATTTCTTCACCGATTTCAATATAACTTCACACAACTGTTCCTTATGACAATATCTCAAGCCATTTCGACTTTCAAGGTCAAGGTCACAATGGCTATTTTTTGAAAAACTTTGTCATCGCCCTAGCGACTACATTTCTTCACTGATTTCAATATAACTTCACACAAATGTTCCTTATGACAATACCTTGAGCGAGTTTGACTTTCAAGGTCAAGGTCACTGTGGCTATTTTGAGAAAAACTTTGTCATGGCTCTAGCGCTTACATTTCTTCACCGATTTCAGTATAATTTCTCACAAATGTTCCTTATGACAATATCTCGAGCTATTTCAACTTTCAAGGTCAAGGTCACTGTGGCTATTTTTAGAAAAACTTTGTCATCGCTCTAGTGCCTATATTTATTGATGGATGTTAATAGAACTTCACACAAATGTTTCTTATGATAACATCTCGAGTTGCTTTGACTTTCAAGGTCATGACCTCAAGGTCAAGGTCACTGTGGCTATTTTTAGAAAAACTTTGTCATCGCTCTACCGCCTACACTTATGATTTTAATATAATTTATGATTGATTTGAAGTACATTTGTTATATTTTTTATGAATGGCATTTGGCGGGGGCATCCGTGTCCTGTGGACACTTTTTCTAGTTTTTTTCTTTCTTTTTTCATTCTTTTTTTTCGAAAAAGGTAATATCATAACATTTGGATAAACAAAATGCAAAAACTGTACTGAACAAAAACCCGTCCATAATGCCATTAGGCATTTTTCTTGTACTTTATCTATGGCGAAAAATATGCCATGAAGAAACATTTTAAAAAACAGTATCGGATAGAACCTACAAAAGGGTGGAGATATTATGTAATGACTGAGAATAGGTTAGTGCTGCTGACATTTTACCTTTGCTATACCCCTTATTTTCTTTATGAAGTATCAAACGAATTGCCTAATAGAAGTTTAGGTCGGAATAAATCTGTTCACATCCTTGTACATAAATTCAAAAAATTAGAACTTATAACGGATGGGAAAACTAATCGGCATATTGCAGCGGGCTGTTACATAAATACAAAAAAATAGAACTTATAACGGATGGGAAAACTAATCGGCATATTGCAGCGGGCTATTTCCGAGAGACAATTTTTAAGTTTTGCTTTGGTTTGAGACATAGTCCTAGTGCCATGAAACCTTACTCTCATATTCCAGAAGAAGTAGATTCTTTCTTGTGTTTGTGCAAATACAATTTCTACTAGTCTCCTTTCCAAACTCTTCAATAAAAACTGATTTCATTGGCTTTAGAGTACCCCCCCCCCCCCCCCACAAAGAACATAGATCAGAGGCCAAAAATCATAAAAAAACACCATATTAGACCTAAATTACCACTACCGACACATTTTGACAGCATCTGTGACAAAATACATGCCATAAAGATACATTTGTATGAAATAGAATTGGATAGAATCTAAAACTGTGTGGAAATAGTATGTAATGACTGAAAACAGGACAGTGATGCTGACATTTCTACCTGTGCAATACCAAACCCTTATTTTATTTATGGTACATCAAAAGAATGGCCAAATAGAAATTTAAGTCATATCAAATAATTTACTCATGCATAATAAAAGTTCAGTCACAAAGAATCTTTCAAGTTTACGATATATATCGCTTTCATATTCAACTATGAAAAGTAGAAGTAAAACAAAGATCAGGAATCGATACAATTAACTTTCTCCACCCATCAAAGACACCAAAGGGAAGGAAACACAAACATGAAGCGACCAGACCATAATGGAAACCTAAACATAGGAAGGCCATATGGACAATTACTTTCCCAAAAATGGCCAAATGGCCATCCAAAATAAAAAGACACAAGTGATACACACAGTAAGTAACAAACAACAACATAAATAAACCGCCACAGAAGAACCGCCTTGGAACGGTCAGTGGAAAGAATTCCACGGGGGGTGGGGGTGCTTAAATCGATTTTACATGGCCATAATCCTCGTCCTTACCTCTGTCACGGTATACACTAATTTTGTTTAGTCCGCATGAAGGCTTCCTAACGCATCAGTGTAACATCTCCGAGAACATACAAATTAAAAAACTACAGAGATTAAACAAGGTTGAGGACTCGACAGCATACAACAGAATTGCTGGAGCAAAAGAAAACACTCCTATCCTAAAATGCACTGAATTATACCTAAATAGCACCAATGCTTATTTTTATGGCTATTTTCCCACCTACACCCCGTTTTTAAAGTAAAAATTGGCATTCTGAGGATATTTTGAAGACAAAGGCGCCAAGAAAATGTTTATATATGCCTTTATGCCATGGGTAATAGCTGAATATAAAAGCTCACATCCTTTGGACACGAATACAATAAAGTAGAACTTATTATAGATGAGAACTTATCGGGATATTGCAGCGGGCTGTTTCGGAGAGACAATTTTTGTTTAGTTTTAAGCTTTGGTTTGAGACATTGTCGTAGTTCCCTGAAACTTTACTTATATTCCAGATTAACTAGATTATTTCTTGTGATTGTGCAAATACAATTACTGCAAGTCTCCTTTCCAAACACATCAATAAAACTGATTTGCATGGCTTTAAAGTACCTCCTCCCTCTCAAGAACATAGATCAGAGGCAAAAACTAATCAAATACACCCAATTGGACCTAAATTAGCACTACCATCACATTTTTACAGTACCTCTGGCAATATAAATGCGATGAAGATATATTTTATGAAACAGAATCGGATAGTACTACAAATTTGTGGACATAGTATGCAATTACTCAAAACAGGGCAGTGCTGCTGAAAATTATCTCTGCTGTAAGTAGCTTACACTAAGTATTTTCCATAGGTGACAATACTAACATGCATCATTTTCTCACATTGAAATAACATGTGATATATACCCAATGGAAGCAAGTCCGGTATTTAGAACGCAACTAAAAGCTCGGTCCAAAAGTGTTGAAACCCGGCACCTCACAGTATTTAGTGGGAGTAATGTAGATAGTAATATCTGGAACAGAATTGGATAGAACTACAAATGTGTGGAAATAGTATGTAATGACCGAAAAGAGGACAGTGCTGCTGACAATTCTATCTTTGCTGTAGGGAGCGTACACTAAACATTTTCCATAGGTGACAATAGTAACATGCATCTTTTTATTCCCTTATACATATCATTTTCTCACATTGAAATAAAACATGGGATATATATCAAATGGAAGCAAGTCTGGTATTTAGAACGCTTACTTAAAGCTCTGTCAAAAACTGATGAAACGCGGCACGTCCCCAGTATTTAGTGTAATGCTACCTATACCAAACCCTTATTGTCTTTATGATGCATCCAAAGAATTGCCAAATAGAATTTAGGTCATACCTTATAATTTTCTTACGCATTTTAAAAGTTGAGTCGCAGACAATCTTCCAAGTTTGCGAAAAAGTTATTGCGAGGGAGGGGGGGGGGGTAGAATTACGGCTGCTGCCTTCGGGACTGTGGCAGAGTGGTAAGACCCCATCGAAAACAGTTCGCCCGCCGTGTTACCCGGTACCTCGAAATATGTGGCTGACTTCAGCTTCAATGGCAGTTTGGTAAAAGCCTCCAACATACAGAACAATCGTCCGTTCAACGAATTAATTTGTTCAAATGCACCTTACAAAATTACATTTCTTTTTTATTATTTCAAAATTCATTACGCGAGATGTATCCTTTTAAACCTTTCCTATCTCATGTTACTACCACGCTACATTTGATTGTGTATCATCCTGCGCTGGTGGGCCGCACACTGGACGGAAGATAACCACATCTGTGTCTAACATATATGTTTGTACTGTGTACGTAGCACTTGTTCATGCTCCATCACTCCGCACATCAAAGTATGAAGGATGCATTTTATATACGTTATTAGATTTAATAGTAACTTGTCATTTCATGTTACTACAGAGTTAACAGAATCGGACACTTATCACTTACTTTTAGAGTGTAAGTTATCATCTAACAGCTTATTTCTTTAGTAGTTTATAACATCATCTTCTTTCGGAAACGAATCACCTTAATACTATTTTTTATCACAATCGTAGATCTCATATTTTGCAAAGGATCTCTTGTATCTTTTATTTAAACAAACCTTTTCGGCCTCCCTTGTCTGTAGGGAATAAAATATACAGTTCGCTTTCCTTCTGTAGTGAATGGGGATGAAAGTCCCTGTTGAAACAGGAGTCATTTAATGCCATAAGAAATAGCTGACTATATCTGTTTTGACATTAATACAATAAATTAGAACATAAAACGGATGAGAAAACTTATCGGGATATTGCAGCGGGCAGTTTCGGAGAGACACCTTTTAAGTTTTTCTTTGGGTTGAGACATAGTTCTAGTGCCATGAAACCCTACTCTTTCTAAACTCATCAATTAAAATTGATTTACATGGCTTTTAGGTACCACTCCCCCCCCCCCCCCTGCTAAGAACATAGATCAGGTGCAAAAACTCATCAAATTACCCAGTAAGACCTAAATTAACATTACCATAACATTTTTACAGTATCCATGACGATGTGCATGCAATGAAGATGCATTTTTTGAAAAAGAATTGGTTAGAACTACAAATGTGTGGAAATAGTATGTAATGACTGAAAACAGGACGGTGCTGCTGACATTTCTACCTTTGCTATTGGGAGCTTACCACTTTATCTTTCGATGGGCGACTTACCTGCGCCCACAAAAACACACATACAAAACTGTTCAAACCTTGCATGCTTATAGAACCAGCCTATCTCAACAAGTCAATAGAAAAAATCCAGATGTTGACCTGCTCTTTTCAAATTACATTCAACCATGGTTGCTTACCTGCTAAAGCGGAGTAAACACAAACCATTTTAAAGGAGGGGTGGCCATATAAAATCAGCAACAATTTCTTTGAGCTTGCAGATATATTTATAAAACATGCATCATTTTAGTCCCTTGTACCTGTCATTTCTCGCATTGAAATAAGACGCGGGATAATTATCCTATTGAAGGAAGTCATGTATTTATAACGCAACTAAAGCTCGGCCAAAAAGTGATAAAACCCGGCACCTCCCAATATCTAGTGCAATGCTACCAATACAGAACTCTACTAGAACGGAGTAAATACAAAGCAACATTTTTGAAAAGGGGGGACCAGCAACAAACCAGCAACAATTTCTTTAAGCATGCAGATATATTTATAAAAACATGCATTATTTTAGACCCTTTCTCACAAAAAAATAAAACATGGGATATATATCCAACTGAAGCAAGTCTGGTATTTTGAACGCAACTAAAAGCTCGTCCAAAGGTGAAAAAATCCAGACCCCTCCCCCACCCAGTATCTAGTGCAATGCTACCGATACCGAACGCTAATTTTCTTTATGATGCATCAAAAGAATTGCCAAATACAAATTTAGGTCAGATCTAATAAGTTACTTATAGCTAATAAAAGTTCAGTTATACAGAATCTTTCAAGTTTGCGAAAAAGTTATTGCTTTCAGATTCAACTATGAATGCCGAGCAAACCATATGTTTTTGAAAAGTGCAAAGTTTCTGTCGTGAATGATTTTGTTATGGTTTGTATTTAGGTGTTTGTGTCGATTGTGTTATTTTATTTTGGATAGCCTATTGGTCATTTTGTGGGAAAGCAACTGTCCTTTTGCCTTTCCGCTGTTGGTGTTTCCATTAGGTCTGTTGTTGCATGTTTGTGTTCTTTCCCTTTGGTGTCTCTGATGGGAGCTATGGGTTGTTTGTATCGATTCCTGATCATTGCCTCTACTTCTATTTTACCTCTTTCTGAATAGAACCTAGACAATGGCTTGTATCAGTGTTTCTTCTCCAATGTCTTTGGAACAATCTATCCTAAAATTTGGTTTTGTATTGATGTCAATATTTAACCATTATTCGAATACACTGTAAACAATACTTGAACCTCGGAAATGACCACCATATAATTACTATGCTAACCGTAAGATCCTATGTCTTTTTGCGTGTATGTATCTATGTATGTCTTTGTAATTTATTTGCAAATATATATTGTTTAAACCAACTAAAACCTCGGTCCAAAAGTGATAAAACCCGGCACCTCCCAGTATCTAGTGCAATGCTACCAATACTGAACTTTTATTTTTTATGGCACATCAAAAAAAGCGAAATAGTAGTTTAGGTCAAATCTTATAATTAACTCATGCATAATAAAGTTCAGTCACAAGGAATCTTTCAAGTTTTCGAAAAAAGTTATCGGTTTCAGATTCAAATATGAAAGCGGAGCAAACCATATGTTTTCGAAAAGTGCAAAGTTTTACCTTTTCTGGAATTAAACCCAGGCACCGGCTGGCATCAGTGTTTCTTCTCCAGTGTCTTTCAGATTCAACTATGAAAGCCGAACAAACCATATGTTTTTGAAAAGTGCAAAGTTTACCTCTTTCTGGAATAGAATCCAGACATCGGCTTGCATCAGTGTTTCTTCTCCAATGTCCTTGAAACAAGCCTAAAATGCACAGAATTATATCTAAATAACACCAATACTCATTTTTATAGCTATTTTCACACCTACACCCCATGTTTAAAGTAAAAAATGACATTTTGAGGATATTTGGAAGACAAAACTGCCAAGAAAATGTTTATAAATGCCTTACTGCCATGAGAAATAGCTGAATATATCTTTTCACGTCCTTTTAATATGAATACAATAAATTAGAAATATGACGGATGAGAAAACTTATAGGGATATTGCAGCGGGCTGTTTCGGAGAGACAATTTTTAAGATTATCTTTGGTTTGAGACATAGTCCTGGTGCCATGAAACCTTACTCTTATATTCCAGATGAAGTAGATTCTTTCTTCTGTTTTGCAAATACAATTACAGCAAGTTTTCTTTCTAAACACAACAATAAAAATTGATTTACATGGCTTTAAAGTACACCCCCTCCTTAGAACATAGGTCAGAGGCAAAATCTCATCAAATACCCAGTTAGACATAAATGCCCACTACCATCACATTTTTACATTACCCATGGCAAAATGCATGCCATGAAGATACATTTTATGAAACAGAATTGGCTAGAACTACAAATGTGTGGCAATGTATGTAATGACTGAAAACAGGACAGTGGTACAGACATTTCTACCTTTGCTATTGGGAGCTTACCACTAAATATTTTCATAAGCGACTAACCTGCGCCCAGGGAAACTACACATACAAAACTTTTCAAAACCTTGCTTGTTTATAGAACCATCACAGCCTAACAAGTTAATGAGAAAAAAATCCACATGTTGATCTGTTCCTTTTCCAGATACAGTCAACCATGTTTGTTTATCGACTAGAACGGAGTAAATACAAACCAACATTTTTAAAAGAGGGGTGACCATATAAAACCAGCAACAATTTCGTTGAGCTTGCAGATATATTAAAAATCGTGCATCATTTTAGTCCCTTACAGCTGTTATTTTCATACATTGAAATAAAACATGGGATATATATCAAATGGAAGCATACCTGGTATTTAGAACGCAACTAAAAGCTAGGTCCAAAAGTGATAAAAACTGGCACCTCCCAGTATGTAGTGCAATGCTACCAATACCGAACCCTTATTTTCTTTATGATGCATTAAAAGAATTGCCAAATAGAAATTGAGGTCATATCAAATATCTTACTCATACATAATAAAAATTCAGTCATAAAGAATCTTTCAAGTTTGCGAAAAAAGTTATTGCTTTCAGATTCAACTACGAAAGCCGATTAAACCATATGTTTTTGAAGATTGCAAATTTTACCTCATTCTGGATTGGAACCAAGACACCGACTTGCATCAGTGTTTCTTCTCCAATGTCTTTGGGACAATTCTATCCTACAATGCACAGAATAACGCCTAAATAACACCAATACACATTTTATGGCTATTTTCTCACCTACACCCCTTTGTAAAGTAAATAATGACATTTTTAGGTGATGTTGAAGACAAAATTGCCAAGAAAACGTTTATAAATGCCTAAATGCCATGAGAAATACCTCAATATATCTGTTCACATGCTTTTGACATGGATACAATAAATTAGAACATACAACGGATGAGAAAATTTATCAGGACATTGCAGCGGGCTGCTTTGGAGAGACAAATTTTAAGATTTGCTTTGGTCTGATACATAGTCCTAGTGCCATGAAACCTTACTCTTATTATGCCCCCAACTTTGAAAAGGTTGGAGGGGCATATTGCTTCTGCCTCGTTCGTCCGTTCGTCTGTTCGTCCGTTCGTCCGTTCGTCCGTCCGTTACGCTTTTGATGCATAGCATAACTAAAGAACCGTGTATGCTAGGGTTTTGAAATTTCATATATGGATTCCTCATGGAAAATTAGCTGATGCGTATTTTTTTTCTAGTCCGGATTATGCCCCCTTCAAGAGTTATTGCCCTTTGAAATTTTTTTAATAAAATCTTGTCAGCAAGATATCTCAAAAACTATTGGAGCTAGAGCCTTGAAAGTTGGTGATTATATTGGTGGTGATGAGTAGATGAACTGATTAACTTTTGACAAAATTCTGAAAAATACTTTGTGAGTTATGGCCCTTTGTCATTTTGGTAATTTGTGCCCATTGTAATGTATGCTAAAAGTGATGCATAGCATAACTTTAGAACCGTGTATGCTGGGGTTTTGAAATTTCATATATGGATTCCTCATGGAAAATTAGCTGACATGTATTTTTTTCTTGTCCGGATTATGCCCCTTTTAAGAGTTATTGCCCTTTGAATTTTTTTAATAAAATCTTGTCAGCAAGATATCTTAAAAATTGTTGGAGCTAGAGCCTTGAAAGTTGGTGAATATATTGGTGGTGATGAGTAGATGAACTGATTAACTTTTGACGAAATTCCGAAAAATACTTTGTGAGTTATGGCCCTTTGTCATTTTGGTAATTTGTGCCCATTGTAATGTATGCTAAAAGTGATGCATAGCATAACTTTAGAACCGTGTATTCTAGGGTTTTGAAATTTCATATATGGATTCCTCATGGAAAATTAGCTGACGCGTATTTTTTTTCTCGTCCGGATTATGCCCCTTTTAAGAGTTATTGCCCTTTGAATTTTTTTTAATAAAATCTTGTCAGCAAGATATCTCAAAAATTATTGGAGCTAGAGCCTTGAAAGTTGGTGAAGAGATTGGTGGTGATGAGTAGATGAACTGATCAACTTATGACAGAATTCCGAAAAATACTTTGTGAGTTATGGCCCTTTGTCATTTTGGTAATTTGTGAAAAACTTTGTCATCGTTCTAGCGCCTACATTTCTTCACCAATTTCAATATAACTTCACACAAATGTTCCTTATAAAAAAAACTCGAGCGAGTTCGACTTTCAAGGTCATGACCTCAAGGTCAAGGTCACTGTGGCTATTTTTAGAAAAACTTTGGCATCGCTCTTGCGCCTACATTTCTTCACAAATTTCAATATAACTTCACACAAATGTTCCTTATAAAAAAATCTCGAGCGAGTTCGACTTCAAAGTCATGACCTCAAGGTCAAGGTCAAGGTCACTGTGGCTATTTTTAGAAAAACTTTGTCATCACTCTAGCGCCTTCATTTCTTCACCAATTTCAATGTAACTTCACACAAATGTTTCTTATGACAATATCTCAGCGAGTTCGACTTTCAAGGTCATGACCTCAAGGTCAAGGTCACTGTGGCTATTTTTAGAAAAACTTTGTCATCGCTCTAGGGCCTACATTTCTTCACCAATTTCAATATAACTTCACACAAATGTTTCTTATGACAATATCTCAGCGAGTTCGACTGTCAAGGTCATGACCTCAAGGTCAAGGTCAATGTGGCTATTTTAAGAAAAACTTTGTCATCACTCTAGCGCCTACATTTCTTCACTGATTTCAATATAACTTCAAACAAATGTGCCTTATGACAATATCTTGAGCTAGGTCGACTTTCAAGGTCATGACCTCAGGGTCAAGGTCACTGTGGCTATTTTTAGAAAAACTTTGTCATTGCTCTAGCGCCTACATTTCTTCACTGATTTCAATATAACTTCACACAAATGTTCCTTATGACAATATCTCAAGTGTGTTCGACTTTCAGGGTCATGACCTCAAGGTCAAGGTCACTGTAGCTATTTTTAGAAAAAAATTGTCATCGCTCTAGCGCCTACATTTCTTCACCGATTTCAATATAACTTCACACAAATGTTCCTTATGACAATATCTCTAGCGAGTTCCACTTTCAAGGTCAATGTCACTGTGGCTATTTTTAGAAAAACTTTGTCAATGCTCTAGCGCTTACATTTCTTCACCGATTTCAATATAACTTCACACAAATGTTCCTTATGACAATATCTCAAGCCATTTCAACTTTCAAGGTCAAGGTCACAATGGCTATTTTTAGAAAAACTTTGCTATCGCTCCAGCGCCTACATTTCTTCACCGATTTTAATATAACTTCACACAAATGATCCTGATGACAATACCTCGAAAGAGTTTGACTTTCAAGGTCAAGGTCACTTTGGCTATTTTTAGAAAACCTTTTTCATTGCTCTAGCGCTTACATTTTTTCACCAATTTCAAAATCGATTCACACAAATGTTCCTTATGACATATCTGTAGCGAGTTCAATTTTCAAGGTCAAGGTCACTGTGACTATTTTTAGAAAAACTTTGTCAATACTCTAGCGCTTACATTTCTTCACCAATTTCAATATAATTTCACACAAATGTTCCTTAAGACAATATCTCGAGCGATTTCGACTTTCAAGGTCAAGGTCACTGTGGCTATTTTTTGAAAAAAACTGTCATCGCCCTAGCGACTACATTTCTTCACTGATTTCAATATAACTTCACACAAATGTTCCTTATGATAATACCTCGAGTGAGTTAGACTTTCAAGGTCAAGGTTACTGTGGCTATTTTTAGAAAAACTTTGACATGGCTCTAGCGCTTACATTTCTTCACCGATTTCAGTATAACTTCACACAAATGTTCCTTATGACAATATCTCGAACTATTTCGACTTTCAAGGTCAAGGTCACTGGGGCTATTTTTAGAAAATCTTGGTCATCGCTCTAGTGCCTACATTTATTGATGGATGTTAATAGAACTTCACACAAATGTTTCTTATGGTAATATCTCGAGTTGCTTGGTCATGACCTCAAGGTCAAGGTCACTATGGCTATTTTTAGAAAAACTTTGTCATTGCTCTACCGCCTACATTTATGATTTTAATCTAACTTCACACAAAAGATGCTTATGATAATATCTTGAGCAAGATCTACTTCGCGGCCATGGCCTCAAGTCAAGGTCCCTATGACTATTTTTAGAGAAATATTGTCATCACTCTAGAACCTACATTTATGGATGGATTTTTAAACAAACTTTACACAAATGTTGCATATGATAATATCTAAAGCAAGTTGGACTTTTGCCATTTCAGTGTTTTCCACACACGAAGTTGTCTTGTGCGAGGGGATTTGTATCGCATGCTATGCCTTGTTATTTTAGCTCACCGTCACGATGTGACGAGGTGAGCTTATGGGATCACTTTTCGTTCGTCGTGCGTCAGTGCGTCCGTAAACAATTTCTTTAAACAACATCTCCTCCTAAACCACTGATCGGATTTTGACCAAACTTCACAGGAATGATTCTTAGGTGGTCCCCTTTCAAAGTTGTTCAAATGGTTCCGGTCCGTTGCACATCTAGGTTTTTGGGGCCAAAAATAGACTTTTTTCACCAAAAACTTAAAAAATCTTCTTCTCTGAAACCACAAGGCCCAGGTCTTTGATATTTGGTATGAAACTTCATCTAGTGGACCCCTACCAAGATTGTTCAAATTATAGTGCTGGGGCCAAAAATGCCCCTGCTCCGGGGCCCTTTGGTTTTACAGGGGCTTATATAGGGAAAATCTTTAAAAATCTTCTTCTCCGAAACCGTAAGGCCCGGGTCATTGAAATTTGGTCTGAAGCTTCATCTAGTGGACCCCTACCAAGATTGTTCAAATTATAGTGCTGGGGCCAAAAATTCCCCCGCTCCGGGGCCCTTTGGTTTTACATGGGCTTATATAGGGAAAATCTTTAAAAATCTTCTTCTCTGAAACCACAAGGCCCAGGTCTTTGATATTTGGTATGAAGCTTCAACTAGTGGACCCCTACCAAGATTGTTCAAATTATAGTGCTGGGGCCAAAAATGCCCCCGCCCCGGGGCCCTTTGGTTTTACATGGGCTTATATAGGGAAAATCTTAAAAAATCTTCTTCTCTGAAACTGCAAGGCCCAGGTCTTTGATATTAGGTATGAAGCGTCATCTAGTGGACCCCTACCAAGATTGTTCAAATAATAGTGCTGGGGCCAAAAATGCCCCCGCCCCGGGGCCCTTTGGTTTAACATGGGCTTACATAGGGAAAATCTTTTAAAATTTTCTTCTCTGAAACCGCAAGGCCCAGGTCTTTGATATTTGGTATGAAGCTTCATCTAGTGGACCCCTACCAAGATTGTTCAAATTATAGTGCTGGGGCCAAAAATGCCCCGCCCCTGGGCCCTTTGGTTTTACATGGGCTTATATAGGGAAAATCTTAAAAAATCTTCTTCTCTGAAACCGCAAGACCCACGTCTTTGATATTTGGTATGAAGCTTCATCTAGTGGACCCCTACCAAGATTGTTCAAATTATAGTGCTTGGGCCAAAAATGCCCCCGCTCCGGGGCCCTTTGGTTTTACATGGGTTTACATAGGGAAAATCTTTTAAATTTTTCTTCTCTGAAACCGCAAGGCCAAGGTCTTTGATATTTGGTATGAAGCTTCACCTAGTGGAACCCTACCAAGATTGTTCTAATTATAGCCCTGGGGCCAAAAATGCCCCCCACCCCGGGGCCCTTTGATTTTACATGGACTTATATAGGGAAAATCTTTAAAAATCTTTTTCTCTAAAACCGCTAGGCCCAAGTCTTTGATATTTGGTATGAAGCTTCACCTAGTGGACCCCTACCAAGATTGTTCAAATTGTAGTGCTGGGGCAAAAAATGCCCCTTGTCTTGGGCCCTATGGTTTTACATGGGCTTATATAGCGAAAATCTTTAAAAAAATTTCTTTTCTGAAACCGTAAGGCCCATGTCTTTGATATTTGGTATGAAGCTTCACCCCACAAGGCCTAGGTTCCCCCCCCCCACCACCACGCCCCGGGGCCTTTTGGTTTTACATGGGCTTATACAGAGAAAATCTTAAAAAAACTTCTTCTCTGAAACCGCAAGGCCCAGGTCTTTGATATTTGGTATGAAGCTTCACCTAGTGGACCCCATCCATGGTTGTTCAAATGAAAGCCCTTGGGTCAAAAATGCCCCCGCTCCGGGGCCCTTTGGTTTTACATAGACTTATATATGGAAAATCTTGAAAAATCTTCTTCTCTGAAACCGCAAGGCCAAGGTCTTTGATATTTGGTATGTGGCTTCATCTAGTGGACCCCTACCAAGATTGTTCAAATAATAATGCTGGGTCCAAAAATGCCCCCGCTCTGGGGCCCTTTGGTTTTACATGGGCTTGTATAGGGAAAATCTTTAAAAATCTTCTTCTCTGAAACCTCAAGGCCCAGGTCTTTGATATTTGGTATGAAGCTTCACCTAGTGGACCCCTACCAACTTTGTTCAAATTATAGCCCTAGGGCCAAAAATGCCCCCACTCCGGGGCACTTTGGTTTTACATAGACTTATATATGGAAAATCTTTTTCTCTGAAACCGCAATGCCCAGGTCTTTTATATTTGGTATGAGGCTTCATCTAGTGAACCCCTACCAAGATTGTTCAAATTATAGTACTGGGGCCGAAAATGCCCCCGCCCCGGGGCCTTTAGGTTTTACATGGGCTTATATAGGGAAAATCTTTAAAAATCTTTTTCTCTGAAACCGCTAGGCCCAGGTCTTTGATATTTGGTATGAAGCTTTACCTAGTGGACCCCTGCCAAGATTGTTCATATTATAGTGCTGGGGCCAAAATGCCCCCGCTCTGGGGCCCTTTGGTTTTACATGGGCTTATATAGGGAAAAATGTTTAAAAATTTTCTACTCTGAAACTGTAAGGCCCATGTCTTTGATATTTGGTATGAAGCTTCACCCCACAAGGCCCAGGCCCTGGGGCCAAAAATGCCCCCACCCCAGGGCCTTTTGGTTTTACATGGGCTTATATAGGGAAAATCTTTAAAAATCTTCTTCTCTGAAACCGCTAGGCTCAGGTCTTTGATATTTGGTATGAAGCTTTACCTAGTGGACCCCTACCAAGATTGTTCAAATTATAGTGGTGGGGCCAAAAATGGCCCCGCTCTGGGGCCCTTTGGTTTTACATGGGCTTATATAGGGAAACTCTTTAAAAATATTCTTTTCTGAAACCACAGGGTCCAGGTCTTTGATATTTGGTATGAAGCTTCACCTAGTGGACCCCTACCAAGATTGTTCAAATTATTGCCCTGGGGCCAAAAATGCTCCCGCTCCGGGGCCCTTTGGTTTAACATAGACTTATATAGGGAAAATCTTTAAAAATTTACTTCTCTGAAACTGTTAGGCCCATGTTTTTGATATTTGGTATGAAGCTTCACCCCACAAGGCCCAGTTATCCCCCCCTGCCCCCCTTATATAGGGAAAATCTTTAATAATCTTCTCTGAAACCGCAAGGCCCAGGTCTTTGATATTTGGTATGAAGCTTCATCTGGTGGACCCCTACCAATATTGTTCAAATTATAGTGCTGAGGCCAAAAATGCCCCCACCCCGGGGCCTTTTGGTTTTACATGGGCTTATAGAGGGGAAAATCTTGAAAAATCTTCTTCTTGGAAACCACAAGGCCTAGGTCTTTGATATTTGGTATGAAGCTTCATCTAGTGGACCTCTGCCAAAATTGTTCAATTATAGCCCTGAGACCAAAAATGCCCCCGCCTCGGGGCCCTTTGGTTTTACAAAGACTTATATAGGGAAAATCTTTAAAAATCTTCTTCTCAGAAACCACAAGGCCTAGGTCTTTGATATTTGGTATGAAGCTTCATCTTGTGGACCTTTACCAAGATTGTTCAAATTATAGCTCTGGGTCCAAAAATGCCCCCGCTCCGGGGCCATTTGGTATTACATAGACTTATATAGGGAAAATCTTGAAAATTCTTCTTCTCTGAAACCAGAAGGCCTAGGTCTTTGATATTTGGTATGAAGCTTCATCTAGTGTACCTCTACCAAGATTGTTCAAATTATAGCCCCGAGACCAAAAACGCCCCTGTCTCAGGGGCCCTTTGGTTTTACATAGACTTATAACTTATAGAGTCTAACTGTTGGTTTTCTTTTGCTCCAGCATTTCAGTTGTTTCTTGCTGTTGAGTCCTCACCGTTGTCTCACCTCTGTTGTTCTTTGATTATTTGTGTTCACAGAGATGTTGCACTGATGAGTTAGGAGGCCTTCATGCGGACTGAACAAATTATTTGTCTAAATCGCGGCGGAAGTAATGCCATTAAATGGTGAGGATTGTGGCCATGTAAAATAGATTTAAGCCCCTCCCAGTGGAAATCTTTCCACTGACCATTCCAAGGCGGTTCTTCTGTGGCGATTTATTCATGTTGTTGTTTGTTACTTACTGTGTGTATCACTTGTGTCTTTTAATTTTGGATGGCCATATGGCCATTTTGTGGGAAAGTAACTGTCCTTATGGCCTTCTTTTGTTTAGGTTTCCATTATGGTCTGGTCGCTTAATGTTTGTGTTTATTTCCCTTTGGTGTCTTTGATGGGTGGAGTAAGTTAATTGTATCGATTCCTGATCTTTGTTTTACTTCTACTTTCCTAATTACCAGGATAATTAATATACTTGAAACCAGGATTTCAACAAACTGTAAGACCAATAAAGGGTTCATTAAACACACTGCTTAAGACTAAGTTTTTTTTTCTTTTGGGGTGGCGAATTGACACAGTCACATTGTTCTCCTTTCAATTCTATAATTGTCGGAGGCTGTGGAATAGGTATTACCGGAACTCTGTAAATTTTATTCGCTGTTAGTGTCCAATCGTTGTTAACAGAGTTGTTTGCTCTTTGGTGGTGTAGATTGGTAATAAGGTAAGTTGGATGCGGTGGATGTTCTTTACAATATCCATTGTGTTCCTGTATGATACCAAATGTCATCTGGCTGCATTCATTCATGTTGTTGTTTGTTACTTACTGTGGGTATCACTTGTGTCTTTTGATTTTGGATGGCCATATGGCCATTTTGTGGGAAAGTAACTGTCCTTATGGCCTTCTTTTGTTTAGGTTTCCATTATTTTCTGGTCGCTTAATGTTTGTATTTCTTTCCCTTTGGTGTCTTTGATGGGTGGAGTAAGTTAATTGTATCGATTCCTGATCTTTGTTTTACTTCTACTTTATATAGGGAAAATCTTTAAAAATTTTCTTCTGTGAAACCAAAAGGCCTAGGTCTTTGATATTTTTGGTGTGAAATTTCATCTAGTGGACCTCTATCAAGATTGTTCAAATTATAGGCTATTAGCCCCCCCCCCCCAAGCCCCCCCCCGAGACCTTTTGGTTTTACACAGACTTAAATAGGAAAATCTTTAAAAATCTTCTTCTCTGAAACCACTAGGCCCGTGCCTTTAATATTTTGTATGGAGCTTCATCTAGTGGACCTCTACCAAGATTATTCAAATTATAGCCCCCACCCCGGGGCCCTTTGGTTTTACATATACTTATATAGAGAGATAATCTTTGAAAATTTTCTTCTCTGAAACAGCAAGGCCCAGGTCTTTGATATTTGGTGTGAAGCTTCATCTAGTGGACCTCTATCAAGATTGTTTAAATTATGGCCCTGAGGCCAAAAATGCCCCCGCTCCGGGGCCATTTGGTTTTACATAGGCTAATGTAGGGAATATCTTTAAAAAATCTTCTTCTCTGAAACCCCAAGGCCCAGGTCTTTGATATTTGGTGTGTAGCTTCATCTAGTGGACCTTTGCCAAGATTGTTCAAATTATAGCCTTTGTTGATATTTGGTATGAAGCTTCACCTCTTTAGACCTCCCTCAACATTATGCACATTGTAGCCCTGGGGTCAATAATGGCCCTCCCTGAGGCCCACTTGTTACTCTTATCATATGGATCAGGTGAGCGATCCAGGGCCATCATGGCCCTCTTGTTTAATAAAATCTTGTCAGCAAGTCCATATCTTGAGAACTATTAGAGCTTCATTAATCATTCTTGGTACAAACTTGCATCCAGGCATTGCAACTTCAACGCAAGCATCCATATCTGACATTGACCTATATTCCATGGTTCACTGACTTCGTGAATTATTGCGACCACCCTGACTTTCACCATTTCTCGAAAACTATTAAAGCTTTTTAAATTATAATTGGTACAAACTTGCATCTAGGAATTCCAACTGCAACGCAAGCATCCATATTTGACTTTTACCCATATTTCATGGTTCACTGACTTTGTGAATTATTGCGACCACCCTGACTTTCTATCTAATGTAAGAGTCCATTTCTCAAGATCTATTAGAGCTTCATTAATTGTATTTGGTACAAGCTTGCATTTAGGAATTGAAACTTCAATGCAAGTATCCATTTCTGACCTTGACCTACATTTTATGGTTCACTGACTTTGTAAAATAGTGTGACAACCCTAACTTTGACCCTGATGTAAGAGTCTGTTTTAAGAGTTACTTGGTACATGCTTGCAACTAGGAGTGAAATTTTTATGCAGGCATCCATGTTTGACCTTGACCTAGATTTCATGGTTTGGTGACTTTGCACCCCCACAGGCGCGACATAGCCTTCGGGGGAATTCTTGTTGTATGTTTTTGAGTCTTTAACAATATTTGTTGGATATTTTGCCAGCTAAGGTCAAGCAAAGGTTGGGGGCATTGTGTTTTACAAACACCATTTCTAGTATTCCGGATGAAGTAGATTCTTTCTTCTGTTTCTGCAAATGCAATAACTGCAAGTCTTTTTTCTAAACACATCAATAAAAATTGATGTACATGGCTTTAAGGTGCACCTCCCCACCCCCCTCCCAAGAACATAGATCAGAGGCAAAAACTCAACAAATAACCAAGTTAGACCTGAATACGCACTACCATCACATTTTTACATTGTTCATGACAAAATGCATGCCATGAAGATACATTTTATGAAACAGAATTGGATAGAACTACAAATGTGAGGAAATAGTATGTAATGACTGAAAACAGGACAGTGCTGCTGACATTTCTAACTTTGCTATTGGGAGCTTACCACTAAATATTCCCATAGGTGACTTACCTGCGCCCACAAAAACTACCTATACAAAACTTTTCAAACCATCCTAGCACAACAAGTTCATGAGAAAAAAACTCATGCTGATCTCCTTCTTTTCAAGTTACAGTCAACCATGTGTTTGCCTACTAGAACGGAGTAATAAGAACCTTTTTTTTAAAGGAGGGGTGACCATTTAAAATCAGCAACAAATTTCTTTGAGCATGCAGTTATATTTATATAACATGCATCATTTTAGTCCCTTATACCTGTCATTTTCTCACATTGAAATAAAACATGGGATATTTATTCATTTGAAGCAAGTTTGGTATTTTGAACGCAACTGTAAGCTCGGTACAAATCTGATAAAACCAGGCACCTCCCGGTATCTAGTGTAATGCTACCAATACTGAACCCTCATTTTCTTTATGATGCATCAAAAGAATTGCAAAATATAAATCCCGGCACCTCTCAGTGTCTAGTGTAATGCTACCAATACCGAACCCTCATTTTCGTTATGATGCATCAAAAGAATTGCCAAATAGAAGTTTAGGTCTTATCTGATAATTATCTCAAGTATGATAACAGCTCAGTCACAAAGAATCTTTCAGGTTTGCGAAAAAGTTTTCGCTTTCAGATTCAATTATGAAAGCGGAGCAAACCATATGTTTTTGAAAAGTCAAAGTTTTACTCTTTCTGGAATTGAACCCAGGCACCGGCTTACATCAGTGTTTTTTCTTCAGTGTCTTTTGAACTATTATATCCTAAATTGCACAGAATGACGCTTACATAACACAAATCCTTATTTTTCACACCTACTATCCCCCCCCCCCCCTATTTAAAGTAAAAAATGACATTTTTGAGGATGTTTTGAAAACAAAACTGCCAAGAAAACGTTTATAAATGCCTTAATGCCATGAGAAATAGCTGAATATAACTGTCCACATCCTTCTGACATGAATACAATAAATTAGAACATATGACTTATCGGGATATTGCAGCGCCGGTCTGTTTCGGAGAGGCAATATTTAAGAATGGCTTTGGTTTGAGAATAGTTCTATTGCCATGAATTTGAAACCATACTCCTATATTCTAGATGAAGTAGATTATTCTTTCTTGTGTTTCTGCAAATGCAATTACTGCAAGTATTCTTTCTAAACACATCAATTAAATTGATTTATATGGCTTTAAAGTACTCCCCTTCCAAAACCATAGAGCATCAAATACACCCATTTGGCCTAAATTCGCACTACCATTATCATGCATCATATTAGTTCCTTATACCTGTCATTTTCTCACATTTTTAATACACCATGGGATAAATACCAAATGCAAACAGGTCTGGTATTTAGAACGCAACTTAAAACTCGGTCCAAAAGTGATAAAACCCGGCACCGCCCAGTATCTAGTGCAATTCTACCAATACCGAACTCTTGTTTTCTTTATGATGCATAAAAAGAATTGCCAAATTTAGGTCATATCTAATAATTTACTCATGCACAAGAAAAGTTCATTCACAAAGAATCGTTCAACTTTATAAATGTTATAAGATTAGTAACTCGTCATTTCATGTGACTCCAGAGTTCACAGAATTGGACACTTATCACTTACTTTTAGAGTGTACGTTATCATCTAAAGGTTTATTGTCGCGCCTGATATAAGCATGGTGCGATATAGGCGCCCGGTTTTCCGTCCGTCCGTTCGTTCGTTCGTCCGTTCTTCCGTGCGTCCGTTCGTCCTTTTGTCAAGGCGTCAACATTTGCGACCACCCTAGCGTTCACGCTAAGGTTCAAGTTTATTTCCTAAGATGTATAAGAGCTGCATTTATGATACTTGGTACAAACTTGTATCTGGGGATGGCAACTGAATTGCAAGTACCCCTATTTGACCTTGACCTACATTTTATGGTTGACTGACTTTGTTAATATTTCAACCACCCTAGCGTTCACCCTGATGGTCAAGTTTATTCCTCAAGAACTATAAGAGCTTCATTAATGATATTTGGTACAAACTTGTATCTGGAGATGGAAAATTAAATGCAAGCACCCATATTTGACCATGACCTACATTTTATGGTTCACTGACCACCCTGGCGTTCATCCTTATGGTTAAGTTCATTTCTCCAGAATTATTACAGCTTAATTAATTATACTTAGTACAAGTTAGCATTTAAGAATGGCAACTTTTATGCAAGCATCTACGTTTGACCTTGGCCTAGACGTCATGGTTCGCTGACTTCGCGCCCCCAAAGGCGCGACATAGCCTTCGGCGGAATTCTGGTTTCTTTAGTAGTTTATAAAATCTTGTTCTTTCCGAAACGAATCACCTCAATACTAATTTTTATAACAATCGTGGATCTCATATTTTGCAGAGAATCTCCCGTTTCCCAAACCAACCTTTAATTTAAACAAACGTTTTGGCCTCCTTTGTCTGTAGGGAATAAAATATAATGGTCACTTTCCTTCTGTAGTGAATGGGGACGAAATTTCCTGTTGAAACAGGAGCCACTTAATACCATGAGAAATAGCTGACTATATCGCTTCACATCCTTTTTGTCATGAATACAATAAATAAGAACATATAACGGGTGAGATACTTATCGGGATATTACAGCGGGCTGTTTCGGAGAGACAATTTTTAAGTTTTGCTTTGGCTTTAGACATAGTCCTAGTGCCATGAAACCTTACCCTTATATTTCAGATGAAGTAGATATCTTTCTTGTTTTTCTGCAATTGCAATTACTGCAAGTCTTCTTTCCAAACACATCAATCAAAACAGATTCACATGGCTTTAAGTTATACCCCCTCCCAAGAACATAGATTAGAGGCAAAATCCCAACAAATACACCCAGTTAGACCTAAATTAGCACTACCATCACATTTTTACACTATCCATGACAAAAAACATGCCATGAAAATAAATTTTATGAAACAGAATTGGATAGAACTACAAATTTGTGGAAATAGTATGTAATGATTGAAACAGGACAGTGCTGCTGACATTTCTATCTTTCCTATTGGGAGGTTTCCACTAAATATTTCCAAAGGCGACATACCTGCACTCACAAAAACTACACATACAAAACTTTTGAAACTTTGCTTGTTTATAGAACCACCCTAGCCCAACAGGCAAATGAGTAACTTCCACATGTTGATCTGCTCCTCCTTATTCAAGTTACAGTCAACCATGTTTTTTACCTTCTAGAACGGAGTAAATGCAACCCAACATTTTTAAACGAGGGGTGACCATATAAAATCAGCGACAATTTGTTTGAGCTTGCAGATATATTTATAAAACACGCATCACTTTAGTCCCTTATACCTGTCATTTTCTCCCATTGTAATATAACATGGGATATATATATATATATCAAATGGTAGCAGGTCTGGTATTAGGAAAGCAACTAAAAGCTCGGTCAAAAAGTGATAAAACCCGGTACCGCCCAGTATCTAGTGCAATGCTACCAATACCGAACCCTTATTTTCTTTATGATGCATCAAAAGAATTGTCAAATAGAAATTCAGGTCATATCTAATAATTAACTCATTGTTTGTTTGTATTGGAGTTGTACGGCCCAGTCAGCACAATTTAGGTCATTTTTGAGCCGGTCAGTTTACATATCAACACTTTCCTGGGCAGGCTTATACGTAAGCGGTTAAGCAGTACAGTGCACATTATTTCACCAGAAACTGACAACTGCCCTTCTTGAATCAGCGGAAGGGAGAGAATGACCGTAGAAAAGATTTCATGATCAAGAATGTTCCTGACCCCGGCGGGTGTCGATCCCTCGTCCTCCTGATCTCCAGTCAGACACGCATCCGACTGAGCCACTGAGGCCAATAATAATTAACTCATGCATAACTAGAATCGCACAGTCGATGGCAAGCCATCGCATATCCCCACGCTTTCCCGCGGGCCCCACCCCCTGGGTCATCCCCTTGGGTGTTTGACCCGAGGGGTAAAATTTTGATTGTGATATATTCTACCCATCATGTCATTCGATTTAATATGCTACAGGACCATGTTCTGAAAACAGATTTTTTATCCCCAAGGTGCCCGATCCCTGGCTCCACTCCCAGGGGTAGGATAAAAATTCCGAAAGTGTTATGCACTCTCCAGACCAAAATTTTATCATTTCCCAAAGCTTCAAGTTTCAATCTATAACGGTCTAGGAAGGGTTATCCGGTAATGTATGGGGTAAAGGGGTCAAAATCAGTTATTGACATCTGGTGATCTTAAAATCGACCCCAGGGGTCAATTTTTGGTTGTAATTTTTCTATCCATCATGCCGTTCGCTTTGATATATTACACGACCATGTTCTGGAAATTTTGATTTTTGACCCCCGCGGGCCCAACCCCCTGGGCCCACCCGTTGTAAGGCCCAACCGCCCGCCGGGTCACACGGTGCCTCGAAATAGGTGGCTGGATTCAACTTTTGTGGCAGTTGGGTAAGGCCTCCAACATACAGAACAATCGTCCGTTCAACCGGTATTATTTTGTGAATTAATTTGTTCAAATGCATCTTACAAAATTCCATTTTTATTAAAAAATTCATTACGCGAGATCTGTCCTTTTAAACCATTCCTATCCCATGTTACTTAAATGTTTCATTTGTACGTGTATCATGCTGTGATGGTCGGCTGCACACTGGAAGATAACCTCATCTGTGTCTAAGTGTCTAACATATGTGTTTTTTGACTATGTGTCACTTTTTCATGCTCCATCACTCTGCATATCAAAGAATGAAAGATGCATTTAATGTATGTTATTAGATTAGTAACATGTCATTTCATGTGACTACAGAGTTCACAGAATCGGACACTTATCACTTACTTTTAGAGTGTACGTTATTATCTAACAGTTGATTTCTTTAGTAGTTTATAAAATCTTGTTGTTTCGGAAACGAAATCACCTAAATACTAATTTATTTATCGCAATCGTGGACCTCATATTTTGCAAAGGATACCCTGTTTTCCAAACCAACGTTTTCGGCCTCCCTTGTGTCTGTGTCTAACATAAATGTTTGTACTGTGTATGTGTCATTTTTTCATGCTCCATCACTCTGCACATCAAAGAATGAAAGATGCATTTTATAAATGTTATTAGATTAGTATCTTGTCATTTCAAGTGATCTCCTGTGTTCCAAACCAACCTTTTATTTAAGGCATCCCTTGTCTGTAGGGAACAAAATATACATGTCACTTTCCTTCTGTAGTGAATTGGGATGAAATTTCCTGTTGAATCAGGAGTCACTTAATGCTATGAGAAAAAGCTGAATGTATCGGTTTACATCCTTTTAACATGAAAACAATAAATTAGAACATATAATGGATGAGAAAACTTATCGGGATATTGCAGCGGGCTGTTTCGGAGAGACAATTTTTAAGTTTTGATTTGGTTTGAGTCATAGTCCTAATGCCATGAAACCTTACTCTTATATTCCAGATGAAGTAGATTCTTTCTTGTGTTTCTGTAAATGCAATTACTGCAAGTCGTCTTCCTAAACACATCAATAAGAACTGATATACATGGCTTTAAAGTACACCCCTCCAAAGAACAGAGATCAGAGTCAAAATCGCAACAAATGCACCCATTTAGACCTAAATTAGCACTACCATCACATTTTTACATTATCAAATATGGCCAAATACATGCCATGAAGATATGTTTTGTGGAACAGAATTGGATAGAACTACAAATGTGTGAAAATAGTATTTAAAGACTGAAAACAGGACAGTGCTGCTGACATCTCTTTGATATAGGTTGCTTACCACTTAATATTTCCATTTCTCTCTCTTTCTCTCTCTCTCTCCCTCTCTCTCTCTCTCTTATTGGAATTGATCAACACTCTCATGTGTTTTTCTTTCTCTGAAATCACTTGGATTATATGTACTACAAAAAGCCATTCATATAACGTAAAATTTGCTTGTCTCAGGAGATGACTTCTACATTAGCACTACGCCTACTGATCCTGAAACACCTCGAACTGTACGAGAATGTTTGTGATTCATATAATAAATATTGTTTAAACCAATATTTCCATAGGCGACTTACCTGCGCCAACAAAAACTACACATACAAAACTTTTCAAACTGTCCTTGTTTATAGAACCATCCTAGCCCAACAAGTTAATGAGAAAAAATCCACACGTTGAAATGCCCCTTTTCAAGTTACAGTCAACCATGTTAGTTACCTACTAGAACGGAGTAAATAGAAACCGACATTTTTAAAGGAGGGATGACCATATAAAATCAGCTACAATTTCTTTGAGCATTTAGATATATTTATAAAACATGCACCACTTTAGGCCCTTATACCTGTCATTTTCTCAAATTGTAACAAAACATGGGATATATATCAAATGGAATAAGGTCTGGTATTTAGAACACAATTTAGAACACAATTAAAAGATCTGTCCAAAAGTGATGAAACCCGGCACCGACAATATCTAGTGCAATGCTACCAATACCGAAACTTATTTTCTTTATGATTCATCAAAAAGAATTTCCAAATAGAAATTTATGTCATATATGATAATTTACTCATGCATAATAAAAGTTCAGTCACAAAGAATATTCCAAGTTTACGAAAACAATATCGCTTTCGGATTCAACTGGACCCGTGCCAGCCCAGGGGGAGGTAAAATTACGGCGGCTGCCTTCGGGACTGTGGCAGAGTGGTAAGACCCCACCGAAAACAGTCCGCCCGCCGGGTTACCCGGTGCCTCGAAATAGGTGGCTGACTTCAGCTTCTGTGACAGTCTGGTAAAAGCCTCCAACATACAGACAATTGTCCGTTCAACGAATAAATTTGTTCGAATGTATCTTATAAAATTACATTTCTTTTTTTTTCATTACGATAACACGCCCGTATGGCATAGTGAATTTTCACATCTCCAAAATGGCTACTTTTCTGATTAAAATATGCGATATTTTTCTTATAAATACTACAAACATAGGTTGTTTGTGCTCATTAGAACTCACGAGTACTCACAACCTATGTCTTGGAGAAATAATAAGAAAAATAATGTTTACCCCCTTAAACCCCAGTTTTCTCTATATAAAGTGGGGTTTAAGGGGGTGTTCATTTCACGGACTTGTTAACGTGATGTTTATTACAAAATTCATTACGCGAGATCTATCCTTTAAACCTTCCCTATCTCATGTTTCTACCACGCTACATTTGATTGTGTATCCTCCTGCACTAGTGGGCCACACGCTGACGGAAGATAACCACATCTGTGTCTAACATAAATGTTTGTATTGTGTACATGTCACTTTTCCATGCTCCATCACTCTGCACATCAAAGAATGAAAGATGCATTTTATATACGTTATTAGATTAGTAACTTGTCAATTTATGTGACTCCAGTGTTCATAGAATCGGACACTTATCACTTACTTTTAGAGTGTAAATTATCGTCTAACAGTTTATTTCTTTAGTGGTTTATTGAATCATGTTCCTCCGGAAACGAATCACCTCAATACCAATTTTTTATCACAATCGTGGATCTCATATTTTGCAAAGGATCTCCTGTTTTCCAAACCAACCTTTTATTTAAACAAACCTTTTCGGCTTCCCTTATCTGTAGGGAATAAAATATACAGTTCACTTTCCTTCTGTAGAGAATGGGGATGAAAGTCCCTGTTGAAACAGGAGTCACTTAATGCCATTAGAAATAGCTGACTATACCTGTTCACATCCTTTTGAAATGAATACAATAAATTAGAATATATAACGGATGAGAAAACTTATCGGGATATTGAAGCGGGCTTTTAAGTTTTGCTTTGGTTTGAGACATAGTCCTAGTGCCATGTCACATTACTCTTTCTAAACATTGATTTACATGGCTTTAAGGTAACCCCCCCCCGCCAAGAACATAGATCAGAGGCAAAAACTCATCAAATACATCCAGTTAGACCTAAATTCGCACTACCATCACATTTTTACAGCATCCATGACAAAATGCATGCAATGAAGACACATTTTATGAAAAAGAAATGGATAGAACTACAAATGTGTGGAAATAGTATGTAATGACTGAAAACAGGACAGTGCTGCTGACATTTCTACCTTTGCTATTTGGATCTTACCACCCAATCTTCCTAAGGGCGACTTACAAAAACTACACATACAAAACTTTTCAAGCCTTGCTTGTTTATAGACCCATCCTAGCTCAACAAGAAAAAATCCAGATGTTGAACTGCTCCTTTTCAAGTTACAGTCAACCAAGATTCTTTACCTACTAGAACGGAGTAAATACAAACCAATTTTAAAGGAGGGATGGCCATACAATTTTTTTGAGCTTGCAGATATATTTATAAAGCATGCGTCATTTTAGTCCCTTGTACCTGTCATTTTCTCACATTGAAATAAAACATGGGCTATTTATCCAATGGAAGCAAGTCTGGTATTTAGAACGTAAATATAAGCTCGGCCCAAAAGTGATACAACCCGGCACCTCCCAGTATCTAGTGAAATGCTACCAATACCGAACCCTTATTTTCTTTATGATGCATCAACAGAATTGCCAAATAGAAATTTTGGTCATGTCTAATTATTAACAGATGCATAATATGAAAGCCGAGCAAACCATATGTTTTTGAAAAGTGCAAAGTTTACCGCTTTCTGGAATGGAACCCAGATATCGGCTTGCATTAGTGTTTTTACGCCTATGTCTTTGAAACAATGCTATCCTAAAATGCACAGAATTATGCCTAAATAACACCAATACTCATTTCTCTCGCTTTTTTCACACCTACACCCCTATTTATAATAAAAAATGACATTTTTGAGGATATTTTGAAAACAAAACTGCCAAGAGAGCGTTTATAAATGTCTTAATGCCATGAGAAATAGCTGAATATATATGTTCACATCTTTTTGACATGAATACAATAAATTAGAACGTATAACAGATGAGAAAATTTATCAGGATATTGCAGGGGGTTGTTTCGGAGAGACAATTTTTAAGATTTGAGATTTTTTAAGGTCTGAGACATAGTCCTAGTGCCATGAAACCATACTCTTATATTCCAGATGAAGTAGTTTCTTTCTTGTGTTTCTGCAAATACAATTACTGCAAGTCTTCTTTCTAAACACATCAATAAAACTTGATTAACATGGCTTTAAAGTACACCCCCTCCCAAGAACATAGATCAGAGGCAAAAACTCATCAAATACATTGTCCTAGTGCCCTGAAACCTTACCCTTATGTTCCACATGAATTAGATTCTATATTGTGTTTCTGCAAATGCTTTGGTTTGAGACATAGTCCTAGTGCCATGAAACCACACTATTATATTCCAGATGAAGTAGTTTCTTTCTTTGTGTTTCTGCAAATACAATTACTGCAAGTCTTCTTTCTAAACACATCAATAAAAATTGATTTACATGGCTTTAAAGTACACCCCCTCCCAAGAACATCGATCAGAGGCAGAAACTCATCAAATACACCAAGTTAAACCTGAATGCGTACTACCATCACAATTTTACATTATCCATGGCACAATGTATGCCATGAAGATACATTTAATGAAACAGAATTGGATAGAACTACAAATGTGCGGAAAAAGTATGTAATGAATAAAAACAAGGCAGTGCTGCTGACATGTCTAACTTTGGCATTGGGAGCTTACTACTAAATATTTTCATAGGAGACTTACCTGCGCCTACGGAAACTACACATGCAAAACTTTTCAAACCTTGCTTGTTTATAGAACCATCACAACCTAACAAGTTAATGAGAAAAAATCCACATGTTGTTCTGTTCCTTTTCAAGTTACAGTCAACCGTGTTTGTTTACCAACTAGAACGGAGTAAATACAAACAAACATTTTTAAAGAAGGGATGACCATATAAAATCAATTTCTTTGAGCTTGCAGATATATTTATAAATCAAGCATCATTTTAGTCCCTTACAGCTGTCATTTTCTCACATTGAAATAAAACATGGGATATATATCCGATGGAAGCAGGTCTGGTATTTAGAACACAACTAAAAAAGTTCTGAATAGTTAGATCCTTTGAAAGCAAAGAATACACCAAATAAACGAAAATAGCAGACTCGGTTTTATTGAGTCTGTTCATGACCAGTACTGAAATGTGCTACACCGGCCACGCCCCCTAGCACCGGCTTAAGCAGAACTCTATTTTCAAAATGATTCCAAATGAACTCAATGATCCCAAAGGACCAGAAAATATAATCCGCACTATAATGGATATAGAGGGAGACATTTTACGGCCGCCACACGGCACAGCAAGCGGCAGTGAAGATAAATAAGTTCTGAATAGTTAGATCTTTTGGAAGCAAAGAATACACCAAATAAACGAAAAAAGCAGACTCGGTTTCATTGAGTCTGTTCATGACCAGTACTGAAATGTGCTACACCGGCCACGCCCCCTAGCACCGGCTTAAGCAGAACTCTATTTTCAAAATGATTCCAAATGAACTCAATGATCCCAAAGGACCAGAAAATATTAAAATATAAAAGCCCGGTCCAAAAGTGATAACACCAGGCACCTCACAGAATCTAGTGCAATGCTACCAAAAGCGAACCCTTATTTTCTTTATGATACAACATAAGAATTGCCAAATAGAAATTTAGGTCATGTCTGATAATTTTTTCATGCACTATAAAAGTTTTTCACAAAGAATATTTCAATTAAAAATCAAAAATGAGTTCCTTTAAGAGCAATGCAAACATTCATAAGAAAGAAGATGGGTCATACTACGTAGTTTCGGCTAATAAAGCCTCATCAGTGACCCTGTAATAATCCGGCAAAGAAAGCCAAAGGAAACATACTGCAATTTTGTGCATTTCGAATAGGCAGTCGATTCAAAGACATATATAAATCAAAATGGGGTCCATATAATTAAAAACCTGTCTAGAATATGAGTCTAAACCAATATTTTATTTCCGATTTCTCAGAATATTCACGCTGATAAAATTTTTCAAGTTTGCGAAAAAGTAAGCGCTTTCAGATTCAACTATGAAAGCCGATAAAACAATATTGTTTTTGAAAAGTGCAAAGTTTACCTCTTCCTGGAATAGAACCCAGACACCGGCTTGCATCAGTCTTTCTTCTCCAATGTCTTTGGAACAATTCAATCCTAAAATGCACAAAATTATGCCTAAATAGAACCAATACTCATATTAATGGCTATTTTCACACATGCAGTCCCTATTGAAAGTAAAAAAAAAATGACATTTGAGGATATTTTTAAGACAAAACTGCCAAGAAAATGTTTATAAATGCCTTAATGCCATGAGAAATAGCTTTTTATATCTGTTCACATCCTTCTGATATGAATACAATAAATTAGAACATATAACGGATGAGAAAACTTATCGGGATATTGCAGGGGTCTGTTTCAGAGAGACAATTTTTTTTATTTGCTTTGGTTTGAGACAGAGTCCTAGTGCCATGAAACATTACTCGTATATTCCAGATGAAGTAGATTAGTTCTTGTGTTTCTGCAAATACAATTACTTCAAGTCTTCTTTCTAATCATATCAATAAAATTGATTAACATGGCTTTAACGTACACCCCCCCCCCAACTCCCCAGAACATAGATCAGAGGCAAACTTATTCGCACTACCATCACATTTTTACATTATCCATGGCAAAATGCATGTCATGTGCCACAATCCTCGCCCTTATTTCTGTCGCGGTTTAGACAAATAATTTGTTTAGCCCGCATGAAGGCCTCCTAACACATCAGTGCAACATCTCCGTGAACAGAAATAGTCAAACAACCACAGAGATAAATCAACGGTGAGGACTCGACAGCAAGAAACCACTGAAATGCCGGAGCAAAAGAAAACCAACAGTTTGACTCCGATGGGCCCGACCAGAGTAAGAGCATCAGGCACCAGCCAACGTTACCTTGATGTTTCTTTCTAAACACATCAATAAAAAATGATTAACATGGCTTTAAATAAGTACACCCCCTCCCAAGAACATAGATCAGAAGCAAAAACTCATCAAATACACCCAGTTAGACCTACATTCGCAATGTCATTACATATTTACATTGTCCATGGCAAAATGTATGCCATGAAGATATATTTTATGGAACAGAATTGGATAGAACTACAAATGTGTGGAAATAGTATGCAATTACTGAAAACAAGACCGTGCTGCTGACATTTCTACCAGTGCAATAGGGAGCTTACCACTAAATATTTCCATAGGCGACTTACCTGCGCCCATTAAAAACTACACATACAAAACTTTTCAAACCTTGCTTGTTTATAGAACCATCCTAGCTCAACAAGTTAATGGCAAAAATCCACATGTTGATCAGTTTCTTTTCAAGTTAGTCAACCATGTCTGTTTACCTACTAGAATGGAGTTAATACAAACCATTTATTGGAGGATTTGTTTGTTTGTATTGGAGTTTAACGGCCCAGTCAACACTATTTAGGTCATTTTTGAGCCGGTCAGGTTACCTATCAACACTTTCCTGGGCAGGCTTATACGTAAGCGGTTAACCAGTACAGTGCACATTCTTTCGCCAGAAAATTTATTGGAGGAATGGTGACCATATAAAATCAGCAACAATTTCTTTGAGCTAGCAGATATGTTTATAAAGCATGCATCAGTTAAGTGCCTTACACCTGTCATTTCATCACATTGAAATAAAACATGGGATATATATCCAATGGAAGCAAGTCTGGTATTTAGAACGCAACTGAAAGCTCGGTCCAAAAGTGATAAATCCCGACACCTCCCAGTATCTAGTGCAATGCTACCAATACCGAACCCTTATTTTCTTTATGATGCATCAACAGATTTGCCAAATAGAAATTTAGGTCATGTTGATAATTGTCCCATGCATAATAAAAGTTCAGTCACAAAGAACCTTTCAAGTTTGCGAAAAAGTTATCGCTTTCAGATTCAACTATGAAAGCCGAACAATCCATATGTTTTTGAAAAGTGCAAAGTTTACCTCTTTCTGGAATGGAATCCAGACATCGGCTTGCATCAGTCTTTCTTCCCCAATGTCTTTGAAACAAGTCTAAAATGCACAGAATTATGCCTAAATAGCACCAATACTCATTTTTATAGCTATTTTCACACCTACACCCCCTGTTTAAAGTAAAAAATGACTTTTTTGAGGATATTTGGAAGACAAAACTGCCAAGAAAATGTTTATAAAGGCCTTACTGCCATGAGAAATAGCTGTATATATCTTTTCACGTCCTTTTAATATTAATACAATAAATTAGAACATATGACGGATGAGAAAACCTAATCGGGATATTGCAGCGGGCTGTTTCGGAGAGACAATTTTTAAAGTTTTACTTTGGTTTGAGACATAGTCCTAGTGCCCTGAAACCTCACCCTTATATTCCACATGAATTAGATTCTTGATGGTATTTCTGTGTTTCTGCAAATGCAATTGCTACAATAAAAATTCAAAAATGAGTTCCTTTAAGTGCAATGAAAACATTCATAGGAAAGAAAACGGGTCATACTACGTAGTTTCGGCTAATTAAGCTTCATCAGTGACCCTGTAATGATCCGGCAAAAAAAAGCCAGAGGAAACACACTGCAATTTTGCGAATTTCGAATAGGCAGTCGATTCAAAAACTGATATAAATCAAAATGGGGTCCAAATAATAAAAACCTGTCTAGAATATGAGTCTAAACCAATAATTTTTTTTCTGATTTCTCAGAATATTCACGCTGATCTCAAAGGACCAAAAGTAAAATATAAACTGCACTATGGTTGATGTACGGGGAGACGTTTTACGGCCGCCACACGGCACAACACCAGCTGCAGTGAAGGCAAATAAAAAATCAAAAATGAGTTCCTTTAAGAGCAATGAAAACATTCATAGGAAAGAAAATGGGTCATACTACGTAGTTTCGGCTAATTAAGCCTCATCATTGACCCAGGTCTTCTTTCCAAATACATCAATAAAAACTGATTTGCAATGCTTTAAAGTACACCCCCTCCCAAGTACATAGATCAGAGGCAACAACTCATCAAATAACCCAGTTAGATCTAAATTTGCACTACCATCACACTTTTACATTATCCATGGCAAAATGCATGCCCTAAGTATACATTTCCTGAAGAACTACAAATGTGTGGAAAAAAGTATGCAATGAGCGAAAACGGGACAGTGCTGCTGACATTTCTACCTTTGCTTTTGGTAGCTTACCACTTAATATTTCCATAGGCAACTTACCTGCTCCCACAAAAACTACACATACAAAGTTTTCAAACCTAGCTTGTTTATGGAATCAGCCTTGCCTTACAAGTTAATGAGAAAAAATCCATATGTTGATCTGCTCCTTTTAAAGTTACAGTCAACCATGTTTCTTTACCGACTAGAACGTAGTAAATACAAACCAAAATTTTTAAAGTAGGGGTGACCATATAAAATCAGCAACAATTTCTTTGAGCTTGCAGATGTATTTATAAAACATGTATCATTTAAGTCTCTTACAGCTGTCATTTTCTCACAATGAAATAAAACATGGGATATATACCCAATGGAAGCAGGTCTGGTATTTAGAACGCAACCAAAAGATCGGTCCAAAAACAATTAAAACCGGCATTTCCCAGAATCTAGTGCAATGCTACTAATACCGAACCCTTATTTTCCTCATGATGCATCGTAAGAATTTCCAAATACAAATTTATGTCATATCTGATCATTTACTTATGCATGATAAAAGTTCAGTCGCAAAGACTATCTCATGTTTGCGAAATAGTTATCGCTTTGAGATTCAACTATGAAAGCCGAGCAAACCATACGTTTTTCTAAGTGCAAAGTTTACCTCTTTCTGGAATTGAACCCCGACATCGGCTTGCATCAGTGTTTCTTCTCCAATGTCTTTGAAACAATTCTATCTTAAAATGCACATGATTATGCCTAAATAGCACCACTCTCATTTATATTCAACAATGTTTGTTTACCTACTAGAACGGAGTAAATACAAACCAACATTTTTAAAGGAGAGGTGACCATATAAAATCAGCTACAATTTCTTTGAGCTTGCTGATGTATTTATAAAACATGCATCATTTAGGTCCCTTATACCTGTCATTTTCTCAGATTGAAATAAAACATGGGATATATATCCAATGGAAGCAGGTTTGGTATTTAGAATGCAACTAAAAGCTCGTTCCAAAAGTGATAAAAACCAGTACCTCCCAGTATCTAGTGCAATGCTACCAATACCGAACCCTTGTTTTCTTTATTACCGACCCCGATAGCTCAGTTGGTAGAGTGTCCGCTCCGGGGAACGGGAGGTCACGGGTTCGATCCCGGGCCGCGACATACCAAAGTCTTTAAAAATGGTACTAGCTGCTCCTAGCTTGGCACTCAAATTTACGGGGTAGAGCTAGGACTGGTCGACCTAGTGTCAGGATAATGTGACTGGGTTAGGTATCATGTAATGTGTCTGGGACATGATACTTCAGTGAGGCAGCACTATAAAAGTGAGCATTGAGCTCCCTGTCGCAACCAGACACCGTCGTGATATGACTGAAAAATTGTTGAAAGCAACGTTAAACCCGAATTCATACACACACACATTGTTTTCTTTATGATGCATCAAAAGAATTGTCAAATAAAAATTTACGTCATGTTGATAATTTTCTCATGCATAATAAAAGTTCAGTCACAAAGAATTTTTCAAGTTTGCGAAAGTGTTATTGCTTACAGATTCAATTATGAAAGCCGCAAAAAACATATGTCTTTGAAAAGTGCAAAGTTTACCTCTTTCTGAAATGGAATCCAGACATCGGCTTGCATCAGTGTTTCTTCTCCAATGTCTTTGAAACAAGTCTAAAATAGACAGAATTATACCTAAATAGCACCAATACTCATTTTTATAGCTGTTTTCACACATACAACCCCTGTTTAAAGTAAAAAAATGACATTTTTGAGAATATTTGGAAGACAAAACTGCCAAGAAAATGTTTATAAATGCCTTACTGCTCTGAGAAATAGCTGAATATATCTTTTCTTTTCACGTCCTTTCAACGTGAATACAATAAATTAGAACATATGACGGATGAGAAAACTTATCGGGATATTGAAGCGGGCTGTTTCGGAGAGACAATTTTTGGACGGGTTTTTAAAAAAAATCCGTCCTTTAAAATAGCGATGTCCGGGCGGGCGGGCGGGCGGGCGGGCGGGCGGTTGGGCGGGCGGGCGTCGTCCCAGGTTTACCTTTTGGTTAACCTTTTTTCAAAGTGATATTTTTCATCTATTCTGTAGCAGATTGTTTTAATATCAGGACTGATGCATAAGTGGAGGTACCGCTTTCATGTATTATCCATAAATGGCACAAAAGACTAAAATTTTGGCGGAAATTGTCATTTTTCAAACTTGTGTTTTTCAGGTTTACCTTTTGGTTAACCTTTTTTCAAATGCCAGTGTAGTGGATAGAGTGCTGGACTACGAATCCTATTGTTGACTTTGAATCTGAGGGGCGTGAGTTCAAACCCCAGTGGAGACATTTTTTTTTTTTTTATTCTTTTTTTTTTTCTTTCTTTTTTTTCTTTCTTTTTTCATTCTTTTTTTTTTCTTTATTTTTCTTTTCTTCTCCATAAACACATATGAACAATTATTATCTTCCTCCCCTGATAGTTACTAGTAATAATACACACATGCATGCACAGGCATGGAATTTTCTTTCTTTTTTTAGCTCACCTGAGCACGAAGTGCTCTAGGTGAGTTGATGTCCGTCGTCCGTCAACAATTTCTTTAAACGACATCTCCTCCTGGGATAATGGCCCGATTTCAAAACTATTTTACAGAAATGTTCATTAGGTGACCCTTTCTCAAAATTGCTAATATCAGTGGCCACCAGAGCTAAAAATAGAGCTAAAAATAGAAAAAAACTTTATTTTTTTTTCTTCGTAAAACACATAAACAAATCCACCCCCCCCCCCGCCTCCACAAAAAGTTGTTACTGGGTTAGGATATTGCATTTGTTCTGTACATACATGCATACATAGTTTTACATACATACAGAAATGTTCATTAGGTGACCCTTTTTCAAAATCGCTAAAATCAGTGTCCTCCCGAGCTAAAAATAGAAAAAAAAACTTAATTTTTTTTTCTTCTTAAAACACATAAACAAATCATACCCCCCCCCCCCCCTCCACAAAAAGTTGTTACTGGGTTAGGATATTGCATTTGTTCTGTACATACATGCATACTTAGTTTTACATACATACCCTACCCACCCCACCCTACCCTAGCATACCCTACCCCACAACCCCATCCCACCCCCATCCCAAAACAACCCCAATCCACCCCCAACCCCACCCCATCCCCCCACTCCCCACCTTACCCGACCTCACCCCATCCCACCCAACCACCCACCCAAGCCCAACCCACCCCACAACCCCACCACACCCCATCCCACCCCACACCACACCCCACCCCACCACAAATTCATCACCGTCCCACCCGACTCCTAACCCATCCCACCCCACCCCACCCTACCCCACACCAGCACACCCCACCCTACCCCACCCATGCCACCACCATCCTAACCGTACTGAAAAAAAACCGTCCATAATGCCATTAGGCATTTTTCTTGTTAAGTTTTGCTTTGGTTTGAGACATAGTCCTAGTGCCATGAAACCTTACCCTTAAATTACACATGAATTAGATTCTTTATTGCGTTTCTGTGTTTCTGCAAATGCAATTACTGCAAGTCTTCTTTTCAATGCCATGACTCCTGTCAAAACAGGTAATTTATTTGCAAATAAATGTGTTTAAACCAACTAAAAGCTCGTTGCAAAAGTGATAAAACCCGGCACCTCCCGGTATCTAGTGCAATGCGACCAATACCGAACTCCTATTTTCTTTATGACGCATCAAAAAATTGCGAAATAGTAGTTTAGGTCAAACCTAATAATAATAAACTCAAGCAAAATAAAAGTTCAGTCACAAAGAATCACCGGTTTGCATCAGTATTAATTCTCCAATGTCTTTCGAACACGTCTATCCTAAACTGCTCAGAATGACGCCTACATAACACCAATCCTTATTTTTATGGCTATTTTCACACCTACACCCCCTATTTAAAGTAAACAAATGACATTTTTGAGGATGTTTTGAAAACAAAACTGCCAAGAAAACGTTTATAAATGCCTTAATGCTATGAGTAATAGCTGAATATATTTGTCCACATCCTTCTGACATGAATATAATAAATTAGAACATATGACTTATCGGGATATTGCAGCGGGCTGTTTCGGCGACAGAATTTTTAAGATTTGCTTTGGTTTGAGACATGGTTCTGCTGCCATGAAACCTAACTCTTATATTACAGATGAAGTAGAGGCTTTCTTGTGTTTCTGCAAATACAAAAACTGCAAGTCTTCTTTCTAAACACAACCAATAAAAATTGATTTACATGGCTTTAAAGTACACCCCTCCCAAGATCATCGATCAGAGTCAAACGCTCATCAAATACACCCAGTTAAACCTTAATTCGCACTACCATCATATTTTTACATTATCCGTGGCAAAATATATGCCATGAAGATACATTTTATTAAAACAGAATTGGATAGAACTACAAATGTATGGAAATAGTATGTAATGACTGAAAACAGGCCAGTGCTGCTGACATTTCTACCTTTGGTATTGGGAGCTTACCAATAAATACTTCCATAGATGACTTACCTGCACCCACAGAAACTACACATACAAAACTTTTCAAACCTTGCTTCTTTATAGAACCATCACAGCCCAACAAGTTAATGAGAAAAAAATCCACATGTTGATATTTTCCTTTTCAAGTTAGTCAACAATGTTTGTTTACCGACTAGAACGGAGTAAATACAAACCAAAATTTTTAAAGGAGGGGTGACCATATAAAATCAGCAACAATTTCTTTGAGCTTGCAGATATATTTATAAAACATGCATCATTGTAGTCCCTTGCAGTTGTCATTTTCTCATATTTAAATAAAACCTGGGATATATATCCAATGGAATCAGCTGTGGTATTTAGAACGCAACTAAAAGCTCGGTCCAAAAGTGATAAAAGAGGCTCCTCACAGTATCTAGTGCAATGCTACCAATACCGAACCCTTTTTTATGATACATCAAAAGAATTGCCAAATAGAAATTTAGGTCATATCTGATAATTTTCTTATGCATTATAAAAGTTCGTCACAAAGAATCTTTCAGGTTTGCGAAAAAGTTATCGCTTTCAGATTCAACTATGAAAGCCGAGCAAACCATGTGTTTTTGAAAAGTGCAAAGTTTACCTCTTTCTGGAATAGAACCGAGACACCGGCTTGCATCAGTCTTTCTTCTAGAATGTCTTTCGAACAATAATTCTATCCTAAAATGCACAAAATTATGCCTAAACAGCACCAATACTCATTTTTATGGCTATTTTCACACACACACACCCTATTTAAAGTAAAAAATGACATTTTTGAGGATATATTGAAGACAAAACTGCCAAGAAAATGTTTATAAAGGCCTTAATGCCATGGGAAATAGCTGAATATATTTGTTCACATCCTCCTGAGATGAATACAATAAATAAAAACATATAACAGATGAGAAAACTTATCGGGATATTGCAGCGGGCTGTTTCGGAGAGAAAATTTTTAAGTGTTTTGGTTTGAGACATAGTCATTATGCCCTTGAACCTTACCCTTATATTCCAGATGAATTAGATTCTTTCTCGTGTTTCTGCAAATGAAATTACTGCAAGTTTTCTTTCTAAATATATCAATAAAAATTGATTTATATGGCTTTAACGTACACCCCCACCCAACTCCCCAGAACATAGATCAGAGGCAAACTAATTCGCACTTCCATCACATTTTTACACAGAAATACATTTTATGAAACAGAAATGAAAATAACTACAAATGTTTAGACAAAGTATGCAATTACCGAAAACAGGACAGTGCTTTTCTGCCTTTGCTATTAGGAGCTTACCACTAAATATTTTCATAGGCGACTTAACTGCGCCCACAGAAACTACACATACAAAACTTTTCAAACCTTGCTTGTTTATAGAACGAGCCTAGCTCAACAAGGTAATAACAAAAAATCCACATGTTGATCAGCTCCTTTTCAAGTTAGGCAACCCTGTCTGTTTACCTACTAGAACCGAGTTAATGCCAACAATTTTATAAAGGAGGGGCGACCATATAAAATTAGCAACAGTTTCTTTGAGCTTGCAGGTATGTTTATAAAACATGCATCAATTAAGTGCCTTACACCGGTCATTCTCTCACATTGAAATAAAACATGGGATATATATCCAATGGAAGCAGGCCTGGTATTTAGAAAGCAACTAAAAGCTCGGTCCAAAAGTGATAAAACCCGGAATCTCCCAGTATCTGGTGTAATGCTACCAATACCGAACCCTTATTTTCTTAATGATGCATCAAAAGAATTGCCAAATAGAAAATTAGGTCATATTGATAATTTTCTCATGCATAATAAAAGTTCAGTCACAAAGAATCTTTCAAGTTTGCGAAAATGTTATCGCTTTCGGATTCAACTATGAAAGCCGAACAAACCATATGATTTTGAAAAGTGCAATGTTTACCTCTTTCTGGAATGGAACCCAGACATCGGCTTGCATCAGTGTTTCTTCTCCAATGTCTTTGACACATGTCTATCCTAAAATGCATAGAATTATGCCTAAATAGCACCAATACTCATGGCTATTTTCAAACCTACACTCCCTATGTAAAATTACATTTTTAGGATATTTGGAAGACAAAACTGACACGAAATTGGTTATAAATGCGTAAATGTCATGAGAAATAGCTAAATATATCTTTTCACGTCCTTTTGATATGAATACAATAACTGAGAACATAAGACGGATGAGAAAACTTATCGGGATATTGCAGCGGGCTGTTTCAGAGAGACAATTTTTAAGTTTTGTTTTGGTTTGAGACATAGTACTTGTTCCCTGGAAGCTTACCCTTATATTCCAGAGGAATTGGATTTTTTCTTGTGTTTCTGCAAATGAAATTACTGCAAGTCTTCTTTTCAAACATATCAATAAAAACTGATTTACATTGCTTTAAAGTACACCCCCTCCAAAAAACATAGATCAGAGGCAAAAAACTCATCAAATAACCCAGTTAGATCTAAATTCGCACTACCATCACATTTTACATTAGCCATGGCAAAATTCATACCATAAGGATATATTTAATGAAACAGAATTAAATAGAACTACAAATGTGTCGAACTAGTATGTAATGACTGAAAACATGACAGTGCTGCTGACATTTCTACCTTTGCTTTTGGGAGCTTACCACTAAATATTTGCATAGGCGACTTACCTGCGCCCACAAAAACTACACATACAAAGTTTTCAAACCTTGCTTGTTTATAGAACCATCCTTGCCCAACAAGTTAATGAGAAAAAAATCCATATTTTGAACTGCTCCTTTTCAATTTACAGTCAACCATGTTTGTTTACCGACAAGAACGTAGTAAATACAAACCAACATTTTTAAAGTAGGGTTGACCATATAAAATCAGCAACAATTTCTTTGAGCTGGCAGATCTATTTATAAAACATGCATCATTTCAGTCCCTTTCAGCTGTCATTTTCTCACATTGAAATAAAACATGGGATATATATCCAATGGAACCAGGTCTGGTATCTAGAACGCAACTAAAAGCTCGGTCCAAAAACATTAAAAACCCGGCATCTCCCAGTATCTGGTGCAATGCTACCAATACCGAACCCTTATTTTCTTTATGATACATCAAAAGAATTTCCAAATCGAAATTTAGGTCATATCTGATCATTTACTCATGCATTATCAAAGTTCAGTCACAAAGAATCTTTCAAGTTTGCGAAAAAGTTAATGCATTCAGATTTAACTATGAAAGTCGAACAAACCATATATTTTTGAAAAGTGCAAAGTTTACCTCTTTCTGGAATTTAACCGAGACATCGGTTTGCATCAGCGTTTTTTCTCCAATGTCTTTGAAACAATTCTATGCTCAAATGCACAGAATTTGGCCTAAATAGCACCAATTCTCAATTTTATTCAACAATGTTTGTTTACCTACTAGAACAGGGTAAATACAAACCAACATTTTTAAAGGAAGGGTGACCATATAAAATCAGCTACAATTTCTTTGAGCTTGCTGATATATTCATAAAACATGCACCATTTTCGTCCCTTATACCCGTCATTTTCTCAGATTGAACTAAAATATGGGATATATGTCCAATGGAAGCAAGTCTGGTATTTAGAACGGAACTAAGAGAGGCCAATGTAGAGTTTGACAACATGACAAGTACTTCATCGGTAGAGGACATTTGGAACAAATTCCGACGCCTCACATCATACTTGATGAGGAAATACATACCAACGAAGCTCCTGAGTGGAATGAAGATAAACAAACCCTGGATAGACATAAACATAAAAACCCAGATGAGACGGCGTGACAAGTTGTTTAGACGCATGAAGAAAAAAGAAGAAAGAGAAAGACGTTAGAAAGTACAAAGACTGCAAGAAGGTTGTGCAAAAGAGTGGTCAGTCCTAATGGAAGTACATCAATGGCATCAATGAAGTGGGTGACCCGGATGTCGAACGTCAACCAAAGGAGAAGCGCTTCTGGAAATACATCAAGTCTCTGAGGAATTGCCCCACTGAAGGACAAAGGGCGCCTATTTAATGCCACAAAAGACAAGCCAAACATCCTTAGTCGACAGTACCAGTCAGTATACATCAAGGAGGACCAGGAAAGCACAGTTTCGGAACCAGATGGTAATCCTTGCCCGGAGATGGAAGAGATTCTAGTTAATGAGGAATAGGTGGAAAAGTTGTTGTGCATTAAGCAATCCAAACAAAGCTTCGGGACCTGACATGATACCAGCTCAATACTCCAAAGAACTCGCACCTATCCTTGCGACCATATTCAGTAAATCTCTATAGACAGGCTCAGCGATTTTCAAGAAAGTCCAGCCCTATGACCCAGCAAACTACCGACCAGTTTCATTAACCTGCCTATGTTATAAGCTTCTGGAGCATGTGAGTAACGTGATGAAGCATGTTGACCAGCACCAAATTCACACCGACTCACAAACATGGTGTTCGAAGAAGAAGTTGCGAGACGCAGTTAGTCACACTGGTACACGATCTTGCCTCGGCCATGGACAAGGGAAGTCAGACGGATATGGTCATCCTTGATTTTTCAAAGGCATTTGATCGTGTGTCTCACCAACGCCTTCGTCTTAAACTGCATCACTTCGGAATTCGAGGAAATCTCCATGAATGGATGTCATCATTCCTCACAGGCGGTACACAGCGTGTAGTTGTTGAAGGAGTGACGTCAAGGAGGGCGCCAGTAGCCAGTGGGGTCCCCCAGGGGTCATTACTTGGAAGTTTTCCTTTCCTGCTCTTCATAAACGATTTTCCGGACAACATCACCTCTCATACCAGACTTTTCGCCGATGATTGTATTGTTTATAGGACCATAGAAAGTCAAGAAGATTGCTCGTCTCTTCAACAGGACCTTTACACACTTGCTGACTGGGAGCGCAAATGGGGCATGTTGTTTCATCCCCAGAAATGCAGCGTGTTGACAATCACAAGATCCCGATCCCCCTCCAGGCATCCATACCAACTGAAGGGGCATGTGCTTGAACTTCAAATACCACAAAGTACCTTGGAGTGGACCTACAGTCTTCGTCGTCATGGCAAAATTACATCGATCGATAATGCAAGAAGGCAAACAGCACGCTTGGATTTCCGCGACGCAACATGAAGGCCGGCACAGAAGAAACAAAAGCAAATGACTACTGCAATATGGTTAGATCCAATCTGGATTATTGCTGTCCACATCACAACGAACAGATCAGGAAGCTCGAGATGGTACAACGCAGAACTGCCCGTTTTACCACTAATCGGTACACAAATACAAGCAGCGTATCATCCATGCTCGATCACCTACAATGGGAACCCATGGAAACCAGACGGTCAAAGATTCATCTAACACTACTGTACAAAGTGGTTCAGGATGCTGTTGATATACCTGCCGTTGATTTCTTGACCCCATTTACAGCAAGGACCAGAGCTACAAACTTCACGCCCTTCAGACTGTTTTCAATATCATCAGATTCTTTTAAGTTTAGCTTTTTCCCTCGTACCGTACCTTTGTGGAATTCTGTACCAGCTTCTGTAGCTGAGACTCCACCACTGGCATCATTCAGGATGAAGATCCACCCTCTAATTCTAAGCAAGTTAAGGGACCCAGTCACCTAGTAACTCTGCAAGAGGGAGCTGTGCTGTCGGGGACGTATGGGCCCTGGTACCGCCACGGAAGGCAGAGAGGTCTTTACTTGTTGAGCCAAAAGTGGCTGGGGTAACTTTCTTCTTCTGTCCTATTTATAATGAACCTCTTTGCTTATATATGATTTGTTTTAGTCCTATTTTCTTGTTGTTTTTTTTACGCTAATTTATGATTATAGGTGTAGATAAAGAAAAGCTCGCTCCAAAAATGATAAAACCTGCACCTCCCCGCATCTAGTGCAATGCTACGATTACCGAACCCTTATTTTCTTTATGATGCATCAAAAGAATTGCCAAATAGAAAGTTATGTCATATGTAGTAATTTACTCATGCATAATAAAGTTCAGTCACAAAGAATCTTTCAAGTTTGCCAAAAAGTTATCGCTTTCAGATTCAACTATGAAAGCCGAGCAAACCATATGTTTTTGAAAAGTGCAAAGTTTACCTATTTCTGAAACAGAACCTAGACACCGGCTTACACCAGTGTCTCTGCTCCAATGTCTTTGGAAAAATTCTATCCTACAATACACAGAATTATGCTTAAATAGCACCAATACTCATTTTGATGGCTATTTTTACACCTTCGCCTGCTATTTAAAGTAAAAAATGGCATTTATGAGGATATTGTGAAGACAAAACTGCACAAAAATGTTTATAAAAGCCTTAATGTCTTGACAAATAGCTGAATAGATCTGTTCACATCGATTTGACATGAATACAATAAATTAGAACTTATAAAGGATGAAAAACTTTAATATCGGTTATATTGTAGCGGGCTGTGTCGGAGAGACAATTGTTTAAGATTTCCTTTGGTTTGAGACATAGTCCAAGTGCCATCAAACCTTATGTTGATTTGCTCCTTTTCAAGGTTCTGTCAACCATGTTTGTTTACCTACTAGAACGGAGTAAATATAAACCATTTTTAAAGGAGGAGTGATCATATGAAATCAGCAACAATTTCATTGAGCTGGCAGATATATTTATAAAACATGCATCATTATAGTTCCTTATACCTGTCATTTTCTCACATTGAAATAAAACATGGGATATATATCCAATTGAAGCAAAATATGTTCTATAAAAGAGTTATCCTTTGGAAGCAAGGAATACACCACAGAACTGAAAAATATGGAGTGTACATGTTTTCTGGGCCAGACTAGCTAGTTTCGGCCAATTAGGCCTCATCAGTGACTCTCAGATATTTTCAAAATTCCACAATGGAACCAATGATCCCAAAGTCTGGTATTTAGAACGCAACTTAAAGTTCGGTCAAAAGTGATAAAACCCGGCACCACCAAGTATCTAGTGCAATGTTACCAATATCGAACTCTTCTAGAACGGAGTAAATACAAACGTACATTTTTAAAGGAGGGGTGACCATATAAAATCAGCAACAATTTCTTTGAGCATGTAGATATATTTATAGAACATGCTTCATTTTAGTCCCTTTCTCACATTGAAATAAAACATAGGATATATCCAATGGCAGCGAGTCTGGTATTTAGAACGCAACTAAAAGATCGGTCTAAAAGTGATAAAATTCAGCAACCCCCTCCCCCCCCCCCCCCCAAGTTTCTAGTGCAATGCTACCAATACCGAACTCTTATTTTCTTTATGATGCATCAAACGAATTGCCAAATAGACATTTAGGTCCTATCTAATAATTTACTAATGCACAATAAAAGTTCAGTCACAAAGAATCTCATAAGTTTGCGAAAAAGTTAATCGCTTTCAGATTTTACTGTGAACGCGAGCAAATATATTGTTTTTTAATGTGTAAAATTTACCTCTTTCTAGAACCTAGACACTGGCTTGCATCAGTGTTTCTTCTCCAATGTCTTTGGAACAATTCTATCCTAAAGTGCATAGATTTATGCATAAATAGCACCAATACTCATTTTACGGTCATTTTAACACCTACATCTCCTATTTGAAGTAAAAATTGACATTTCTGAGGGTATATTGAAGACAAATCTGCCAAGAAAATGATTATAACTGTCTTAATGCCACGAGAGATAGCTGAATATATATGTGCACATCCTTTTGACATGAATACAATAAATAAGATCATATAGCAGATGAGAAAACTAATCAGGATATTTCGGCTGGCTGTTTCGGAAAGACAATTTTTAAGTTTTGCTTTGGTTTGAGACATATTCCCAGTGCCATGAAACCTTACTCTTATAGTCCAGATGAAGTAGATTCTTTCTTGTGTTTCTGCAAATGCAATTACTGCAAGTCTTCCTTCCAAACACATCAATAAAAACTGATTTACATGGTTTTAAAGTACACCCCCTTCTCAAAAACATTGATCAGAGGCAAAAACTCATCAAATACACCCCTAGACCTTAATTAGCACGACCATCACATTTTACATTATCCATGTTGAAGTACATGAAATGAAGATACATTTCATGAAACAGAGTGAGCGAGTGTTTGAGTTTTACGTCCCACCAACATCTAAGGTCATATGGAGACGGGACCTCGGTTTAAAGACTCATCCGAAAGTCTGGATAAGCCCGGGGTGTTATGAATCAGAATTGGATAGAACTAGAAATGTGTGGAAACAGTATGTAATTACTGAAAACATGACAGTGCTGCTGACATTTCTACCTTTGCTCTTGGGAGCTTACCAATAAATGTTTCCAAAGGCGCCTTACCTGCGCCCACAGAAACTATACATACAAAACTTTTCAAAGCTTGCTTGCTTATAGAACCATCCTAGCCCAACACGTTAATGAGAAAAAAATCCATATGTTGAACTGCTCCTGTTCAAGTTGAGGTCCGCCATGATTGTTTACCTGCTAGAACGGAGTAAAAACAAACAATTTTTAAAGGAGGGATGACCATATGAAATCAGCAACAACTTCTTTGAGCTTGCAGATATATTAATAAAACATGCATCAGTTTAGTCCCTTTCAGCTGGTTTTTTTCTCACATTGAAATAAAACATGGGATATATATGCAATTGAAGCAAGTCTGTTATTTAGAACGCAACTAAAAGCTCTCTCTCTATGTTCACAAAACTATTTGGTTTTGTATTCACCTTATTTGCATTATCTGCTGGTTCCTAGTCTGAAGGTTATCAGTGTTGGAAAAACAGGTAACCAGACCCCCCTGACCTTTCAAGGTCAGGGGGGTCTGGTTACCTGTTTTTCCAATATTGACAATGTGCAAGCTGGGAGCCAGCAAATAATGCAAATATGGTGAATTGATGTCAATATTTTACCATTATTCGATTACACTGTAAACAATACTTCAACCTAGGAAATGACTTCCAATATAAGCACTATGCTTACCGTCAGATCCTATGTCATTTTGCGTGTATGTATCTATGTTTGTCTTTGGAATTTATTTGCAAATAAATATTGTTTAAACCAACTAAAAGCTCGGTCCAAAGGTGATAAATCCCGGCACCTCCCAGTATCTAGTGCAATGCGACCAATACCGAACTCTTATTTTCTTTATGACGCATCAAAAAAAATGCGAAATAGTAGTTTAGGTCATATCTAATAATAAACTCAAGCATAATAAAAGTTCAGTCACAAAGAATCACCGGCTTGCATCAGTGTTACTTCTCCAATGTCTTTGGAACAATTCTATCCTAAAATGCACAGAATTACGCCTAAATAATACAAATCCTTATTTTTTATGGCTATTTTCACACCAACACTCCCTATTTAAAGTGAAAAAAAATGGCAATTTGAGGATGTTTTGAAAACAAAACTGCCAAGAAAACGTTTATAAATGCCTTTGTGCCATTAGAAATAGCTGAATATATCTGTTCACACCCTTCTGACATGAATACAATAAATAAGAACATATAACGGATGCGAAAACTTATCGGGATATTGCAGCGGGCTGTTTCGAAGAGACAGATTTTAAGATTTGTTTTGGTTTGAGACATAGTGCTAGTGCCACGAAACCTTACTCATATATTCCAGACGAAGTAGATTCTTTCTTGTGATTCTGCTAATACAATTACTGCAAGTCTTCTTTCTAAACATTTCAATAAAAATTGATATTCATGGCTTTAACGTACACCATCCCCCCACACTTCCCAGAACATAGATCAGAGGCAAACTAATTCGCACTACCATCACATTTTTACATTATCCATGGCAAAATGCATTCCATGAAGATACATTTTATTAAAGAGAATTGGATAGAAATACAAATGTGTGGAAATAGTATGCAATTACTGAAAACAGGACAGTGCTGTTGACATTTCTACCTTTGCTATTGGGAGCTAACCACTAAATATTTCCATAGGCGACTTACCTGCGCCTACAAAAACTACACATACAAAACTTTCCTAACCCTGCTTGTTTATAGAACCATCCTAGTTCAAAAAGTTAATGACAAAAAAAAACTTTTATCGGCTCCTTTCCAAGTTAGTCAACCCTGTCTGTTTACCTTCTAGAACGGAGTTAATACAGACTATTTTTAAAGCATGGTTGACCATATAAAGTCGGCAACAATTTCTGTGAGCTTGCAGATATACTTATATACATGCATCAATTAAGTGTCGCAAACCTGTCATTTTCTCACATTGAAATAAAACATGGGATATGTATCCAATGGAAGCAGTTCTAGTATATAGAATGCAACTAAAAGCTCGGTCCAAAAGTGATAAAACCCGGAACCTCCCAGTATCTAGTGCAATATGCTACCCTTATTTTCTTTATGATGCATCAAAAATTGCCAAATGAAAATTAAGGTAATATTGCTAATTTTCTCATGCATAATAAAAGTTCAGTCACAAAGAATCTTTCAAGTTTGCGAAAAGTTATCGCTTTCAGATTCAACTATGAAAGCCGAACCAATCATATGTTTTTGAAAAGTGCAACGTTGGCCTCTTTCTGGAATGTGGAATGGAACCCAGACATCGGATGCATCAGTGTTTCTTCTCCAATGTCTTTGAAACAAGTCTATCCGAAAATGGACAGAATTATGCTCAAATAGCACCAATAATCCTTTTAATTGCTATTTTTACACCGATACCCCCTGTTTAAAGTGAAAAAAATGACATTTTTGAGGATAATTGGAAGACAAAACTGCCAAGAAAATGTTTATAAATGCCTGAATGCCAGAGAAATAGTTGTATATATCTTTTCACGTCCTTTTGATATGAATACAATAAATTAGAACATAGGACGGATGAGGAAACTCATTGCGATATTGCAGCGGGCTGTTTCGGAGAGACAATTTTTGTCGCACCTGCTTTAGCAGGAAGACATAGGCGTGCAAGTTTCCGTCCGTCCGTCCGTCCGTCCGTTCGTCCGTTCGTCCGTCCGTCCGTTCGTCCGTCCGTCCGTCCGTCCGTCCGTCCGTCAACATTTTACACTGGATGTCTTGTCATCGCAACTCCTCCTACACTTTTAGACCGATCATTTGGAAACTTTGCATGTGCTTTCGCCATGGTCTGAGGATGCGCATGTGGTTTGGACTTAATCTTCGAATCAATTTTTGTCACTTTTTCCATATTGTGAACTTAGTCATTTTTAGGTATGCGATACGTACCTCTTGTCATCGCAACTCCTCTTGCAGTTTTATACCGATCATTTTGAAACTTTGCATGTGCTTTCACCATGGTATGAGGATGTGCATGTGGTTTCGACATAATTTTCAGAATATTTTTTTCCGCTTTTTGCACATTATGAACTTAGCCATTTTTAAGCTTCATTTGATATATGATAGGTACCTCTTGTCATCGCAACTCCTCCTACAGTTTCATACCGATTATTTTGAAACTTTGCGTGTGCTTTTGCTATGGTATGAGGATGCGCATGTGGTTTGGACTTTATCATCGGATAAATTTTTGTCACTTTTTCCACATTGTGAACTTAGTCATTTTTAACCTTCGATTGATATATGATAGGTACCTCTTGTCATCGCAACTCCTCTTGCAGTTTTATACCGATCATTTTGAAACTTTGCGTGTGCTTTTGCTATGGTATGAGGATGCGCATGTGGTTTGGACTTTATCGTCGGATCATTTTTTTTCACTTTTTCCACATTGTGAACTTAGTCATTTTTAACCTTCAATTGATATATGATAGGTACCTCTTGTCATCGCAAGTCCTCTTGCAGTTTTATACCGATCATTTTGAAACTTTGCGTGTGCTTTTGCTATGGTATGAGGATGCGCATGTGGTTTGGACTTTATCGTCGGATCATTTTTTTTTCACTTTTTCCACATTGTGAACATAGTCATTTTTAACCTTCAATTGATATATGATAGGTACCTCTTGTCATCGCAACTCCTCTTGCAGTTTTATACCGATCATTTTGAAAATTTGCGTGTGCTTTCGCCATGGTATGAGGTTGTGCATGTGATTTCGACGTAATTCTCAGAATATTTTTTTTTTCACTTTTGCACATTGTGAACTTAGCCAATTTTAAGCTTTAGTTGATATACAATAGGTACCTCTTGTCATCGCAACTTCTCTTACAGTTTTATATTGATCATTTTAAAACTTTGTGTGTGTTTTTACCTATGGTATGAGGATGTGCATGTGGTTTTGACTTTATCTTGGGATCAATTTTTATCACTTTTTCCACATTGTGAACTTAGTCAGTTTTTTACCTCACATATATAGGCTATGGATTCTTCTCAAAGCCCTATATTCATTTCTTCTGCCTTAAATAAACTTTTATTTTTTTGTGTGGGGCAGGTGGGGAGCAGGTGCGACATCAACTTCACCGAAGTTGAATTTCTGGTTAAGTTTTGCTTTGGTTTGACACATAGTCCTTGTGTCATGATACCTAACCCTTATATTCCAGATGAAGTTGAGTATTTCATGTGTTTCTGCAAATACAATTACTGCAAGTCTTCTTTACAAACACATCAACAAAAACTGATTTACATTGCTTTAAAGTATACCCCTCCCAAGAACATAGATCAGAGGCATAAACTCATTAAATAACCAAGTTAGATCTAAATTCGCACTGTCATCACATTTTTACATTATCCATGGCAAAATGCATGAAACAGAACTGGATACAACTACGATTGTGTGGAAATAGTATGTAATGACTAAAAACAGGACAGTGCTGCTGACATTCCTAGTTTTGCTTTTGGGAGCTTACCACTAAATATTTCCATAGGCGACTTACGTGCGTCAACAAAAACTAAACATACAAAGTTTTCAAAGCTTGTTTGTTTATAGAACCATCCTAGCCCAACAAGTTAATGAAAAAACGATCCATATGTTGGACTGCTCCTTTTCAAGTTACAGTCAACCATGTTTGTTTACCGACTAGAACGTAGTAAATACAAACCAACATTTTTAAAGTAGGGATGACCATATAAAATCAGCAACAATTTCTTTGAGCTTGCAGATATATTTATAAAACATGCATCATTTAAGTCCCTCACAGCTGCCATTATCTCACAATGAAATGAAACATGGGATATATATCCAATGGATGCAGAGTAGAAGTAAAACAAAGATCAGGAATTGATACAATTAACTTACTCCATCCATAAAAGACACCAAAAGGGAAAGAAATACAAACATTAAGCGACCAGACCATAATGGAAACCTAAACAAAGGAAGGCCATATGGACAGTTACTTTCCCACAAAATGGCCATATATCCATCCAAAATTAAAAGACACAAGTGATACACACAGTAAGTAACAAACAACAACATAAATAAATCGCCACAGGTCTGGTTTTTAGAACGTAACTAAAAGCTCGGTCCAAAAACATTAAAAACCCGGCACCTCCCAGTATCTAGTGCAATGCTACCAATACCGAACCCTTATTTTCTTTATGATGCATCAAAAGAATTTTCAAATAGAAATTGAGGTCATATCTGATCATTTACTCATGCATTATAAAAGTTTAGTCACAAAGAATCTTTCAAGTTTGCGAAAATGTTATGGCTTTCAGAGTCAACTATGAAAGTCGAGCAAGCCAAATGTTTTTGAAAAGTGCAAAATTTACCTCTTTCTGGAATTGAACCGAGACATCGGCTTGCATCAGCGCTTTTTCTCCAATGTCTATGAAACAATTCTATGCTCAAATGCACAGAATTTGGCCTAAATAGCACCAGTTCTCAATTATATTCATCAATGTTTGTTTACCTTCTAGAACGGAGTAAATACAAACCAACATTTTTTAAGGAAGGGGTGACCATATAAAATCAGCTACAATTTCTTTGAGCTTGCTGATATATTTATTAAACATGCATCATTTTCGTCCCTTATACCCGTCATTTTCTCAGATTGAACTAAAACATGGGATATATGTCCAATGCAAGCAAGTCTGGTATTTAGAACGGAACTAAGAGAGGCCAATGTAGAGTTTGACAACATGGCAAGTACTTCATCGGTAGAGGACATGTGAAACAAATTCCGACGCCTCACATCATACTTGATTAGGAAATACATACCAACGAAGCTCCTGAGTGGAATGGAGATCAACAAACCCTGGATAGACATAAACATATAAACCATGATGAGACGGCGTGACAAGTTGTTTAGACGCATGAAGAAAACAAAGAACGAGAAAGACGTTAGGAAGTACAAAGACTGCAAGAAGGCTGTGCAAAAGTGTGAACGTCAGTCCTAAGTGAAGTACATCAATGGCATCAATGAAGTGGGTGACCCGGATGTCGAACGTCAACCAAAGGAGAAGCGCTTCTGGAAATACATCAAGTCTCTGAGGAAAGATGCTACTGGAATTGCCCCACTGAAGGACAAAGGGCGCTTATTTAATACCCCAAAAGACAAACCAAACATCCTTAGTCGACAGTACCAGTCAGTATACATCAAGGAGGACCAGGAAAGCACAAGTTACGGAACCAGATGGTAATCCTTGCCCGGAGATGGAAGATATTCTAGTTAATTAGGAATAGGTAGAAAAGTTGTTGCGCTCAAGCAATCCAAACAAAGCTTCGGGACCTGACATGATACCAGGTCAATGCTCCAAAGAAATCGCACCTATCCTTGCGACAATATTCAATAATTCTCTACAGACAGGCTCAGTTCCAGAGTACTGGATGCAAGCAAACGTGTCGGCGATTTTCAAGAAAGTCCAGCCCTATGACCCAGCAAACTACCGACCAGTTTTTATTAACCTGCCTATGTTGTAAGCTTCTGGAGCATGTGAGTAACGTGATGAAGCATGTTGACCAGCACCAAATTCACACCGACTCACAAACATGGTGTACGATGAAGAAGTTACGAGACGCAGTTAGTCACACTGGTACACGATCTTGCCTCGGCCATGGACAAGGGAAGTCAGACGGATATGGTCATCCTTGATTTTTTCAAAGGCATTTGATCGTGTGTCTCACCAACGCCTTCGTCTTTAACTGCATCACTTCGGAATTCGAGGAAATCTCCATGAATGGATGTCATCATTCCTCACAGGTGGTACACAGCGTGTAGTTGTTGAAGGAGTGACGTCAAGGAGGGCACCAGTGGCCAGCGGGGTCCCCCAGGGGTCATTACTGGGACTTTTTCCTTTCATCCTCTTCATATACGATCTTCCGGACAACATCACCTCTCATACCAGACGTTTCGCCGATGATTGTATTGTTTATAGGACCATAGAAAGTCAAGAAGATTGCTCGTCTCTTCAACAGGACCTTTACACACTTGCTGACTGGGAGCGCAAATGGGGCATGTTGTTTCATCCCCAGAAATGCAGCGTGTTGCAAATCACCAGATCCCGATCGCCCATCAGGTATCCATACCAACTGACGGAGCATGTCCTTGAACTTCTAATACCACAAAGTACCTTGGAGTGAACCTACAGTCTTCGTTGTCCTGGCAAAATTACATCGATCGGTAATGCAAGAAGGCAAACAGCACGCTTGGATTTCCGCGACGCAACATGAAGGCCGGCACAGAAGAAACAAAAACAAATGACTACTGCAGTATGGTTAGATCCAATCTGGATTATTGCTGTCCACATCACAACGAACAGATCAGGAAGCTCGAGATGGTACAACGCAGAACTGCCCGTTTTACCACTAATCGGTACACAAATACAAGCAGCGTATCATCCATGCTCGATCACCTACAGTGGGAACCCATGGAAACCAGACGGTCAAAGATTCATCTCGCCCTACTGTATAAAGTGGTTCAGGACGTTGTTGATATCCCTGCCATTGATTACTTGACCCCAGTCACAGCAAAGATCAGAGCTACAAACTTCGCGCCGTTCAGACTGTTTTCAACATCATCAGATTGTTTTAAGTTTAGCTTTTTCCCTCGTACCGTACCTTAGTGGAATTCTGTACCAACTTTTGTAGCTGGGACTCCACCTCTGGCATCATTCAGGATGAAGCTATCCACCCTCTCATTCTAAGCAAGTTAAGGGACCAAGTCACATAGTAACTCTGCAAGGGGGAGCTGTGCTGTCGGGGACGTATGGGCCCTGGTACCGCCACGGAAGGCAGAGAGGTCTTTACTTGTTGAGCCAAAAGTGGCTGGGGTAACTTTCTTCTTCTCTCATATTTATGTTAAACCTCTTTGCTTATATATGATAAAATGTTTTAGTCCTATTTTCTTGTTTTTACGCTAACTTATGACTATAGGTGTAGATGTAGAAAAGCTCGCTCCAAAAATGATAAAACCCGGAACGCCTCGCATCTAGTGCAATGCTACGATTACCGAACCCTTATTTTCTTTATGATGCATCAAAAGAATTGCCAAACAGAAATTTATGTTATATGTAATAATTAACGCATGCATAATAAAAGTTCAGTCACAAAGAATCTTTCAAGTTTGCCAAAAAGTTATCGCTTTCAGATTCAACTATGAAAGCCGAGCAAACCATATTCTTTTGAAAAGTGCAAAGTTTACCTATTTCTGAAATAGAACCTAGACACCGGCTTACATCAGTGTCTCTTCTCCAATGTCTTTGGAAAAATTCTATCCTACAATACACAGAATTATGCTTAAATAGCACCGATACTCATTTTGATGGCTATTTTTACACCTTCGCCTGCTATTTAAAGTAAAACAATGGCATTTATGAGGATATTTTGAAAACAAAACTGCCAAAAAATGTTTATAAAAGCCTTAATGTCTTGACAAATAGCTGTATAGATCTGTTTACATCGATTTGACATGAATACAATAAATTAGAACTTATAACGGATGAAAAACTTATCGGGGATATTGTAGCGGGCTGTTTCGGAGAGACAATTGTTTAAGATTTCCTTTGGTTTGAGACATAGTCCAAGTGCCATAAACCTTATGTTGATTTGCTTCTTTTCAAGGTTCTGTCAACCATGTTTGTTTACCTACTAGAACGGAGTAAATACAAACCATTTTTAAAGGAGGGGTGACCATATAAAATCAGCAACAATTTTATTGAGCTGGCAGATATATTTATAAAACATGCATCATTATAGTTCCTTATACCCGTCATTTTCTCACATTGAAATAAAACATGGGATATATATCCAATTGAAGCAAGTCTTCGTATTTAGAACGCAACTAAAAGCTCGGTCAAAAGGGATAAAACCCGGCACCTCCAAGTATCTAGTGCAATGCTACCAATATCGAACTCTTCTAGAACGGAGTAAATAAAACCCTACATTTTTAAAAGAGGGGTGACCATATAAAATCAGCAACAATTTCTTTGAGCATGTAGATATATGTATAAAACATGCTTCATTTCAGTCCCTTTCTCACATTGAAATAAAACATAGGATATATATCCAATGGCAGCGAGTCTGGTATTTAGAACCCAATAAAAAGGTCGGTCTAAAAGTGATAAAATTCAGCAACCCCCTCCCCCCCCCCAAAAAAAAAAAATGTTCTAGTGCAATGCTACCAATACCGAACTCTTGTTTTCTTTTTGATGCATCAAACGAATTACCAAATAGAAATTTAGGTCCTATCTAATAATTTACTAATGCACAATAAAAGTTCAGTCACAAAGAATCTCATAAGTTTGCGAAAAAGTTAATCGCTTTCAGATTCAACTATGAACGCTGAGCAAATATATTGTTTTTTAATGTGTAAAGTTTACCTCTTTCTAAATAGAACCTAGACACTGGCTTGCATCAGTGTTTCTTCTCCAATGTCTTTGGAACAATTCTATCCTAAAATGCATAGATATATGCATAAATAGCACCAATACTCATTTTACGGTCATTTTAACACCTATATCTCCTATTTGAAGTAAAAATTGACATTTCTGAGGGTATATTGAAGACAAAACTGCCAAGAATAATGATAATAAATGCCCTAATGCCACGAGAGATAGCTGAATATATCTGCACATCCTCTTGACATGAATACAATAAATTAGATTATATAGCAGATGAGAAAACTTATCAGGATATTGCGGCGGGCTGTTTCGGAAAGACAATTTTTATGTTATGCTTTGGTTTGAGACATATTCCCAGTGCCATGAAACCTTACTCTTATAGTCCAGATGAAGTAGATTCTTTCTTGTGTTTCTGCAAATGCAATAACTGCAAGTCTTCCTTCCAAACACATCAATAAAAACTGATTTGCATGGTTTTAAAGTACACCCCCTTCTCAAAAACATAGGTCAGAGGCAAAAATTCATCAAATACACCCAGTTAGACCATTATTAGCACGGCCATCACATTTTACATTATCCATGTTGAAATACATGCATTGAAGATACATTGTATGAAACAGAGTGAGTGAGTGTTTGAGTTTTACGTCCCACCAACATCTAAGGTCATATGGAGACGGAACCTAGGTTTAAAGACTCATCCGAAAGTCTGGATAAGCCTGGGGTGTTATGAAACAGAATTGGATAACACTAAAACTGTGTGGAAACAGTATGTAATGACTGAAAACATGACAGTGCTGCTGACATTTCTACTTTTGATCTTGGGAGCTTACCAACAAATATTTCCAAAGGCGACTTACCTGCGCACACATGAAACTACACATACAAAACTTTTCAAAGCTTTCTTGCTTATAGAACCATCCTAGCCCAACACGTGAATGAGAAAAAATCCATATGTTGAACTGGTCATGTCCAAGTTACAGTCAGCCATGATTGTTTACCTACTAGAACGGAGTAAATACAAACCATTTTTTAAAGGAGGGGTGACCATATGAAATCAGCCACAATTTCTTTGAGGTTGCAGATATATTTATAAAACATGCACCAGTTTAGTCCCTTACGGCTGTTTTTTTCTCACATTGAAATAAAACATGGGATATATATCCAATTGAAGCAAGTCTGGTATTAAGAACGCAACTAAAAGCTCTATCTCTATGTTCACAGAACGATTTGGTTTTGTATTGATGTCAATATTTAACCATTATTCGATTACACTGTAAACAATACTTCAACCTAGGAAATGACTACCAATATAAGCACTATGCTTACCGTCAGATCCTATGTCATTTTGCGTGTATGTATCTATGTATGTCTTTGGAATTGATTTGCAAATAAATAGTGTTTAAACCAACTAAAAGCTCGGTCCAAAAGTGATAAATCCCGGCACCTCCCAGTATCTTGTGCAATGCGACCAATACCGAACTCTTATTTTCTTTATGACGCATCAAAAAATTGCGAATAGTAGTTTAAGTCATATCTAATAATAAACTCAAGCATAATAAAAGTTCAGTCACAAAGAACCTACGGCTTGCATCAGTGTTTCATCTCCAATGTCTTTGGTTGGTTTTCGTCCACCTATGATTAACGATCGGCTCGATATTAGTGAAATAATCTTGAAAGGGCCGTAAAACCCAAACCAAAAAAATTAACCAATGTCTTTGGAACAATTCTATCCTAAAGTGCACAGAATTACGCCTAAATAACACAAATCCTTATTTTTATGGCTATTTTCACACGAAAGTAAAAAAAAAAATGACAATTTGAGGTTGTTTTGAAAACAAAACTGCCAAGAAAACGTTTATAAATGCCTTAATGCCATTAGAAATAGCTGAATATATCTGTTCACACCCTTCTTACATGAATACAATGAATTAGAACATATAACGGATGCGAAAACTTATCGGGATATTGCAGCGGGCTGTTTCGGAGAGACACATTTTAAAATTTGCTTTGGTTTGGGACATAGGCCTTGTGCCATGAAACCTTACTCTTATATTCCAGATGAAGTAGATTCTTTCCTTTGTTTGTGCAACTACAATTACTGCAAAATAGAAGTGGAAACAATTACTGAAAACAGGACAGTGCTGTTGACATTTCTACCTTTGCTATTGGGAGCTAACCACAAAATATTTCCATAGGCGACTTACCTGCGCCTACAAAAATTACACATACAACACTTTTCAAACCTTGCTTGTTTATAGAACCATCCTAGTTCAACAAGTTAATGAGAAAAAAATCAACTTTTATCGGCTCCTTTCCAAGTCAGTCAACCCTGTCTGTTTACCTTCTAGAACGGAGTTAATACATCATTATAGTTCCTTATACCTGTCATTTTCTCACATTGAAATAAAAATGGGATATATATCCAATGGAAGCAGTTCTAGTATATAGAATGCAACTAAAAGCTCGGTCCAAAAGTGATAAAACCCGGAACCTCCAAGTATCTAGTGCACTATGATACCCTTATTTTTATGCCCCGCATCATTTGATGCCGGGGGCATATAGTTTTTCGGTTTTCCATGTGTACGTCCGTCTGTACGTGTGTGTACGTACGTTCGTACGTACGTGATCCTGTAACCTCAGGTTAAAGGTTTTGTAACAGGTAGAGCCTGATTTATGAATGGCATTTGGCGGGGGCATCCGTGTCCTATGGACACTTTTTCTAGTCTTAATGATGCATCAAAAAATTTCCAAATGGAAGTTTATGTAATATTGCTAATTTTCTCATGCATAATAAAAGTTCAGTCACAAAGAATCTTTCAAGTTTGCAAAAAGTTATCGCTTTCAGATTCAACTATGAAAGCCGAACCAACCATATGCTTTTTAAAAGTGCAACGTTTGCCTCTTTCTGGAATGGAACCCAGACATCGGCTGCATCAGTGTTTTTTTTCCAGTGTCTTTGAAACAAGACTATCCTAAAATGCACAGAATTATGCTCAAATAGCACCAATACTCATTTTAATGGCTATTTTTACACCTATACCCCCTGTTTAAAGTAAAAAATGACATTTTTGAGGATAATTGGAGGACAAAACAGCCAAGGAAATGTTTATAAATGCCTTAATGCCATGAGAAATAGTTGAATATATCTTTTCACGTCCTTTTGATATGAATACAATAAATTAGAACATATGACGGATGAGGAAACTTATCGCGATATTGCAGCGGGCTGTTTCGGAGAGACAATTTTTTAAGTTTTGCTTTGGTTTGAGACATAGTCTTTGTGCCATGACACCTTACCCTTATATTCCAGATGAAGTTGAGTCTTTCATGTGATTCTGCAAATACAATTACTGCAAGTCTTTTTTCCAAACACAAAAACTGATTACATTGCTTAAAGTACACCCCTTCCAAGAACATAGATCAGAGGCAAAAACTCATTAAATAACCTAGTTAGATCTAAATTCGCACTGCCATCACATTTTAACATTATCCATGGCAAAATGCATGCCATAAGGATACTTTTATGAAACAGAATTGGATACAACTACAAATGTGTGGAAATAATATGTAATGACTAAAAAACAGGACAGTGCTGCTGACATTTCTAGTTTTGCTTTTGGGAGCTTACCACTAAATATTTCCATAGGCGACTCCTGCGTCAACAAAAACTAAACATACAAAGTTTTCAAAGCTTGTTTGTTTATAGAACCATCCTAGCCCAACAAGTTAATGAGAAAAAAATCCATATGCTGATCTGCTCCTTTTCAAGTTACAGTCAACCATGTTTGTTTACCGACTAGAACGTAGTAAATACAAACCAACATTTTAAAGTAGGGATGACCATATAAAATCAGCAACAATTTCTTTGAGCCTGCAGATATAGTTATAAAACATGCATCATTTAAGTCCCTCACAGCTGCCATTATCTCACAATGAAATAAAACATGGAATATATATCCAATGGATGCAGGTCTGGTATTTACAACGCAACTAAAAGGTCGGTCCAAAAACATTTAAACCCCGGCACGTCCCAGTATCTAGTGCAATGCTACCAATACCGAACCCTTATTTTCTTTATGATGCATCAAAAGAATTTCCAAAGAGAAAGGAGCAGTCTCTATAAGGCTATTTTCATGGCCACAACCGATTTCCTTTAAACTTTGTAGCTTCAAATAGGTACATATTGACTGTCAAATGGTGAATTTTTAGACTCTTTGGTCCACTGGTTTTTGCTGTATACACTATTAAAGTGGGTGGGGTAATGTCACCCCATCAAGGGTATACCAACAAAAATGCTATTATTTTTTTTCAAAGTGCATGACTGGAGGCGATGTTTGCCGTATGCTTACTACCCTTTTAGGCATAACAGCCGGCGATAACAGTCTTATAAATATCAAACAAGAGAAGAGTTAATACGCGCTTGTAAGTTGTACCCAAATATTAGCAATTTTTATTCCCCAACTTTACGAAAAACCACAATACCTTTACAGTTTTCAACTTATTTCAAAGATCTTTCATAAATATAATGTTGATGTAATAGTCATTCTAGGTATATGTCAGAATTATTGTTAGTTAATAAAACTTAAAGAGTTACCTGCCCCTGAAATTGGATTTTACCCATTTTTTTTTAAACCAGAGTGCATTTATCCGTTTGTAGTACCCCCAACTTCATTTGGAAGTGGATTAAACCGATTCCATGCATATATTATTAAATAGATGTGGACAACGAAGTCATTTGATTCAATAGTGCATGCTAGCAAGCACATGAGCACAACATCCCACGGTACGAGCACCACTTCTTCACCAACAGTACCATCCAGTGATTGGGTTCAGTCCTTGTGGTCTAAACACATTGCAAAACGAGCAAACAATTCTTACATAGTCGCCAACATATGGTATTTTACTATTGGATATTTTGTTGCTAAGGCCTTCCACTTTGTAATTCTCCCATTAGCTGATTCGACAACCTATCTCACTTTGTACCTAGCCTTGAATCATTCGCCCCTTCAGTCGTATATTGCTTCTGAGATTTGGTTAGGAAGTGAAGCATATGAGAATTGATTTCATAACCCTTTAGTATTTCTCTAACATCCCTGAATCATACATCAAACTTTGCAAATGTCCTATTTGGGGATTCAAATTCTGATGTTGCAATCGCAGTGGCTGATGGAACGTACATATATATTGAGAAGAGTGGAAACTACTCATTTCAGAGAAGATCTTATTCCGTAATTAAAGTACAGCCTTTGCTGAAACCTATAATGCTTGTGGCCACTGATGGTTTCATTTTGACTGTGATGGGACCATATCTTGCAGATGGGAAAAACACAGATGCTAAGATTACCGAACACAAGTTAAAGACTAATGCAGAAAATATTACTGACTGGTTTGAAGAAGACGATGTTCTCGTTGTAGACCGCGGTTTCAGGGATGCTATAGATATACTAATTTTAAAGGATTTTGGAATCAATTCTCATATGCCTCACTTTCTAAACAAATCCCAAAAGCAACATACGACTGAAGAGGCGAATGAGTCAAGGCTAGTTACAAAGGTGAGATGGGTTGTCGAATCAGCTAATGGGAGAATCAAAAAGTGGAAAGCCCTTAGCAACACAATGCCCAATAGTCAAATACCATATGTTGGCGACTATGTAAGGATTGTTTGCTCATTGTGCTATGCATTTAGACTACCTTTGGTAACAAGCAAAGATTCAGGCAAAGTAATTGCTAGAAGAATGATGGCCCTAGCAAAAACTCCAAATAAGCTGCAGGATAAGGTTGTGACAAGAATTCCGCCGAAGGCTATGTCGCGCCTGTGGGGGCGCAAAGTCATCGAACCATGATATGTAGGTCAAGGTCAAACATAGATGCTTGTTCAAAAGATCCCATTCTCAAATGCAAGCTTGTACTAAGTATCATTAATGAAGCTCTAATAATTCTTGAGAAATGAACTTAACCATTAGGGTGAACGCTAGGGTGGTCACAATATTTTACAAAGTCAGTGAACCATAAAATTTAGGTCAAGGTCAAATATGGATGCTTGCATTTAAGTTGCCATCCCCAGATTCAAGTTTGCACCAAATATCATTAATGAAGCTCTTATAAATCTTGTGAAAAAAACTTGACCATTAGGGTGAACGATAGGGTGGTCGCAATACTTTACAAAGTCAGTGAACCATGAAATGTAGGTCAAGGTCAAATATGGATGCTTGCATTCAAGTTGCCATCCACAGATACAAGTTTGTACCACATATCATTAATGAAGCACTTATAGTTCTTGAGAAATAACCTGCCATTAGGGTGAACGCTAGGTTGGTCGCAATATTTTACAAAGTCAGCGAACCATGAAATGTAGGTCAAGGTCAAATATGGATGCTTGCATGTAAGTTGTCATCCCCAGATACAAGTTTGTACCAAGTATCATTAATGAAGCTCTTATAGTTCTTGAGAAATAAACTTGACCATTAGGGTGAACGCTAGGGTGGTCGCAAATGTTGACGCCTTGACGAACGGACGAACGAACGGACGGAAAACCGGGCGCCTATATCGCGCCATGCTAATAGCAGGCCCGACAAAAAATGGCTGGGATAAAAAACGGGTTATCTGGAAAAAGATCGATGATGAGAAACTTGAGAATTTCCAAGAGATGACTGAGGATGAACTCAGGGATTTGAAACTGGGTATTTACCAGCTGAAACAAGCCAAATTCCACACAGATGAACATTTTGACGACAATGGATCATATGAGATAATGGCACACAAAGAAGAAGATGGTGTTCTCAAAGCACAGATACCTTCTCGCCACACGTCTAATAAAACATATAACATGTGGGTTGAATATACACAAGGACTGAACCCAATCACTGGATGGTATTGTGGGTGCAGAAGTGGAGCTTGTACCGTTGGATGTTGCGCACATGTGGCTTCTCTTCTCTGGTATTTGGGATATTACCGAAACAAAACAAAAAATAGTGAAGCAAAACCAAGCCGGGAACATATTGATTCTGTTTATGATGCTGCTGTTGACACATGGAGTACATCTAGCGATTCAGAGGAAGATCAGTAAATTAACAAATTATTAAACATGTCGTGAGACCATACAGGCTTATATTTAAGCACAGTATCAGTCTAAAATGAGGTTCCACAACATGAACAAAGCCTGCTTTGGTGGTCAAAAATGTTTGACAGTTTACAAATGGTCCATTTGCACCTGAAAATTAAGGAAACACTAGCACTATTAAATCAAATGATTTCCTTGTCCACATCTATTTAATAATATTTGCATGGAATCGGTTTATTCACTTTCAAATGAAGTTTGAAACTCCTTTTATACTATTGGGCAAAATTTCAAACGGATAAATGCACTCCGATTAAAAAAACGGGTAAATCCAATTTCAGGGGCAGGTAACTCTTTAAGTTTTATGAACAAACAATAATTCTGACATATACCTAGAATGACTATTACATCAACATTATATTTATGAAAGATCTTTGAAATAAGTTGAAAACTGTAAAGGTGTTGTGGTTTTTCGTAAAGTTGGGGAATAAAAATAACTGATATTTGGGTACAACTTACAAGCGCGTATAAACTCTTCTCTTGTTTGATATTTATAAGACTGTTATCACCGGCTGTTATGCCTAAAAGGGTAGTAAGCATACGACAAACATTGCCTCCAGTCATGCACTTTGAACAAAAATAATAGCATTTTTGTTGGTATACCCTTGACGGGGTGACATTACCCCACCCACTTTAATAGTGTATACAGCAAAAACCAGTGGACCAAAGAGTCTAAAAATTCATCATTAGACAGTCAATATGTACCAATTTAAAGCTACAAAGTTTAAAGGAAATCGGTTGTGGCCATGAAAACAGCCTTATAGAGACTGCTCCTTTACGTCATACCTAATCATTTACTCATGCATTATAAAAGTTCAGTCACAAAAAATCTTTCAAATTTGCCAAAAAGTTATGGCTTTAAGATAAAACTATGAAAGTCGAGCAAACCATATGTTTTTGAAAAGTGCAAAATTTACCTCTTTCTGGAATTGAACCGAGACATCGGCTTGCATCAGCGTTTTTTCTCAAAAGTCTTTGATACAATTCAGTGCTAAAATGCACAGAATTTGGCCTAAATAGCAGCAATCCTCAATTATATTCAACAACGTTTGTTTACCTACTAGAACGGAGTAAATACAAACATTTTTAAAGGAGGGGTGACCATATAGAATCAGCTGCAATTTCTTTGAGCTTGCTGCTATATACCCGGTCAAAAAAGTAACTATACCAAGTTCCGGGTAATTTTTAGTAGCTATCCGGTAGCCATTCAGCTATAGATGGCTGTAAACATACGAATCGGACGTTTAGCTGCAAAATGCATAAATTTGCATTTGCCCATACTATTCTGCTCAAGAGTTGTCTTCCAATATGTGCCTAGAACGGTTTTGCAAGGAAGTTGACATTGCGCATGCGCAGATTATCATTTTATGTCTGAGATGAAAGATCATATCCATTGAACATCGAAACTCACTTTACCTTTACAATATCTCATGATATTGCCCTACAATCAAGACTTTAATTTGTGAAATTCTCAGATTATCTCCCTTTCAATTAAAACTATAGCAATTTTCAAACTGTTGTTATTTCTATAGCTGCCATCCAATTTTTGCAATTTATCTAAAAAGCGCTTTGTTGCCACCATTGCTGTTAACAATGATGGAAAATAATGTAGAAAATTCATGTAGCATGTAGCACTGCCAATTGCAATTTTCTATGGAGTTTCAATTGAAAACAGCATTTTACACACACCTTCAGAGAATTGGAGGCTTATACGTGACCTCTGTTTCTCTTAGCAAATGGAGCTTAAGTTCCAAATCTTTTTGTGGATAGACACACAGGGTATCTAATGAAAGGTTACATGTATCAAATTTTAGAAATGTTGTGCTAAGTGTATTTTTTTAATAGCGTTGAATCTTGGCGTTTGTAATGATTTATTCTGCGAAATTGTCACAGTGACCCTTGGGTGTTTAAAACAATAGCCCAGGCTGGCGTGTTTACATAAACACAAACAGTTTGGGCTTTTGCATGGAGAAATGAGTCCTTTAACCGAATCAAAACATTTTTTATGTATTTTTCATTTGTAGTAACTGTGGTAACAGAAGCAATTTTATGTATAGGAACTTTTTTGACCCAGTATATTTACAAAAGATGCACCATTTTCGTCCCTTATACCCGTCATTTTTGTCAGATTGAACTAAAACATGGGATTTATGTCCAATGGAAGCAAGTCTGGTATTAAGAACGGAACTAAGAGAGGCCAATGTAGAGTTTGACAACATGGCAAGTACTTCATCGGTAGAGGACATGTGGAACACATTCCGATGCCTCACATCATACTTGATGAGGAAATACATACCAACGAAACTCTTGAGTGGAATGAAGATCAACAAACCCTGGATAGACATAAACATAAACACCCAGATGAGACGGCGTGACAAGTTGTTTAGACGCATGAAGAAAACAAAGAACGAGAAAGACGTTAGGAAGTACAAAGACTGCAAAAAGGCTGTGCAAAAGTGTGAACGTCAGTCCTAAGTGAAGTACATCAATGGCATCAATGAAGTGGGTGACCCGGATGTCGAACGTCAACCAAAGGAGAAGCGCTTCTGGAAATACATCAAGACTCTGAGGAAAGATGCTACTGGAATTGCCCCACTGAAGGACAAAGGGCGCCTGTTTAAAGTCCCATAAGACAAGCCAAACATCCTTAGTCGACAGTACCAGTCAGTATACATCAAGGAGGACCAGGAAAGCACAGTTTCGGAACCAGATGGTAATCCTTGCCCGGAGATGGAAGAGATTATAGTTAATGAGGAAGGGATGGAATAGTTGTTGCGCTCAAGCACTCCAAACAAAGCTTCGGGACCTGACATGATACCAGCTCAATGCACCAAAGAACTCGCACCTATCCTTGCGACCATATTCAATATATTTCTACAGACAGGCTCAGTTCCAGAGTACTGGAAGCAAGCAAACGTGTAGGCGATTTTCAAGAAAGTCCAGCCCTATGACCCAGCAAACTACCGACCAGTTTCATTAACCTGCCTATGTTGTAAGCTTCTGGAGCATGTGAGTAACGTGATGAAGCATGTTGACCAGCACCAAATTCACACCGACTCACAAACATGGTGTTCGAAGAAGAAGTTGCGAGACGCAGTTAGTCACACTGGTACACGATCTTGCCTCGGCCATGGACAAGGGAAGTCAGACGGATATGGTCATCCTTGATTTTTCAAAGGCATTTGATCGTGTGTCTCACCAACGCCTTCGTCTTAAACTGCATCACTTCGGAATTGGAGGAAATCTCCCTGAATGGATGTCATCATTCCTCACAGGCGATACACAGCGTGTGGTTGTTGAAGGAGTGACGTCAAGGAGGGCACCAGTAGCCAGCGGGGTCCCCCAGGGGTCATTACTGGGACCTTTTCCTTTCCTGCTCTTCATAAACGATCTTCCGGGCAACATCACCTCTCTTACCAGTTTTTTCGCCGATGATTGTATTGTTTATAGGACCATAGAAAGTCAAGAAAATTGCTCGTCTCTTCAACAGGACCTTTACACACTTGCTGACAGGGAGCGCAAATAGGGCATGTTGTTTCATCCCCAGAAATGCAGCGTGTTGACAATCATCAAGATCCCGATCGCCCACCAGGCATCCATACCAACTGAAGGGGCATGTTCTTGAACTCCAAATACCACAAAGTACCTTGGAGTGGACCTACAGTTTTCGTTGTCATGGCAAAATTACATCGATCGGTAATGCAAGAAGGCAAACAGCACGCTGTATTTCCGCGACGCAACATGACCGCCGGCACAGAAGAAACAAAAACAAATGACTACTGCAGTATGGTTAGATCCAATCTGGATTATTGCTGTCCACATCACAACGAACAGATCAGGAAGCTCGAGATGGTACAACGCAGAACTGCCCGTTTTACCACTAATCGGTACACAAATACAAGCAGCGTACCATCCATGCTCGATCACCTACAGTGGGAACCCATGGAAACCAGACGGTCAAAGATTCATCTCACCCTACTGTATAAAGTGGTTCAGGACGTTGTTGATATACCTGCCGTTGATTACTTGACCCCAGTCACAGCAAGGACCAGAGCTACAAACTTCATGTCGTTCAGACTGTTTACAACATCATCAGATTCTTTAGCTTTTTCCCTCGTACCGTACATTTGTGGAATTCTGTACCAGCTTCTGTAGCTGAGACTCCACCACTGGCATCATTCAGTTTGAAGCTATCCACCCTCTCATTCTAAGCAAGTTAAGGGACCCAGTCACCTAGTAACTCTGCAAGGGGGAGCTGTGCTGTCGGGGACGTATGGGCCCTGGTACCGCCACGGAAGGCAGAGAGGTCTTTACTTGTTGAGCAAAAAGTGGCTGGGGTAACTTTTTCTTCTCTCCTATTTATGTTGAACCTCTGTGCTTATATATGATATGTTTTAGTCCTATTTTCTTGTTTGTTTTTTTTTTCGATAATTTATGACTATAGACGTAGATGTAGAAAAGCTCGCTCTAAAAATGATAAAACCCGGCACCTCCCCGCATCTAGTGCAATGCTACGATTACCGAAGCCTTATTTTCTTTATGATGCATCAAAAGAATTGCCAAATAGAAATTTAGGTCATATGTAATAATTTATTCATGCACAAGTTCAGTCACAAAGAATGTTTCAAGTTTGCCAAAAAGTTATCTCTTTCAGATTCAACTATGAAAGCCGAGCAAACCATATGTTTTTGAAAAGTGCAAAGTTTACCTATTTCTGAAATAGAACCTAGACACCGGCTTACATCAGTGTCTCTTCTCCAATGTCTTTGGAAAAATTCTATCCTACAATACACAGAATTATGCCTTAATAGCACCAATACTCATTTTGATGGCTATTTTTACACCTTCGCCTCCTATTTAAAGTAAAACAATGGCATTTATGAGGATATTTTGAAGACAAAACTGCTAAAAAATGTTTATAAAAGCCTTAATGTCTTGACAAATAGATGAATAGATCTGTTCACATCGATAAGACATGAATACAATAAATTAGAACTTATAACGGATGAAAAACTTATCGGGGATATTGTAGCGGGCTGTTTCGGAGAGACAATTGTTTAAGATTTCCTTTGGTTTGAGACATAGTCCAAGTGCTATTAAACCATATGTTGATTTGCTCCTTTTCAAGGTTCTGTCAACCATGTTTGTTTACCTACTAGAACGGAGTAAATACAAACCATTTTTAAAGGAGGTGACCATATAAAATCAGCAACAATTTCATTGAGCTGGCAGATATATTTATAAAACATGCATCATTATAGTTCCTTATACCTGTCATTTTCTCACATTGAAATAAAACATGGGATATATATCCAATTGAAGCAATTCTGGTATTTAGAACGCAACTGAAAGCTCGGTCAAAAGGGATAAAACCCGGCACCTCCAAGTATCTAGTGCAATGCTACCAATATCGAACTCTACTAGAACGGAGTAAATACAAACCTACATTTTTGAAGGAGGGGTGACCATATAAAATCAGCTACAATTTCTTTGAGCATGTAGATATATGTATAAAACATGCTTCATTTTAGTCCCTTTCTCACATTGAAATAAAACATAGGATACATATCAAACGGCAGCGAGTCTGGTATTTAGAACGCAACTAAAAGATCGGTCTAAAAGTGATAAAATTCAGCGACCCCCCCCCCCCACCCCCCCACCCCAAGTTTCTAGTGCAATGCTAACAATACCGTACTCTTATTTTCTTTATGATGCATCAGAAAATTGCGAAATAGTAGTTTAGGTCATATCTAATAATAAACTCAAGCATAATAAAAGTTCAGTCACAGAATTACGCCTAAAAAATACGAATTGTCAAATAGAAATTTAGGTCCTATATAATAATTTACTAATGCACAATAAAAGTTCAGTCACAAAGAATCTTTTAAGTTTGCGAAAAAGTTAATCGCTTTCAGATTCAACTATGAACGCTGAGAAAATATATAGTTTTTTTAATGTGTAAAGTTTACCTCTTTCTAAATAGAACCTAGACACTGGCTTGCGTCAGTGTTTCTTCTCCAATATCTTTTGAACAATTCTATCCTAAAATGCACAGAATTATGCATAAATAGAACCAATACTCATTTTACGGTCATTTTAACACCTAAATCTCCTATTTGAAATTGACATTTCTGAGGGTATATTGAAAACTGCCAAGAAAATGTTTATAAATGCCTTAATGCCACGAGAGATAGTTGAATATATCTGTGTACATCCGTTTGACATTAATACAATAAATAAGATAATATAGCAGATGAGAAAACTTATCAGGATATTGCGGCTGGCTGTTTCGGAAGGACAATTTTTTAAGTTTTGCTTTGGTTTGAGACATAGTCCTAGTGCCAAGAAACCTTAATCTTATATTCCAGACGAAGAAGATTCTTTCTTGTGTTTCTGTAAATGCAAATACTGCAAGTCATCCTTCCAAACGCATCAATAAAAACTGATTTACATGGTTTTATAGTACACCCCCTTCTCAAAAACATAGATCAGAGGCAAAAACTCATCAAATACACCCAGCTAGACCTTACTTAGCACTACCATCACATTTTTACATTATCCATGTTGAAATACATGCAATGAAGATACATTTTATGAAACAGAGTGAGTGAGTGTTTGGGTTACGTCCCAAAAACATCTAAGGTCATATGGAGACGGGACCTCGGTTTAAAGACTCAACGGAAAGTCTGGAGAAGCCCGGGGGTTTATGAACCAGAATTGGATAGAACTAAAAATGTATGGAAACAGTATGTAATGACTGAACACATGACAGTGACAGTGCTGCTGACATTTCTACCTTTGCTCTTGGGAGCTTACCAATAAATATTTCCAAAGGCGACTTACCTGCGCCCACACGAAACTACACATACAAAACTTTTAAAACCTTGCTTGCTTATAGAACCATCCTAGCCCAACACGTTAATGAGAAAAAAAAATCCATATGTTGAACTGCTCCTGTTAAAGTTACAGTCAGCCATGATTGTTTACCTACTAAAACGGTGTAAATACAAACCATTTTTAAAGGAGGGATGACCATATGAAATTAGCAACAATTTCTTTGAGCTTGCAGATCTATTTAAAAAACATGCATCATTTTAGTCCCATACAGCTGTCATTTTCTCACATTGAAATAAAACATGGGATATATATCCAATTGAAGCAAGTCTGGTATTTAGAACGCAACTAAAAGCTCTCTATGTTCACAGAACGATTCAGCTTTGTATTCGAATACACGGTATTCAATACTTGAACCTAGGAAATGACTTCCAATATAAGCACTATGCTTACCGTCAGATCCTATGTCATTTTGCGTGTATGTATCTATGTATGTCTTTGTAATTTATTTGCAAATAAATTGTGTTTAAACCAACTAAAAGCACGTTCCAAAAGTGATAAAACCCGGCACCTCTCAGTATCTAGTGCAATGCGACCAATACCGAACTCCTATTTTCTTCATGACGCATCAAAAAAATTGCGAAATAGTAGTTTAGGTCAAATCTAATAATAAACTCAAGCAAAATAAAAGTTCAGTCACAAAGAATCACCGGCTTGCATCAGTATTATTTCTCCAATGTCTTTGGAACACGTCTATCCTAAACTGCACAGAATGACGCCTACATAACACCAATCCTTATTTTTATGGCTATTTTCACACCTACACTCCCTATTTAAAGTAAACAAATGACATTTTTGAGGATGTTTTGAAAACAAAACTGCCAAGAAAACGTTTATAAATGCCTTAAGGCTATGAGTAATTGCTGAATATATTTGCCCACATCCTTCTGACATAAATTTAATAAATTAGAACATATAACTTATCGGGATATTGCAGCGGGCTGTTTCGGCGAAAGAATTTTTAAGATTTGCTTTGGTTTGAGACATGGTTCTGGTGCCATGAAACCCTACTCTTATATTCCAGATGAAGTAGAGTCTTTCTTGTGTTTCTGCAAATACAATAACTGCAAAGTAGAAGTAAAACAAAGATCAGGAATTGACACAATTAACTTACTCCACCCATTTAAGACACCAAAGGGAAAGAAATACAAACATTAAGCTACCAGACCATAATGGAAACCTAAACAAAGGAAGGCCATAAGGACATTTACTTTCCCACAAAATGGCCATATGGCCATCCAAAATTGAAAGACACAAATTCTTTCTAAACACAACCAATGAAAATTGATTTACATGGCTATAAAATACACCCCTCCCAAGATCATCGATCAGAGTCAAACGCTCATCAAATACACCCAGTTAAACCTTAATTTGCACTACCATCATATTTTTACATTATCCGTGGCAAAATGTATGCCATGAAGATACATTTTATTAAAACAGAATTGGATAGAACTACAAATGTGTGGAAATAGTATGTAATGACTGAAAACGGGCCAGTGCTGCTGACATTTCTACCTTTGGTATTGGGAGCTTACCAATAAATACTTCCATAGATGACTTACCTGCGCCCACAGAAACTACACATACAAAACTTTTCAAACTATGCTTGTTTATAGAACCATCACAGCCCAACAAGTTAATGAGAAAAAATCCACATGTTGAACTTTTCCTTTTCAAGTTACAGTCAACAATGTTTGTTTACCGACTAGAACGGAGTAAATACAAACCAAAATTTTTAAAGGAGGGGTGACTATATAAAATCAGCAACAATTTCTTTGAGCTTGCAGATATATTTATAAAACATGCATCATTTTAGTCCCTTGCAGCTGTCATTTTCTCATATTGAAATAAAACATGGGATATATATCCAATGGAATCAGCTGTGGTATTTAGAACGCAACTTAAAGCTCGGTCAAAAAGTGATAAAACAGGCTCCTCTAGGTATCTAGTGCAATGCTACCAATACCGAACCCTTTTTATATGATACATCAAAAGAACTGCCAAATAGAAATTTAGGTCATATCTGATAATTTTCTTATGCATTATAAAAGTTCGTCACAAAGAATCTTTCAAGTTTGCGAAAAAGTTATCGCTTTCAGATTCAATTATGAAAGCCGAGCAAACCATATGTTTTTGAAAAGTGCAAAGTTTACCTCTTTCTGGAAATAGAACCCAGACACCGGCTTGCATCAGTCTTTCTTCTAGAATGTCTTTGGAACAATTCTATCCTAAAATGCACAAAATTATGCCTAAATAGCACCAATACTAATTTTTATTGCTATTTTCACACATACACCCCCTATTTAAAGTTAAAAAATTACATTTTTGAGGATATATTGAAGACAAAACTGCCAAGAAAATGTTTATAAATGCCTTAATGCCAAGGGAAAGAGCTGAATATATCTGTTCACATCCTCCTGACATGAATACAATAAATTAGAACATACAACAGATGCGAAAACTTATCGGGATATTGCAGCGGGCTGTTTCGGAGAGACAATTTTTAAGTGTTTTGGTTTGAGACATAGTCATTATGCCCTTGAACCTTACCCTTATATTCCAGATGAATTAGATTCTTTCTCGTGTTTCTGCAAATGCAATTACTGCAAGTTTTCTTTCTAAATATATCAATAAAAATTGATTTACATGGCTTTAACGTACACCCCAACCCAACTCCCCAGAACATAGATCAGAGGCAAACTAATTCGCACTTCCATCACATTTTAACACAGAAATACATTTTATGATACAGAAATGGATAGAACTACAAATGTTTGGACAAAGTATGCAATTACTGAAAACAGGACAGTGCTGCTGAAATTTCTGCCTTTGCTATTAGGAGCTTACCACTAAATATTTCCATAGGCGACTTAACTGCGCCCACAGAAACTACGCATACAAAACTTTTCAAACCTTGCTTGTTTATAGAACCATCCTAGCTCAACAAGGTAATGACAAAAAATCCACATGTTGATCAGCTCCTTTTCAAGTTAGGCAACCCTGTCTGTTTACCTACTAGAACGGAATTAATGCCAACCATTTTATAAAGGAGGGGCGACCATATAAAATCAGCAACAGTTTCTTTGAGCTTGCAGATATGTTTATAAAACATGCATCAACTAAGTGCCTTACACCTGTCTTTTTCTCACATTGAAATAAAACATGGGATATATATCCAATGGAAGCAGGTCTGGTATTTAGAAAGCAACCAAAAGCTCGGTGTAAAAGTGATAAAACCCGGAATCTCCCAGTATCTGGTGCAATGCTACCAATACCGAACCCTTATTTTCTTAATGATGCATCAAAAGAATTGCCAAATAAAAAATTAGGTCATATTGATAATTTTTCATGCATAATAAAAGTTCAGTCACAAAGAATCTTTCAAGTTTGCGAAAAAGTTATCGCTTTTAGATTCAACTATAAAAGCCGAACAAACCATATGTTTTTGAAAAGTGCAATGTTTACCTCTTTCTGGAATGGAACCCAGACATTGGCTTGCATCAGTGTTTCTTCTCCAATGTCTTTGACATATGTCTATCCAAAAATGCACAGAAGTATGCCTAAATAGCACCAATACTCATTTTTATGGCTATTTTCACACCTACACCCCCTATGTAAAATGAAACATTACATTTTTTAGGATATTTGGAAGACAAAACTGACACAAAATTGGTTATAAATGCGTAAATGTCATGAGAAATAGCTAAATATATCTTTTCACGTCCTTTTGATATGAATACAATAACTGAGAACATAAGACGGATGAGGAAACTTATCGGGATATTGCAGCGGGCTGTTTCAGAGAGACAATTTTTATGCCCCCGCCATTCGAAGAATGGTGGAAAGGGCATATAGCGTTGCCCCTGTCCGTCCGTCCGTCCGTGCATCCGTGTGTCCGTGTGTCCTTGCGTCCGTGCGTCCGAAACTTAAACGCAGTCAATAACTTCCTTATTTCTTGATGGATTTTAAAATTACTCGGCATAAATGTTAACCATCATGAGACGATGTGTCGCGTGCAAAACCCAGGTCTGTACCTCCAAGGTCAAGGTCATACTTAGAGGTCAAAGGTCAAAAAAAGGGTCCGAAACTTAAACGCAGTCAATAACTTTCTTATTTCTTGATGGATTTTGAAGTTACTTTGAAGAAATGTTAACCATCATGAGGCGATGTGTCACATGTAAAACCCAGGTCCGTAGCTCCAAGGTCAAGGTCATACTTAGAGGTCAAAGGTCAAAAAAAGGGTCCGAAACTTAAACGCAGTCAATAACTTACTTATTTCTGGATGGATTTTTAAATTACTTTGAAGAAATGTTAACCATCATGAGACGATGTGTCACGTGCAAACCCAGATCAGAACCTCCAAGGTCAAGGTCATACTTAGAGGTCAAAGGTAAAAAAAAAATTCTCCGAAACTTAAACGCAGTCAATAACTTTCTTATCTCTGGATGGATTTTGAAATTACTTGGCAGAAATGTTGGCCATCATGAGACAATCTGCCTCACACAAAACCAAGGTCCTTACCTCCAAGGTCAAGGTCAGACTTAGAGGTCAAATGTGAAAAAAGGGTCCAAAACTTGAACACGGTCAATAACTTTCTATGGATGAAAACGAACATAGAGATATTTTCAGGCGGGGGCATCCGTGTCCTATGGACGCATTTCTAGTTAAGTTTAGTTTTGGTTTGAGACATAGTCCTTGTGCCCTGGAAGCTTACCCTTATTCCAGAGGAATTGGATTTTTTCTTGTGTTTCTGCAAATGCAATTACTGCAAGTCTTCTTTTCAAACATATCAATAAAAACTGATTTACATTGCTTTAAAGTACACCCTCTCCCAAGAACATAGACCAGAGGCAAAAAACTCATCAAATAACCCAGTTAGATCTAAATTCGCACTACCATCACATTTTACATTAACCATGACAAAATTCATACCATAAGGATATATTTAATGAAACAGAATTAAATAGAACTACAAATGTGTCGAACTAGTATGTAACGACTGAAAACATGACAGTGCTGCAGACATTTCTACCTTTGCTTTTGGGAGCTTACCACTAATTATTTGCATAGGCGACTAACCTTCGCCCACAAAAACTACACATACAACGTTTTCAAACCTTGCTTGTTTATAGAACCTTCCTTGCCCAACAAGTTAATGAGAAAAAAATCCATATTTTGAGCTGCTCCTTTTCAAATTACAGTCAGCCATATTTATTTACCGACTAGAACGTAGTAAATACAAACCAACATTTTTAAAGTAGGGGTGACCATATAAATTCAGCAACAATTTCTTTGAGCTGGCAGATCTATTTATAAAACATGCATCATTTCAGTCCCTTTCAGCTGTCATTTTCTCACATTGAAATAAAACATGGGATATATATCCAATGGAACCAGGCCTGGTATCTAGAACCCAACTAAAAGCTCGGTCCAAAAACATTAAAAACCCGGCACCTCCAAGTATCTAGTGCAATGCTACCAATACCAAACCCTTATTTTCTTTATGATGCATCAAAAGAATTTTCAAATCGAAATTTAGGTCATATCTGATCATTTACTCATGCATTATAAAAGTTCAGTCACAAAGAATCTTCCAAGTTTGCGAAAAAGTTAATGCTTTCAGATTTAACTATGAAAGTCGAACATACCATATATTTTTGAAAAGTGCAAAGTTTACCTCTTTCTGGAATTGAACCGAGACATCGGCTTGCATCAGCGTTTTTTCTCCAATGTCTTTGAAACAATTCTATGCTCAAATGCACAGAATTTGGCCTATATAGCACCAATTCTCAATTATATTCAACAATGCTTGTTTACCTACTAGAACAGGGTAAATACAAACCAACATTTTTAAAGGAAGGGTGACCATATAAAATCAGCTACAATTTCTTTGAGTTTGCTGATATATTTATAAAACATGCACAATTTTCGTCCTATATATCCGTCATTTTCTCAGATTGAACTAAAACATGGGATTTATGTCAAATGGAAGCAAGTCTGGTATTTAGAACGAAACTAAGAGAGGCCAATGTAAGGTTTGACAACATGACAAGTACTTCATCGGTAGAGGACATGTGGAACAAATTCCGACGCCTCACATCATACTTGATGAGGAAATACATACCGACGAAGCTCCTGAGTGGAATGAAGATCAACAAACCCTGGATAGACATAAACATAAAAACCATGATGAGACGGCGTGACAAGTTGTTTAGACGCATGAAGAAAAAAAAGAAAGAGAAAGACGTTAGGAAGTACAAAGACTGCAAAAAGGCTGTGCAAAAGAGTGGTAAGTCCTAATGGAAGTACATCAATGGCATCAATGAAGTGGGTGACCCGGATGTCGAACGTCAACCAAAGGAGAAGCGCTTCTGGAAATACATCAAGTCTTTGAGGAAAGATGCTACTGGAATTGCCCCACTGAAGGACAAAGGGCGCCTATTTAATGCCCCAAAAGACTAGCCAAACATCCTTAGTCGACAGTACCAGTCAGTATACTTCAAGGAGGACCAGGAAAGCACAGTTTCGGAACCAGATGGTTATCCTTGCCCGGAGATGGAAGAGATTCTAGTTAATGAGGAATAGGTGGAAAAGTTGTTGCGCATTAAGCAATCCAAACAAAGCTTCGGGACCTCCCTGATACCAGCTCAATGCTCCAAAGAACTCGCACCTATCCTTGCGACCATATTCAGTAAATCTCTACACACAGGCTCTGTTCCAGAGTACCTGAAGCAAGCAAACGGCGATTTTCAAGAAAGTCCAACCCTATGACCCAGCAAACTACCGACCAGTTGCATTAACCTGCCTATGTTGTAAGCTTCTGGAGCATGTGAGTAACGTGATGAAGCATGTTGACTAGCACCAAATTCACACCGACTCACAAACATGGTGTTCGAAGAAGAAGTTGCGAGACGCAGTTAGTCACACTGTACACGATCTTGCCTCGGCCATGGACAAGGGAAGTCAGACGGATATGGTCATCCTTGATTTTTCAAAGGCATTTGATCGCGTGTCTCACCAACGCCTTCGTCTTAAACTGCATCACTCCGGAATTCGAGGAAATCTCCATGAATGGATGTCATCATTCCTCACAGGCGGTACACAGCGTGTAGTTGTTGAAGGAGTGACGTCAAGGAGGGCACCAGTAGCCAGCGGGTTCCCCCAGGGGTCATTACTGGGACCTTTTCCTTTCATCCTCTTCATAAACGATTTTCCGGACAACATCACCTCTCATACCAGACTTTTCGCCGATGATTGTATTGTTTATAGGACCATAGAAAGTCAAGAAGATTGCTCGTCTCTTCAACAGGACCTTTACACACTTGCTGACTGGGAGCGCAAATGGGGCATGTTGTTTCATCCCCAGAAATGCAGCGTGTTGACAATCACCAGATCCCGATCGCCCACCAGGCATCCATACCAACTGAAGGGGCATTTCCTTGAACTTCAAATACCACAAAGTACCTTGGAGTGGACCTACAGTCTTCGTTGTCATGGCAAAATTAACGATCGGTAATGCAAGAAGGCAAACAGCACGCTTGGATTTCCGCGACGCAACATGAAGGCCGGCACAGAAGAAACAAAAGCAAATGACTACTGCAGTATGGTTCGATCCAATCTGGATTATTGCTGTCCCTATCACAACGAACAGATCAGGAAGCTCGAGATGGTACAACGCAGAACTGCCCGTTTTACCACTTAACGGTACACTAATACAAGCAGCGTATCATCCATGCTCGATCACCTACAGTGGGAACCCATGGAAACCAGACGGTCAAAGATTCATCTAACCCTACTGTACAAAGTGGTTCAGGATGTTGTTGATATACCTGCCGTTGATTTCTTGACCCCATTTACAGCAAGGACCAGAGCTACAAACTTCACGCCGTTCAGACTGTTTTCAACATCATCAGAAACCTTTTAAGTTTAGTTTTTTCCCTCGTACCGTACCTTTGTGGAATTCTGTACCAGCTTCTGTAGCTGAGACTCCACCACTGGCATCATTCAAGATGAAGCTATCCGCCCTCTCATTCTAAGCAAGTTAAGGGACCCAGTCACCTAGTAACTCTGCAAGGGGGAGCTGTGCTGTCGGGGACGTATGGGCCCTGGCACCACCACGGAAGGCAGAGAGGTCTTTACTTGTTGAGCCAAAAGTGGCTGGGGTAACTTTCTTCTGTCCTATTTATGTTGAACCTCTTTGCTTATATATGATAAAATGTTTTAGTCCTTTTTTCTTGTTTTTTACGCTAATTTATGACTATAGGTGTATATGTAGAAAAAGCTCGCTCCAAAAATGATAAAACCTGGCACCTCCCCGCATCTAGTGCAATGCTACGATTACCGAACCCTTGTTTTCTTTATGATGCATCAAAAGAATTGCCAAATAGAAATTTATGTCATATGTAATAATTTACTCATGCATAATTAAGTTCAGTCACAAAGAATCTTTCAAGTTTGCCAGAAAGTTATCGCTTTCAGATTCAACTATGAAAGCCGAGCAAACCATATGTTTTTGAAAAGTGCAAAGTTTACCTATTTCTGAAATAGAACCTAGACACCTGCTTACACCAGTGTCTCTTCTCCAATGTCTTTGGAAAAATTCTATCCTACAATACACAGAATTATGCTTAAATAGCACCAATACTCATTTTGATGGCTATTTGTACACCTTCGCCTCCTATTTAAAGTAAAAAAAATGACATTTTTTTGAGGATATTGTGAAGACAAAACTGCCAAAATATGTTTATTAAAACCTTAATGTCTTGACAAATAGCTGAATAGATCTGTTCACATCGATTTGACATGAATACAATAAATTAGAACTTATAAAGGATGAAAAACTTATCGGGGATATTGTAGCGGGCTGTTTCGGAGAGACAATTGTTTAAGATTTCCTTTGGTTTGAGACATAGTCCAAGTGCCATAAAACCTTATGTTGATTTGCTCTTTTTCAAGGTTCTGTCAACCATGTTTGTTTACCTACTAGAACGGAGTAAATACAAACCATTTATAAAGGAGGGGTGGTCATATAAAATCAGCAACAATTTCATTGAGCTGGCAGATATATTTATAAAACATGCATCATTATAGTTCCTTATACCTGTCATTTTCTCACATTGAAATAAAACATGGGATATATATCCAATTGAAGCAAAATATGTTCTATAAAAGAGTTATCCTTTGGAAGCAAGGAATACACCACAGAACTGAAAAATATGAAGTGTACATGTTTTCTGGGCCAGACTAGCTAGTTTCGGCCAATTAGGCCTCATCAGTGACCCTCAGATATTTTCAAAATTTCAAAATGGAACCAATTATCCCAAAGTCTGGTATTTAGAACGCAACTAAAAGCTCGGTCAAAAGTGATAAAACCCGGCACCTCCAAGTATCTAGTGCAATGTTACCAATAACGAACTCTACTAGAACGGAGTAAATTCAAACCTACATTTTTAAAGGAGGGGTGACCATATAAAATCAGCAACAGTTTCTTTGAGCATGTAGATATATTTATAAAACATGCTTCATTTTAGTCCCTTTCTCACATTGAAATAAAACATAGGATATATATCCAATGGCAGCGAGTCTGGTATTTAGAACGCAACTAAAAGATCGGTCTAAAAGTGATAAAATTCAGCAACCCCCTCCCCCCCCCCCCCCCAGTTTCTAGTGCAATGCTACCAATACAGAACTCTTGTTTTCTTTATGATGCATCAAACGAATTGCCAAATAGACATTTAGGTCCTATCTAATAATTTACTAATGCACAATAAAAGTTCAGTCACAAAGAATCTCATAAGTTTGCGAAATGTTAATCGCTTTCAGATTTTACTATGAACGCTGAGCAAATATATTGTTTTTTAATGTGTAAAGTTTACCTCTTTCTAAATAGAACCTAGACACTGGCTTGCAGCAGTGTTTCTTCTCCAATGTCTTTGGAACAATTCTATCCTAAAATGCATAGATTTATGCATAAATAGCACCAATACTCATTTTACGGTCATTTTAACACCTACATCTCCTATTTGAAGTAAAAATTGACATTTCTGAGGGTATATTGAAGACAAATCTGCCAAGAAAATGATTATAAATGTCTTAATGCCACGACAGATAGCTGAATATATCTGTGCACATCCTTTTGACATGAATACAATAAATTAGATCATATAGCAGATGAGAAAACTAATCAGGATATTGCGGCTGGCTGTTTCGGAAAGACAATTTTTAAGTTTTGCTTTGGTTTGAGACATATTCCCAGCGCCATGAAACCTTACTATTATAGTCCAGATGAAGTAGATTCTTTCTTGAGTTTCTGCAAATGCAATTACTGCAAGTCTTCCTTCCAAACACATCAATAAAAACTGATTTACATGGTTTTAAAGTACACCCCCTTCTCAAAAACATTGATCAGAGGCAAAAACTCATAAAATACACCCTTAGACCTTAATTAGCACGACCATCACATTTTACATTATCCATGTTGAAATACATGCAATGGAGATACATTTCATGAAACAGAGCGAGTGAGTGTTTGAGTTTTACGTCCCACCAACATCTAAGGTCATATGGAGACGGGACCTCGGTTAAAAGACTCATCCGAAAGTCTGGATAAGCCCGGGCTGTTATGAAACAGAATTGGATAGAACTAAAATGTGGAAACAGTATGTAATGACTGAAAACATGACAGTGCTGCTGACATTTCTACCTTTGCTCTTGGGAGCTTACCAATAAATATTTCCAAAGGCGACTTACCTGCGCCCACATGAAACTACACATACAAAACTTTTCAAAGCTTGCTTGCTTATAGAACCATCCTAGCCCAACACGTTAATGAGAAAAAATCCAGATGTTGAACTGCTCCTGTTCAAGTTACAGTCAGCCATGATTGTTTACCTGCTAGAACGGAGTAAATACAAACCATTTTTTAAAGGCGGGTTGACCATATAAAATCAGCAACAGCTTCTTTGAGCTTGCAGATATATTTATAAAACATGCATCAGTTTAGTCCCTTACAGCTGTTTTTTTTTTTTTTTTCTCACATTGAAAAAAAAACATGGGATATATATCCAATCGAAGCAAGTCTGTTATTTAGAACGCAACTAAAAGCTCTCTATGTTCACAAAACTATTTGGTTTTGTATTGATGTCAATATTTAACCATTATTCGATTACACTGTAAACAATACTTGAACCTAGGAAATGACTTCCAATATAAGCACTATGCTTACCGCCAGATCCTATGTCATTTTGCGTGTATGTATCTATGTATGTCTTTGGAATTTATTTGCAAATAAATAGTGTTTAAACCAACTAAAAGCTCGGTCCAAAAGTGATAAATCCCGGCACCTCCCAGTATCTAGTGCAATGCGACCAATACCGAACTCTTATTTTCTTTATGACGCATCAAAAAAATTGCGAAATAGTAGTTTAGGTCATATCTAATAATAAACTCAAGCATAATAAAAGTTCAGTCACAAAGAATCACCGGCTTGCATCAGTGTTTCTTCTCCAATGTCTTTGGAACAATTCTATCCTAAAATGCACAGAATTACGCCTAAATAATACAAATCCTTATTCTTTATGGCTATTTTCACACCAACACCCCCTATTTAAAGTGAAAACAAATGACAATTTGAGGATGTTTTGAAAACAAAACTGCCAAATAAAGGTTTATAAATGCCTTTGTGCCATTAGAAATAGCTGAATATATCTGTTCACTCCCTTCTGACATGAATACAATAAATTAGAACATATAACGGATGCGAAAACTTATCGGGATATTGCAGCGGGCTGTTTCGGAGAGACAGATTTTAAGGGTTTCTATGTCATGAAACCATACTCATATATTCCAGATGAAGTAGATTCTTTCTTGTAATTCTGCTAATACAATTACTGCAAGTCTTCTTTCTAAACATTTCAATACAAATTGATATTCATGGCTTTAACGTACACCATCCCCCCACACTTCCCAGAACATAGATCAGAGGCAAACTAATTCGCACTACCATCACATTTTTACATTACCCATGGCAAATGCATTCCATGAAGATACATTTTATTAAACAGAGTTGGATAGAACTACAAATGTGTGGAAATAGTATGCAATTACTGAAAACAGGACAGTGCTGTTGACATTTCTACCTTTGCTATTGGGAGCTAACCACTAAATATTTCCATAGGCGACTTACCTGCGCCTACAAAAACTACACATACAAAACTTTCCTAACCCTGCTTGTTTATAGAACCATCCTAGTTCAACAGGTAAATGACAAAAAAATAACTTTTATCGGCTCCTTTCCAAGTTAGTCAACCCTGTCTGTTTACCTTCTAGATCGGAGTAAATACAAACCATTTTTTAAAGCATGGTTGACCATATAAAGTCAGCAACAATTTCTTTGAGCTTGCAGATATACTTATTAAACATGCATCAATTAAGTGCCTCAAACCTGTCATTTTCTCACATTGAAATAAAACATGGGATATATATCCAATGGAAGCAGTTCTAGTATATAGAATGCAACTAAAAGCTCTGTCCAAAAGTGATAAAACCCGGAACCTCCCAGTATCTAGTGCAATATGCTACCCTTATTTTCTTAATGATGCATCAAAAAACTGCCAAATGGAAATTTAGGTAATATTGCTAATTTTCTCGTGCATAATAAAAGTTCAGTCACAAAGATCTTTCAAGTTTGCGAAAAGTTATCGCTTTCAGATTCAACTGTGAAAGCCGAACCAAACATATGTTTTTTGAAAAGTGCAACGTTTGCCTCTTTCTGAAATGGAACCCAGACATCGGATGCATCAGTGTTTCTTCTCTAATGTCTTTGAAACAAGTCTATCCGAAAATGCACAGAATTATGCTCAAATAGCACCAATACTCATTTTAATGGCTATTTTTACACCTATACCCCCTGTTTAAAGTAAAAAAAAAAAAAAACATTTTTGAGGATAATTGGAAGACAAAACTGCCAAGAAAATGTTTATAAATGCCTTAATGCCATGAGAAATAGTTGTATATATCTTTTCACGTCCTTTTGATATGAATACAATAAATTAGAACATAGGAAGGATGAGGAAACTCATTGCGATATTGCAGCGGGCTGTTTCGAAGAGACAATTTTTAAGTTTTGCTTTGGTTTGAGACATAGTCCTTGTGCCATGATAGCTAACCCTTATAATCCAGATGAAGTTGAGTCTTTCATGTGTTTCTGCAAATACAATTACTGCAAGTCTTCTTTCCAAACACATCAACAAAAACTGATTTACATTGCTTTAAAGTACACCCCTCCCAAGAACATAGATCAGAGGCAAAAACTCATTAAATAACCAAGTTAGATCTAAATTCGCACTGTCATCACATTTTTACATTATCCATGGCAAAATGCATGCCATAAGGATACTTTCATGAAACAGAATTGAATACAACTACAAATGTGTGGAAATAGTATGTAATGACTTAAAACAGGACAGTGCTGCTGACATTTCTAGTTCTGCTTTTGGGAGCTTACCACTAAATATTTCCATAGGCGACTTACCTGTGTCAACAAAAACTAAACATACAAAGTTTTCAAAGCATGTTTGTTTAGCCCAACAAGCCTAGCCCAACAAGTTAATGAAAAAACGATCCATATGCTGAGCTGCTCCTTTTCAAGTTACAGTCAACCATGTTTGTTTACCGACTAGAACGTAGTAAATACAAACAAACATTTTAAAGTAGGGATGACCATATAAAATCAGCAACAATTTCTTTGAGCTTGCATATATATATAAAACATGCATCATTTAAGTCCCTCACAGCTGCCATTATCTCACAATGAAATAAAACATGGGATATATATCCATTGGATGCAGGTCTGGTTTTTAGAACGCAACTAAAAGCTCGGTCCAAAAACATTAAAAACCCGGCACCTCCCAGTATCTAGTGCAATGCTACCAATACCGAACCCTTATTTTCTTTATGATGCATCAAAAGAATTTCCAAATAGAAATTTAGGTCATATCTGATCATTTACTCATGCATTATAAAAGTTTAGTCACAAAGAATCTTTCAAGTTTGCGAAAAAGTTATGGCTTTCAGATTCAACTATGAAAGTCGAGCAAACCATATGTTTTTGAAAAGTGCAAAATTTACCTCTTTCTGGAATTGAACCGAGACATCGGCTTGCATCAGCGTTTTTTCTCCAATGTCTTTGAAACAATTCTATGCTATAATGCACAGAATTTGGCCTAATTAGCACCAATTCTCAATTATATTCATCAATGTTTGTTTACCTACTAGAACGGAGTAAAAACAAACCAACTTTTTTAAGGGAGGGCTGACCATATAAAATCAGCTACAATTTCTTTGAGCTTGCTGAAATATTTATAAAACATGCACCATTTTCGTCCCTTATACCCGTCATTTTCTCAGATTGAACTAAAACATGGGATATATGTCCAATGGAAGCAAGTCTGGTATTTAGAACGGAACTAAGAGAGGCCAATGTAGAGTTTGACAACATGGCAAGTACTTCATCGGCAGAGGACATGTGAAACAAATTCCGACGCCTCACATCATACTTGATGAGGAAATACATACCAACGAAGCTCCTGAGTGGAATGAAGATCAACAAACCCTGGATAGACATAAACATAAAAACCATGATGAGACGGCGTGACAAGTTGTTTAGACGCATGAAGAAAACAGAACGAGAAAGACGTTAGGAAGTACAAAGACTGCAAGAAGGCTGTGCAAAAGTGTGAACGTCAGTCCTAAGTGAAGTACATCAATGGCATCAATGAAGTGGGTGACCCGGATGTCGAACGTCAACCAAAGGAGAAGCGCTTCTGGAAATACATCAAGTCTCTGAGGAAAGATGCTACTGGAATTGCCCCACTGAAGGACAAAGGGCGCTTATTTAATGCCCCAAAAGACAAACCAAACATCCTTAGTCGACAGTACCAGTCAGTATACATCAAGGAGGACCAGGAAAGCACAAGTTACGGAACCAGATGGTAATCCTTGCCCGGAGATGGAAGAGATTCTAGTTAATGAGGAAGGGGTGGAAAAGTTGTTGCGCTCAAGCAATCCAAAGCTTCGGGACCTGACATGTGACCAGCTCAATGCACCAAAGAACTCGCACCTATCCTTGCGAAAATATTCAATAACTCTCTACAGACAGGCTCAGTTCCAGAGTACTGGAAGCAAGCAAACGTGTCGGCGATTTTCAAGAAAGTCCAGCCCTATGACCCAGCAAACTACCGACCAGTTTCATTAACCTGCCTATGTTGTAAGCTTCTGGAGCATGTGAGTAACGGGATGAAGCATGTTGACCAGCACCAAGTTCACACCGACTCACAAACATAGTGTACGATGAAGAAGTTGCGAGACGCAGTTAGTCACACTGGTACACGATCTTGCCTCGGCCATGGACAAGGGAAGTCAGACGGATATGGTCATCCTTGATTTTTCAAAGGCATTTGATCGTGTGTCTCACCAACGCCTTCGTCTTTAACTGCATCACTTCGGAATTGGAGGAAATCTCCCTGAATGGATGTCATCATTCCTCACAGGCGGTACACAGCGTGTAGTTGTTGAAGGAGTGACGTCAAGGAGGGCACCAGTAGCCAGCGGGGTCCCCCAGGGGTCATTACTGGGACCTTTTCCTTTCATCCTCTTCATAAACGATCTTCCGGACAATATCACCTCTCATACCAGACGTTTCGCCGATGATTGTATTGTTTATAGGACCATAGAAAGTCAAGAAGAATGCTCGTCTCTTCAACAGGACCTTTACACATTTGCTGACTGGGAGCGCAAATGGGGCATGTTGTTTCATCCCCAGAAATGCAGCGTGTTGCCAATCACCAGATCCCGATCTCCCACCAGGCATCCATACTGACTGAAGGAGCATGTCCTTGAACTTCTTATACCACAAAGTACCTTGGAGTGAACCTACAGTCTTCGTTGTCATGGCAAAATTACATCGATCGGTAATGCAAGAAGGCAAACAGCACGCTTGGATTTCCGCGACGCAACATGAAGGCCGGCACAGAAGAAACAAATGCAAATGACTACTGCAGTATGGTTAGATCCAATCTGGATTATTGCTGTCCACATCACAACGAACAGATCAGGAAGCTCGAGATGGTACAACGCAGAACTGCCCGTTTTACCACTAATTGGTACACAAATACAAGCAGCGTATCATCAATGCTCGATCACCTACAGGAGGTACCCATGGAAACCAGACGGTCAAAGATTCATCTCGCCCTACTTTATAAAGTGGTTCAGGACGTTGTTGATATACCTGCCGTTGATTTCTTGACCCCAGTCACAGCAAGGACCAGAGCTACAAACTTCACGCCGTTCAGACTGTTTTCAACATCATCAGATTGTTTTAAGTTTAGCTTTTTCCCTCGTACCGTACCTTTGTGGAATTCTGTACCAACTTCTGTATCTGGAACTCCACCACTGGCATCATTCAGGATGAAGCTATCCACCCTCTCATTCTAAGCAAGTTAAGGGGCCCAGTCACCTAGTAACTCTGCAAGGGGGAGCTGTGCTGTCGGGGACGTATGGGCCCTGGTACCGCCACGGAAGGCAGAGAGGTCTTTTCTTGTTGAGCCAAAAGTGGCTGGGGTAACTTTCTTCTTCTCTCCTATTTATGTTGAACCTCTTTGCTTATATATGATAATATGTTTAAGTCCTATTTTCTTGCTTTTTACGCTAACTTATGACTATAGGTGTAGATGTAGAAAAGCTCGCTCCAAAAATGATAAAACCCGGCACCTCCTCGCATAGAAAAGCTCGCTCCAAAAATGATAAAACCCGGCACCTACTCGCATCTAGTGCAATGCTACGATTACCGAACCCTTATTTTCTTTATGATGCATCAAAAGAATTGCCAAATAGAAATTTAGGTCATATGTAATAATTTACTCATGCATAATAAAAGTTCAGTCACAAAGAATCTTTCAAGTTCGCCAAAATGTTACCGTTTTCAGATTCAACTATGAAAGCCGAGCAAACCATATGCTTTTGAAAAGTGCAAAGTTTACCTATTTCTGAAATAGAACCTAGACACTGGCTTACATCAGTGTCTCTTCTCCAATGTCTTTGGAAAAATTCTATCCTACAATACACAGAATTATGCTTAAATAGCACCGAAACTCATTTTGATGGCTATTTTTACACCTTCGCCTGCTATTTAAAGTAAAACAATGGCATTTATGCGGATATTTTGAAGACAAAACTTCCAAAAAATGTTTATAAAAGCCTTAATGTCTTGACAAATAGCTGAGCTGAATAGATCTGTTCACATCGATTTGACATGAATACAATAAATTAGAACTTATAACGGATGAAAAACTTATCGGGGATATTGTAGCGGGCTGTTTCGGAGAGACAATTGTTTAAGATTTCCTTTCGTTTGAGACATAGTCCAAGTACCATAAAACCTTATGTTGATTTGCTCCTTTTCAAGGTTCTGTCAACCATGTTTGTTTACCTACTAGAACGGAGTAAATACAAACTATTTTTAAAGGAGGGGTGACCATATAAATTCAGCAACAATTTCATTGAGCTGGCAGATATATTTATAAAACATGTATCATTATAGTTCCTTATACCGATCATTTTCTCACATTGAAATAAAACATGGGATATATATCCAATTGAAGCAAGTCTGGTATTTAGAACGCAGCTAAAAGCTCGGTCAAAAGGGATAAAACCCGGCATCTCCGAGTATCTAGTGCAATGCTACCAATATCGAACTCTACTAGAACGGAGTAAATACAAACCTACAATTTTAAAGGAGGGGTGACCATATAAAATCAGCAACAATTTCTTTTAGCATGCAGATATATTTATAAAACATGCTTCATTTTAGTCCCTTTCTCACATTGAAATAAAACAAAGGATATATATCCAATGGCAGCGAGTCTGGTATTTAGAACGCAATAAAAAGGTCGGTCTAAAAGTGATAAAATTCAGCAACCCCCTCCCCCCCCCCCCAGTTTCTAGTGCAATGCTACCAATACCGAACTCTTGTTTTCTTTTTGATGCATCAAACGAATTGCCAAATAGAAATTTAGGTCCTATCTAATAATTTACTAATGCACAATAAAAGTTCAGTCACAAAGAATCTCATAAGTTTGCGAAAAAGTTAATCGATTTCAGATTCAACTATGAACGCTGAGCAAATATATTGTTTTTTTAATGTGTAAAGTTTACCTCTTTCTAAATAGAATCTAGACACTGGCTTGCATCAGTGTTTCTTCTCCAATGTCTTTGGAACAATTCTATCCTAAAATGCATAGATTTATGCATAAATATCACCAATACTCATTTTACGGTCATTTTAACACCTACATCTCCTATTTGAAGTAAAAATTGACATTTCTGAGGGTATATTGAAGACAAAACTGCCAAGAATAATGATCATAAATGCCTTAATGCCACGAGAGATAGCTGAATACATCTGCACATCCTTTTGGCATGAATACAATAAATTAGATCATATAGCAGATGAGAAAACTTATCAGGATATTGCGGCGGGCTGTTTTGGAAAGACAATTTTTAAGTTATGCTTTGGTTTGAGACATATTCCCAGTGCCATGAAACCTTACTCTTGTAGTCCAGATGAAGTTTCTGCAAATGCAATTACTGCAAGTCTTCCTTCCAAACACATCAATAAAAACTGATTTACATGGTTTTAAAGTACACCCCCTTCTCAAAAACATAGGTCCGAGGCAAAAAATCATTAAATACACCCAGTTAGACCTTAATTAGCACGACCATCACATTTTACATTATCCATGTTGAAATACATGCATTGAAGATACATTGCATGAAACAGAGTGGGTGAGTGTTTGAGTTTTACGTCCCACCAACATCTAGGGTCATATGGAGACGGAACCTAGGTTTAAAGACTCATCCGAAAGTCTGGATAAGCCTGCGGTGTTATGAAACAGAATTGGATAGAACTAAAAATGTGTGGAAACAGTATGTAATGACTGAAAACATGACAGTGCTACTGACATTTCTACTTTTGCTCTTGGGAGCTTACCAACAAATATTTCCAAAGGCGACTTACCTGCGCACACATGAAACTACACATACAAAATTTTTCAAAGCTTGCTTGCTTATAGAACCATCCTAGCCCAACACGATAATGAGAAAAAAACCATATGTTGAACTGCTCCTGTTCAAGTTACAGTCAGCCATGATTGTTTACCTACTAGAACGGAGTAAATACAAACCATTTTTTAAAGGAGGGGTGACCATATTAAATCAGCATTAATTTCTCTGAGGTTGCAGATATATTTATAACACATGCACCAGTTTAGTCCCTTACGGCTGTTTTTTTCTCAGATTGAAATAAAATATGGGATATATATCCAATTGAAGCAAATGAAAATCAAAATCTGGTATTAAGAACGCAACTAAAAGCTCTATCTCTATGTTCACAGAACGATTTGGTTTTGTATTGTTGTCAATATTTAACCATTATTCGATTACACTGTAAACAATACTTGAACCTAGGAAATGACTTTAAATATATGCACTATGCTTACCGTCAGATCCTATGTCCTTTTGCGTGTATGTATCTATGTATGTCTTTGGAATTTATTTGCAAATAAATAGTGTTTAAACCAACTAAAAGCTCGGTCCAAAAGTCATAAATCCCGGCACCTCCCATTATCTTGTGCAATGCGACCAATACCGAACTCTTATTTTCTTTATGACGCATCAAAACAATAGCGAAATAGTAGAATATCTAATAATAAACTCAAGCATAATAAAAGTTCAGTCACAAAGAGAAAGTCAGTGTTTCTTCTCCAATGTCTTTGGTTGGTTTTCGCCCACCTATGATTAACGATCGGCTCGATATGAGTGAAATAATCTTGAAAGGGCCGTTAAACCCAAACCAAAAAAAAATAACCAATGTCTTTGGAACAATTCTATCCTAAAGTGCACAGAATTACGCCTAAATAACACAAATCCTTATTTTTATGGCTATTTTCACACGAACACCCCCTATTTAAAGTAAAAAAACAATGACAATTTGAGGATGTTTTGAAAACAAAACTGCCAAGAAAACGTTTATAAATGCCTTAATGCCATTAGAAATAGCTGAATGTATCTGTTCACACCCTTCTTACATGAATACAATAAATTAGAACATATAACGGATGCGAAAACTTATCGGGATATTGCAGCGGGCTGTGTCGGAGAGACAAATTTTAAAATTTGCTTTGGTTTGAGACATAGGCCTTGTGCAATGAAACCTTACTCTTATATTCCAGATGAAGTAGATTCTTTTCTTTGTTTCTGCTACTACAATTACTGCAAAATAGAAGTGGAAACAATTACTGAAAACAGGACAGTGCTGTTGACATTTCTTCCTTTGCTATTGGGAGCTAACCACTAAATATTTCCATAGGCGACTTACCTGCGCCTACAAAAATTACACATACAACACTTTTCAAACCATGCTTGTTTATAGAACCATCCTAGTTCAACAAGTTAATAAGAAAAAAATCAATTTTATCGGCTCCTTTCCAAGTCAGTCAACCCTGTCTGTTTACCTTCTAGAACGGAGTTAATACATCATTATAGTTCCTTATATATCCAATGGAAGCAGTTCTAGTATATAGAATGCAACTAAAAGCTCGGCCCAAAAGTGATAAAACCCGGAACCTTCCAGTATCTAGTGCAATATGATACCCTTATTTTTATGCCCCCACATCATTTGATGCCGGGGGCATATAGTTTTTCGGTCTTCCGTACGTGCGTTCGTGCGTACATGTGTACGTCCATCTGTACGTGTGTACGTACGTACGTGATCCTGTAACCTCAGGTTAAAGTTTTTGTAACAGGTAGAGCCTGATTTATGAATGGTATTTGGCGGGGGCGTCCGTGTCCTATGGACACTTTTTCTAGTCTTAATGATGCATCAAAAAATTGCCAAATGGAAATTTAGGTAATATTGATAATTTTTTCATGAATAATAAAAGTTCAGTCACAAAGAATCTTTCAAGTTTGCGAAAAGTTATTGCTTTCAGATTCAACTATGAAAGCCGAACCAACCATATGTTTTTTAAAAGTGCAACGTTTGCCTCTTTCTGGAAAGGAACCCAGACATCGGCTGCATCAGTGTTTCTTCTCCAATGTATCCTAAAATGCACAGAATTATGCTCAAATAGCACCAATACTCATTTTAATGGCTATTTTTACACCTATACCCCCTGTTTAAAGTAAACAATGACATTTTTGAGGATAATTGGAAGACAAAACTGCCAAGGAAATGTTTATAAATGCCTTAATGCCATGAGAAATAGTTGAATATATCTTTTCACGTCCTTTTGATATGAATACAATAAATTAGAACATATGACGGATGAGGAAACTTATCGCGATATTGCAGCGGGCTGTTTCGGAGAGACAATTTTTAAGTTTTGCTTAGGTTTGAGACATAGTCTTTGTGCCATGAAACCTTACCCTTATATTCCAGATGAAATTGAGTCTTTCATGTGATTCTGCAAATACAATTACTGCAAGTCTTCTTTCCAAACACATCAACAAAAACTGATTACATTGCTTAAAGTACACCCCTCCCAAGAACATAGATCAGAGGCAAAAACTCATTAAATAACCCAATTAGATCTAAATTCGCACAGCCATCACATTTTAACATTATCCATGGCAAAATGCATGCCATAAGGATAATTTCATGAAACAGAATTGGATATAACTACAAATAGTGGAAAAAGTATGTAATGACTAAAAACAGGACAGTGCCGCTGACATTTCTAGTTTTGCTTTTGGGAGCTTACCACTAAATATTTCCATATGCGACTTACCTGCGTCAACAAAAACTAAACATACAAAGTTTTCAAAGCTTGTTTGTTTATAGAACCATCCTAGCCCAATAAGTTAAAGGCATTTATTCTGTTACAGTAGAACACACCGTGTGTCATAATTGTTTTATTGCCCCCTGTGATATACTGACTATAGCAGATCAAAGGCGGTCCTTAATAGGATGATTAGCAGCTCTTGCTGTATCCCCTGACTGAGGCACTTAAGAGGAAAATCAATAACATACATCAGTCAACAGTAAGTAATTTATTGATTTTCCCCAAGGAGGCCCCTTACCTGTTGAAGACAGAGGACTCTCTTCAGTCAGCTCTGAGGGCTTCATAATATTATGTAATGAAATGACAGTCCTTAATAATCAAGAATAAATGCCTTTAATGAAACAAATCCATATGTTGATCTGCTCCTTTTCAAGTTGCAGTCAACCATGTTTGTTTACCGACTAGAACGTAGTAAATACAAACCAACTTTTTAAAGTAGGGATGACCATATAAAATCAGCAACAATTTCTTTGAGCTTGCAGATATAGTTTTAAAACATACATCATTTAAGTCCCTCGCAGCTGCCATTATCTCACAATGAAATAAAACGTGGGATATATATCCAATGGATGCAGGTCTGGTATTTAGAACGCAACTAAAATCTCGGTCCAAAAACATTTAAACCCCGGCACCTCCCCGTATCTAGTGCAATGCTACCAATACCGAACCCTTATTTTCTTTATGATGCATCAAAAGAATTTCCAAAGAGAAATTTAGGTCATAACTGATCATTTACTCATGCATTATAAAAGTTCAGTCACAAAAAAAATCTTTCAAATTTGCCAAAACGTTATGGCTTTCAGATTAAACTATGAAAGTCGAGCAAACCATATGTTATTTAAAAGTGCAAAGTTTACCTCTTTCTGGAATTGAACATAGACATCGGCTTGCATCAGCGTTTTTTCTCCAAAGTCTTTGTAACAATTCAATGCTAAAATGCACAGAATTTGGCCTAAATAGCAGCAATCCTCAATTATATTCAACAATGTTTGTTAACCTACTAGAACGGAGTAAATACAACCAAACATTTTTAAAGGAGGGGTGACCATATAAAATCAGCTGCAATTTCTTTGAGCTTGCTGATATATTTATAAAAGATGCACAATTTTCGTCCCTTATACCCGTCATTTTCTCAGATTGAACTAAAACATGGGATATATGTCCAATGGTAGCAAGTCTGGTGACGTCAAGGAGTTCACCAGTAGCCAGCGGGGTCCCCCAGGTGTCATTACTGGGACCTTTTCTTTTCATCCACTTCATAAACGATCTTCCGGACAACATCACCTCTCATACCAGTTTTTTCGCCGATGATTGTATTGTTTATAGGACCATAGAAAGTCAAGAAGATTGCTCGTCTCTTCAACAGGACCTTTACACACTTGCTGACTGGGAGCACAAATGGGGCATGTTGTTTCATCCCCAGAAATGCAGCGTGTTGACAATCACCAGATCCCGATCGCCCACCAGGCATCCATACCAACTGAAGGGGCATGTCCTTGAACTTCAAATACCACAAAGTACCTTGGAGTGGACCTACAGTCTTCGTTGTCATGGCAAAATTACATCGATCGGTAATGCAAGAAGGCAAACAGCACGCTTGGATTTCCGCGACGCAACATGACCGCCGGCACAGAAGAAACAAAAAAAAAATGACTACTGCAGTATGGTTAGATCAAATCTGGATAATTGATGTCCACATCACAACGAACAGATCAGGAAGCTCGAGATGGTACAACGCAGAACTGCCCGTTTTACCACTAATCGGTACACAAATACAAGCAGCGTATCACCCATGCTCGATCACCTACAGTGGGAACCCATGGAAACCAGACGGTCCAAGATTCATCTCACCCTACTTTATAAAGTGGTTCAGGACGTTGTTGATATACCTGTCGTTGATTACTTGACCCCAGTCACAGCAAGGACCAGAGCTACAAACTTCATGCCGTTCAGACTGTTTACAACATCATCAGATTCTTTTAAGTTAAGCTTTTTCCCTCGTACCGTACCTTTGTGGAATTCTGTACCAGCTTCTGTAGCTGAGACTCCACCACTGGCATCATTCAGTTTGAAGTTATCCACCCTCTCATTCTAAGCAAGTTAAGGGGCCCAGTCACCTAGTAACTCTGCAAGGGGGAGCTGTGATGTCGGGGACGTATGGGCCCTGGTACCGCCACGGAAGGCAGAGAGGTCTTTACTTGATGAGCCAAAAGTGGCTGGGATAACTTTCTTCTTCTCTCCTATTTATGTTGAACCTCTTTGCTTATATATGATAATATGTTTTAGTCCTATTTTCTTGTTATTTTTTTTTTACGATAATTTATGACTATAGGTGTAGATGTAGAAAACCTCGCTCTAAAAATGATAAAACCCGGCACCTCCCCTCATCTAGTGCAATGCTACGATTACCGAACCCTTATTTTCTTTATGATGCATCAAAAGAATTGCCAAATAGACATTTAGGTCATATGTAATAATTTATTCATGCACAAGTTCAGTCACAAAGAATGTTTCAAGTTTGCCAAAAAGTTATCTCTTTCAGATTCAACTATGAAAGCCGAGCAAACCATATGTTTTTGAAAAGTGCAAAGTTTACCTATTTCTGAAATAGAACCTAGACACCGGCTTACATCAGTGTCTCTTCTCCAATGTCTTTGGAAAAATTACTACAATACACAGAATTATGCCTTAATAGCACCAATACTCATTTTGATGGCTATTTTTACACCTTCTGCAATGAAGATACATTTCATGAAACAGAATGAGTGAGTGTTTGAGTTTTACGTCCCACCAACATCTTAGGTCATATGGAGACGGGACCTCGGTTTAAAGACTCATCCGAAAGTCTGGATAAGCCCGGGGTGTTATGAAACAGAATTGGATAGAACTAAAAATGTGTGGAAACAGTATGTAATGACTGAAAACATGACAGTGCTGCTGACATTTCTACCTTTGCTCTTGGGAGCTTACCAATAAATATTTCCAAAGGCGACTTACCTGCGCCCACGTGAAACTACACATACAAAACTTTTCAAAGCTTGCTTGCTTATAGAACCATCCTAGCCCAACACGTTAATGAGAAAAAATCCATATGTTGAACTGCTCCTGTTCAAGTTACAGTCAGCCATGATTGTTTACCAGCTAGAACGGAGTAAATACAAACCATTTTTAAAGGAGGGGTGACCATATGAAATCAATAACGACTTCTTTGAGCTTGCAGATATATTTATAAAACATGCATCAGTTTAGTCCCTTACAGCTGTTTTTTTCTCACATTGAAATAAAACATGGGATATATATCCAATTGAAGCAAGTCTGTTATTTAGGACGCAACTAAAAGCTCTCTCTATGATCACATAACGATTTGGTGTTGTATTGATGTCAATATTTAACCAGTATTCGATTACACTGTAAACAATAATTGAACCTAGGAAATGACTTCCAATATAAGCACTATGCTTACCGTCAGATCCTATGTCATTTTGCGTGTATGTATCTATGTATGCCTTTGGAATTTATTTGCAAATAAATAGTGTTTAAACCAACTAAAAGCTCGGTCCAAAAGTGATAAGTCCCGGCACCTCGCAGTATCTAGTGCAATGCGACCAATACCGAACTCTTATTTTCTTTATGACGCATCAAAAAAATTGCGAAATAGTAGTTTAGGTCATATCTAATAAACTCAAGCATAATAAAAGTTCAGTCACAAAGAATCACCGGCTTGAATCAGTGTTTCTTCTCCAATGTCTTTGGAACAATTCTATCCTAAAATGCACAGAATTACGCCTTAATAATACAAATCCTTATTTTTTATGGCTATTTTCACACCAACACCCCCTAGTTAAAGTGAAAAAATGACAATTTGAGGATGTTTTGAAAACAAAGCTGCCAAGAAAATGTTTATAAATGCCTTAGTGCCATTAGAAATAGCTGAATATATCTGTTCACACCCTTCTTACATGAATACAATAAATTAGAACATATAACGGATGCGAACTTATCGGGATATTGCAGCCGGCTGTTTCGGAGAGACAAATTTTAAAATTTGCTTTGGTTTGAGACATAGGCCTTGTGCCATGAATCCTTACTCTTATATTCCAGATGAAGTAGATTCTTTCCTTTGTTTCTGCAACTACAATTACTGCAAAATAGAAGTGGAAGCAATGACCAGGAATCGACACAATCTACCCATAGCTCCCATCAGGCACACCAAAGGGAAAGAACCACAAACATGCAACAACAGACCTAATGGAAACACCAACAGCGGAAAGCCAACAGGACAGTTACTTTCTCACAAAATGGCCAAAAGGCTATCCAAAATAAAATAACACAAGCGACACAAACACCCAAATAAAAAAATAACAAAAATAAATCGCGACAGAAAAACCGCCTTGGAACGGTCAGTGGAAACGAATTTCATGGGGGCGAGGGGGGAGGGATGTGGGGCTTGAACCGATTTTACGTGGCCACAATCCTCGCCTTTATTTCCGTCGCGATTTAGCCAGATAATTTCAGTCCGCATGAAGGCCTCCTAACTCATCAGTGCAACATCTCCGTGAACACAAATAATCATAAAACCACAGAGATGAACCAACGGTGAGAACTCGACAGCTGTGGCAAAAGAAAACCAACAGTTCGACTCCGATGGACCCGACCAGAGATAGAGCATCAGGCACCAGCCAACGTTACCTTGATGTTTCTTTCTAAACATATCATTAAAATTGATAAAAATTGATTTACATGGCTTAAAAGTACATCCCCTCCCAAGAACATAGATCAGAGGCAAAACTCATCAAATCCACCCAGACCTAAATTCGCACTACCATTACATTTTTACATTATCCATGGCAAAATGCATGCCATGAAGATAATTTTATAAAAAAGAATTGGATAGAACTACAAATGTGTGGAATTAGTATGTAATGACTGAAAACAGGACAGTGCTGCTGACATTTCTACTTTTTTGCTATTGGAAGTTTACCACTTAATATTCCCATAGGCGACTTACCTGCGCCCACAGAACTTACACATAGTAAACGTTTCAATGCTTGCTTGCTTATTGAACCGTCACAGCCCAACAAGTTAATAAGAAAAATTCGAAATATTGAACTGTTCCTTTTCCAGTTACAGTCAACCATGTTTGTTTACCGACTAGAAACCAAAGTTTTTAAAAGGAAGGGTGACCATATAAAATCAGCAACAATTTCGTTGAGCTTGCAGATATATTTATAAATCAAGCATCATTTTAGTCCGTTACAGCTGTCATTTTCTCACATTGAAATAAAACATGGGGTATATATCCAATGGAAGCAGGTCTGGTATTCAGAACGCAACTAAAAGCTCGGTCCATAAGTGATAAAGCCTGGCACCTCCCAGTATCTAGTGCAATCCTACTTATACCGAACCCTTATTTTCTTTATGGTGCATCAAAAGAATTGCCGAAAAGAAATTTAGGTCATATCTAATAATTAAGACATACATAATCAAAGTTCAGTCATAAAGAATCTTTCAAGTTTGCGAAAAAGTTATTTCTTTCAGATTCAACTATGAAAGCCGAGCAAACCAAGTTTTTGAAAAGTGCAAAGTTTACCTCTTTCTGGAATGGAAACCAGACACTGGCTTGCATCAGTTTTTGTTCTCCAATGTCTTTGGAACTATTTTATTCCAAAAATGCACAGAATGACGCCTATATAACACCAACACTCATTTTTATGGCTAGTTTCACATCTACACCCCTATGTAAAGTAAATAATGACATTTTTATGACATTTTGAAGACAAAACTGCCAAGCAATCGTTTATAAATGCCAAAATGCCATGAGAAATAGCTGAATATATCTATTCACATGCTTTTGACATGAATACAATAAATTAAAACATATAACAGATGAGATAACTTATCAGAATATTGCAGTGGGCTGCTTTGGTTTGAGACATATTCCTAGTGTCATGAAACCTTACTGTTATATTCCGGATGAAGTTGATTCTTTCTTGTGTTTCTGCAAGTGCAATTACTGCAGGTCTTCTTTCTAAACACATCAACAAAAATTGATTTACATGGCTTTAAGGTGCACCCCGTCCCAAGAACATAGATCAGAGGCAAAAACTCATCAAATAAATAAGTTCTGAAGTTAGATCCAGTGGAAGCAAGGAAAACACCAAATAAACGAAAATAGCAGACTCTTGTTTTATTGAGTCTATTCATGACCAGTACTAAAATGTGCAACAACGGCCACGCCCTCTAGCACCGGCTTAAGCAGAACTCTAGTTTCAAAATGATACCAAATGAACTCAATGATCCCAAAAGACCAGCAAATATAATCTGCACTATGATGATATACGGGGAGACGTTTTACGGCCGCCACACGGCACAACACCAGCTACAGTGGAAATAAATAAGTTCTGAAGTTAGATCGTTTGGAAGCAAGGAATAACCAATTAAACGAAAATAGCAGACTCGGTTTTATAGAGTCTGTTCATGACCAGTAGTAAAATGTGCAACACCGGCCACGCCCTCTAGCACCGGCTTAAGCAGAACTCTAATTTCAAAATGATACCAAATGAACTCAATGACCCCAAAGCACCAGAAAATATAATCTGTACTATGATGATGTACGGGGAGACGTTTTATAAAACATGCACCATTTTAGTCCCTTAGACCTGTCATTTCTCACATTGAAATAAAACATGGAATATTTATTCAATTTAAGCAAGTCTGGTATTTAGAAAGCAACTATAAGCTCGGTCTAAAATTGATAAAACCCGGCACCTCCATGTATCTAGTACAATGCTTCCAATACTGAACTCTTAATTCCTTTACGATGCATCAAAATAATTGCCAAATAGAAGTTTGTCATATCTGATAATTAACTCATGCATAATAAAAGTTCAGTCACAAAGAATATTTCAAGTTTGCGAAAAAGTTATCGCTTTCAGATTCAACTATGAAAGCCGAGCAAATCATTTGTTTTTGAAAAGTGCAAAGTTTGACTCTTTTTGTGATTGAACCCAGACACCGGCTTGCATCAGTGTTTCTTCTCCAATGTCTTTGAACAAGTCTATCCTAAAATGCACAGGATGGCGCCTACATAACACCAATCCTTATTGTTCTGGCTATTTTCACACCTACACCCCCTATTTTTAAAGTAAAAAATGACATTTTTGAGGATGTTTTGAACACAAAACTGCCAAGAAAACGTTTATAAATGCCTTATATGAGTAATAGCTGAATATATCTGTTCACATCCTTCTGACACGAATACAATAAATTAGAACATATAACTTATCGGAATATTGCAGCGGGCTGTTTCGGCGAGAGAATTTTTAAGATTTGCTTTGGTTAGAGACATGGTCCTGGTGCCATGAAAACCTACTCTTATATTCAAGATGAAGTAGAGTCTTTCTTATGCTTCTGCAAACACAATTACTGCAAGTCTTCTTTCTAAACACAACCAATGAAAATTAATTTACGTGGCTTTAAAGTACACCCCTCCAAAGAACATCGATCAGAGGAAAAAGCTCATCAAATACACCCAGTTAAACCTTAATTCGCACTACCATCATATTTTTACATTATCTATGGCAAAATGTAAGCCATGGAGATACATTTTATGAAACAGAATTGGATAGAACTACAAATATGTGATAATAGTATGTAATGACTGAAACAGGCCAGTGCTGCTTACATTTCTGCCTTTGGTATTGGGAGCTTACCACTAAATACTTCCATAGATGACTTACCTGCGCCCACAGAAACTACACATACAAACTTTTCAAACCTTGCTTGTTTATAGAACCATCACAGCCCAACAAGTTAATGAGAAAAAATCCATATGATGATCTTTTCCTTTTCAAGTTACAGTCAACAATGTTTGTTTACCGACTAGAACGGAGTAAATACAAACTAAAATTTTTAAAGGAGGGGTGACCATATATAATCATCGACAATTTCTTTGAGCTTGCAGATATATTTATAAAATATGCATCATTTTAGTCCATTGCAGCTGTCATTTACTCACATTGAAATAAAACATGGGATATATATCCAATGGAAGCAGGTCTGGTATTTAGAACGCAACTAAAAGCTCGGTCCAAAAGTGATAAAAACAGGCACCTCACAGTAGCTAGTGCAATGCTACCAATACCGAACCCTTATTTTCTTTATGATACATCAAAAGAATTGCCAAATAGAAATTTAGGTCATATCTGATAATTTTCTAATGCATTATAAAAGTTCGTCACAAAGAATCTTTCAAGTTTGCGAAAAAGGTATCGCTTTCAGATTCAACTATGAAAAGTGCAAAGTTTACCCCTTTCTGGATTAGAACCCAGACACCGGCTTGCATCAGTCTTTCTTCTAGAATGTCTTTGGAACAAATCTATCCTACTATGCACACAATTATGCCTAAATAGCACCAATACTCATATTTGTGGCTATTTTCACACATACACCCACTATTTAAAGTGAAAAAATGACATTTTTGAGGATATATTGAAGACAAAACTGTCAAGAAAATGTTTATAAATGCATTAATGCCATGAGAAATTGCTGAATATATCTGTTCGCATCCTTCTGACATGAATACAATAAATTAGAACATATAAAAGATGAGAAAACTTATCGGGATATTACAGCGGGCTGTTTCGCAGAGACAATTTTTAAGTTTTGTTTTGGTTTGAGACATAGTCATTGTGCCCTGGAACCTTACCCTTATATTCCAGATGAATAAGATTCTTTCTTGTGTTTCTGCAAATGCAATTACTGCAAGTCTTCTTTCTAAATATATCAATAAAAATTGATTTACTTGGCTTTAACGTACACCCTCACCCCACTCCCCAGAATATAGATTAGAGGCAAATTAATTCGCAATTCCATCACATTTTTACATTATCCAAAGCAAAATGCATGCCATGAAGATACATTTTATGAAACAGAATTGGATAGAACTACAAATGTGTGGACACAGTATGCAATTACTGAAAACGGGACAATGCTGCTGACATTTCTGCATTTGCTATATGGAGCTTACCACTTAATATTTCCATAGGCGACGTACCTGCGCCCACAAAAACTACACATACAAAACTTTTTTCAAACCTTGCTTGTTTATAGAACCATCCTAGATCAACAAGTTAATGACAAAAAATCAACATGTTAATCAGCTCCTTTTCAAGTTAGTCAACCCTGGCTGTTACCTACTAGAACGGAGTTAATACAAACAATTTTTAAAGGAGGGGTGACCATATAAAATAAGCAACAATTTCTGTGAGCTTGCAGATATGTTTATAAAACATGCATCAATTAAGTGCCTTACACCTGTCATTTTCCCACATTGAAATAAAAAATGGCATATATACATAGTCAAAAAAGTAACTATACAAACTTCCGGGTGAAACTCACTAGATATCTGGCAGCTATAGAGCTAAATTTGGCTTTAGACATGCAAATCGAACGTTTAGCTAGGCAGCTATAGAGCTAAATTTGGCTGTAGACATGCAAATCGAACGTTTAGCTATGTTCTGCTCCAGAGTTGTCTTGCAGTATGTGTCTAGAAAGATTTTGGTAGAAAATGGATATTGCGCATGCGCAGAAATCTTTTTTTTTCTAAGATGGAAGAAAATGTCGTCCGAACATCGGATAACACCTTACTTTTGCAATATCTCATGATCTCGCATTATAAGCGCGGTTTTAATTTGAGAAATTCCCAAATTATCTCCCTTGCAATTAAAAGTATAGCAATTTTCGAACTGCTGTAATTTTTATTCCAGTCAATCAACGCTTTGTTTCCACTATTGCTGTTCATCATAATGGTAAAAAATACAGAAAAATCATGTAGCATGTAGCACTATCGATTGCGATTTTCTATGGAGTTCCCATTGAAACAGCATTTGCACACAACTTCTAAGAATTGGAGGTCAATATGTGATAGCCTGTTTCTCGTTGCTGATGCAACTAAAGTTCCATAAAACCTTTTGTGAATAGACGCAAATGGTATCTAATGAAATGTAACTTGTATCAAATTTTAGAAATTTAGGGTACAGGGAAATTTTGTGATGTTAAATCATAGCAGGTTTTAATGATTTTCTCTGTGAAAATGACACAGTGACCCCTTGGGTGTTTACAGCAATAGTCTACAGTGATGTGTTAACGAAAACAAACACGAATGCGTCTTCTTACCAAAACATAACAAACTTCATGTAGTTTTTTTTCTGTAGTAGCTGTAGTAAAAGAAGCAATTTTACGTATAGGAACTTTTTAGACTGATAATATATCCAAAGGAAGCAGGTCTGGTATTTAGAACGCAACTAAAAGCTCGGTCCAAAAGTGATAAAACCCGGCACCTCTCAGTATCTGGTGCAATGTTACCAATACCGAACCCTTATTTTCTTAATGATGCATCAAAAGAAATGCCGAATAGAAAATTAGGTCATATTGATAATTTTCTCATGCATAATAAAAGTTCAGTCACAAAGAATCTTTCAAGTTTGCAAAAATGTTATCGCTTTCAGATTCAACTATGAAAGCCGAACAAACAATATGTTTTTGAAAAGTGCAAAGTTTACCTCTTCCTGGAATGGAACCCAGACATCGGCTTCCATCAGTGTTTTCTCCAATGTCTTTGAAACAAGTATATCCTAAAACGCACAGAAGTATGCCTAAATAGCACCAATACTCATTTTTATGGCAATTTTCAAACCTATACCCCTATGTAAAATAAAAATGACATTTTTGGGATATTTGGAAGACAAAACTGCCAAGAAATTGTTTATAAATGCCTAAATGCCATGAGAAATAGCTAGATATATCTTTTTACGTCCTGTTGATATGAAAACAATAAATAAGGACATATGACGGATGAGAAAACTTATCGGGATATTGCAGCGGGCTGTTTCAGAGAGACGATTTCTAAGTTTTGTTTTGTCTGAGACATAGTCCTTGTGTCCTGGAAGTTTACCATCTTATTCCCGAGGAATTAGATTCTTGTGTTTCTGCAAATGCAATAACTGCAAGTCTTCTTTCCAAATAAAAACTGATTAACATTGCTTTAAAGAACAAGAACATAGATCAGAGGCATAAAACTCATCAAATAACCCAGTTAGATCTAAATTCGCACTACCATCACATTTTACATTAACCATGGCAAAATGCATGCCATAAGGATACATTTCATGAAACAGAATTGGATAGAACTATGAATGTGTCGAACTAATATGTAATGACTGAAAACAGGACAGTGCTGCTGACATTTCTACATTTCTTTTAGGAGCTTACCACTAAATATTTCCATAGGCGACTTACCTTCGCCCACAAAAAGTACACATACAAAGTTTTCAAACCTTGCTTTTTGTTTATAGAACCAACCTTGCCCAACAAGTTAATGAGAAAAAAATCCATATGTTGATCTGCTCCTTTTCAAGTAACAGTCAACAATGTTTGTTTACCGAGTAGAACGTAGTAAATACAAACAATGATTTTTTAAGTAGTGGTGACCATATAAAATCAGCGACAATTTCTTTGATTTGCAGATCTATTTATAAAACATGCATCATTTCAGTCCCTTTCAGCTGTCATTTTCTCACATTGAAATAAAACATGGGATATATATCCAATGGAAGCAGGTCTGGTATTTAGAACGCAACTAAAAGCTCGGTCCAAAAACGGTAAAATGGCATCATCCAGTATCTAGTGCAATCCTGCCAATACTGAACCCTTATTTTCTTTTCGATGCATCAAAAGAATTTCCAAATAGAATTTTAAGTCATATCTGACCATTTTCTCATGCATTATAAAAGTTCAGTCACAAAGAATCTTTCAAGTTTGCGAAAAAGATATCGCTTTCAGATTCAACTATGAAAGTCGAGCAAACCATATGTTTTTGAAAAGTGCAAAGTTTACCTCTTTCTCGAATTGAACCCAGACATCGGCTTGCATCAGTGTTTCTTCTCAAATGTCTTTGAAACAATTCTATCCTAAATTGCACAGAATTATGCCTAAAAAGCACCAATACTCATTTATATTGTACCATGTTTGTTTACCTACTAGTATATTGTACCATGTTTGTTTACCTACTAGAACGGAGTAATTACAGACCAACATTTTAAAAGAATGGGTGACCATATAAAATCAGCTACAATTTCTTTGAGCTTGCTGATATGTTTATAAAACCTGCAACATTTTGGTCCCTTACCTTTCATTTTCTCAGATTGAAATATAACATGGGATATATGTCCAATAGAAGCAAGTCTGTTATTTAGAACGGAACTAAGAGAGGCCAATGTAGAGGTTCACAACATGGCATGTACTTCATCGGTTTAGGACATGTGGAACAAATTCCGACGTCTCAAATCAAACTTGTTGAAGAAATACAAACCAACGAAGCTCCTGAGTGGAAAGAAGGTCAACAAAACCCTGGATAGACATAAACATAAAAACTCAGGTGAGACGGCGTGACAAGTTGTTTAGACGCATGAAGAAAACAAAGAAAGAGAAAGACGTTAGAAAGTACAAAGACTGCAAGAAGGCTGTGCAAAAGTGTGAACGTCGGTCCTAATGGCAGTAAATCATTAGCATCAATGAAGTGGGTGACCCGGATGTCGAACGTCAACCAAAACAGAAGCGCTTCTGAAAATACATCAATTCTCTGAGGAAAGATGCTACTGGAATTGCCCCACTGAAGGACAAAGGGCGCCTTTTTAATGCCTCAAAAGATAAGGCAGATATCATTAGTCGACCGTATTAGTCAGTATACATCAAGGAGGACCAGGACAGCACTGTTCCAGAACCAGATGGTAATCCTTACCCGGAGATGGAAGTGATTCTAGTTAATGAGGAAGGGGTGGAAAAGCTGTTGCGCTCAAGCAATCCAAACAAAGCTTTTGGACCTGACATGATACCAGCTCAACTGTTGAAAGAATGCTCCAAAGCACTCGCACCTATCATTGCGACCATATTCAACAAGTCTCTACAGACAGGTTCAGCTCCAGAAGACTGGAAGCAAGCTAACGTGTCTGCGGTTTTCAAGAAAGTCCAGCCCTATGACCCAGCAAACTACCGACCAGTTTCATTAACCTGCCTATGTTGTAAGCTTCTGGGGCATGTGATTGTCAGTAACGTGATGAAGCATGTTGACCAGCATCAAATCCACACCGACTCACAATATGGTTTTCGAAGAAGACGAAGTTGCGCGACGCAGTTAGTCACACTGGTACATGATCTAGCCTCGGCCATGGACAAGGGAATTCAGACGGATAAGGTCATCCTTGATTTTTCAAAAGCATTTGATCGTGTGTCTCACCAACACCTTCTTCTTAATCTGCATCACTTCGGAATTCGAGGAAATCTCCATGATTGATATCATCATTCCTCACAGGCAGCACACAGCGTATAGTTGTTGAAGGCGTGACGTCAGAGGGTGCACAAGTAGCCAGCCGGGTCCCCCAGGGGTCAGTCCTGGGACCTTTACTTTTCCTCTTCATAAACGATCTTCCGGACAACATCACCTCTCACACCAGACTTTTCGCAGATGACTGTATCGTTTATAGGACCATACAATGTCAAGAAGATTGCTCGGTTCTTCAACAGGACCCTTACACACTTGCTGACTGGGAACGCAAGTGGGGCATGTAGTTTCATCCCTAGAAATGTAGCATGTTGACAATCACCAGATCCCGATCGCCCACCAGGCATTCATACTAACTGAAGGGACATGTCCTTGAACTTCAAGACATCACAAAGTACCTTGGAGTGGACCTACAGTCTTCGTTGTCATGGCAAAATCATATCGATCGGTAATGCAAGAAGGCAAACAGCACGCTTGGATTTCTTCTACGCAACTTGAAGGCCGGCACAGAAGAAACAAAAGCAAATGCCTACTGCAGTATGGTTATATTCAATCTGGACTATTACTGTTCCGTATGGAGCCCACATCACAAAGAACAGATCAGGAAGCTCAACATGGTACAACGCAGAGCTGCCCACTTTACCACTAATCGGTACACAAATGCAAGCAGCGTATCATGCATTCTCGATCACCTACAGTGGGAACCCCTGGAAACCAAACGGTCAAAGATTCAGCTCACCCTACTGTACAAAGTGGTTCAAGACAGTGTTGATATACCTGCCGCTGATGACTTGACCCCAGTCACAGCAAGGACCAGAGCTACACACTCCACGAAGTTCAGACTGTTTTCAACATCATCAGATTCTCTTAAGTTTAGCTTTTTCCCTCGTACCGTACCTTTGTGGAATTCTGTACCAGCTTCTGTAGCTGAGGCTCCACCACTGGCATCATTCAGGCTGGAGCTATCCACCCTCTCATACTAAGCAAGTTAAGGGGCCCAGTCACCTAGTAACTCTGCAAGGGGGAGCTGTGCTGTCGGGGACGTATGGGCCCTGGTACCGCCACGGAAGGCAGAGAGGTCTTTACTTGTTGAGCCAAAAGTGCCTGGGATTGCTTTCTTCCTTCTCTCTTATTTATGTTGCTCCACTTTGCTTATATATGATATTTTTAGTCCTATTTTCTTGTTATTTTTACGCTAATTTATGACTATATACTAATTCTTGCTGGCTATTTTCTCTTGCTTTTCATCTATCTAGCGCTACCATAATGAAGTCATATCCAATGAGTAATAGTCAAGATTGACGGACCAACGTAGAGATGTAGATGTAGAAAAGCTCGCTCCAAAAGTGATAAAACCCAGCACCTCCCCGTATCTAGTGCAATGCTACCATTAGCGAACCCTTATTTTCTCTATGATGCATCGAAAGAATTGCCAAATAGAAATTTAGGTCATATGTAATAAATTACTCTTGCATAATAAAAGTTCAGTCACAAAGAATCTTTCAAGTTTTCGAAAAGTAATCGCTTGCAGATTGAACTATGAAAGCCGAGCAAACTATATGTTTTTGAAAAGTGCAAAGTTAACGTATTTCTGAAATAGAAACTAGACACCGGCTTGCATCAGTGTTTTTCCTCGAATGTCTTTGGAACAATTCTATCCTAAGATACACCGAATTATGCTTAAATAGCACCAATAGTCATTTGTTTGTCTATTTGTACAACTTCACCCCCTATTTAAAGTATAAAATGGCATTTATGAGGATATTTTGAAGACAAAACTGCCAAAAAATGTTTATAAATGCCTTAATGTCCTGAGAAAAAGCTAAAAATATCTGTTCACATCGTTTTGACATGAATACAATAAATTAGAACTTATAACGGATGAGAAAGCTTATCAGGGAAATGCAGCGGGCTGTTTCGGAGAGACAATTTTTAGGATTTGCTTTGGGTTGAGACATAGTCCTAGTGCCATGAAACCTTTTGTTGATTGGCTCCTTTTTTAGTTACTGTCAACCATGAATGGAGTAAATACAAACCATTTTTTTTAAAGGAGGAGTCACAATATAAAATCAGGAACAATTTCGTTGAGCTTGCAGATATATTTATAAAACATGCATCATTTTAGTCCCTTATAGCTGTCATTTTTCTCACATTGAAATAAAACTTGGGATATATATATCCAATTGAAGCAAGTCTGGTATTTAGAACGCAACTAAAAGCTCGGTCCAAAAGTGTTAAAATCCAGCACACACACACCCCAGTATCTACTGCAATGCTACCAATACCGAACTCTTTATTTTCTTAATGATGCATTAAAAGAATTGCCAAATAGAAATTTAGGTCATATCAAATAATTTACTCATGCACAATAAAAGTTAAGTCACAAAGAATCTGTTAAGATTGCGAAAAGGTTATCGCTTTCAGATTCAACTATGAACGCCGAGCAAACATATTGTTTTTTAAAGTGTAAAGCTTACCTCTTTCTAAATGGAACCTAGACACTGGCTTGCATCAGTCGTTCTTCTCCAATGTCTTTGGAACAGTTCTATCCTAAAATGCACATAATTATGCCTAAATAACACCGATACTCATTTTTATGGTCATTTTCATACCTACAGCCCCTATTTAAAGTAAAAATGGGCATTTCTGAGGATATATTGAAGACAAAATTGTCAAGAAAATGTTTATAAATGCCTTAATGCCATGAGAAATAGCTGAATATATATGTGCACAGCTTTTTGACGTGAATACAATTAATTAATTATTATTGCAGATGAGAAAACTTATCAGAATATTGTGGCGGGCTGTTTCGGTAAGAAAAGGTTTAAGTTTTGCTTTGGTTTGAGACATAGTCCTAGTGCTATGAAACCTTACTCTTATATTCCATATGAAGTAGATTCTGTCTTGTGTTTCAGCAAATGCAATTACTGCAAAGTAGAAGTAAAACAAAGATCAGGAATCGATACAATTAACTTACTCCACCCATCAAAGACACCAAAGGGAAAGAAACACAAACATGTAGCGACCAGACCATAATGGAAACCTAGACAAACCTAACTCATCAGTGCAACATTGTGAACACAAATGATCAAAGAACCACAGAGGTGAGACAACGGTGAGGACTCGGCAAGAAACCACTGAAATTCTGGAGCAAAAGAAAACCAACAGTTAGACTCCGATGGACCCGACCAGAGACAGAGCATCAGGCACCAAACAACATTACCTTGAATTAGATCTCTCTAATTCTCAATAAGCCTTTACGTTGGAACCGTCATAGCATCTGAGGCCTGACCCACCGACGTGCAATTAAAGAGGGAAGCAAAGTTGCCAACCGTGATTGGGTTCACTACCGTCGTATAACATCCATGTTGTACCCAATCTTTTTACATCGAAGAATGATTTTACGAAATTGGGTGCTGAAGTCATTGCGGTTATTTATTTGTCTGAATTTATATACTAAGTCACCATAAAATTCGGGTTCCGATAGACCTTGTTATAGAAGAGATTTAAGTCCAATATTGAATTTTAAAATTAAATCAGAATGGCGTCTATAAAATTTTGAAAAGGCTTTGCGTAGTTTATGGTTACATTAACCCTGATTAAAAAATTTAGCCGTTAATAATTATTACAACTGTTGAAGTCAGTTTCCTGACTATACACTCTAGCAAATCGAATTAATTGCGAAAATTAAACGCCATAGGATGGCGCACGAGGAACATCACCATCCAAAAAAGGAAAATTTACAATCTCAAAATCAAAGTCATCGCGTTTATCACATATTTTGCACGAAACAAACCCATCTACAATAGATAGATGTAAATCCGAACATGGGGCCTCGGTATCAGAAGAATTTGCTTTATTTAACTGAAGTTCTCGGTGTGTGTGGGGGGGGGGCGTAAATCTGACTGATTAAACCATCGAAATATTTATCATCAATATTTAATAAATCATCTAAATATCTAGAAGTGGAGCTAAAAGCTTCAATAATTTCAGATTGGTTATAAATGGAAAGCGACAACATGAAGTCTCTTTCATAACAATACAAGAACAGATCAGCCATAAGAGGTGCGCAATTCGTAACAATCGGAATACCCAAAATGTGTCCAAATAACTTAGTACCGAATCTAATAAAAATATTGTCAAGTAGAAAGGTGAGAGCATCACACAATTTCTGACATGACCAAAGTGTATAGTTCTTATGCTCTTTAGAAGTGAAAAATGCATTTCTGACATTACATGCAAGTTAGAGAGATTCTTCTCTGTGAAAAGCCCATTCAATTAAATCATTAATCTTTTTTTATAAGATTATGAGGAAGTGTAGTGTAAAGAGTGGAGAAATCGTAAGTAGACAGACTGGAAGTACGAGTACGAAAAAGTCTTCCCTCCAAACACATCAATAAAAACTGATTTACAAGGCTTAAAAGTACACCCCCTTCTCAAAAACATAGATCAGAGGCAAAAACTCATCAAATACACCCAGTTAGACCTTATTAGCACTATCATCACATTTTTACATTATCCATGTTTTAATACATGCCATGAAGTTATATTTTATGAAACAGAGTTGGATAGAACTACAAATATGTGGAAATAGTATGTAATGACTGAAAACATGACATTGCTGCTGACAATTCTACCTTTGCTCTTGGGAGCTTACCATTAAATATTTCCAAAGGCGTTTTACCTTCGCCCACAGAAACTACACATGCAACTTTTCAAACCTTGCTTGTTTATAGAACCATCCTAGCCCAACAAGTTAATGAGAAAAAATCCACGTGTTGATCTGCTCCTTTTCAAGTTATTGTCAGCCATGATTGCTTACCTACTAGAACGGAGTAAATACAAACCAACAGTTTTAAAGGAGGGGTTGACTATATAAAATCAGCAACAATTTCTTTGAGCTTGCAAACATATTTATAAAACATGCATCATTTTAGTCCCTTACAGCTGTCATTTTTTCACACTGAAATAAAACATGGGATATACTCTAATTGAAGCAGCTCTGGTATTTAGAACGCAACTAAACGCTCCCTGAGAACGATTTGGTTTTGTATTGATATCGCTATTTAACCATTATTCGAATACACTGTAAACATTACTTGAACCGTCAGATCCTATGTCATTTTGCGTCTATGTATCTATGTATGTCTTTATAATTTATTTGCAAATATATATTGTTTAAACCAACTAAAAGCTTGGTCCAAAAGTGATAAAACCCGGTACCTCTCAGTATCTAGTGCAATGCTTCAAATGTTTCAAAAGTTTATTTCTTTGGTAACATAGGCCACTGGCCAAAATTACAGCACACACAATTTATATATACATATAGAGAGTGACAAGGTTATACATACATGTCATTGAGATATTGATTACGTTGTTTCATTGCAGAAAATATATAACGAGAAATATTGTTTATGGTTAAGCTGTTGTTGGACGTACATAGCTGAACAAATTTTTGTACAGATGGATAAGTGTACCAAATACTTGATATATATTTAGACCTTAGCTGATTCAAACTTGGACAAACAAGAAGGAAGTGATATTCTGTTTCGATATCTGTGTGACATAAAGGGCATAACCTTTCGTTAAATGGTATATTTCTGTATCGACCCTCATTACACTCTAGTTTTAATAAACTACCTCTAAATCTTGCTAAAACTGTTCTAAACATTCTGTTTTTTACCAGGAGTAAATAATTCTCACATTCAAGTTTGTTTTCAATATTTTATACGTTCGTAATCTATCCATATCTTGAACGTCCGAGTTCTGAATTTGCTTATCAATATCTAGTAATCTTGTTTTGAATTGTTTGATGAATATTTCCATCCTTCCTACGCCTTGGTTCAGCCATACATTACCAAACCCAGTTCTAAACAACAAATCTCTAACATGAGATGCCCAGCAATCTATATTTGTTTCAGTCCAACGACTTTGAAGTTTATAACAAAGTTTTGGCAGTCTATCAGCAGGCAAGTGAATGATACGCAGCCAATACTTAATTGCTCGTAAATACTTGTAGGGCGCTATAGTGTGTCGACCAAGTTCACTTCTTACAAAACAGTTAGGTGCTTGGATTAGTAAATTGAGGACAAATTTACAAAACTTATTGTGAACTATTTCGATGTCGTTGGATGCATGGCTGAACCAAAGCTTTGAACAATATAACAAAATTGGTAATATCATGCAATCAAATATTTTAGCAAGTATATTAGGTTTAACATCACTAAAATTTGAAAGTTTTGACTTGAGTGCAAACCACGCTTTAGAAGCCTGGTTTGCTAGAGTTTTCTGACACATGAACCATGAGTTTCTTGATGATAACAAAAGACCTAGATACTTATAATATGTAACAACTTGCAAAATCGACCCTTTAAATTTCCAGCTTTCATATTCTCGTAACGGTCCACCATTTCTAGACACAATTATTTTAGTTTTCAGAAGATTTATAGTAAGATGCTAACTATCACAATATTCAGCTAATTTGTTAATTAAACGCTGAAGCTCTATGACTGTCGCGGCAAAAATCACGATTTCGTCAGCAAAGAGTAATACAAAAAGTTTAACAGTTTTCAGATCAATACCATGACTGCCTATTGAAATTGATTCTTGAAGATCATTCAGAAATATAGTGAATAAGATTGGTGAAATGATACAAACTTGCTTGACCCCAAATGGGCAAGACATAACTTTTGATAGTCCAGCGGATGATTTAACACGTGCCTTAACATCTGCATATATTGCTTTTAGCATGTTCACCATTTTAGAACTGACATTTTGTGTAATCAATTTTTGCCAAAGAATAGTTCTATCTACATGATCAAAAGCTTTTTCGAAGTCTACAAAGAGTGCATAAAAACGTCCACCTTTATGTCTTAGGTATTTCGTTATAAGAGTGTGTAAACAAAATATTTGATCAACAGTTGTATGTTTTTCTCTAAAGCCAGCTTGTTCTTCACCTATAACCCCATTTGCTTCACTCTATCGTTTCAAGCGTCTATTTAGAATACTTGTAAATACTTTACTAATTTCAGTCAAAAGACAAACCCCACGAAAATTGTTTGGGTCATCAGTACTCCCTTTTTGTGCACGGGACATAAAATTGATATCGACCATTCAGGTGGGAAAAACCCATGTTCAAAATAGAGATTAAATATCTTTGTTAAAGGGAGAGCAATATACTCTGCAGAAGCTTTTAGAAACTGGCTAGATATCCCATCTATCCCAGGTGTTTGTCCTGTTTTAAGATTTTTTATTGCATATAAAACTTCATTTTCAGAGATTGGTTTATCTACATCTTCGTTTTCTATAATCGTATCATCTACACCTACATGCTCATCCCATTCTTCATTTTCCAAATTAGGATTCAACAGATCTGAAAAGTAGTCAAACCAATCATCAAGTTTAATATTATTGCTAGGCTGTGTGCGACCCGTTTTTAAGAAGTTCCAAAAAGCCTTAGGATCTTTATCCTACGCAGCGTCAGACAGCATGTTACTACGTTGTTCAAAATACTCTAACTTTTTTGCGTTGATTAAACTTTTATATTCGTTCTTGATGTGCTTGAATTGTTCCAGAGACTCATCAGTTTGCACTATGCGAAAATTCCGAAGGGCTCTTATTCCTCTTTTTCTTGCATTGTCAGTCTAGGTCAAACCATGGTTTATTCTCGCGTTTCTTGTTTGGTATTAGGGACGTTTTATGCTTTTTCATGACTTCTGCTGCTTTATAAATTACATTCATGAAAATAGTAAGAGAAGAATCAAAATCATTTCTACTTATGGCATTCTGAAACTCGTCAGATATTTCTTCTAAACTTATGTGAACCTGATCAGTATATGTTTGCCGTTTATCATTATTCCATATGAACTTTGGCGGCATAAAGGTTTGTGCATCTTGGTCATTTTGATCATGAAGAGGAGCATTTTTAATTTCAAAACTATATTCAAAATTTATAATAAGAGGCATATGGATAGACTCTAGCCGATCCCCAACACAAAAATCCGCAATATACCTTGTAAATGACTGGTCCACGAGTGCATAATCAATAGTACTCGCTGATCTGTCTGATATACAAGTAAATGCACCTATACCTGCATCAAAACAATAACGACCGTTGACAATTCTCAGTCCAGCATTAATACACATATTCAGGAGGTTTCTACCATATGCGTTTAATTCGTGCTTAATATCTTGATTATCTCTTCGAGGTAGTTCTTTGTCTTCTATGCATCCAAAATTATCAAGTAAATCAAAAGATTCATCGAACGGTATGTAATCAAATTCTCTCTCAGTATATGCATTGAAGTCGCCGGCTATAATGAAACTGTAATTCTCATAATTCGATCGATTTTCAGCAATATCATCTTCATGATTTGAAACATATCCTCTTCTGCGTGTATGGATGAGTTTTCAGGAGAAAGATAATTAAAACCGCAAAGATAGGAACACCATGAGATACATCCACAAAATCAAATTTTAACCACACTAGATTTCTTGTATCACTCAGCGAAGCCAATCGTGTAATTTGACAATATTTCATAAACTCATTTTTCACGAATATAGCTATGCCCCCTGAATTTATCCAAGCATTTGGATGTTTCTCTCTAACCGATACAAATGACTCTGCGAAACCCTCAAGTAACAGAGTGTCATTTTCGTCTGCCCATGTTTCTACAAAACAAATTACGTCGAACAATGTCACAAATTCATCAAAGGACAAAAAATTCGTTTAGTTTCGACTTTAGACCCGATATTTTCCAGACATCAAATTTGAAGGTTTTAAAACCAGATAAATCTGCATGATTGACCTTATTTGCATTTGAAAATGCAGATTCAGACATTGTATCTGTATTATTGGCCTCGCGAGAGTGGTTCAAGTCTTGCTCAGTTGTATGTTCATTTGTGTGATTTTCTTCGTTCTGATCACTTTTCATCTTATTCGTATTGCCTTGTTTGTTCTTATTTGCTGTTAAACAGACATTATTATCGGATACATGTAATAAAAGTTTGTCTATATTGGTAATATTGGTAAATTTATCACCATAGCTCATATCATTAAGATCAACTTTACAGTCTACGTTCTGTTTTACATCAAGTACTATGTGATCCGATTCGTCATCTGATGAACTTGTATTTAGTTCATTAGAATTTCGCATGATCGGTACAAGTTCCACATCAAATAAATTAAACGGCTAAGTACATGGACTGACTCTAGTTTCATTACACGAGCTTTTACAGAATGTTCCACCCTGAGATGTGTCTTGTGGGTTAGTCATACCTTCCTCAATACTACAATTGCTATTGTGATTGTCATATTCATAGTTTTTATAATGGCCTCGACCACACCCCTAAAACTCTATAAGTTTTTTTGTCAACCTCATCATATGTGTAAGCTGTTCCGTTAACTACAAGTTTATCAAATTTAATGTAGGCATTTTGTTTCTCCTTCAGGAAATCCTGAAGAAAAGGTCGAAGGTTTCGACGGATTTTCCGCACCCTTGTGGAAAAATCCTCTGACACTCTCACGGTTGGTACTCTTTCATCCGATTGCGCGCCTAGTCCCTCAGCAGGTTGTTCTCCTGGCCGTGTATTCTGTGCAACATGGTCAGTCCGTTCTTTCACTCTGATTTCCCTATATGATTTCAGTACCTTATCTCTGTCTTTGAACAGGCTAAATTTGACGATAATCGGTCGCGGGATGGTTTTGGTGTTAAGTCTATGGGCTCGTTCTATTAAAATTGATGCCTCACCGAGACCAAGATTTTCATCTATATACGACCGAACTTTGCCATCAGACGTCTCCCATGTTTCATCGGCTTCTTCTTCCATGCCATGAAAGACAAGATTTTCCCGTCTTGATTGGTTTTCTAGCTGATCAAGCCTTTTGCTCATATTGTTCACTTTTTCGGTAAGGGCTTGGTTTTCACTTTTTAGATCATCATGGTTCTTTTTCAGCTCCTCGTGGTCAGTTAGCAGGTTGTCATGACTCGCTTTCAGATTATCAACCTTACATTCAAGGGAGTCAAACGTATGATTTGTCTTTCTAATCTCCCGGCGAATATCCAAGAGTACAGTTTTAATATCTGCTCCATCATCGTCGTCGTCATAGAAAAACCCAGAAAATGAGCTGCTCAGGTCCCTACTAGGTTCAGCGTGTGTTTCTCTCTGAGATGTATATGTACCTCCAGTCGACTGTCTATCACGATTAAGCCAAGAACTCATTACATTTTGACTCGCTTCTGAGCTTCGTAGAATACGATCAGATGCTGGTATAGTACCTTCAAAACCACTTGATTGCCTAACAGTTCCAGCCCCCCTTCCTGCTACCGATGAACCACGCCCACGTACTGGGTTTGTCTTATGTTGCTTGTATTGTTTGTCACCTAGACTTGTTGGGTTCCGTTGTCCTGCATTTGATCCCGCTCGCACGCCTCCGCTAGACCCCAATCCGCCAGGCCCTACTCGCCTGGTCCAAGACGAAGGCCCCGCGATTTCCGTATCAGGACCCGGGTTTGACTCGATCCCATGTGCAAGTAGTAGAAAGAAGAGGCACACTCTAATTCCTAGCGAAATGTATTTTAGCTTCAGAGTTTGGATATGAACTCGATTCTTGCATGGCTGGCTAAAACACCCATTGCGACTTCCCCATGTATTTATATCTGCACCCATGCTTCCAGATGGCAATACTTTGCTTCCGTAGATTTAAATTTTTATCATAGTCACTGCCCGAAAGCGACAACAGCTTTATACAGGTAAATACAGGTATTAATGTCACGCTACCGGGATGTGTATTGGAAAATCGTCGATAATATTCATGAATGACGTTTATCTATATGTCTCTCTTTTTCGTCAAATTGTCAGTAGATAATCAAAGCCAAACCTCCAAACAAATATCCGATATCCTTAATTCCTCCAAAGAACAAATGGAAACCGAGATAGTCAATATTTCATCATTTTTTCTCTCCGGTTAAAAAATGTCAACATTCCAACAAGAACGATCACTCTCTCTCTCCATACCGAACTCTTATTATACCCCCGGCATACGAAGTATGCTATGGGGGTACATAGTTTTCGTCCTGCCGTTCGTCCGTCCGTCCGTGTTTGTCCGTCCGTTAACATTTTGGTTAAAGTTTTGCGTTAAAGTTTCTAAGAGATTGTATCTTCTGAATCCTTTCATAGATTTAGTTGATACTTACACTGAAGTTACATACTGGTCTAAAGATTTCATTGATGCATGTCCCAACCCCCACAGTGACCTTGAGGTCAAGGTCACAGACTTAGAAATTTTACATTTTGGTTAAAGTTTTGCGTTAAAGTTTCTAAGAGCTTGTATCTTCTGAACGCTTTGATAGAGTTAGTTGATATTTACACTGAAGTTACATACTGGTCTAAAAATTTCATTGATGCATGTCCCAACCCCCACAGTGACCTTGGGGTCAAGGTCACAGACTTAGAAATTTTACATTTTGGTTAAAGTTTTGCGTTAAAGTTTCTTAGAGGTTGTATCTTCTGAACCCTTTGAACGATTTAGTTGATATTTACACTGAAGTTACATACTTGTCTAACGATTTCATTGATGCATGCCCCCCCCCCCCCACAATGACCTTGAGGTCAAGTACATTTGGTTAAAGTTTTATGACAAAGTTTATAGATGCCTGTTACATAATGTTCTAAACTCTAAGACAAATTCAATAGATACTTGCATCAATGTTGCATACCAGTTGAAAGATTTCATTGATGCATACTCCACCCTGCTGCTTCAGTAACATTGATGCTCACTCTGCCTTGTTCCACTTAGAAATATTATGTTTTGTTTAGATTTTATAAGCACATTATAGATTCTTATAGCTTCTTGACTTCTTCATTCATGTTACATACAAGCATGAAAGTTATATCAGAGGGTGACACTGGCCGGGGGTATACGTGACCCACCGGTCACTTTCTCTAGTTTTCTTTATGACGCATCAAAATATGCCAAATAGTAGTTTAGGTCATATCTACAAATAAACCCATGCATAATAAAAGTTCAGTCACAAAAAAATCACCGGCTTGCATCAGTGTTTCTTCTCCAATGTCTTTCTATCCTAAAATGCACAGAATTACGCCTAAATAACACAAATCGTTATTTTTATGGCTATTTTCACACTTACACCCCCTATTTAAAGTACAACATGACATTTTGAGGATGTTTTGAAAACAAAAATGCCAAGAAAACGTTTATAAATGCCTTAACGCCATGAGAAATAGCTGAATATATTTGTTCACATCTTTCTGACATGAATACAATACATTAGAACATATAACGGATGAGAAAACTTATCCGGATATTGCAGCGGGCTGTTTCGGCGAGACAATTTTTAAGATTTGTTTTCGTTTGAGACATGGTCCTTGTTCCATGAAACCTTACTCTTATATTTCATTTGAAGTAGATTCTTTCTTGTGTTTCTGCAAATACAATTACTGCAAGTCTTCATTCTTAACACAACCAGTAACATTGATTAACTTGGCTTTAAAGTACACCCCCTACCAAGAACATCGATCAGAGGCCAACACTCATAAAATACATCCAGTTAAACCTGAATTCGCACTATCATCACATTTTTACATAATCCATGGCAAAATGTTTGCTATGAAGATACATTTTATGAAACACAATTGGACAGAACTACAAATGTGTGGAAATAGTATGTAATGACTGAAAACAGGGCAATAGGCGACTTACCTGCGCCCACAAAAACCGCACATAAAAACGTTTCAAACCTTGCTTGTTTATAGAACCATCACAGCCCAACAAGTAAATGAAACAAAAATTCCACATGTAGATCTGTTCCATGTTTGTTTACCGACTAGAACGGAGTAAATACAAACCAACATTTTTAAAGGAGGGGTAAGAATATAAAATCAGCAACAATTTCTTTGAGCTTGCAGATATATTTGTATACAACATGCATCATTTTAGACCCTTACAGCTGTCGTTTTCTCACATCGAAATAAAACATGGGATATATATCCAATGGAAGCATGTCTGGTATTTAGAACGCAACTAAAGGCTCGGTCCAAAATTGATAAAACCAGGCACCTCACAGTATCTATTGCAATGCTATCAATACCGAACCCTTATTTTCTTATGAAACATCAAAAAAATTGCCAAATAGAAGTTTAGGTCAAATCTGATAATTTTCTCATGCATTACAAAAGTTCGTCACAAAGAATCTTTCATGTTTGCGAAAAAGTTATGGCTTTCAGATTCAACTATGAAAGCCGAGGAAACCATATGTTTTTAGAAAAGGCAAAGTTTACCGCTTTCTGGAATAAAACCCAGACACCGGCTTGCATCAGTTTTTCTTTTCCAATGCCTTTGGAACAAGTCTATCGTAAAATGCACAAAAGTATGCCTAAATAGCACAAATACTCATATTTATGGCTATTTTCGCACATTCACCCCCTATTTAAGGTACAAAAAAGACATTTTTGAGGATATTTCGAAGACAAAACTGCCAAAAAATGTTTGTAAATGCCTTAATGCCATTAGAAATAGCTGCATAAATCTGTTCACATCCTTCTGACATGAATACAATTAGAACATATAACGGATGAGAAAACTTTTCGGGATATTGCAGCGGGCTGTTTCGGAGAGACAGATTTTAAGATTTGCTTTGGTTTGAGACATAGTCCTAGTGCCATGAAACCTCCTTACTCATATATTCCAGACGAAGTAGATTCTTTCTTGTGATTCTGCAAATACAATTACTGCAAGTCTTCTTTCTAAACATTTCAATAAAAATTGATTTAAATGGCTTTAACGTACACCCCCCCCCCCCCCACACACACACACACACACTCCCCAGGACATAGATCAGAGGCAAAATAACCCGCACTACCATCACGTTTTTACATTATCCAAGGCAAAATGCATGCCATGAAGATATATTTTATTAAACAGAATTGGATCGAACTACAAATGTGTGGAAATATTATGCAATTAGTGAAAACAGGACAGTGCTGTTGACATTTCTACCATTGCTATTGGGAGCTAACCGTTAAATATTTCCATAGGCGACTTGCCTGCGCCCACAAAAACTACACATACAAAACTTTTCAAACCTTGCTTGTTTATAGAACCATCCTAGTTCAACAAGATATTTACAAAAATCAACATGTTAATCGGCTCCTTTTCAAGTTAGTCAACCCTGTCTGTTTACCTACTAGATCGGAGTTAATACAAACCATTTTTGTCGCACCTGCTTATAGCAGGTGCGACATAGGCGTCCGATTTTCTCTCCGTGCGTCTGTTCGTCCGTGCGTCCGCCCGTCCGTCCGTCTGTTAACATGTACGTCGAAGTTCGACATTTACGTCAAAGTGTTTATTTTACAAACCTCAGCTTCAATCAAACCTTACATAAAACATCCCATAGACCTTCTCACTTTGTAAGAACCTTGACCTGGTGACTTTGACCTATATTTTGCGCTCCAGTGACTTTTACCATTACGTGAAAGTTCGACATTTACGTCGAAGTTCGACATTAACGTCAAAGTTTTTATTTACAGACCTCAGCTACCATCAAAGAAGAAGTAAAACAAAGATCAGAAATCGATACAATTAATTTACTCCATCCATCAAAGACACCAAAGGGAAAGAAACACAAACATTAAGCGACCAGACCATAATGGAAACGTAAACAAAGGAAGGCCATAAGGACAGTTACTTTCCCACAAAATGGCCATATGGCCATCCAAAATAAAAAGACTAAAGTGATACACACGGTAAGTAGCACACAATATCATAAATAAACCGCCACAGAAGAACCGCTTTGGATCGGTCAGTGGAAAGATTTCTACTGGGGGGCTTAAATCGATTTTACGTGGCCACAATCCTCGCCCTTACTTCCGTCGCGATTAAGACAAATAATCTGTTCTTTCATGAAACATATCATAGACCTTCGCACCTTGACCTGGTGACTTTGACCTATATTTTGCGCTCCAGTGACTTTGACCATTACGTCGAAGTTCGACATTTTCTTCGAAGTTCGACATTTACATAAAAGTTTTTATTTTACAAACCTCAGCTACCATCAATACTTACATGAGACATCTCATAGACCTTCTCACTTTGTAAGCACATTGACCTGGTGAATTTGACCTATATTTTTCGCTCCAGTGACTTTTACCATAACGTCGAAGTTCGACATTTACGTCGAAGTTTCTATTGTAATCAACTATAAGACTAAACAACCATTAAACCTTTCATGAAATATCAACATGAGCTCCTGACTAGGCGAGTACCTTGTCCCGGTGACCTTGACCTATATTTTACGCTTCAGTGAGTTTGAAACATATTACGTCAATGTTCCAGATCTTCTCAAATAAAAGGTCTACAACAATAAAATCTTGAAAAGTGTTTCTCCTAGATGTATTGACTCTGCAGGTACCTTGACATGGTGACCTTGACCTATATTTAACGCTCAACTAACTTTGACACATTTTACGTCGAAGTTCCAGATCTCCTCAAATAAGTGACCCGCAACCATCTTATCTTGTATAGTGCTTCTCCTAGATGTACTAACTCTGCAGGTACCTTGACCCGGTGACCTTGACCTATATTTTACGCTCAAGCGACTTTGACAAATTTTAATGTCGAAGTTCCTGATCTCTGCAAATAAAAGGCCTACAACCATCAAATCTTGCATAATGCTGCTCCTGGATGTACTGATTCTGCAGGTACCTTGACCTGGTGACCTTGACCTATATTTTACGCTTTATTGACTTTGACACAATTTGCGTCAATGTTCCAGTTCTGTCAAATAAAAGGTATGCAACCACCAAATCTTGCATAGTGGTTCTCCTAGATGTACTGACTATGCAGGTACCTTGACTTGGTGACCTTGACCTATTTTTGCACTCCATTGACTTTAACACATTTTAGGTCGACATTCCATATCTCCTTAACTATAAGGCCTACAACCACCAAGCCTTGCAGAGTGCTTCTCCTACATTTACCTACTCTGTGGGTACCTTGACCTGGTGACCTTAACCTATAGTATGCACTGCAGCGACGTTTACATCAATGTTCAATATGTCCTAAAATGAATGGCCTACAGCCACCAAACTTTGTATAGTACTTCTCCTCAATGTACTGATTTGACACGTACCTTGACCTGGTGACCATGGCCTATATTTTTTGGTCCACTGACTTTGACAAATTATACATCAACTATCAACTGTTATGAAAATTACTTAATTCATAACAACATTCTGATTGTGGCTTCTATGACTTTTGCCCCCAGCAGGTGCGACGCCACCTTCTGCGGAATTCTTGTTTAATGGATGGGTGACCATATAAAGTCAGCTACAATTTCTTTGAGCTTACAGATATCTTTTATTAAACATGCAACAATTAAGTGCCTCACACCTGTCATTTTCTCACATTGAAATAAAACCTGGGATATATATCCAATGGAAGCAGTTCTGGTATTTATAATGCAACTAAAAGCTCGGTCCAAAAGTGATAAAACCCGGCACCTCCCAGTATCTAGTGCAATGCTACCAATACCGAACTCTTATTTTCTTAATGATACATCAAAAGAATTGCCACATGGAAATTTAGGTCATATTGATAATTTTCTCATGCATAATAAAAGTTCAGTCACAAAGAATCTTTTAAGTTTGCGAAAAAGTTATCGCTTTCAGATTCAACAATGAAAGCCGAACAAACCATATGTTTTTGAAAAGTGCAACGTTTACCTCTTTCTGGAATGGAACCCAGACATCGGCTTGCACCAGTGTTTCTTCTCCAATGTCCTTGAAGCAATTCTATCCTAAAGTGCACAGAAATATGCCTAAATAGCACCAATACTAATTTTTATGGCTATTTTCACACCTACACTGGCCCCCGCCCATAAGGGCTTGAAGAAATATATGGGCTGCATGATGCTTCCACGCAGAGCTGAATCCGGCCCACACACTAGTACTGGTAAACCGCTTAATGGATCTAAGCCTGTCCTGGAACCGCGGTGCGAGGCGGGCCGTCCATGCTAATAAACCCTATTGGTTTCATTGGGTTACAGAGCTTGAGATATCATTTAATCTCAATGTCGGGTAAAAGTCCCACAAAATTGGAAGCAACGTCTCCAAAATGACCTTTACAGTGTTGGCGGGGACGTTAAACCTCCAATCAATCAAATCACACCTACACCCCCGGTTTAAAATAAAAAACGACATTTTTTAGGAAAAATGCTACCAATATCGAACTCTACTAGAACGGAGTAAATACAAACTAACATTTATAAAGGAGGGGTGACCATATAAAATCAGCAACGTTTTCTTAAAACATGCAGATATATTTATAAAACATGCATCATTTTTGTCCCTTTCTCACATTGAAATGAAACCTGGGATATACATCATATGGCAGCAAGTCTGATATTTAGAACGCAACTAAAAGCTCGATCCAAAAGTGATAAAATCCAGCACCCCGTCCCCCCCCCCCGCAGTATCTAGTGCAAAATTGGAAGACAAAACTGCCCATGAAATGTTTATAAATGCCTTAATGCCATGAGAAATAGTTACATATATCTTTTTTTACGTCCTTTTGATATGAATACAATAAATTAGAACATATGACGGATGAGAAAACTAACCGCGATATTGCAACGGGCTGCAAGTCTTCTTTCCAAACACATCAACAAAAACTGATTTACATTGCTTTAAAGTACACCCCTCCCAAAAACATAGACCAGAGACAAAAACTCATCAAATAACCCAGTTAGATCTAAATTTGCACCACCATCACATTTTTACATTATCCATGGCAAAATGGACGCCATAATGATACATGTCATGAAACAGAATTGGATAGAACTACAAATGTGTGGCAATAGTATGTAATGACTGAAAACAGGACAGTGCTGCTGACATTTCTAGTTTTGCTTTTGGGAGCTTACCACTAAACATTTCCCTAGGCGACTTACCTGTGCCAACAAAAACTACGCATACAAAGTTTTCAAACCTTGTTTGTTTATAAAACCATCCTAGCCCAACAAGTTAATGAGAAAAAATTAATATGTTGAGCTGCTCCTTTTCAAGTTACAGTCAACCATGTTTGCTTACCGACTAGAAAGTAGTAAATACAAACCAACATTTTAAAGGAGGGGTAACCATATTAAAACTTGGTCAAAAAACGATAAAAACCCGGCACCTCCCACTATCTAGTGCAATGCACTTTTTAGTCCTATTTTCTTGTTATTTTTACGCTAATTTATGACTATATACTACTTCTTGCCGACTATATTCTGTTGCTTTTCATCTTTCTAGCGCTACCATAATGAAGTCATATCCATTGAGAAATAGTCAAGATTGACGGACGAACATAGTAGAGTTGTAAATGTAGAAAAGCTCGCTTCAAAGATGATAAAACCAGGCACCTCCCAGTATCTAGTACAATGCTACCATTTTAAAGAACCTAGACACCGGCTTCCATCAGTGTTTCTTCTCCAATGTCTTTGGAACAATTCTATACTGAAATACACATTATGTTTAAATACCTCCAATACTCATTTGTATGGCTATTTCTACACCTCCACCCCCTATTTAAAGTAACAAATGGCATTTATGAGGATATTTTGAAGACAAAACTGCCACAAAATGTTTATAAATGCCTTAATGTCCCGAGAAATAGCTGCATATATCTCTTCACATCATTTTGACATGAATACAATAAATTCGAACTTGTAACGGATGAGAAAACTTATCGGGGATATTGCAGCGGGCTGTTTCGGAGAGACAATTTTTCAGATTTGCTTTGTTTGAGACATAGCCATGAAACCTTATGTTGATTTGCTCCTTTGCAAGTTACTGTCAACCGTGTTTGTTTCCTACTAGAACGGAGTAAATACAAACCATTTTTTAAAGGAGGTTCGACCATATAAAATCAGCAACAATTTCTGTGAGCTTGCAGATATATATATATATATATATATATATATATATATATATATATATATATATATATATATATATATATATATATATATATAACATGCTTAATTTTAGTTCCTTATATCTGTCATTTTCTCACATTGAAATTAAACATAGGATATATATCCAATTGAAGCAAGCCTGGTATTTAGAACGCAACTAAAAGCTCGGTCCAAAAGTGATAAAACCCGGCACCTCCCAGTATCTAGTGCAGTGCTACCAATATCGAACTCTGCTAGAACGGAGTAAATACAAACTAACATTTATAAAGGAGGGGTGACCATATAAAATCAGCAACGTTTTCTTAAAACATGCAGATATATTTATAAAACATGCATCATTTTTGTCCCTTTCTCACATTGAAATGAAACCTGGGATATACATCATATGGCAGCAAGTCTGGTATTTAGAACGCAACTAAAAGCTCGATCCAAAAGTGATCCCCCCCCCCCCCCGCAGTATCTAGTGCAATGCTACCAATACCGAACTCTTATTTTCTTTATGATGCATCAAAAGAATTGCCAAATAGAAATTTAGGTCATTTCTAATAATTAACTCCTGCACAATAAAAATTTAGTCACAAAGAATCTTTTAAGTTTGCAAAAAAGTAATCGCTTTCAGATTCCACTTTGAACGCCGAGCAAACATTGTTTTTTTAAAGTGTAAAGTTTACCTCTTTTTGAATGGAACCTAGACACTGGCTTGCATCAGTGTTTCACCTCCAATGTCTTTGGAACAATTCTATCCTAAAATGCACAGAATTATCCCTTAATAGCACAAATACTCATTTTTATGGTCATTTTCACTTTTTCAATATATCATTTTCTGAGGATATATTGAAGACAAAACTGCCAAGAAAATGTTTATAAAAGGCCTTAAGCCATGAGAAATAGCTGAATATATTTGTGCACATCCTTTTGACATGACTACAATAAAATAGATCACATAACAGATGAGGATGAGAAAACTTATCAGGATATTGCGGCGGGCTGTTTCATAAAGACAATTTCTAAGTTTTGCAAGTCTTCCTTCCAAAACACATCAATCAAAACTGGTTTACATGGCTTTAAATACACCCCCTTCTCAAGAACATAGATCAGAGGCAAACACTCATCAAATACATTCAGTTAGACCTTAATTATCACTACCATCACATTTTTACCTTATCCATGTTGAAATACATGCCATGAAGATACATTTTTATGAAACAGAATTGGATAGAACTACAAATGTGTGGAAACAGTATGTAATGACTGAAAACATGACAGTGCTACTGACATTTCTACCTTTGCTATTGGGAGCTTACCATTACATATTTCCAAAGGCGACTTACCTGCGCCAACAGAAACTACACATACAAAACTTTTCAAACCTTGCTTGTTTATAGAACCATCCTAGCCCAACCAGGTAATGAGAAAAATTCACATGTTGAGCTGCACCTTTTCAAGTTTCAGTCAACCATTTTTCTTTACCTACTTAAACAGAGTATATGGAAACCAACATTTTCAAAGGAGGGGTGACCATATAAAATCAGCAACAATTTTTGAGCTTACAGATAAATTTATAAAACATGCATCATTTTAGTCCCTTATACCTGTCATTTTCTCACATTGAAATAAAACATGGGATATATATCAAACGGAAGCAAGTCTGGTATTACAAACGCAACTAAAAGCTCGGTCCAAAAGTGATAAAACCCGGCTCTTCAAAGTATCAAGTGTAATGCTACCAATGATGATGATGATTTCGTGTTTAACGACGCGTCAACCCTCTTTGTGGGTCATAAGCATATCAATGCTACCAATACCGAACCCTTATTTTCTTTATGATGCATCAAAAGAATTGCCAAATGGAAATTTAGTGATATCTAATAATTTACTCATGCATAATTAAAGTTCAGTCACAAAGATTCTTTCAAGTTTGCGAAAAAGTTATCGCTTTTAGATTCAACTATGAAAGCCGAGCAAACCATATGTTTTTGAAAATTGAAAAAATCTACCTCTTTCCGGAATGGAACACATACACTGGCTGGCATCAGTATTTCCTCTCCAGTGTCTTTGGAACAATTCTATCCTAAAATGCACAGAATTATACCTAAATAGCACAAATACTCACTATTATGGCTATTTTCACACCTACACCCACTTTTTAAGGTAAAAATGACATTTGTGAGGATATTTTGAAGACAAAACTGCCAAGAAAATGTTTATAAATGCGCTAATGCCATGAGAAATAGCTGAATGTATTTGTTCACATCCATTTGACAAGAATACAACATATTAGATCATATAACGGTTGAGAAAACTTATCGAAATATTGCAGCGGGCTGTTTCACAGAGGCAATTTTTAAGTTTTGATTTGGTTTGAGACATAGTCATAGTGCCATGAAACCTAACTCTTATATTCCAGATGAAGTAGATTCTTTCTTGTGTTTCTGAAAATGCAATTACTGCAAGTCGTCTTTCCAAACACAACAATAAATAAGTTCTGAATAGTTAGATCCTTTGGAAGAAAAGAATACACCAAATAAACGAAAATTTCAGACTTGGTTTTATTGAGTCTGTTCATGACCAGTACTGAAATGTGCAACACCGGCCACGCCCTCAAGCACCGGCTTAAGCAGAACTCTATTTTCAAAATGATTCTAAATGAAGTCAATGATCCCAAAGGACCAGAAAATATAATCTGCACTATGATGGATGTACGGGGAGATTTTTACGGCCGCCACACGGCACAGCACCAGCTGCAGTGAAGATAAATAAAACCTTATTAACATGGCTTTAAAGTACACCCCCTTCCAAAGAACATAGATCACAGGCAAAAACTCACCTAAATTAACACTACCCTCACATTTTTACATTATCCATGGCAAAATACACACCATGAAGATACATTTCATGAAACAGATCTGGATAGAACTACAAATGTTTGGAAATAGTATGCAATGACTGAAAACAGGACAGTGCTGCTGGCATTTCTACCTTTGCTATTAGGAGCTTACCACCAAATATTTTCATAGACGACTTACCTGCGCCCACAAAAACTACATATAGAAAACTTTTAATACCTTGCTTGTTTAAAGAACCATCCTAGCCGGACAACTTAATGGAGAAAACACACACATGTTGAGCTGCTCTCTTGTCAGTTACGTTCAACCATGTTTGTTTACCTACTAGACCGGAGTAAATACAAACTTACAAGTTTACGAGAAAAAATCCACATGTGGATCTGCTCCTTTTCAAGTTAGGGTCAACCATGTTCGTTTACCTACTAGAACGGAGTAAATACAAACCAACATTTTAAAGGAGGGGTGACCATATAAAATCAGTAACAATTTCTTTGAGCTCGTAGATATATTTATAAAACATGCATCATTTGATTCCCTTATACCTGTCAATTTCTTACATTGAACTAAAACGTGATTTATATCCAATAGAAGCAAGTCTGGTATTTAGAACGTAACTGAAAGCTCGGTCCAAAAGCGATAAATCCCGACACCTCCCAGTATCTAGTGCAATGCTGCCAATACCCCCTTCTTTTCTTTATGATGCATCAAAAGAATTGCCAAATAGAAATTTAGGTCATATATAATGATTTACTCGTGCATAATAAAAGTTCAGTCACAAAGAAGCCTTAACGTTTCCGAAAATCACCTCAGATTCAACTATGAAAGGCGAGCAAACCATATATTTTTGAAAAGTGCAAAGTTTACCTTTTTTCTGGAATAGAACCTAGACAACGGCTTGCATCAGTGTTTCTTCTCCTAAGTCTTCGGAACAATTCTATCCTAAAATGCACAGAATTATGCCTAAATAGCACCAATACTCATTTTTATGGCTATTTTTACCCCTACAACCCCTATTTAAAGTAGAAAATGACATTTATGAGGATATTATGAAGCCAAACAGCCTCGATAGCGCAGTGGTTAGCGCGTTCGACTCATGATCGAGAGGTTGTGCGTTCGAATCCGCCACCGGTATCGAGGTGTGTCCTTGGGCAAGACACGTAATGACACTGCACCACTCCACCCAGGTGTAAATGGGTAGCAGTGGTGTAAAAGCCACTGCCTCTTTCTCTCGCGCGCGTGAAAACACCCGGAATGAGTGTTCGAGAGCGATTCAATAAGCTTAAAGCTTTCATCGCAATCGAACTAAAATAAATTAGTATAAACTAAACTGCCAAGAAAACGTTTATAAATGTCTTAATTGCATGAGAAATGTCTAAATATATATGTTCGAATCCTTTTGACATATCATATTTTTACATTATCCATGGCTAAATACATGCTATGAAGATACAGTTTAAGCACCCTTTTGACATGAATACAATAAATTAGAACATAAAACGGATGAGAAAACTTATCGGGATATTGCAGCGGGCTGTTTAGGAGAGACGATTTTTAAGTTTTGCTTTGGTATGAGACATAGTCATAGTGCCATGAAACCTTACTCTTCTATTCCAGATGCAGTAGATTCTTTCCTGTGTTTCTGCAAATGCAATAGCTGTATTTCCAAACACATCAATAAAACTGATATACATGGCTTGAAAGTACACCCCCACCTCCATAGAACATAGATCAGAGGCAAAAACTCTTCAAATACACCCAGTTAGACCTAAATTGTCACTATCACCACATTTTTACATTATCCATGGCAAAATAGCGAACATTAATGACAGATATGGTCTTTTGAAAGTGGTCTTAATACTGAATAGCTGGTTGGTCTCTTTTATCGGAATAAATAGCAATGAATTATATAGGAAATAATTTGGGACTAGCTAAAACCGGTCTTAATAGCGGAGTGGTCCTAAAATTGGGGTAGTCTTTAAGCTAGTTCTACTGTAGTATGTAATGACCGAAAACAGGACAGTGCTACTGACATTTCTACCTTTGCTATAGACTACTAAATATTTTCCATAGGCGACAAAAGTAACCTTTTACCTGCTCCCAAAAAAACAACACATTCAAAACTTTTCAAACCTTACTTGTCAAAAGAGCCGTCCAAGTTAATGAGACAAAAACACATGTTGATCTGTCCACCTACTAGAACGGAGAATCAGAATTGTTTACCAGGGGATGGGTAGGTGGGGTTGGATGGGTGGGGTAGATTGGGAAAGTGTAAATACAAACCAACATTTTTAAAGGAGGGCTGACAATATAAAATCAGCAACAATTTCTTTGCAGATATATTTATAAAAAAACATGCATCATGTTAATCCCTTATACCTATCATTTTCTCACATTGAAATAAAACATGGGATTTATATCCACTGTGAGCAAGACTTTTAGTCTGGTATTAATAATGCACGGCCCCCGCCCATAGGGGCTTGAAGAAATATATGGGCTGCATGATGCTTCTACGCAGAGCTGAATCCGGCACGCACACTAATACTGGTAAACCGCTTAGAGGATCTAAGCCTGTCCAGGAACCGCGGTGCGAGGCGGACCGTTCATGCTAATAAACCCTATTGGTTTTATTGGGAGACAGGGCTTGAGATGTCATTTCATCTCAATGTCGGGTAAAAGTCCCACAAAATTGAAAGCAACGTCTCCAAAATGACCTTTACAGTGTTGACAGGGACGTTAAACCAAAAATCAAACAAAACAAAAACTAATAATGCAACAGAAGCTCGGTCGAAAAAGTGATAAAACCCGGCACCTTACAATACTAACTGCAATGCTACCTATACAAAACTCTTATTTTCTTTATGATGCATCAAAAGAAGTGCGAAATAGAAATTTAGGTCATATCTTGCAGCGGGCTGTTTGTGAGAGACAATTTATAAGTTTTGCTTTGGTTTGAGACACAGTCCTAGTACCATGAAGCCTTACTCTTATATTCCAGATGAAGTGTCTGTTCAAATATGATTACTGCAAGTCTTCTTTCCAAACACATCAATAAATAGAAGTAGAGGCAATAATCAGGAATCGATACAATCAACCCATAGCTCCCATCTCAGACCAAAGGGAAAAATCACAAACATGCAACAACAGACTTAATGGAAACACAAAAGCGGAAAGCCAAAAGGACAGTTACTTTCACTCAAAATGGCCAATAGGCTATCCAAAATAAAATAACACAATCGACACAAACACCTAAAGACAAACCATAACAAAAATAAATCGCGACAGAAGAACCGCCTTTGAACGGTCAGCGGAAACGAATTCCACTGGGGGCTTAAATCGATTTTACGTGGCCACAATCCTCGCCCTTTTTTTTCATCGCGATTTAGACAAATAATTTGTTCAGTCCGCATGAAGGCCTCCTAAAGTTTACATTGTTGAAACTGAAAGCGATAACTTTCGAAACTGTTTTGCATGGCTTAAGAGTAGCCGCCCCCCCCCACACACACACACCTCCCAAGAACATAGATCAGAGGCCAAAACTCATCAAACACACCCAGTCAGACCTGAATTAGGGAATTTTACCGGACAAATTTACTTCAAAACTGGACCCCCAAAATGTTAACGATGAAAAATATGTGTAATAATCTTTCAGAATGGAGCTTAATATTTCATTTGATACTAATCTTTTTACATCTGACCACCCAAAATGGAGTTATTAGGGATAACGCACCACTATCCCAAACATTCAGGACACAATCAGGAAATTTTCCGGACAAGTAACTTCAAAAACGTATTTTAATATAGTTAATTAGATCGGATCTTAAAATTTTATTTGATACTAATTTCATTAATTTCTGACCATCAAAAGCGGAAATATTAGGGATAACGCAACGCTTCCCCACATTTCCCGGACATTAGTGTGGACCCCCAGTTAGACCTGAATTAGCACTACCATCACAATTTAACAGTTTCTGTGGCAAAATACATGCCATGAATATACATTTAATGGAACAGAATTGGATGGAACCTACAAATGTGTGGATATAGTTTGCAATGATTGAAAAGCGGACAGTGCTGCTGACATTACTACCCTTGCTATACCAAAACCTTACTTTCTTTATGATGCATCAAAATAATTGCCAAATAGAAATTTAGACCATAACTAATAATTTACTCATGCATAATAAAAGTTCAGTCACAAAGAATTGGTCAAGTTTGCCAAAAAGTTATCGCTTTCAGTTTCAACAAAGGAATCCGAGCAAATCATATGATTTTCTAAAGCGCAAAGTTTTCCTCTTTCTGGAATCCGATACAAAAATAATCCTTTGCAATCCAAATGCAGAGTTTAGTCTGAATATGTTCCAGTAAAATAACCGGTTGCATACCCTTGCAAATGTTTGCAACAGATTGGTGCAAACATTTTGCAAGCATAGCTGTGCCACTGCAAAGAGTTTGCAAATGCAAAATGCTTTTAGCACACTGTAAATGTTTCGCAACCAGTATATCTGACATTTTTCATACTGCAAAGCTTTTGCAAAAAGTGACTTAAAATCAGTTGGTTGTATTAATCAACAGGCTTACCTTAATAGCAGTCTAGAAGCCCCTGTGGCGCAGTGGTTATGCTACTCGCCTTGTAAACCAGGGATCGCAGGATCAATCCCGGGCTTTTCCAGACTTTCGGATGAGTCTTTAAACCGAGGTCCCGTCTCCATATGGCCTTAGCTGTTGGTGGGACGTAAACCTCACTCACTCAATAGCAGTCTGCAAACAGTTTGCAAACATCAAGTCTGATTTTTATTTAGGTGCAAATCTTTTGCAAATATGTACTTTGAAAGTATTTCTTGCAAGTGTAATGGCAAATGTTTTGCAGTCATTTAAGAAGTATATATTTTCATAAGTTCTGTGGAATTAAATGCAAAACATATTTTCATAAGTTTCTGTGGAATTAAATGCAGAACAGGAATTCAAAATTTGATCTGTGTGGGACTTTTACCGATATTGAGATGAAATAACTTCTCAAGCCCTGTCGCCTAACTTCTCAAGCCCTGTGGCCTAACTTCTCAAGCCCTGTCGCCTATGGTTTATAAGCGTGGACGGACCGACTCGCACCGCTTTGCCTGGGCAGGCTTAGATCCTCTAAGCGGTTTACCAGTACTCATGTGCGGGTCGGTTTCAGCTCTGCATGGAAGCATCATGCAGCCCGTCTGTTTCTTCATCTGCATATCGGCCATTACGATACACCATTTATAACGATTAAATGTAAAACATTTAAAAACCTCACCTTTTAGATCCATAATGATATTTGTATTTTTCGGTTGTCTTTCAATCTATGCATCAATTGAGAAAATTATGTAGTTCTTTACAAATAAATGCTCTACCGGCCCCGATAGCGCAGTTGGTAGGGTGTCCGCTCCGGGGAACGGGGGGTCACGGGTTCGATCCCGGGCCGCGCATACCAAAGTCGTTTAAATGGTACTAGCTGCTCCTCGCTTGGCACTCAAATTTACGGGGTAGTGCTAGGACTGGTCGACCCAGTGTCAGGATAATGTGACTGGGTGTGGTATCATATAATATGTCTGGCACATGATACTTCAGTGAGGCAGCACTTTAAAAGGGAGCATTGAGCTCCCTGTCGCGACCAGACGCCGTCGTGATATGACTGAAAAATTGTTGAAAGCGACGTTTAACCCGAATTCGCACACACACACACACACACACACACACACACACACACACACACCAATAAATGCTGCATGGCGTGGTTTGATGACTTCAGAAGTTATTTTAAACACTTTTTGTCGCACCTGCTTTAGCAGGAAGACATAGGCGTGCAAGTTTCCGTCCGTCCGTCTGTCCGGCCGTCCGTCCGTCCGTCTGTTCATCCGTTCGTCCGTGAGAACGTCCGTGCGTTCGTCCGGACGTCCGGTTGTCCGTCCTTCTTTCCGTCAACATTTTACACTGGGTGTCTTGTCATCGCAACTCCTCCTACAGTTTCATACCGATTATTTTCAAACTTTGCGTGTGTTTTTGCCATGGTATGAGGACGAGCATGTGGTTTGGACTTTATCGACCGATCAATTTTTGTCACTTTTTCCACATTGTGAACTTAGTCATTTTAAACCTAGAATTGATATATGATAGGTACCGCTTGTCATCGCAACTGCTTGCAGTTTTATACCGATCATTTTGAAATTTAGCATGTGCTTTCGGCATGGTATGAGGAGGTGCATGTGGTTTTGACATAATTCTCAGAATAGTTTTTTCACTTTTTTCGGGTTTTGAACTCAGTCATTTTTGTCGCAACTGCTTTAGCAGGAAGACATAGGCGTGCAAGTTTCCATCCGTCCGTCTGTCCGTTCGTCTATCCATCCGTCCGTCCAGTTGTCCGTCCGTCTTTCCGTCAACATTTTACAATGGCTGTCTTGTCATCGCAACTCCTCCTACAGTTTCATACCGATTATTTTCAAACTTTGCGTGTGTTTTTGCCATGGTATGAGGATGCGCATGTAGTTTGGACTTTATCGTCGGATCATTTTTGTCACTGTTTCCACATTGTGAACATTTTTAACCTTCAATTGATATATGTTAGGTACCTGTTGTCATCGCAACTCCTCTTGCAGTTTTATACCGATCCTTTTGAAACTCATTTTTAAGCTTCATTTGATATACGATAGGTACCTCTTGTCATTGCAACTCCTCCTATAGTTTCATACCGATTATTTTAAAACTTTGTGTGTGATTTTGCCATGGTATTAGGATGCGCATGTGGTTTGGACTTTATCTTCGGATAAATTTTCTCACTTTTTCCACATTGTGAACTTAGTCATTTTTTACCTTCAATTGTTATATGATAGGTACCTCTTGTCATCGCAACTCCTCTTGCACTTTTATACCGATCATTTTGGAACTTTGCGCGTGCTTTAGCCATGGTATGAGGATGCGCATGTGGTTTGGACTTTATCGTCGGATCATTTTTTGTCACTTTTTCCACATTGTGAACTTAGTCATTTTTCACCTTCAATTGATATATGATAGTTACCTCTTGTCATCGCAACTCCTCTTGCAGTTTTATACCGATCATTTTGAAACTTTGCGTTTGCTTTCGCCATGGTATGAGGTTGTGCATGTGGTTTCGACATAATTCTCAGATTTTTTTTTTCACTTTTTGCACATTTTGAACTTAGCCAATTTTAAGCTCCAGTTAATATACAATAGGTACCTCTTGTCATCGCAACTCCTCTTACAGTTTTATATTGAGCATTTTAAAACTTTGTGTGTGTTTTTTGCTATGGTATGAGGATGTTCATGTGGTTTTGACTTTATCTTGGGATCAATTTTTATCACTTTTTCCACATTGTGAACTGAGTCATTTTTTACCTCACATATATAGGCTATGGATTTTTCTCAAAGCCCTATATTCATTTCTTCTGCCTTAAATAAACTTTTATTTTTTTGTGTGTGGGGCAGGTTGGGAGCAGGTGCGACATCAACTTCACCGAAGATGAATCTCTGGTTATCATCTACTAGCATATAGGTGGCCTAGACCATCTGAATACAATTGTTGTGACTGGGGTTTGGTGGGGAGTGGGTGTTTTGGTAAGGGTAGGCTGGGGTGGGGTGGAGTAGGGCACGGTAGGGTAGGTGGGTGGGATGGGTGGAATAGGGTAGGGCAGGGGTTGGTGGGGGTTGGGTCGGGTATGTAGGGTAGGCTGGGGTTGGAATTGGTAGGGTAGGTAAGTTGGGGTTGGGTGGGTTAGGGTAAGGTTTTGTAAAGAAGGGTAGCTATGAAGATAATGGGGTAGTTGGGTGTGGGAAGGTGGTGCGCTGGTTTGGGTAAGGTAGGGAACTTGGGGTGGGGATGGGTAGGTTGGGTGGGTTTGGGATGGGTGGGTGGGGTGGATGGGAAGGGCGAGTTCGTTGGGTTGGGTTGGGGTTGGTAGGTAGGTAGGTATGTTTAGGTAAGTGAAGGTGGGTAGGGTAAGGAAGGTAGGTTGGGTTGGGTGGGCAGGGGTAGGGTGGAGTAGGTCGAGTGAGATTCGGTAGGTGGGATGAGTGGGTGGGTGCATTGGCATGGGGTGGGGTGGTGTAGGTTTTGTGGGAGTGGGGTAAAGTATGGAAGGCAGGGTTGGTTTGGGTGGGTAGGGGACGAGTATTGTTAGGTAGGGTAGGTAGGGTGGGATTTGGGCAGTTTGGGATGGGTAGGGTGGGTGCATTGGTGTGGAGTGGGGTAGGTAGGTTGGGTGGGGTTGTGTAGTTAGAGTACGGTAGCTAGGTTGGGTGCGTTTTGGGATTGGGTGTGGTAGGGTAGGTGGGGTGTAAAGTAGATAAGGTTTGGTTGGGGTAGGTGGGTTTGATAGGGTAGGTAGGCAGGGGTCGGGTGGGGATGGGGGAGGGTGGGGTAGATGAGGTTGGTAGGGTGGGTAGGGAAAGTAGGGTGGGATTGGGGTAGGTAGTGTTAGGAAGGGTACAGGCAAGTTTGCAGGGTAGGGTAAGTAGGTGGGGTTAGGAAAAGTGGGGTGGATAGGGTAGAATAGGTAGATGGCGTTGGGTGGGGTGGGTTGTGTAAGGAAGGGTAGGGTAGTCGGGGGTGATTACTGGTTGGTGGGTTAGGGTAGGTACCTTGGGGTTGGGCGGTGTGAGGTTGCTTAAGTAGGGGAGGTACAGTGTAATAGGGGCAGTAATGGGTGGGTAGGGTCCGTGCGTTGGGGGGCGCAGGTATGGTAGATGGGATAGGGTAGGTAGGTTAGGGTAAGTGGAGGTGGGGATGGGGTAGGGTGGGTGAGGTTGGTAGGGTAGGTAGGGTGGGATTGTGGTAGGTAGGGGAAGGTAGGTTGCATTCAAGTAGGGTGAAGTTGGGGTAGGCAGGGGTAGTAGGGTACATTAAAGTAGGCACGGTAGTGTAAGTAGGGTGGGGTTTGGGTATTTTTTTTTTATTTGAGATTTTACGTCCCCGTCAACACTGTAAAAGTCATTTTAGCGACGCTGCTTCCAATTTTGTGTGACTTTTACCCGACATTGAGATGAAATGACATCTCAAGCCCTGCCGCCCAATGAAACCAATACGGTTTATAAGCACTGGACGGGCCGACTCGCACCGCTTTGCCTGGGCAGGTTAAGATCCTCTAAGCTGTTTACCAGTACTCGTGTGCGGGTCGGTGTCAGCTCTGCGTGGAGGCGTGATGCATCCCATCTAGTTGGGGTAAGTGTGTTGGATAGGGAAGGGCAGGTGAGTAAGTGTTTGAGATTTACGTCCCACCAACAGCCTAGATCATGCGAAGACTGGTGGGAAGGGTAGGTAGATGGGGTTTGGTGGGTGATGTTAGGAAGGGTAGGGTAGGTGGGAGTGATTTGGTGTTGGTGGTGTAGGTTAGGTAGGTTGGGGTTATGTGGAGTAGCGGTTGTGTAGGAAGGGTAGGTAGAGTGGAATAGGGCTAGGTAGGGATGGGGAGGGTTGGTTCGTTTGGGTGGGGTAGGGTATGGTAGGTTGTATATGGTAGGTAGGTTTGGGTAAGTGGAGGTGAGTAGGGTAGGAAGGTAGGTTGGGTCGGGTAGGGCAGGCAGGGGTAGAGTTAGGGTTAGATAGGTTAAGGTAGGTAGGGTGAGATTAGGATAGGTCGGGGTGGAGTGGGTGGGTGCATTGGCATTGGCTGGGGTAAGTTGTGTGGGTATGGTGGTAGGAAGGGAATGTAGGTTTGGGTTAAGTGGGCATGAGTTATTAACCAATTCTGGACTAAATGGATTCTTCCAATTGTTTTCATCACGAGTCATTTCAAGATTTTAAATGCCTCTGTGCTGTAGTGGTTATGCTACTCATCTGATAAAGTAGGGTCGCGGTATCAGTCGAGGGTTTCGCGAGCCTTTCAGATGGCTTCAAACCATCCCCACTGCATATGACACCAGAATTCCGGTGGAATTCCACTGGAATTCTGATGGTTTCCAGTGAAATGTTTATTTCCGCTGAAATTCCATTGGAATTCTGGTGAGAAACAAAGATTCCACTTGAATTCCACTGGATTATCAGAGGAAAAGTATTCATGTGAAACAATAAATATTTTGAGGTGCTTAAATTATACTTAATATTATACAAAGGTGTAATTTGTGCAAATTTTATGTGTTAGTTTTGGCATCATTTCATAGGGATGTAAGGGTTTTTGTAATACCTACATTCGTTTCACATAACGTAGTGGCAGCCTTATAACTGAAGTGTCAACCGAATTGATGATGTCACCAACAAGTGACATCATCACCATGTGCTCAGCTGGGAACCAGCCTTGGAGCAGCTTCCTTTTCATGCTGTTTGCCAGTAACCCTTATAGGGGTTTCAGGTACACGATTGGGGAAGGTATAATTTGAGGACTTTTACTGGAGGACCAGAGGACTGAGGACCAAGTCCTCTAGAGGACCAGGGGTATAATTTGAGGACCAAATACAGGAGGACCAGAGCTTTAATCAGCCATAGAATGGCTATGATAATTGAAGATAATTACTGTTTATTGAAAATGACACCTACTGGTATATGGGATATCACCTCATTTTATCCCATACAGAAAAAATAAAATAAATAAAATTGAATAAAATGAAAAACAATATTATTATGCTCAGGACATTTTTCACCATAGAATTTATGAAATATTGTTACTCTGATAAAAATGTTTAGTTGAAATTAGAATTTCTCTACTTTCTATATACTTGATATAATCAATCTGTTATTTTTTATAATTCACGAACTGCATGATGAACATTGAAGGTCCTGATCAGACGGCATCTTGCTACTGTTTTAAAAAATATTCACTTGAAATTAGAATTTCTCTACAGTAAGTACTTACCGGTGTAACGTAAAAAAAGTGGACCGTGAAAAAATGCGACATTTCCGCCACTGCGCATGCGCGTTGCTAAGTGGGCGTTAACCGATTGTTTAAGGCGGGGCTTACACGATAAACAAATCAATAGTCACATTTTCAATCCTCCTTGAATGAACTATTGCCCAGCCTGCCAAAAACATCGGACCAACGTCGGGTCGAAAGCGATACGACGTATCAACGTCATTTCGCTCTCAGCCCCATATTGGTCGGCTATTGCGTAATAGCTGGGAAGTATACGATATACCATGCAATGAAAGTTTCACCTCTGTGACTGTTACTGACATTTTGCTCTTGAACAGCAGTTGTCAATTTCTGGCATAAGAATGTGCAGTGTGCTGGTTAACTGCTAACGTATAAGCCTGTCAAGAAAAAGTGTGGATAGGTAAACTGACCGGCTCAAAATGACCTGAATGGTGTTGACTGGGCCGTCAGACTCCACTATAAAACAAAGATTTTTTTTTATTAAACCTCTACCTTTGTTTAGTTTAGTATTACACTTCTCTGAGTATTTCTCTAATCCATCTTGGAGAGGAATTATGATTTTGTTACCTCGAAAATTGTGTACAGGTGCCCAAAAAAAGTAGCGATGCATTTTAAAAGTAACATTAACAACGAGAAGATCCGGCATATGCTGTAGTATAACGAAACGTCCTCACCCTGAGTTATGTAGACGAGCTATTGATCAGTACACATGAGAAACCCTAAATTTGCAGCCTGCGTGGAAAAGGAGATAGACGTGTAAGAAGTACATAAGGCATCAATCCGTGAAAAAAGTGGACATGCGTGAAAAAAGTGGACATAAAGAAATGCAAAATAAAGGAATGAAAAAAGATGGATGTGCGTGAAAAGGTTTGAAAAGGTACCAGTCCGTGAAAGCAGAAGATGTGCGTGAAAAGGATAATCCCGAAGAAAAATGTACACTGACGTGAAAGAAAAATATATAAGGCACCAATCCGTGAAAAAAGTGGACATCCGTGAAAAAAATGGACATAAAGAAATACAAAGAAAAGGAATGAAAAAAGAAGATGTGCGCGAAAAGGGTTGAAAAGGTACCTGTCCGTGAAAGATGAAGATGTGCGTGATAAGGATAATCACGAAGAAAAATGTATACAGACGTGAACGAAAAATAGATAAGGCACCACTCCGTGAAAAAAGTGGACATCCGTGAAAAAAGTGGACATAAAGAAAAAAAGAAAAGGAATGAAAAAAGACGATGTGCGTGAAAAGGGTTGAAGAGGTACCTGTTCGTGAAAGAAGAAGATGTGCGTGAAAAGGATAATCAAGATGAAAAATGTACACTGACGTGAAAGAAAAAAAAGATAAAGCAAAAATCCGTGAAAAAAGTGGACATCCGTGAAAAAAGTGGACATTAAGAAATGCAAAATAAAGGAATGAAAAAAAGAAGATGTGCGTGAAAGGGGTTGAAAAGGTACCAGTCCGAGAAAGAAGAAGGTGCGCGTGATAAGGATAATCACGACATAAAAAATGTTGACTGACATGAAAGAAAAACAGACAAGGCAGCAATCCGTGAAAAAAGTGGACATGCGTGAAAAAGTGGACATAAAGAAATGCAAAATATAGGAATGAAAAATGAAGGTGTGCGTGAAAAGGGTTGAAAAGGTACTAGTCCGAGAAAGAAGGAGAGGCGCGTGAAAAGGATAATCCCGAAGACAAAATGTACACTGAAGTGAAAGAAAAGCAGAAAAAGCAGCAATCCGTGAAAAAAGTGGACATGCGTGAAAAAAGTGGACATAAAGAAATACAAAGAAAAGGAATGAAAAAAGAATGTGTGCGTGAAAAGGGTTGAAAAGGTACCAGTCCGCGAAAGAAGAAGATGTGCGTGAAAAGGATAATCACGAAGATAAAAATGTACACTGATGTGAAAGAAAAATAGATAAGGCAATGATCCGTAAAAAGGGGACATCCGTGAAAAAAGTGGACATAAAGAAATACAATGAAAAGGAATGAAAAAAGAAGATGTGCATGAAAAGGGTTGAAAAAGTACCTGTCCGTGAAAGAAGAAGATGTGCGTGATAAGGATAATCAGTTATCAATCACGAAGAAAAATGTACACCGACGTGAAAGAAAAATAGATTAGGTAACAATCCGTGAAAAAAGTGGACATCCGTGAAAAAAGTGGACATAAAGAAATACAAAGGAAAGGAATGAAAAAAGAAAAGGTGCATGAAAAGGGTTGAAAAGGTACCTGTCCGTGAAAGCAGAAGACGTGCGTGAAAAGGATAATCACGAAGAAAATGTACACTGACGTGAAAGAAAAACAGATAAGGCAACAATCCGTCAAAAAAGTGGACATCCGTGAAAAAAGTGGACATAAAGAAATGCAAAATAAAGGAATGAAAAAAAATGGATGTGCGTGAAAAGGGTTGAAAAAGTACCAGTCCGTGCAAGCAGAAGATGTGCGTGAAAAGGATAATCCCAAAGAAAAATGTAAACTGACGTGAAAGAAAAATAAATAAGGCACCAATCCGTGAAAAAAGTGGACATCCGTGAGAAAAGTGGACATAAAGAAATACAAAGAAGAGGAATGAAAAAAGAAGATGTGCGTGAAAAGGGTTGAAGTGGTACCTTTCCGTGAATGAAGAAAATGTGCGTGATAAGGATAATCAAGGAGAAAAATGTACACTGACCTGAAAGATAAATAGATAAGGCAACAATCCGTGAAAAAAAATGGACATCCGTGAAAAAAGTGGACATAAAGAAATGCAAAATAAAGGAATGAAAAAAGAAGATGTGCGTGAAAAGGGTTGAAAAGGTACCAATCCGAGAGAGAAGAAGATGCGCGTGATAAGGATTATAACGAAAAAAAATGTACACTGACGTGAAAGAAAAATAGATAAGGCCAAAATCCGTGAAAAAGGTGGACATCCTTGAAAAAATTGGGCATAAAGAAAATCAAAGAAAATGAGTGAGCGAGTATTAGTTTTACGTTCCACCAACAGCTAAGGTCATACGGAGACGGGACCTCGGTTTAAAGACTCGTCCGAAAGGCTGGAGAAGCCCAGGATCGATCCTGCGATCCCTGGTTTACAAGGCGATTAGCGTCACCACTGCACCACGGAGGCTTCTACAAAGAAAAGGAATGAAAAAAAAAAGATGTGCGTGTAAAGGGTTGAAAAGGTACCAGTCAGTGAAAGCAGAAGATGTGCGTGAAAATGATAATCACGAAGAAAAATGTACACTGACGTGAAAGAAAAACAGATAAGGCAACAATCCGTGAAAAAAGTGGACATCCGTGAAAAAAGTGGACATAAAGAAATACAAAGGAAAGGAATAAAAAGAAAAGGTGAGTGAAAAGGGTCGAAAAGGTACCTGTCCGTGAAAGCAGATGTGCGTGAAAAGAATTATCACGAAGAAAAATGTACACTGACGTGACAGAAAAACAGATAAGGAAACAATCCGTGAAAAAAGTGGACATGCGTGAAAAAGGGGACATAAAGAAATGCAAAATAAAGGAATGAAAAAAAGATGGATGTGCGTGAAAAGGATTGAAAAAAAAAAAAAAAAAAAAAAAAAACAGTCCGTGAAAGGAGAAGATGTGCGTGAAAAGGATAATCCCAAAGAAAAATGTACACTGGCGTGAAAGAAAAGTAGATAAGGCACATATCCGTGAAAAAAGTGGACATCCGTGTAAAAAGTGGACATAAAGAAATACAAAGAAAAGGAATGAAGAAATAAGATGTGCGTGAAAAGGGTTGAAAAGGTACCTGTCAGTGAAAGAAGAATATGTGCCTGATAAGGATAATCACGATGAAAAATGTACACTGACGTGACAGAAAAATTGATAAGGCAACAATGCGTGAAAAAAATGGACACCTGTGAAAAAAGTGGACATAAAGAAATACAAAGAAAAGCAGTGAGTGAGTTTTAGTTTTACGTCCCACCAAGAGCTAAGGTCATACGGAGACGAGACCTCGGTTTAAAGACTCATTCGAAAGTCTGGAGAAGCCCGGGATCGATCCTGCGATCCCTGGTTTACAAGGCGAGTAGCGTAACCACTGCATCACGGAGGCTTCTACAAAGAAAAGGAATGCAAAAAAGAAGATGTGCGTGAAAAGGGTTGAAAAGGTACCAGTCCGTGAAAGCTGAAGATGTGCGTGAAAAGGATAATCACGAAGAAAAATGTACACTGTCGTGAAAGAAAAACAGATGCGGCAACAATCCGTAAAAAAAGTGGACATGCGTGAAAAAAGTGGACATAAAGAAATACAAAGGAAAGGAATGAAAAAAGAAAAGGTGCGTGAAAAGTGTTGAAAAGGTACCCGTCCGTGAAAGCAGAAGATGTGCTTGAAAAGGATAATCACGAATAAAAATGTACACTGACGTGAAAGAAAAACAGATAAGGTAACAATCCGTGAAAAAAGTGGACATGCTTGAAAAAAGTGGACATAAAGAAATGCAATATAAAGGAATGAAAAAAGATGGATGTGCGTGAAAAGGGTTGAAAAAGTACCAGTCCGTGAAAGCAGAAGATGTGCGTGAGAGGATAATCCCAAAGAAAAATGTACACTGACGTGAAAGAAAAATAGATAAGGCACCGATCCGTGAAAAAAGTTGACATCCGTGAAAAAAGTGGACATAAAGAAATACAAAGAAAAGGAATGAAAAAAGAAGATGTGGGTGAAAAGGGTTGAAGAGGTACCTTTCCGTGAAAGAAGAAAATGTGGCTGATAAGGATAACCACGAAGACAAATGTACACTGACGTGTAAGATAGATAGATAAGACAACAATCCGTGAAAAAAGTGGACATCCGTGAAAAAAGTGGACATTAAGAAATGCAAAATAAAGGAATGAAAAAAGATGGATGTGGGTGAAAAGGGTTGAAAAGGTACCAACCCGAGAAAGAAGAAGATGCGCGTGATAAGGATAATCACGAAGAAAAATGTACACCGACTTGACAGAAAAATTGGTAAGGCAACAATCCGTGAAAAAAGTGGACATCCCTGAAAAAAGTGGACTTTAAGAAATACAAAGAAAAGGAAAGAAAAAAGAAGATGTGCGTGAAAATGGTTGAAAAGGTACCAGTCCGTGAAAGAAGAAGATGTGCGTGATGAGGATAATCAAGATGAAAAATGTACACTGATGTGAAAGAAAAAAAGATAAAGCAAAAATCCGTGAAAAAAGTGGACATCCGTGAAAAAAGTGGACATAAAGAAATGCAAAATAAAGGAATGAAAATAGATGGATGTGCGTGAAAAGGGTTGAAAAGGTACCAGTCCGAGAAAGAAGAAGATGCGCGTGATAATGATAATCACGAAGAAAAATGTACACTGACGTGAAAAAAATAGATAAGGCAACAATCCGTGAAAAAAGTGGACATCCGTGAAAAAAGTGGACATAAAGAAATACAAAGAAAAGGAGTGAGTGAGTTTTAGTTTTACGTCCCACCAGCAGCCAATGTGATACGGAGACGGGACCTCGGTTTAAAGACTCATCCGAAAGGCTGGAGAAGCCTGGGATCGATCCTGCGATCCCTGGTTTACAAGGCGAGTAGCGTAACCACTGCACCACGGAGGCTTCTACAAAGAAAAGGAATGAATAAAGGAAGATGTGCGTGAAAAGAGTTTAAAAGGTACCAGTCCGTGAAAGCAGAAGATGTGCGTGAAAATGATAATCCCGAAGAAAAATGTACACTGACGTGAAAGAAAAATAGATAAGACAACAATCCGTGCAAAAAGTGGACATTCGTGAAAAAAGTGGACATAATGAAATACAAAGAAAAGGAGTGAGTGAGTTTTAGTTTTACGTCCCGCCAACAGCTAAGGTCATATGGAGACGGGACCTCATCCGAAAGGCTGGAGAAGCCCGGGATCGATCCTGCGATCCCTGGTTTACAAGGCGAGTAGCGTAATCACTGCACCATGGAGGCTTCTACAAAGAATAGGAATGAAAAAGAGAAGATGTGCGTGAAATGGGTTGAAAAGGTACCAGTCCGCCATGCCCTGTTATGGTGAAAACCTTAAAAAATCTTCATCTCCGGAATCACTTGACTGATTGTCTTGAAACTTGGTTTATAGCATCAGGTGATTGAGTACTACCGAATTTGCACAGGGCTCCGGGGAGCGACCAGGACCTCATGGGCCTCTTGTTTTTTGTTTTGTGTTGTTTTGCTTTGATTTTTCTGCGGCTTTTCCCTCTGTTTCTGTCGAATGAATGTGTACTGTACTGGTCAAACACCGATGTGCATGTCTGCCCAAGGTAAGATGGCCTGCTCGGCATTGTCCCAATGGTGTTGACAAGGCCGTTAAACTTCACACAAACTGCCGAACAAAAACTCGGACCCCGCCCATCAGGGCTGGCAAAATAGATTGGGCTGCATGATGTTTCCATGCATGGCTGAAACCACTGGTAAGCCGCTTAGAGGGTCTGAGCTTGCACAGGCAAAGTGGTGCGAGTCAAAGCATCCGTGCATATTAACCCTATTGGTCTCATTGGGCGGCAGGGCTTGAGATTACATTATATCTCTATGTCGGGTAAAAGTAGCAACGTCCCAAATATGACCTATATAGTGTTGATGGGGACGTTAAACATCAAACAAACAAACAAACGAACGAACAAAATTACTAGCAGGTATTTGGTTATCCTGCACTCTCATTCCGTTTTGTCAATAATAAAACAGTGTATACTGTCTTTTTGGTACGGAACCCGTGAAGGGATATGATTTTTTATTTTTATTATGTTGTGCGAACAAGATAATATCTTGAGCGGACAAGATATTATCTTGTTCGGACAACATATTATCTTGTGCGGACAAGATATTATCTTGTGCGGACAAGATATTATGTTGTGCGGACAAGATATTATGTTGTGCGGACAAGATAATATCTTGTCCGCACAAGATAATATCTTGTCCGCACATGATAATATCTTGTGCGCACAACTTATGAAATAAGAAAAAAATCATGCCCCTCCCCGGGTTCCGTATTTTGGGGCCTTCATGGTCAAGTGGGTAAAAGCTTTGACTCTTAATCACCTTGCATGTGTGACGCAAAGTAAAGGTCATATATTTTTCAGGTACTCCAGTTGTCGCCCATCTGAGCTACGTCTGCACTGTTTGCCTATGTCCTAAGAGACACTAAGCTTATAGGGGTTGTGTATGTATTTGAGAATTACGTCCTAATAACAGCTAAGGTCATAATGATTCGGGATCTCGGTTTAATATCCGCAAGTCTGGAGAAGCCCGAGATGGAACCAACTTACCCTGGTCAATGAGGCGAGTAGTATAACCGTTTCAAGGCTTAGGCAAACAATGCAGACCGAGATCAGGCATTGCTTAACCAGCGTTAGCCTTTCGCTTCTACTTTAGGATTAAGGCAAATGGCACAGACCCAGGTCAGACGCCGCTTTAACGTCGTAAGCTAAGCGTTTCTTTCAGGACTGGCAAACAGTGCAAACCCAGGTCAGACGCCGATTAACCCGTATTAGCCTGGCATATCAAATTTAGACCATAGACTAACAGTTCCGATGCCGCAAAATATGTTGTTTGATCGGTTGCTTCACTTTTTAGTCACGATTCCACGCAGAACGGAATCCGGCCCGCACACTAGTATGGGTAAACCGCTTAGAGGATCTAAGCCTGTCCAGGAACCGCGGTGCGAGGCGGACCGTCCATGCTAATAAACCCTTTTGGTTTCATTGGGCGATATGGCTAGAGATGTCATTTCATCTCAGTGTTGGGTAAAAGTCCAACAAAATTGGAGGCAACGTCTCCAAAATGACCTTTACAGTGTTGACGGGGACGTTAAACCTCAAATCAACCAAACAACACGAGGTGAAGATTTACGCCCCGCCCATCGGGGCTTGGAGAAATAGATGGGTTCATCATGCTTGCACGCATAGCTGAAACCGACCGCACAGGACTACTGGTTAACCGCTAAGAGGATCTAAGCCTGACTACGCGAAGTGTTGTAAATCGGAACGTCACTTATATATAAACCCTTCTGGCTTGTTCAGGCGGCAGGGCTTGAGAAGTCATTTCGTATCAATGATGGGTTAAAGTCCCATAAAACTGAAGCCACCTCTCCAAAATAACCTAAATAGTGTTGATGGGGACGTAAACCACTAATTCAAACAAAGAAAACATGAGGGAAAAAGACGTGTTTTGAGCAAGAACCATAACTCCGGGTGCCATGGTATTTTAGTTATCATCCCTGAGAATATAATCTTGGCAACACAATATCTCTAACACCTTTATTCATGTTAACAAGTCCGTGAAATTAAAACCCTCTAAACCCCACTTTATTTAGAGAAAACCGGGGTTTACAGGGGTATAAGTTATTTTGCTTTTTTCTGTTCTAAGACATAGGTCATTGGTACTCGTACGAGCACCCGCAACCTATTTTAAGAGTAAAAATAAGGCACATATCACAAGTTTGCATGGAAAAAGACATTGCACGGGTGTGCCATCGTAATGTGAGAATAATGATGGGTCGTTGTAAAGTTGTACAGAAGGTTAAGAAGGTGTGCGTGCGTGCGTGCGTGCGTGCGTGTGTGTGTGTGTGTGAATTCGGGTTTAACGTCGCTTTCAACAATTTTTCAGTCATATCACGACGGTGTCTGGTTGTGACAGCGAGCTCAATGCTCCCTTTTATAGTCCTGCCTCACTGAAGTATCATGTCCCTGACACATGATACTTCTTCTAATACATGCTGCAAAAGAATACAAAAGAAACTGATGTGAGAATTGTTACAGACTTAAAAACTGAAAGTGACTTGGTGGTGGTGTCTTTTCCATCTGCAAACGCTGTTACAAGGAGAACTCACCTTTAAGCTCGCTAACAGGGCGAATGAGGGGAGGTAACTGCCAGACTACACGATAATTAAGCAAATAGCAATCCGATAAAAAACGTATCTAAGGTAGGCGGAGCAAATGTGTTGCGCATGCGCAGTGGCGGAAATGTCTCATTTTTTCACGGTCCACTTTTTTTACGTTACACCGGCCCCGATAGCTCAGTTGGTAGAGTGTCCGCTCCGGGGAACGGCAGGTCACGGATTCGATCCCGGGCCGCGACATACCAAAGTCGTTAAGAATGGTACAAGCTGCTCCTCGCTTGGCACTCAGATTTACGGGGTAGAGCTAGGACTGGTCGACCCAGTGTCAGGATAATGTGACTGGGGGTGGTATCATGTAATGTGTCTGGGACATGATACTTCAGTGAGGCAGCACTATAAAAGTGAGCATTAAGCTCCCTGTCACAACCAGACACCGTCGTGATATGACTGAAAAATTGTTGAAAGCGACGTTAAACCCGAATTCACACACACACACACACACACACACACACACACACACACACACACACACACACACACACACAGTAAGTACTTTCTATATACTTAACCCTTCTCTTGCTGAATATTCAGTTTAGCCACACTCATTTCTGACTTAGAAACAATCAGATTACTTGATTTAATTTATTTTTACAAATCCATAAACTGAATGTCAAACAGTGTAGATCCTGATTAGAAGGCTTCTTCAGAAGCCATCTGATCTGGATCCACACTGTTTCCAAAGATAGAGGTTGTCGTGAACAGCAGGATAAGAGGTCATATAAGCTATCTGTTAAATTCACAAACTGCATGATGAACAGTGAAGATCCTGATCAGATGGCATCTTGTTACTCTTTTAAAACTGTTCACTTAAAATTGGAATTTCTCTTTCAATATACATGTACTTAATATAAGCTATCTGTTAAATTCACAAACTGCATGATTAACAGTGAAGATCCTGATCAGATAGCTTATCTGGAGCTAGACTGTTTGCAAATGTAGGGGATATAAGTGGAAATAAATAATTTTAATAAATTAGAGGAAAACATGCGATAAAGAAATTCTTCACCTAAATAAATGAAATATATTTTAGGCATTATGTTACTCTTTTTAAAAAAGGTTGTTCAGTCTTAATAGAAATTACTCTACTAGGAAACACACACAAAAAAAATTATTTATATATTTTTTTATTTTTTATTTTTTTATTTATTTATTTTTTTTTTTTTTTTGGTAGGACAATTTGACCAAATTATTTTTTCCTAGTGGTTTTATCTTTTCCTATTCTATCAGTCATTTTATTACTCACTGGTAATGGAATTTTTTAAGACTGCCAGGTATTACATTCAGAGCTATACGACGGTTTGAAAAAAAACCTTTTATTCTTATATCTTAAGCACCAATCATTAACTCATAGCAGATGGAATTCATTTTTTTTGCTTTAGTCTGTTTTCAGAGAACAACATTTCCATATAACTCATATATGGAAAATGCTAAACAAGATTTTTTGACAACATTAGAAAACACGCCTATACAAATACATTGTTATCTTTATTGGCGAAGAAATGAAAATTTTAAGATGAAAAATTTTGATATTTTTCTTATTTCGGCTCAAATATAGATTGTGGGTACTCTTTACAACCGCCTCGGTGAGGCGGTTCTAACGATTACCCATTATCTATATTTAAGAGCAGAAATAGGAAAAATAAGGTTTACCCCTGTAAACCACCGTTTTACTATATAAAAGTGATGTTCAAGGGGGTCAAAATTATTTAGGTTTTCGTGATGAGTAAAGAAAAAGGCTTGAAATTGTAATGGTTGTGATTGGCAGTTTAATGGTTATTTGTAGGTTGGGCTTATCCTATTGTAGGCGGGGCAAAGTTACATATTATAACCAATGGCTGTAAACCTATGATTAGGTTGAAATTTTGCAAATAATTGAAAGTCTTCATTTTTGAAATGTGTTGTTAGATCTTTCAGAAGCATTTTTTCTCATTATTTTCAGGGCCTAATTAGGGCCTAATTTATTATTAATTTTTCTTAAGTTGAGCTGAAAAGTAAAAAAAGTGACCTTCCATTGCAGTACTCACACAGGACCCATAAATAAGCATTTATTTAATTATGTAATAATGTTTTCTTATTATTTATTTTATTTATTGTTTATTTCTTTTTTTTATTTAATAATAATCAAGGAAAAATGAACCTGGGGAAAAAGATCTTAGTCACCCAAGTGACAAGGTGTCATCAGGTGAACAACATGTCCATAAAATGAACATCAGACCCCCCACCCCACCCCCTAAAAACACCTTATAAAGAAAACTAGGGTTTACAGTGGCATACATTATCTTTCTTATTACTGTTCCAAGAAGTTGGTCATGGGTACTAGTTAGAACCACCTCAATGAGGCAGCAACCTATGTTATAAATTATAAAAATATTATGTGTGTTATTGTAATGTTTCTTCCACAAACTAAAAACTGACATTTTCCGTTTTATTGATGACATTCTTCTCATTTCGTGTGCAAGCATAGAATGTGTGCTCATTTGAACAAGGTGGTTCTAACAAATGTATCTGAGGAGTACCCAAATCACGGAATAAGTAGGGTCTATAAGGGTGTTAATTACATCCACTTAAGAAACTAGTGGGTAAAAGGGTAACAAACCGGACAGCTATTGTCTTCAATATATTCATGTTTTAAGCCATTTTGTACTGAGAGAAATCTTCCACTTTATGTGTAGCATGAGTCCATTTCAAAATAATGGGGTTTTTCTAAATTTATTTGGAAAACGGCTGAACTTTTGCAAACAGTGCAGGCTTTGATCAGAGGCTGCAGAATGTGGTGTCTGAACTGGGCCTGCATTGTTTGCTAATAACCGGTTTTGAGATTTCTGATACAAAAATGGGTTAGTGTGCACAATCCTTACTCAACAGTGTGGGGCATGCCATTATAGTATGATAACTTTATAAAACTTAACATTTGATAAAACATTAGAATATAGAACTTCAAAATCAGTGTAGCTGAACATTATCATTAACAACAATCATGGTAATTAAATTAATTGATACAACCATATTTTTGCAACAAAACTTCTCTGAAGACTTTAGTACCCCTCTGATTAACGATCAGCGCGATATGAGTTAAATAATAATGAAAGGGCCATAACTCCCCCCCCACACACACACACACACACGAACCTTTTAGTATAGCAAGAGCTGCTTTTGTTGAATTTTGTGTGAGATAATCAGCATCAATGTGGCACCATGTCCATGCAATTGAAAGTTTTATTGTTTAAACTCACTCTTCAGTGAAGTACCAGCGGGTTTTATCAAAAAGAAGCCATATTATGACAGTTTGCAAGTTTAAAGAAATATGTTAAGAGTGCCTCAGTGAAGTTGTCCTAACAATAATACACAATTTATGTTCATCTTGCAGTTTGTGAATTTTAACAGATAGATTATATCATTAAGTATGTAGAAAATAGAGTAATTCTAATTTCAACTAAACATTTTTAATAAGAGTAACAAGATGCCAAAAATTTATTTCCATTACGATAACACATCCGTGTGTCATAATGCATTTTTTCTTACATCTCCAAAACAGTCAATTTTTGGATGAAAATTTGTGATATTATTCTTATTTATACTCAAAACATAGATTGAGGTGGTTCTAACGAGTACCTACAACTTATGTCTATGCGCAGAAATAAGGAAAATAATGTATACCCCTCTAAACCCCAGTTTTCTCTATTTTAAGTGGGTAGAAAGGAGGCGTTCATTTCTCAGACTTGTTAGCGTGATGATATGATTCTATGTTGACAAATTTCTGAGCATAAAACAGTGTAGCTCCAGATAAGCTATCTGATCAGGATCTTCACTGCTCATCTTGTAGTTTGTGAATTTAACAGATAGATTACATCAAGCATATAGGAAGTAGAGAAATTCTAATTTCAACTAAACATTTTAAAAGAGTAACAAGAAAGCCCCCGCCCATTGTGGCTTGAAGAAATAGATGGGCTGCATGATGCTTCCAGGCAGAGCTGAAACCTATCCGCACACGAGTACTCGTAAACCGCTTAGAGGATCTAAGCTTGTCCAGGCAATGCGGTGTGAGTCGGCCCGTCCATGCTTAAAAAACCTATTGGTTTCATTGGGCGGCAGGTCTTGAGATGTCATTTTATCTCAATGTATGGTAAAAGTCCCACAAAATTGGAAGCAACGTCTCCAAAATTACCTTTACAGTGTTGGCGGGGATGTTAAACCTCAAATCAAACAAACAAACAAAACAAGAGGAACAAGATGCCAAAAGTCATCATGTTAACAAGTCCTTGTAATGACCACCCCTCTTAATCCCACTTTATATAGTGAACATTGGGGTTTACAGGCGTATACATTATTTTTCTTATTTCTGCTCCAAAACATAAGTTGTGAGTAGTCGTTTGAACCGCCTCATTAAGGTGGTTCTAACAAGGACCCGCAACATATATTTGAAGTACAAATAAGAAAAATATCACAAGTTTTCATCATTATTGCATCGTGTAAGAATGCTCTATGTCATACGGAAATGTTATCTTAATGATAGTGGTGAAAACTTTCTGAGCATAACAACAGTTTAGCTCCAGATAAGCCATCTGATCAGGATCTTCACTGTTCAGCATGCAGTTTGTGTATTTAACAGATAGCTTATATAAAGTACATGTATATTGAAAGTAAAGAAATTATAATTTTAAGTGAACGTTTTTAAAAGAGTAACAGGCTTCCATCTGATCAGGATCTTCACTGTGCATCATGCAGTTTGTAAATTTAACAGATAGGTTATATTATGTATAGAGAACGACTTACTGTAGATAAATTCTAATTTCAAGTGAACATTTTTAAAAGAGTAGCAAGAGGGGATATACCATACCGGTAGGTGTCATTTTCAATAAACAGTAATTATCTTCGATTATCATAGCCATTATATGGCTGATTAAAGCACTGGTCCTCCTGTATTTGGTCCACAAATTATACCCCTTGTCCCCTAGAGGACTCGGTCCTCAGTCCTCCAGTAAAAGTCCTCAAATTATACATTCCCACACGATTGGTAAAAGTATGTGCATTAAGGTCTGAGCTTCCACGTTTTAACTCACCTGTCACATAGTTACATGATGAGCTTTTATGACTGATCAATGTCCATCGGGCGTCATGAGTCTGTCAGCAATTAATTTGGCCCCCGCCCGTCGGGGCTTGAAGAAATAGATGTGCTGCATGATGCTTCCACGCAGAGCTGAAACCGACCGCACACGAGTACTGGTAAACCGCCTAGAGGATCTATGCCTGCCCAGGCAAAGCGGTGCGAGTCTGACCGTCCATGTTTATAAACCATATTGGTTTCACTGGGCAACAGGGCTTGAGAAGTCATATTATCTCAATGTTGGGTAAAAGTCCCCCAAAAATTGGAAGCAACGTCTCCAAAGTGACCTAAACAGTGTTGACGGGGACATTAAACCTCAAATCAACATTGCCTCTTGGAACAACAATGGTTAACCCTTACAACGCTAACCCCCGATATAGATATTATGCATACTGCAGCATCTGATCTGGGCCTACACTGTTTGCCAAACCCACGTCATATCCAGTCTAGATTTTACAGATACCTCTTACATGTATGCAAGACTCTGATCTCTTAGAGGAATATAAGAATCTTATATGGGTGTGAGGGGTGGATAGAAAAGTCCGTCCCAAGGGTCACTGTCCGGCATCACGAGGCTTACCCAATATGGATGTGAGGGGTGAATAGAAAAATCCGTCCCAAGGGTCACTGTCCGGCATCACGAGGCTTGCCGAGTGATGCCGGACAGTGATCCCGAGGGACGGATTTTTCTCTCCACCCCTCACATCCATATTGGATTCTTTTTCTTGCATACCTTCCATTTCTTAGCGCGGAATTTCAATGCTGCAGTCACTTCGGTTACCAACGTCCGCCATATTGTGTTGACACTGCAGGAATGTAAAGAGACGTCACGGATCATGCATGACGTCAACTTTAACGACGGCGCACACAAGGTCGTAATCAACCAGTGCATTTATCAAACACGCGATTATATTTGATTTGGGGTCGGAACACCAGGGTCAGAACATAAATTTCTATCCCAGGGTAAAATCGCGGATTTCCTTGTCTGGTGTGCAAGAACAAATAATATGGCAATTTTTGGGTCGATAGGTTGGCATTCGTCCCGAAGTAACTAAGCAGAAAAGCGATTCAGTACAAAGGCCATATGGCTATATCACCGACTTGTCGTCGGAATAACTTTTAGCTCACCAAACCAAAGACTCCCATGGAGCTTATAGGACAGGCAGTTGTCGGTCGTCGTGCGTCATATGTCGTCTGCGTCAACACTTTCAAACGACATCTCCTCTGAAACCACTGGGTCGATTGGGCCCAAATTTTATCTGTCGTATCCCTAGGCTGGGGATTGAAAGTTTGTGTTTTTTTTTTTTTTTTTTTTTTTTTTTTTTTTCAATGAAATCGGCTCTTTAGTTTGGTTGCTATGGCAACTTATGGTGGGGAAAATTGAAAAATTGCATTTACTGCCAAGTCATTGCAGATATTTTGACAAAACTTTTATAGAAAAGTTACTTGAGTAAGCTTCTCTCAGCAATATGCTTTTACGCCAACATGGGGGTCCACCAGGTTGTGCTGGGGTCATGTACACCTTCTATATTCTATATTCATATTCTTGTTCCTTATGATACGATACATTCAGTGACGCCAACCAGCCCCCCCCCCCTCCATGATGTGCCCGGTTCATGCCCCTCCACCCACCATTTCATAAAAGGCCCAATATCTCGGAAACCTTTCAGATGCCCATCCCTAAACCATACATATCCTTGTTCCTCATGGTAAGACATTTATTTACACAGACCTGGTGGTCTCCCGGGTTGCGTCGGGGCCTTGCCTCACCCCTCCACTTCAAAAAAGGCCATATATGTAGGAAACAATTCAGACCCTTACCCCTCAACCATATAGATTTATTGTCCTCATGATAAGACACATTTGGTGACAACCTAGGGTTCTCCAGGGTCATGCCGGGGCCTTACCCCACCCCTCCCCTTCACAAAAGGCCTTATATCTCAGAAACTCTTCAAAGCTCCACACATAGAAGCCTCCGTGGTGCAGTGGTTACGGTAATCACCTTGTATACCAAGGATCGCAGGATCAATCCCGGGCTTCTCCAGACTTTCGGATGAGTCTTTAAACCGAGGCCCCGTCTCCGTATGCCCTTAGCTTTTGGTTTTGATTGTTTGTTCGATTTGATATTTAGCGTCCCCGTCAACACTGTAAAGGTCATTTTGGAGACGTTGCTTCCAATTTTATGAGACTTTTACCCGACATTGAGATGAAATGACTTCTCAAGCCCTGTCGCTCAATGAAACCAATAGGGTTTATTAGCATGGACGGTCCGCCTCGCACCGCGGTTCCTGGACAGGCTTAGATCCTCTAAGCGGTTTACCTGTGCGGGCCGGATTCAGCTCTTCGTGGAAGCATCATGCAGCCCATATATTTCTTCAAGCCCCTATGGACGGAGGCCGTTAGCTGTTGTTGGGAAGTAAAACTCAAAACACTCACTCACCCAAAGCCCCACACCTAAACCATATGTATTCATCTTCCTTATGATAAGACGCATTCAGTGACACCAGTTTAGGAGTCCCGGGGTTTCCGGGTCCCAAGCTTTACCTCATTAAAAGCCATATACATTGTATCTCAGATATCCCTAAACCATACATATTCTTTACCTTATGATAAGTCAGTCACACCAACCTGGGGGTCTCTTTATGCTGGGGCAATGTGCCCTGCCCCTCCATGTCATAAAAGGCAATATATTTCAGAAACTATTCAAATCCCCACCCCATAATCATATATGTTCTTGCTCCTTATCATTAGCACACAAACTTTGGGGTGGGCGGGCCCACAGGGGCCATTTCTTTCCTCTCCACTGCATAAAAGGGTCTCATATCTCAGAAACCGTTCAGATTCCCACTCCTGACCATATATATCCTTGGTCCTTATGATAAGATACATTTAGGAACATCAATCTTGCGTTTTCCTGGGATTAACAGGGCATGCCCAAACCCTCCACTGCTTAAGAGGCCTTTTATCTCCGGCCATACATATCCCCACTGCTAAACCATATATATATGTTTTTCCTTATGATAAGACGCATTTAGTGATACCAACAAGGGCTTCATTGGTCCATGCCTCACACCTTCTACTCCATTAAAGGTCTAATGTTTCAGATAATGAGGCCACATGGGTGCTTCTTCGGGTAATGGGGTTCATTTGGGGGACTTCATATTTTATAATTGGGAGATTAAAATGATATCATGTTAAAATACATGGCTGCCATTCGGCAGTGCCCACCTGTCCTCTGGTGAGCACAGTGGCTCATTGGCCACTTGTTTATAGAAAATAGCCACAGTGGGTCAGATTGTTTCATAAGAGGTATATCATGGAATCATAGGTTAGACTTGGCAACCAGTGAAGCGACCCCCGCCCATCGGGGCTTGAAGAAAGAGATGGGCTGCATGATAGTTCCACGCAGAGCTCAATTCGTCCTGCACATGAGTACTGGTAAACCGCTTAGAGGATCTAAGTCTGCCCAGGCAAAGCGGTGCGAGTGTTTGACCATCCATGCTTATAAACCCTATTGGTTATAAACCCTATTGGTTTCATTGGGCGGCAGGGCTTGAGATGTCATTTCATCTCAATGTCGGGTAAAAGTCCCACACAATTGGAAGGAACGTCTCCGAAATGACCTTTACAGTTTTGGAAAAAGTACTGTGACTGTGTGTGTGTGTGTGTGTGTGTGTGTGTGTGTGTGTGTGTGTGTGTGTGTGTGTGTGTGTGTGTGTGTGTGTGTGTGTGTGTGTGTTTTAAAAAAAAAGTCCCTATCATACGTCACATTCTGCATGATCTGATATTACTGTGTCAAAGTCCTATATTATTGGGAATTCCTGCCTTCAATGGATTAAAGGTACAGGTTTTACCCATTACATGACCTTAGAGAGTTAACTAGCCTGTACAGTGGCGATTCAAATTAGTTTATGTAAGATATGATTAGAATCATGGCACAAATGTTTCTTCTTAATAATAATGATTCCTATGCGCATTTTATATTACACCACAACCTCATTATAACACTATTAATAGGGTCCTAAGCAGAAACGGTATTTGTTAAACAACCGTGTTATATCCAAACCAAAATGTGTAGATTATATAGAAAAATGGTCATTTTTCTATATAACCTATACATTTTTGGGATCGATCTTAAAACCGTGTTATATGCAAAAGCGTGTTATAATGGATCGTGTTATAATGTTATGTTGTACTTACATTTGATATCCCTTATCCCACTGAAGAAGACAATCCCTACATTTGCAAACAGGTTATCTCCAGTTAAGCCTCTGATCAGGATCTTCACTGTTCATCATGCAGTTTGTGAATTTAATAGATAGATTATATCAAGTATATAGAAAGAAGAGAACTAAACCTTTTAAAAAGAGTAACGAAATGCCAAAATATATTTCATGAAAGTCAACGGTGAAAAATTTCCAGAGCATAATCTGATAATAACATGTTTTCCTTTTATTTATTTATTTATTGGTTGATTTATTTAAATTTACTTATTTATTTATTCCTTTTTTCTGTAGATACCCATGAGGTGATATACAATACCAGTAGATGTCATTTTCAATAAACAGTAATTACTTTCAAATATCAAAGACATGACATGGCTTATTAAAGCACTGGTCCTCCTGTATTTTTTTCCTCAAATTATATCCATGGTCCTCTAGAGGACTTGGTCCCCAGTCCTCTGGTCCTCCAGTAAAGGTCCTCAAAGTATACCTTCTCCAATTTTGCAGGATTTTTACCAAACACTGATGATATCTCAAGCTCTGCCACTCAATGAAACCAAAAGGCCTGCATGCATTGGACTGTCTGATCGCATCACTTTGCTGGGGCAGGCTTAGTCCTAAGTGGTTTACCAGTACTCTTTCGCAAGCAAACATCCTTAAAATACTCGGAAGAGGGTTGAGGAGTATATGGCATACATACGAAATCCTATAATGTGCTATTACTAGACAGCACTAATTTTAGCATCCTGCAGCATGGCTGTGACGTCATCGATTTCTGACAAACAAATTTGTACGAAATGCGTGTAAATGCATTATCTGACAGGTGATTTGTGTATTTCACCAATTGTTTTCATGTTCAGAGGTAAAGGTCTATTTTGTGGTTTCCAGTGCTTTTTTTTCGGTTTAACGGTCCTTTCAAGATCGTTTTACTTATTTCCAGCCTGTGAGCGAGAGAAAAACTACCTGTCCTTTGCATCTCACATATGGTCCGAACAAGGCTTGAACCACAGCGTTGAGAGGCTTAGTGTGTCAGCGCTCTTTTCCATAGGCCACGAAGACTTGGACATTTATTTTTTTTCACATCTACAGAAATGATCCTTATATTTCGCCGGCCCCCGCCAATTGGGGCTTGAAGAAAAAGATAGGCTGCGTGATGCTTCACCGTAGAGCTGAAACTGACCACACACGAGTACTGGTAAACCCTTAGAAGATTTAAGCCTGCCCAGATAAAGCGGTGCGAGCATGCTTATAAATCCTATTGGTTTCATTGGGCGATAGGGCTTGAGATGTCATTTAACCTCAATGTCGTGTAAAAGGCCCAAAAAATTGGAAGCACCGTCTCAAAAATGACCTATACAGATCCGACTGATTTTCCTTGTTTAGTCTTAGATTGCCATTTTATCTGCATTTTTGGTCTTTAACCCTTTTAGTAACAAATAGAAGCTTCCCCCTTATATATAGCAGCAGTTATCAAAAATTTAGGGATGATAGGTTGTGTATTTATCAAAAATTTTATTTCGAAAATGACTGAACTTTAATCAAACAGTGGAGGCCCTGATCAGATGCCGCGTTCTGTGGCGTCTGATCTGGGCCTGCACTGTTTCATAACAACCCGTTTTGGGGTTTCAGGTACTAAATGCCGCGTTCTGTGGCGACTGATCTGGCCTGCACTGTTTGCCAACTACCTGTTTTGGGGTTTCCGGTACTAAATGCCGCATTCTGCGGCGTCTGATCTGCGCCTGCACTGTTTGCCAACTACCCGTTTTGGAGTTTCCGGTACTAAATGCCGCGTTCTGTGGCGTCTGATCTGGGCCTGCACTGTTTGCCAAATACCCGTTTTGGGGTTTCCGGTACCAAATGCCGCGTTCTGTGGCGTCTGATCTGGGCCTGCACTGTGTGCTAACCACCCGTTTTGGGGTTTCCGGTACTAAATGCCGCGTTTTGCTGCGTCTGATCTGGGCCTGCACTGTTTGCCAACTACCCGTTTTGGGGTTTCCGGTACTAAATGCCGCGTTCTGTGGCGTCTGATCTGGGCCTGCACTGTTTGACAACTACCCGTTTTGGGGTTTCCGGTACTAAATGCCGCGTTCTGCGGCATCTGATCTGAGCCTGCACTGTTTGCACACTACCCGTTTTGGGGTTTCCGGTACTAAATGCCGCGTTCTGTGGCGTCTGATCTGGGCCTGCGCTGTTTGCCAACTACCCGTTTTGGGGTTTCCGGTACTAAATGCCGCCTTCTGTGGCGACTGACCAGGGCCTGCGCTGTTTGCCAACTACCCGTTTTAAGGTTTCCGGTAAAAAATGCCGCGTTCTGTGGCGTCTGATCTGGGCCTGCACTGTTTGCCAACTACCCGTTTTGGGGTTTCCGGTACTAAATGCCGCGTTCTGTGGCGTCTGAGCTGGGCCTGCACCGTTAGCCAACTACCCGTTTTGGGGTTTCCGGTACTAAATGCCGCGTTCTGTGGCGTCTGATCTGGGCCTGCACTGTTTGCCAACTACCCGTTTTGGGGTTTCCGGTACTAAATGCCGCGTTCTGTGGCGTCTAATCTGGGCCTGCACTGTTTGCCAAATACCCGTTTTGGTGTGGGGCTTGAAGAAATATATGGGCTGCATGATGCTTCCACGCAGAGCTGAATCCGGCCCGCACACTAGTACTGGTAAACCGCTTAGAGGGTCTAAGCCTGTCCAGGAACCGCGGTGCAAGGCAGACCGTCCATGCTAATAAACCCTAGTGGTTTCATTGGGCGACAGGGCTTGAGATGTCCTTTCCTCTCAATGTCGGGTAAAAGTCCCACGAAATTGGAAGCAACGTCTCCAAAATGACCTTTACAGTGTTGACGGGGACGTTAAACCTCAAATCAACCAACCAACCGTTTTGGTGTTTCGGTACCAAATGCCGCGTTCTGTGGCGTCTGATCTGGGCCTGCACTGTTTGCTAACCACCCGTTTTGGGGTTTCCGGTACTAAATGCCGCGTTCTGCTGCGTCTGATCTGCGCCTGCACTGTTTGCCAACTACCCGTTTTGGGGTTTCCGGTACTAAATGCCGCGTTCTGTGGCGTCTAATCTGGGCCTGGACTGTTTGCTAACTACCCGTTTTGGGGTTTCCGGTACTAAATGCCGCGTTCTGCTGCGTCTGAGCTGGGCCTGCACTGTTTGCCAAATACCCGGTTTGTGTTTTCCGGTTCTAAATGCCGCGTTCTACTGCGTCTGAACTGGGCCTGCACTGTTTGCCATCTACACGATTTTGGGATTCCGTAACTTAATGCCGCTTTCTGTGTCGTCTGATCTGGGCCTGCACTGTTTGCTTATTACCCGTTTTGGGGTTTGCGGTACTAAATGCCGCGTTCTGTGGCGTCTGATCTGGGCCTGCGCTGTTTCCAACTACCCGTTTTGGGGTTTCCGGTGCTAAATTCCGCGTTCTGTGGCGTCTGATCTGGGCCTGCGCTGTTTGCCAACTACCCGTTTTGAGGTTTCCGGTACTAAATGCCGCGTTCTGTGGCGTCTGATCTTGGCCTGCACTGTTTGCCAACTACCCGTTTTGGGGTTTCCGGTACTAAATGCCGCGTTCTGCGGCATCTGATCTGGGCCTGCACTGTTTGCACACTACCCGTTTTGGGGTTTCCGGTACTAAATTCTGCGTTGTGTGGCGTCTGATCTGGGCCTGCGCTGTTTGCCAACTACCCGTTTTGGGGTTTCCGGTACTAAATGCCGCGTTCTGTGGCGTCTGATCTGGGCCTGCGCTGTTTGCCAACTACCCGTTTTGAGGTTTCCGGTACTAAATGCCGCGTTCTGTGGCGTCTGATATGGGCTTGCACTGTGCCAACTACCCGTTTTGGGGTTTTCGGTACTAAATGCCGCGTTCTGTTGCGTCTGAGCTGGGCCTGTACTGTTTGCCAACTACCCGTTGTGGTGTTTCCGGTACTAAATGCCATTTTCTTTGGTGTCTGATCTGGGCCTGCACTGTTTGCCTGGTACCCGTTGTGGTGTTTCCGGTACTAAATGGGTTCATCTGAATGTCAGATCTGCACATGGAAAAAACACAGTGTACTTTTCTTTCTGAAAGATGGATGCTTGGTAAGACATTTTGAAATATTCTTCTTATTTTTCCCCCAGAAAATAGGATTCAGCGTTGGTAATATTGAAAGTAGTAATAATAATAATAACAGCAATAATAATGCAACAAATTGTACAAAATCTTTGATTTTACAACCGTAAACAGTCACAATGTATGAATCAATTGACCTGTGCGTATCCATCACGTAAACACTGTTCTATAAAACACCAAGAACTTAACCCTTTGTCTGTTTTGATTTGAGGGTTAACGTTCCCGTCAACACTGTAAAGGTCATTTTGGAGACGTTGCTTCCAATTTTGTGGGACCTTTACCTGACATTGGGATCAAATGACTTCTCAATCCCTGCCGCCCAATGAAACCAATAGGGTTTATAAGCATGGACAGTCCGACTCGCACCGCTTTGCCTGCATGGGCAGGCTTAGATTTTCTGAGCGGTTTACCAGTACCCGTGTGCGGGTTGGTTTCATCTCTTGTGTGCAAGCATCATGCAGCCCATCTATTTCGTCAAGCCCCGATGGGCGGGGACCGAGAACTTTTAAACCTGTTAGATGCCAGTCATGACAATTGTCGTCTGCCGGTTACTTCAAAACTCATTTTTTGCAAACAGTGTGGACCCAGATCAGACTGCTCCTCTATGCTCCTGGGTTCACACTGTTTTCCTGTATAAAAAATGTATTTTTAAAAAGTTTGCAAGAAGATTCACATTTTCAGATATAGTTTTTTCTCTGCATTATAAGGGTCAAAAGTATCACTATAGAGTGTACAGTTTTCTGGGCCAGACTAGCTAGTTTCGGCCAATATGGCCTCATCAGTGACTCTCAAATATTTGCGTGAATTAAGTCGGTGAAATGAACACCTCCATAAACCACACTTTATAAAGACAAAACCATGCAGGGTTTAGGCTATAGAGGTATTCAATATTTTTCTTATTTCGGTTGTGAATACAGTACCTCGATGGTCGATCTCGCCTGTAATGAGTGACACGTGCGCTAAGTTCTTCGCTTTATTCATTTCAAAAACAAAATCATTTGACACTAAAAAACCTTTGTCTTTGTCGTAGGTATAATCCTCCACTAGTTGGAGCACCGCTCCACACGGGAACGTAGATAAAAGTTCAGATAAACGATATAATAGGTAAAAGTTTGTAAAGCCACAGGCACAAATACAACTGGCTAAAACTTGATAAAAATCTATGTACAATAGCCGGATTGATGAAGGCAGCCATTATCCCCTCTGGTTTTCTAATTGTAGTTTTCGGTTATGTATTTTAAAGAAAAAGTCTCTGGATAACTTCTCTATGCTATCAACACGGCCTTTGAGCTCTTGGAATGTTCTAAACACTGATTCAGCACAAACTAATATTTTTAAAATGAGGTTCCAATCGTTGAAGTACACCTTCCAGGCACCCGGACTCATATGCCCAGAAACATTGTCACACAATAATTTGATAGTAAACTGTCGAGTACTGAAGAATGCTGGACAGCAAGACACTACATGGAGTAAGTCCTCTTCACCAAGACAACAGTGACGACAGACTGGATCGACAGAACCGTTACTGAAAGACTGTCTTTGTTTCTGTAGTATATAGGTTCCTGTCAGAACCCTGGCTTTCACAACCGCTTTTCTAACGTCAGCAACAGATGTTTCCACACTACGCCACACCAAGTGGGTTGAACCAATACGCAAATTTCTTAACAGCAACAGTTTCAAGGATTTCTTTGTCTTTATATAACAAATAAGCTGCTTAGTCCAGAATGTGTTAATGGCATGTTTACACATAGATTTCCCATTGAAGTTTAGAGAGATCACTGCAGATGAGCTCACAGAGCGATGGTAGATCATTTTTCTGTAATATCTGGGATATCTCATAACAGAAACTGTCTTTATTGTTAAAAGCACATGCAAACTGTCTCTGATCTAGTGAATTCAAAGTAAACACTTAAGTCAAGATATTAACAAGTGGAGATAACTCTTGTTAATCTGTATAACTGTAACTGCAATTCTTCATACTTGCAAAATCAGTTTCCACGTTTTTATACACTGACATGAAAGAAAAACATAAGGCAACAATCCGTGAAAAAAGTGGACATGCGTAAAAAAAGTGGACATAAAGAAATGCAAATAAAGGACTGGCGTGAAAGAAAAATAGATAAGGCACCAATCCGTAAAAAAATGGACAGGCGTGAAAAAAGTAGACATAAAGAAATAAAAAGAAAAGGAATGAAAATAGAAGATGTGCGTGAAATGGGTTGAAAAAAGAAATACAAAGAAAAGGAATGCAAAAAGTAGATGTTCGTTAAAAGGATTGAAATAGATAAGGCACCAATCCGTGAAAAAAGAGGACAGGCGTGAAAAAAGTGGACATAAAGAAATACAAAGAAAAGGAATGAAAGAAGAATATGTGCGCGAAAAGGGTTAAAAAGGTACCAGTCCGTCAAAGAAGAAGATGTGCGTGAACAGGATAATCACGAAGATAAATGTACACTTACGTGAAAGAAAAATAGATAAGGCAACAATCTGTGAAAAGGTGGGCATGCGTGAAAAATATGGACACAAATAAATACAAAGAAAAGGAATGAAAAAAGATGTGCGTGAAAAGCGTTGAAAAGGTACCTGTCCGTGAAAAAAGAAGATGTGCGTGATAAGGATAATCACGAAGATAAATGTACACTGACGTGAAAGAAAAATAGATTAGGCAACAATCCGTGAAAAAACTGGACATCCGTGAAAAAAGTGGACATAAAGAAATACAAAGGAAAGGAATGAAAAAAAGATGATGTGCGTGAAAAGGATTTTAAAGGTACCAGTCCGTGAAAGAAGAAGATGCGCGTGAAAAGGATAATCAAGAAGATAAATTACACTGACCTGAAAGAAAAAATAGATAAGGCAACAATCAGTGAAAAAAGATGACATGCGTGAAAAAATGTGGACATAAAGAAATACAAAGGAAAGGAATAAAGAAAATGGGCGTGAAAAGGGTTGAAAAGGTACCTATCCGTGAAAGAAGAAGATGTGCGTGATAAATATAATCACGAAGAAAAATGTACACTACGTGAAAGAAAAAAAGATAAGGCAACAATCCGTGAAAAAAGTAGACATCCGTGAAAAAGTGGACATAAAGAAATACAAAGGAAAGGAATGAAAAAAGAAGATGTGCGTGAAAAGGGTTGAAAACTACCAGTCCGTGAAAGGAGAAGATGTGCGTGAAAAGGATAATCAAGAAGAAAAATTACACTGACGTGACAGAAAACAGATAAGGCACCAATCCGTGGGAAAAGTGGATATGCGTGAAAAAAGAGTACATAAAGAAATGCAGATAAAGGAATGAAAAAAGCTCGATGGTCATGAAAAGTGTTGAAAAGGTACAAGTTCGGAAAAAAAGAAAGTGCGCGTGAAAAAAAGGATAATCACGAAGAAAAATGTAGACTGACCTGAAAGAAAAATAGATAAGGCACCAAACCGTGAAAAAAGTGGACAGTCGTTAAATAGTAGACACACAGAAATACAAAGAGTGAGTGAGTGTTCGAGTTTTACGTCCCACCAACAGCTAAGGTCATACGGAGACGGGAGAAATACAAAGAAAAGGAATGAAAAAAGATGTGCGTGAAATGGGTTGAAAAGGTTCCAGTCCGTGAAAGCAGAAGATGTGCTCGAAAAGGATAATCACGAAGAAAAATGTACACTGACGTGAAGGAAGAACAGATAAGGCAACAATCCGGGAAAAAAGTGGACATGCGTGATAAAGTGGACAAATAGAAATGCAAAATAAAAAAAATAAAAAAAAGATGGACGTGCGTGAAAAGGATTGAAAAAGCAGACATAAAAAAAAAATACAAAGAAAAGGAATGAAAAAAGTAGATGTGCGTGAAAAGGGTTGAAAAGGTACCAGTCCGTGTAAGAAGAAGATGTGCGTGAAAAGGATAATCACGAAGAAAAATGTACACTTACGTGAAAGAAATAAAGATAAGGCAACAATCCGTGAAAAAAAAGTGGACATGCGTGAAAAAAGTGGACAAAAAGAAATGCAAAATATAGGAATGAAAAAGATGGATGTCCGTGAAAAGGGTTGAAAAGGTACCAGTCCGTGAAAGTTGAAGATGTGTGTGAAAGGGATAATCACGAAGAAAAATTTACACTGGCGTGAAAGAAATACAGATAAGGCAACAATCCGTGAAAAGAGTGGACATACGTGAAAAAAGTGGACATAAAGAAATGCAAAATAAAGGAATGAAAAAAAAGATAGATGGGCGTGAAAAGGGTTGAAAAGGTACCAGTCCGTAAAGAAGAAGATGCGCGTGAAAAGGATAATCCCGAAGAAAAATGTAGACTGACGTGAAAGAAAAATGGATAAGGCACCACTCCATATAAAGTGGACAGGCGTGAACAAAATAGACATAAAAATACAAAGAAAAGGACTATAAATGTGAGCATTGAGCTCCCTGTCGCAACCAGACACCGTCGTGATATGACTGAAAAATTGTTGAAAGCGACGTTAAACCCGAATTCACACACACACACAAAGAAAAGGAATGAAAAAATGTGCGTGAAAAGGGTTGAAAAGGTACCAGTCCGTGAACGAAGATGTGCGTGAAAAGGATAATCACGAAAATAAATGTACACTTACGTGAAAGAAAAATAGATAAGGCAACAATCCGTGAAAAAAAGTGAACATGCGTGAAACAAATGGACATAAGAAATACAAAGGAAAGGAATGAAAAAAGAAGTTTTGCGTAAAAAGGGTTGAAAAGGTACAAATCCGTGAAAGGAATTATCACGAAGAAAAATGTACACTGACGTAAAAGAAAAACAGATAAGGCAACATTCCATGAAAAAAGTAGACATGCATGACAAAAGTGGACATAAAGAAATACAAAGGAAAGGAATGAAAAAAGATGTGCCTGAAAAGGGTTGAAAAGGTACCAGTCCCAGAAAGAAGAAGTTACGGTTGAAAAGGATAATCACGAAGAAAAACGTAGACTGACGTGAAAGAAAAATAGATAAGGCACCAATCCGCGAAAAAAGTGGACATTCGTGAAAACGGTAGACATTAAGAAGAAAAAGAAAATGAATGAAAAAAGAAGATGTGCGTGAAAAGGGTTGAAAAGGTACCAGTCCGTGAAAAAAAAAATGCGTGAAATGGATAATCACGAAGATAAATGTACACTAACGTGAAAGAAAAATAGATAAGGCAACAATCCGCTAAAAAAATGGACAGGCGTGAAAAAAGTAGACATAAAGAAATACAAAGACAAGGAATGAGAAAAGAAGATGTGCGTGAAAAGGGTTGAATATACCTGTCCGTTAAAGGAAAAGATGTGCGTGATAAGGATAATCTCGGAGAAAAATGTACACCGACGTGAAAGAAAAATAGATAAGGCAACAATCCGTGAAAAAAGGGGGACATCCGTGAAAAAAGTGAACATAAAGAAATACAAAGGAAAGGAATGAAAAAAGATGTGCGTGAAAAGGGTTGAAAAGGTACCAATCCGTGAAAGCAGAAGATGTGCGTGAAAAGGATAATCACGTCGAAAAATGCACAGTTACGTGAAAGAAAAACAGATAAGGCAACAATACGTGAAAAAGTGGACATCCGTGAAAAAAGTGGACATACAGAAATACAAAGAAAAGGAATGAAAAAAGATGATGTGCGTGAAAAGGGTTGAAAAGGTACCAGTCCGTGAAAGAAGATGTGCGTGAAAAGGATAATCACGAAGAAAAATGCACACTGACGTGACAGAAAAACAGATAAGGCAACAATACGTGAAAAAAGTGGACATCCGAGAAAAAAGTGGACATAAAGAAATACAAAGAAAAGGAATGAAAAAAGATGATGTGCGTGAAGTGTTGAAAAGGTACCAGTTCTTGAAAGAAGATGTGAGTGAAAAGGATAGTCACGAAGAAAAATGTACACTGACGTGAAAGAAAAACAGATAAGACACCAATCCGTGAAAAATTGGACATGCGTGAAAAAAGTGGACATAAAGAAATGCAAAATAAAGGAAAGAAAAAAGATGGATGTGTGTGAAAAGGGTTGAAAAGGTTCCAGTCCGAGAAAGAAGAAATTGCGCGTGAAAAGGATAATTACGAAGAAAAAAGTAGACTGACATTAAAGAAAAATAGATAAGGCACCGATTCGCGATAAAAGTGGACAGGCGTGAAAAAAGTAGACATAAGGAATACATAAAAAAAGAAATGATATAGAAGATGTGCGTGTAAAGTGTTGAAAAGAAAAAGATGTGCGTGAAAAGGATACACACGAAGATAAATGTACACTAACGTGAAAGAAAAATAGATAAGGCAACAACCCGTGAAAAAAGTTGACATTCTTGAAAAAGTGAACATAAAGAAATACAAAGAAAATGAATGAGAAAAGATGTGCGTGAAAAGGGTTGAAAAGGTACATGGCCGTGCAAGAAGATGTGCGTGATAAGTATAATCACGAAGAAAAAAGGTACACTGACGTGAAAGAAAAATAGATCAGGCAACAAACCTTGAAAAAAGTTGACATTCTTGAAAAAGTGGACATAAAGAAATACAAAGGAAAGGAATGAAAAAAGATGTGCGTGAAAATGTTTGAAAAGGTGCCAGTCCGTGAAAGCAGAAGATGTGCGTGAAAAGGATAATCACGAAGAAAAATGTACACTGATATGAAAGGCAAATAGATAAGGCAACAATCCGTGAAAAAATGGGATATGCGTGAAAAAAGTGGACATACAGAAATACAAAGAAAAGGAATGAAAAAAGTTGTGCGTGAAAAGGGTTGAAAAGGTACCTGACCGTGAAAATAAAAAAAAGATGTGCGTGAAAAGGATAATCACGAAGAAAAATGTACACTGCGTGCAAGAAAAATTGATAAGGCAACAATCCGTGAAAAAAGTGGACATAAAGAAATACAAAGGAAAGAAATGAAAAAAGAAGATGTGCGTGAATTGGGTTGAAAAGGTGCCAGTCCGTGAAAGCAGATGTGCGTGAAAAGGATAATCACGAAGAAAAATGTACACTGACGTGAAAGATAAACAAATAAGGCAACAATCCGTGAAAAAGTGGACATGCTCGAAAAATGTGGACATAAAGAAGTAAAAAGAAAACGATTGAAAAAGAAGATGTGCGTGAAAAGGGTTGAAAAGGTACCTGTCTGTGAAAGGTGAAGATGTGCGTGATAAGGATTATCACGAAGAAAAATGTACACTGTGTGAAAGAAAAATAGTTAAGGCAAAAATCCGGGAAAAGGTGGACATCCGTGAAAAAGTGGACATAAAAAAATACAAAGGAAAGGATTGAAAAAAGATGTGCGTTAAAAGTTTGAAAGGTACCTGACCGTGAAAAAAGAAGATGTGCGTGATAAGGATAATCAGGAAGAAAAATGTAGACATAAAGTAATACAAAGAAAAGGAATGAAAAAAGAAAGGCATAAAGTAATACAAAGAAAAGGAATGAAAAAAGAAGATGTGCGTGAAAAGGGTTGAAAAGTTAGCAGTCCGTGAAAGAAGAAGATGTGCGTGAAAAGGATACTAACGAAAATAAATGTACACTAACGTGAAAGAACAATAGATAAGGCAACAAACCGTGAAAAAAGTGGGCATGCGTGAAACAAGTGGACATAAAGAAATGCAAAGAAAAGCAATGAAAAAAGAAGATGTGCGTGAAAGGGTTGAAAAGGTACCTGTCCGTGAAAGAAGAATAAGCGCGTGATAAGGATAATCACGAAGAAAAATGTTGACTGACGTGAAAGAAAAATAGATAAGGCACCAATCCGTGAAAAAAGTGGACATCGTTGAAAAAAGTGGACATAAAGAAATACAAAGGAAAGGGATGAAAAAAGAAGATGTGCGTGAAAAGGGTTGAAAAGATACCAGTCCGTGAAAGAAGATGTGCATGAAAAGGATAACCACGAAGAAAAATGTACACTGACGAGACTGAAAAACAGATAAGGCAACAATCCGTGAAAAAGGTGGACATGCGTGGAAAAATGGGCTTAAAGAAATGCAAAATTAAAGAATGAAAAAATATGGATGTGCGTGAAAAGGGTTGGAAAGGTACCAATCGGAGAAAGAAGATGCGCCTGAAAAGGATGATCCCGAAGAAAAATGTAGACTGACGTGAAAGAAAAATAGATCAGGCACCAATCCGTGTAAAAAGTGGACAGGCATGAAAAAGTAGACATAAAGAAATACAAAGAAAAGGAATGAAAAAAAGATGTGCGTGAAAAGGGTTAAAAAGGTACATGTCCATGAAAGAAGAAGATGTGCGTGATTGGGATAATCACGAAGAAAAATGTACACTGACGTGAAAGAAAAAAAGATAAGGCAACAATCCTTGAGAAAAGTGGACATCCTTTAAAAAGTGGGCATAAAGAAATACAAAGAAAAGGAATGAAAAAAGAAGATGTGCGTGAAAAGGGTTGAAAAGGTACCAGTCCGTGAAAGCAGAAGATGTGCGTGAAAAGGATAATCACGAAGAAAAATTGTACAATGACGTGAAAGAAAAACAGATAAGGCAACACTCCGTGAAAAAAGTGGACATGCGTGAAAAAAGTGGACATAAAGAAATGCAAAATGAAGGTTTGGAAAAACATGGATGTGCGTGAAAAGGGTTGAAAAGTACCAGCCCGAGAAAGAAGAAGATGCGCGTGAAAAGGATAATCCCGAAGAAATATATAGACTGACGTGAAAAAAGTGCACATAAAGAAATACAAAGGAAAGGAATGAAAAAAGAAGATGTGCGTGAAAAGGGTTGAAAAGTACCAGTCCGTGAACGGCCCCCGCCAATCGGGGCTTGAAGAAATATATGGGCTGCATGACAGGCGTGAAAAAAGTAGACATAAAGAAATACAAAGGAAAGAAATGAAAAAAGGAGATGCGCGTGAAAAGGGTTGAAAGGGTACCCATCCGTGAAAGAAGAAGATGTGCGTGAATAGGATAATCACAAAGATAAATGTACACTGACATGAAAAAAAAAAGATAAGACAACAATCCGTGAAAACGTGGACATGCGTGAAAAAAATGGACATAACGAAATGTAAAATAAAGGAATGAAAAAAGATGGATAAGCGTGAAAAGGGTTGAAAAGGTACCTGTCCGTGAAAGAAGATGTGCGTGATTAGGATAATCACGAAAAAAAATGTACACTGAAGTGAAAGAAAAATAAATAAGGCAACAATCCGTGAGAAAAGTGGACATCAATGAACATGTGGATATAAAGAAATACAAAGGAGAGGAATGAAAAAGGAACATGTGCTTGAAAAGGGTTGAAAAGGTACCAGTCCGTGAAAGCAGAAGATGTGCATGAAAAGGATAATCACAAAGAAAAATTTACACTGACGTGAAAGAAAAACAGATAAGGCAACAATCCGTGAAAAAAGTGGACATGCGTGAAAAAGTGCACAAAAAGAAATGCAAAATAGAGGAATGAAAAAGATGGATGTGCGTGAAAACGGTTGAAAAGGTACATGTCCGTGAAAGAAGAAGATGCGCGTGAAAAGGATAATCCCAAAAAAAAGAAGACTGACGTGAAAGAAAAATAGATAAGGCACAACCTGAGAAAAAAGAGGACAGGCGTGCAAAAAAAGTAGAAATAAAGAAATACAAAGAAAAGGAATGAAACAAGATGATGTGCGTTAAAAGGGTTGAAAAGGTACCAGTCCGTGAAAGAAGAAGTTGTGCGTGATAAGGATAACCATGAAGAAAAATGTAAACTGACGTGAAAAATAAATAGATAAGGCAACAATCCGTGAAATAGGTGGACATACGTGAAAAAAGTAGACATAAAGAAAAACAAAGGAAAGGAATGAAAAAAGATGTGCGTGAAAAGGATTGAAAAGGTACCAGTCCTTGAAAGCAGAAGATGTGCGTGAAAAGGATAATCACGAAGAAAAATGTACACTAACGTGAAAGAAATACAGATAAGGCAACAATCAGTGAAACAAGTGGATATGCGTGAAAAAAAAGTGGACATAAAAATGCAAAATAAAGGAATGAAAACAGACGGATGTGTGTGAAAAGGGTTGGAAAGGTGCCAGTCCGAGAAAGAAGAAGATGCGCGTGAAAAGGATAATCCCGATGAAAACTGTAGACTGACGTGCAAGAAAAATAGAAATGGCACCAATCCGTGAAAAAAGTAGACATAAAGAAATACAAAGAAAAGGAATGAAAAAAAGATGTGCGTGAAAAGAGTTGAAAATATACCTGTCCGTGAAAGAAGATGTGCGTGATAAGGATAATCACGAAGAAAAATGTACACTGACGTGAAAGAAAAATAGATAAGGCAACAATCCGTGAAAAAAGTGGACATCCGTGAAAAAAGTGCACATAAAGAAATACAAAGGAAAGGAATGAAAAAAGATGTGCGTGAAAAGGGTTGAAAAGGTACCAGTCCGTGAACGGCCCCCGCCAATCGGGGCTTGAAGAAATATATGGGCTGCATGATGCTTCCACGCAGAGTTGAATCTGACCTGCACACGAGTACTGGTAAACCGCTGAGATTATCTAACCCTGCACAAGCAAAGCGGTGCACAAGGGTCGGACCGTCCATGCTTATAAACCCTATTGGTATCATGGGCGACAGGGCTTGAGATGTCATTTCATCTCAATGTCGGGTAAAAGTACGTCAAAATTGGAAGCAACGTCTCCAAAATGACCTTTACAGTGTTGACGGTGAAGTTAACAATCAAATCAATAAAACAAAAAAGTCCGTGAAAGCAGATGTGCGTGAAAAGGATAATCACGAAGAAAAATGTACAGTGACGGGAAAGAAAAACAGATAAGACAAAAATCCGTGAAAAAAGTGGACATGCGTGAAAAAAGTGGACATAAAGAAATGCAAAATAAAGGAATGAAAAAAGCTGGATGTGCGTGAAAAGGGTTGAAAAGGTACCTGTCCGTGACAGAAGAAGGTGCGCGTGAAAATGATAATACCGAAGAAAAATGTAGACTGACGTGAAAGAAAAATAGATAAGGCACCAAGCCGTGAAAAAAGTGGACAGGCGTGAAAAAAGTAGACATAAAGTAATACAAAGTAAAGGAATGAAAACAGAAGATGCGCGTGAAAAGGGTTGAAAGGTACCCGTCCGTGAAAGAAGAAGATGTGCGTGAAAAGGATAATCCCAAAGAAAAATGTACAATGATGTGAAAGAAAAATAGATAAGACAACAATCCGTGAAAAAGTGGACGTGCTAGAAAAAGTGGACATTAAAAAATGCAAAATAAACGAACGAAAAAAGACGGATGTGCGTGAAAAGGGTTGAAAAGGCACCAGTCCAAGAAAGAAGTACAAGCGCGTGAAAAGGATAATCGAGAAGAAAATGTTGACTGACGTGAAAGAAAAATAGTCAAGGCACCAATCCGTGAAAAAAGTTGACAGGCGTGAAAAAAATAGACATAAAGAAATACAAAGAAAGGGAATGAAAAAAAAAAGATGTGCTTGAAAAGGGTTGAAAAGGTACCTGTCCGTGAACGAAGAGGATGTGCGTAATAAGGATAATCGCGAAGAAAAATGTACACTGATGTGACAAAAAAATAGATAGGGCAATAATCCGTGAAAATAGTGGACATATGAGAAAAAAGTGGACATAAAGAAATACAAAGGAAAGGAATGAAAAAAGAAGATGTGCGTGAAAAGGGTTGAAAAGGTACCAGTCCGTGAAAGCAAAAGATGTGCGTGAAAAGGATAATCACGAAGAAAAATTTACACTGACTTGAAAGAAAAACAGATAAGGCAAAAATCCGTGAAAAAGAGGACATGCGTGAAAAAATGGACATAAAGAAGTGCATGATAAAGAAATGAAAAAAAGATGGATGTGCGTGAACAGGGTTGAAAAGGTACCTGTCCGTGGAAGAAGAAGATGCGCGTGAAAAGGATAATCCTGAAGAAAATGTAGACTGACGTGAAAGAAAAATAGATGAGGCACAATCCGAGAAAAAAGTGGACAGGCCTGCAAAAAGTAGACATAAAGAAATACAAAAAAAAGACTGAAAAAAAGATGTGCGTGAAAAGGGTTGAAAAGGAACTAGTCCGTGAAAGAAGATGTGCTTGAAAACATTAATCACGAAGATAAATGTACACCGACGTGAAAGAAAAAAAAAGATAAGGCAACAATCCGTGAAAAAAAGGACATGCGTGAAAAAAGTGCACATAAAGAAATACAAAGAAAAGGAATGAAAAAAAGATGTGCGTGAAAAGGGTTGAAAAGGTACCTGTCCGTGAAAGAAGAAGATGTGCGTGATAAGGATAATCACGAAGAAAAATGTACACTTACGTGAAAGAAAAACAGATAAGGCAACAATCCGTGAAAAAAGTTGACATCCGTGAAATAATGGACATAACGAAATACAAGAGAAGGAATGAAAAAAGAAGATGTGCGTGAAAAGGGTACAAAATGTACCAGTCCGTGAAAGCAGAAGATGTGCGTGAAAAAGATAATCACGAAGAAAAATGTACACTGCCGTGAAAGAAATACAGATAAGGCAACAATTCGTGAAAAAGGTGGACATGCGTGAAAAAAGTGGACATAAAGAAATGCAAAATAAAGGATTGAAAAAAGATTTATGTACGTGAAAAGTGGTCGAAAATGTACCAGTCCGAGAAAGAAGAAGACGCGCGTGAAAAGGTTAATCCCGAGGAAAAATGTAGACTGACGTGAAAGAAAAATACATAAGGCACCAATCCGTGAAAAAAGTGGACAGGCGTGAATAAAGTAGACATAAAGAAATACAAAGAAGAGGAATAAAAAAAAGAAGATGTGCGTGAAAAGAGTTGAAAAGTTATTAGTCCGTGAAAGTAGAAGATGTGTGTGAAAAGGATAACCACGGAGATAAATGTACACTAACGTGAAAGAAAAGTAGATAAGGCAACAATCCGTGAAAACAGTGGACATGCGTGAAAAAAGTGGAAATAAAGAAATACAAAGAAAAGGAATGAAAAAAGACGTTGTGCGTAAAATGGGTTGTAAAGGTACCTGTCCGTGAAGCAGAAGATGTGCGTGAAAAGGATAATCACGAAGAAAAACAGTACACTGACATAAAAGAAAAACAGATAAGGCAACAATCCGAGAAAAAAGTGGACATGCGTGAAAAAAGTGGACATAAAGAAATGCAAAATAAAGGAAAGATAAAAGATGGATGTGCTTGTAAAGGGTTGAAAATGTACCAGCCAGTGAAAAGAAGAAGATGTGCGTGAAAAGGATAAATACGAAGGAAAATGTACACTGACGTGAAAGAAAAATAGATAAGGCAACTATCCGTGAAAAAAGTGGACATGCGTGAAAAAAAGTGGACATAAAGAAATACAAAGAAAAGGAATGAAAAAGGGAGATGTGCTTGAAAATGGTATAAAAGGTACCAGGCCGTGAAAGCAGAAATAATCACGAAGAAAAATGTAGACCGACGTGAAAGAAAAATAGATAAGGCAACAATCCGTGAAAAAGTGGACATCCGTGAAAAAGTGGACATAAAGAAATACAAAGGAAATGAATGAAACAAGGTGTTTGTGAAAATGGTTGATAAAGTACCAGTCCGTGAAAGCAGAAGATGTGCGTGACAAGGATAATCACGAGGAAAAATGTAGACTGACGTGAAAGACATACAGATAAGGCAACAATCCGTGAAAAAAGTGGACATGCGTGAAAAAAGTGGACATAAAGAAATGCAAAATAAAGGAATGAAAAAATGTATGTGCGTGAAACGGGTTAAAAAGGTACCAGTCCGAAAAAGAAGGAGATGCGCGTGAAAAGGATAATCCCGAAGTAAAAAGGTAGACTTACGTGAAAGAAAAATAGATCAGGCAACAATCCGTGAAAAAAGTGGATATAAAGAAAAACAAAGAAAAGAAATGGAATCACAAGATATGGGTGAAAAGGGTTGAAAAAGTACCAGTCTGTGAAAGCAGAAGATGTGCTTGAAAAGGATAACCACGAAGAAAAATGTACACTGACGTGAAAGAAAAACAGATAAGACAACAATCCGTGAAAAAAGTGGACATGCGTGAAAAAGTGGACATGAAGAAATGCAAAATAAAGGAATGAAAAAAGATGGATGTGCGTGAAAAGGGTTGTAAAGGTACCTGTCCGTGAAAGAAGAAGATGTGCGTGATAAAGATAATCCCGAAGAAAAATGTAGACTGACGTGAAAGAAAAATAGATAAGGCAACAATCCGTGAAAAACGTGGACATCCGTGAAAAAGTAGACATAAAGAAATACAAAGGAAAGGAATGAAAATGGAAGATGTGCGTGAAAATAGTTGAAAAGGTACCAGTGCGTGAAAAACCGCTTAGAGAATCTAAGCCTGTCCCCGAACCGCGGTGCGAGGCGGACCGTCCATGCTAATAAACACTATTGGTTTCATTGGGCGACAGGGCTTGAGATGTCATTTCATCTCAATGTCGGGTAAAAGTCCCACAAAATTGGAAGCAACGTCTCCAAAATGACCTTCACAGTGTTGACGGGGACGTTAAACCTCAAATCAAACAAACAAAACCAGTGCGTGAAAGCATAAGATGTGCGTGAAAAGGATTATCACGAAGAAAAATGTACACTGACGTAAAAGAAATACAGATAAGGCAACATTCCGTGAAAAAAGTGGACATGCGTGAAAAAAGTGGACATAAAGAAATGCAAAATAAAGGAATGAAAAAATTGCATGTGCGTGAAAAGGGTTAAAAAGGTACCAGTCCGAGAAAGAAGGAGATGCGCGTGTAAAGGATAATCCCGAAGAAAAATGTAGACTTACGTGAAAGAAAAATTGATAAGGCAACAATCGGTGAATAAAGTGGATATAAAGAAATACAAAGAAAAGAAATTAACAAAGAAGATGTGGTTGAAAAGGGTTGAAAAGGTACCAGTCTTTGAAAGCAGAAGATGTGCTTGAAAAGGATAATCACGAAGGAAACTGTACACTGAGGTGAAAGAAAAACAGATAAGACAACAATCCGTGAAAAAATTGACAGACGTGAAAAAAGTAGACATAAAGAAAAACAAAGAAAAGGAATGAAAAAGGAAGATGTGCGTGAAAAGGGTTGAAAAGGTACCTTTCCGTGTGAGAAGATGGTGTGTGAAAAGGATAATCACGAAGATAAAAGTACACTAAGGTGAAAGAAAAATAGATAATGCAACAATCCGTGAAAAAAGTGGACATGCGTGAAAAAGTGGACATAAAGAAATAGTAAGAAAAGGAATGAAAAAAGATGTGCGTGAAAAGGGTTGAAAAGGTACCTGTCCGTGAAAGAAGAAGATTTGCGTGATAAGGATAATACCGAAGAAAAATGTAGACTGACGTGAAAGAAAAATAGATAAGGCAACAATCCGTGAAAAACGTTGACATCCGTGAAAAAGTGGACATAAAGAAATGCAAAGGAAAGGAATGAAAAAGGAAGATGTGCTTGAAAATGGTTTAAAAGGTACCAAACCGTGAAAGCAGAAGATGTGCGTGAAAAGGATAATCACGAGGAAATATGTACACTGACGTGAAAGAAATACAGATAAGGCAACAATCCGTAAAAAGGTGGACATGCGTGAAAAAAGTGGACATAAAGAAATGCAAAATAAAGGAATGAAAAAAGTTGGATGTGCGTGAAAAGGGTTGAAAGGTACCTGTCCGTGAAAGAAGAAGATGCGCGTGAAAGGGATAATCCCGAAGAAAAATGTAGACTGACGTGAAAGAAAAATAGATAAGGCACCAATCCGTGAAAAAAGTGCACAGGCGTGAAAAAAGTAGACATAAAGAAAAACAAAGAAAAGGAATGAAAAAAGAAGATGTGCGTGAAAAGGGTTGAAAAGGTACCAGTCCGTGAAAGAAGAAGATGTGTGTGAAAAGGATAATCACGAAGATAAATGTACACTAACGTGAAAGAAAAATAGATAATGCAACCCACCGTGAAAAAAGTGGACATGCGTGAAAAAAGTGGACATTAAGAAAAAGTAAGAAAAGGAATGAAAAAAGAAGTTGTGCGTGAAAAGGGTTGAAAAGGGGTTGTCTGTGAAAGAAGAAGATGTGCTGGATAAGGATTATCCCGAAGAAAAATGTAGACTGACGTGAAAGAAAAATAGATAAGGCAACAATCCGTCAAAAAAGTTGACATCCGTGAAAAAGTGGACGTACAGAAATACAAAGGAAAGGAATGAAAAAGAGAGATGTGCTTGAAAATGGTTGAAAAGGTACAAGTCCATGAAAGCAGAAGATGTGCGTGAAAAGGATAATCACGAAGAAAAATGTACACTGACGTGACAGAAATACAGATAAGGCAACAATCCGTGAAAAAAGTGGACATACGTGAAAAAAGTGGACATAACGAAATACAAAATAAAGGAATGAAAAAAGATAGATGTGCGTGAAAAGGGTTGAAAAGGTACCAGTCCGAGAAAAAAGAAGATGCGCGTGAAAAGAATTATCCCGAAGAAAAAAGTAGACTGACGTGAAAGACAAATAGATAAGGCAACAATCCGTGAAAACAACGGACATGCGTGAAAAAAGTGGACATAAAGAAATACAAAGAAAAGGAATGAAAAAAAGATGTGCGTGAAAATGTATTACGGTAACACACAAGTGCGACATAATGCATTTTTTCACATGTCCAAAATAACTATTTTTCTGCTGAAAATCCGTGATATTTTTCTTATAAATACTGATTACATAGGTTGTGGGTGCTATAGAACCGCCTCATTGAGGCAGTTCTCATGAGTACCAACAACCTATGTCTTGGAGTAAAAATAAGGGAAATAAGGTATACCCCCGTAAACCCAAGTTTTCTCTTTACAAAGTGGGTTGTAAGGGGGTGTTCATTTCACGGACTTGTTCACGTGATGGGTTGAAAAGGTACCAGTCCGTGAAAGAAGATATGTGTGAAAAGGATAATCACGAAGAAAAATGTACACTAATAGGAAAGAAAAGTAGATAATGCAACAATCCGTGAAAAAAGTGGACATGCGTGGAAAAAGTGGACATAAAGAAATACAAAGAAAAGGAATGAAAAAAGAAGATGTGCGTGAAAAGGGTTGAAAAGGTACCTGTCCGTGAAAGAAGAAAATGTGCGTGATAAGGATAATCTCGAAGAAAAATGCAGACTAACTATTTTTCTGCTGAAAATCCGTGATATTTTTCTTATAAATACTGCAAACATAGGTTGTGGGTGCTCGATAGAACCGCCTCATTGAGGCGGTTCTAACGAGTACCCACAACCTATGTGTGCTCGATAGAACCGCCTCATTGAGGCGGTTCTAACGAGTACCCACAACCTATGTCTTGGAGAGAAAATAAGAAAAATAAGGTATACCCCCGTAAACACCTGTTTTCTCTATACAAAGTGGGGTGTACGGGGGTGTTCATTTCACGGACTTGTTCACGTCATGGGTTGAAAAGGTACCAGTCCGTGAAAAAGGATGTGTGTGAAAAGGATAATCACGAAGATAAATGTACACTAACTTGAAAGAAAAATAGATAATGCAACAATCCGTGAAAAAAGCGGACATGCGTGGAAAAAGTGGACATAAGGTAAAACAAAGAAAAGGAATGAAAAAAGAAGATGTGCGTGATAAGGCTAATCACGAAGAAAAATGTACACTGACGTAAAAGAAAAACAGATAAGGCAACAATCCGTGAAAAAGTGGACATGCGTGAAAAAGTGGACATGAAGAAATGCAAAATAAAGGAATGAAAAAAGATGGATGTGCGTGAAAAGGGTTGAAAAGGTACCTGTCCGTGAAAGAAGAAGATGCACGTTGAAGGGATAATCCCGAAGAAAAATGTAGATTGACGTGAAAGAAAAATTGAAAAGGCACAATCCGAGAAAAAGTGGAAAGGCGTGAAAAAAGGAGACATACGAAATACAAAGAAAAGGAATGAAAGAAGATGTGCGTGCAAAGGGTTGAAAAGGTACCAGTCCGTGAAAGGAGAAGATGTGCGTGAAAAGGATAATCACGAATATAAATGTACACTCACGTGAAAGAAAAATAGATAGAGCAACAATCCGTGAAAAAAGTGGACATGCGTGAAAAAGTGGACATCAAGAAATATTAAGAAAAGGAATGAAAAAAGATGTGCGTGAAAAGGGTTGAAAAGTTACCTGTCCGTGATAGAAGATGTTCGTGATAAGGATAATCCCGAAGAAAAATGTAGACTGACGTGAAAGAAAAATAGATAAGGGAACCATCCTCGAAAAACGTGGACATCCGTGAAAAAGTGGACATAAAGAAATGCAAGTAAAGGAATGAAAAAGGAAGATGTGCTTGAAAATGGTTTAAAAGGTACCAGTCCGTGAAAGCAGAAGATGTGCGTAAAAAGGATAATCACGAAGAAAAATGTACACTGACGTGAAAGAAATACAGATAAGGCATCAATCCGTGAAAAAGGTGGACATGCGTGAAAAAAGTGGACATAAAAAAATGCAAAATAAAGGAATGAAAAAAAGTTGGATGTGCGTGAAATGGGTTGGAAAGGTACCTGTCCGTGAAAGAAGATGTGCGTGAAAAGGATAATCACTAAGAAAAATATACACTGACGTAAAAGAAATGCAGATAAGGCAACAATACGTGAAAAAGGTGGCCATGCGTGAAAAAAGTGGACATAAAGAAATGCAAAATAAAGGAATGTAAAAAGTTGGATGTGCGTGAAATGGGTTGAAAAGGTACCTGTCCGTGAAAGAAGAAGATGTGCGTGAAAGGGATAATCCCGAAGAAAAATGTAGACTGACGTGAAAGAAAAATAGATAAGGCACCAATCCTTTAAAAAAATGCACAGGCGTGAAAAAAGCAGACATAAAGAAACACAAAGAAAAGGAATGAAAAAAGAAGGTCTGCGTGAAAAGGGTTGAAAAGGTACCAGTCCGTGAAAGAAGAAGATGTGTGTGAAACGGATAATCACGAAGATAAATGTACACGTACGTGAAAGAAAAATAGATAATGCAACAATCCGTGAAAAAAGTGGACATGCGTGAAAAAAGTGGACATTAAGAAAAAGCAAGAAAAGGAATGAAAAAAGAAGTTTTGCGTAAAAAGGGTTGAAAAGATACCTGTCTGTGAAAGAAGAAGATGTGCGTGATAAGGATAATCCCGAAGAAAAAAGTAGACTGGCGTGAAAGAAAAATAGATAAGGCAACAATCCGTCAAAAACGTTGACATCCGTGAAAAAGTGTACATAAAGAAATACAAAGGAAAGGAATGAAAAAGGAAGATGTGCTTGAAAATAGTTGAAAAGGTACCAGTGCGTGAAAGCAGAAGATGTGCGAGAAAAGGATAATCACGAAGAAAAATGTACACTGAAGTGAAAGAAATACAGATGAGGCAACAATCCGTGAAAAAAGTGGACATGCGTGAAAAAGTGGACATAAAGAAACGCAAAATAAAGGAATGAAAAAAGATGGATATGCGTGAAAAGGGTTGAAAAGGTACCAGTCCGAGAAAGAAGAAGATGCGCGTGAAAAGGATAATCCCGAAGAAAAATGTAGACTTACGTGAAAGACAAATAGATAAGGCAACAATCCGTGAAAAACGTGGTGCTTCGTGAAAAATGGACATAAAGAAATACAATGGAAAGGAATGAAAAAAGAAGATGTGCGTGAAACTGGTTGAAAAGGTACCAGTCCGTGAAAGCAGAAGATGTGCGTGAAAAGGATAATCACGAAGAAAAATGTACACTAAAGTGAAAGAAATACAGATAAGGCAACAATCCGTGAAAAAAGTGGACATGCGTGAAAAAAGTGGACAAAAAGAAATGCAAAATATAGGAATGAAAAAATATGGATGTCCATGAAAAGGGTTGAAAAGGTACCAGTCCGTGAAAGATGAAAATGTGTGTGAAAGGGATAATCACGAAGATAAATGTACACTTACGTGAAAGAAAACTAGATAAGGGACCAATCCGTGAAAAAAGTGGACATGCGTGAAAAAGTGGACATAAAAGAAATGTAAAAAAAAAGGAATGAAAAAATGTATATGCGTGAAAAGGGTAAAAAAAGGTACCAGTCCGAGAAAGAAGGAGATGCGCGTGAAAAGGATAATCCCGAAGAAAAATGTAGACTTACGTGAATGAAAAATAGATAAGGCAACAAATGTTGAATAAGGTGGACATAAAGAAATACAAAGAAAAGAAATGAACAAAGAAGATGTTGTTGAAAAGGGTTGAAAAGGTACCAGTCTGTGAAAGCAGAAGATGTGCTTGAAAAGGATAATCACGAATGAAACTGTACACTGACGTGAAAGAAAAACAGATAAGGCAACAATCTGTGAAAAAATTGACAGGCGTGAAAAAAGAAGACAAAAAGAAAAGTAAAGAAAAGGAATGAAAAAAGAAGATGTGCGTGAAAAGGGTTGGAAAGGTACCATTCCGTGTGAGAAAAAGATGTATGTGAAAAGGATAATCACGAAGATAAAAGTACACTAACGTGAAAGAAAAATAGAAAATGCAACAATCCGTGAAAAAAGTTGACATGCGTGAAAAAAGTGGACATAAAGAAATAGTAAGAAAAGGAATGAAAAAAGAAGATGTGCGTGAAAAGGGTTGAAAAGGTACCATTCCGTGTGAGAAAAAGATGTGTGTGAAAAGGATAATCACGAAGATAAAAGTACACTAACGTGAAAGAAAAATAGAAAATGCAACAATCCGTGAAAAAAGTTGACATGCGTGAAAAAAGTGGACATAAAGAAATAGTAAGAAAAAGTGAAAAAAGAAGATGTGCGTGAAAAGGGTTGAAAAGGTACCTCTCCGTGAAAGAAGATGTGCGTGATAAGGATAATCCCGAAGAAAAATGTAGACTGACGTGAAAGAAAAATAGATATGGCAACAATCCGTGAAAAAAACAGGCAATGCGTTGAAAAAGTTGACATAAGGAAATACAAAGAAAAGGAATGAAAAAAGAAGATGTGCGTGAAAAGGGTTGAAAAGGTACCTGTTGGTGAAAGAAGAAGATGTGCGTGATAAGGATAATCACGAAGAAAAATGTACACTGAAGTGAAAGACAAATAGATAAGGCACCAATCCGTGAAAAAAGTGGACATGCGTGAAAAAATGGACATAAAGAAATACAAAGAAAAGGAATGAAAAAAGAAGATGTGTGTGAAAAGGGTTGAAAAGGTACCTATCCGTGAAAGAAGAGGATGTGCGTGATAAGGATAATCCCGAAGAAAAATGTAGACTGACGTGAAAGAAAAATAGATAAGGCAACAGTCCGTGAAAAACGTGGACATTCGTGAAAAATGGACATAAAGAAATACAATGGAAAGGAATGAAAAAAGAAGATGTGCGTGAAACTGGTTGAAAAGGTACCAGTCCGTGAAAGCAGAAGATGTGCGTGAAAAGGATAATCACGAAGAAAAATGTACACTAAAGTGAAAGAAATACAGATAAGGCAACAATCCGTGTAAAAGTGGACATGCGTGAAAAAAGTGGACAAAAAGAAATGCAAAATATAGGAATGAAAAAATATGGATGTCCGTGAAAAGGGTTGAAAAGGTACCAGTCCGTGAAAGATGAAGATGTGTGTGAAAGGGATAATCACGAAGATAAATGTACACTTACGTGAAAGAAAACTAGATAAGGGACCAATCCGTGAAAAAAGTGGACATGCGTGAAAAAGTGGACATAAAAGAAATGTAAAATAAAGGAATGAAAAAATGTATATGCGTGAAAAGGGTAAAAAAAAGGTACCAGTCCGAGAAAGAAGGAGATGCGCGTGAAAAGGATAATCCCGAAGAAAAATGTAGACTTACGTGAATGAAAAATAGATAAGGCAACAAATGTTGAAAAAGGTGGACATAAAGAAATACAAAGAAAAGAAATGAACAAAGAAGATTTGGTTGAAAAGGGTTGAAAAGGTACCAGTCTGTGAAAGCAGAAGATGTGCTTGAAAAGGATAATCACGAATGAAACTGTACACTGGCGTGAAAGAAAAACAGGTAAGGCAACAATCCGTGAAAAAATTGACAGGCGTGAAAAAAGTAGACAAAAGAAAAACAAAGAAAAGGAATGAAAAAAGAAGATGTGCGTGAAAAGGGTTGAAAAGGTACCATTCCGTGTGAGAAAAAGATGTGTGTGAAAAGGATAATCACGAAGATAAAAGTACACTAACGTGAAAGAAAAATAGAAAATGCAACAATCCGTGAAAAAGTTGACATGCGTGAAAAAAGTGGACATAAAGAAATAGTAAGAAAAGGAATGAAAAAAGAAGATGTGCGTGAAAAGGGTTGGAAAGGTACCATTCCGTGTGAGAAAAAGATGTGTGTGAAAAGGATAATCACGAAGATAAAAGTACACTAACGTGAAAGAAAAATAGAAAATGCAACATTCCGTGAAAAAAAGTTGACATGCGTGAAAAAAGTGGACATAAAGAAATAATAAGAAAAGGAATGAAAAAAGAAGATGTGCGTGAAAAGGGTTGAAAAGGTACCTCTCCGTGAAAGAAGATGTGCGTGATAAGGATAATCCCTAAGAAAAATGTAGACTGACGTGAAAGAAAAATAGATAAGGCAACAATCCGTGAAAAAACAGGCAATGCGTGGAAAAAGTTGACATAAGGAAATACAAAGAAAAGGAATGAAAAAAAAGAAGATGTGCGTGAAAAGGGTTGAAAAGGTACCTGTTCGTGAAAGAAGAAGATGTGCGTGATAAGGATAATCACGAAGAAAAATGTACACTGAAGTGAAAGAAAAATAGATAAGGCACCAATCCGTGAAAAAAGTGGACATGCGTGAAAAAATGGACATAAAGAAATACAAAGAAAAGGAATGAAAAAAGAAGATGTGTGTGAAAAGGGTTGAAAAGGTACCTATCCGTGAAAGAAGAAGATGTGCGTGATAAGGATAATCCCGAAGAAAAATGTAGACTGACGTGAAAGAAAAATAGATAAGGCAACAATCCGTGAAAAACGTGGACATTCGGGAAAAATGGACATAAAGAAATACAATGGAAAGGAATGAAAAAGAAGATGTGCGTGAAACTGGTTGAAAAGGTACCAGTCCGTGAAAGCAGAAGATGTGCGTGAAAAGGATAATCACGAAGAAAAATGTACACTAAAGTGAAAGAAATACAGATAAGGCAACAATCCGTGAAAAAAGTGCACATGCGTGAAAAAAGTGGACAAAAAGAAATGCAAAATATAGGAATGAAAAAATATGGATGTCCGTGAAAAGGGTTGAAAAGGTACAAGTCCGTGAAAGATGAAGATGTGTGTGAAAAGAATAATCACGAAGATAAATGTACACTTACGTGAAAGAAAACTAGATAAGGGACCAATCCGTGAAAAAAGTGGACATGCGTGAAAAAGTGGACATAAAAGAAATGTAAAAAAAAAGGAATGAAAAAATGTATATGCGTGAAAAGGGTAAAAAAAAGGTACCAGTCCGAGAAAGAAGGAGATGCGCGTGAAAAAGATTATCCCGAAGAAAAATGTAGACTTACGTGAATGAAAAATAGATAAGGCAACAAATGGTGAATAAGGTGGACATAAAGAAATACAAAGAAAAGAAATGAACAAAGAAGATGTGTTTGAAAAGGGTTGAAAAGGTACCAGTCTGTGAAAGCAGAAGATGTGCTTGAAAAGGATAATCACGAAGGAAACTGTACACTGACGTGAAAGAAAAACAGATAAGGCAACAATCCGTGAAAAAATTGACAGGCGTGAAAAAGTAGACATAAAGAAAAACAAAGAAAAGGAATGAAAAAAGAAGATGTGCGTGAAAAGGGTTGAAAAGGTACCATTCCGTGTGAGAAAAAGATGTGTGTGAAAAGGATAATCACGAAGATAAAAGTACACTAACGTGACAGAAAAATAGAAAATGCAACAATCCGTGAAAAAAGTTGACATGCGTGAAAAAAGTTGACATAAAGAAATAGTAAGAAAAGGAATGAAAAAAGATGTGCGTGAAATGGGTTGAAAAGGTACCTCTCCGTGAAAGAAGATGTGCGTGATAAGGATAATCCCGAAGAAAAATGTAGACTGAAGTGAAAGAAAAATAGATAAGGCAACAATCCGTGAAAAACGTTGACATCCGTGAAAAAGTGGACATAAAGAAATGCAAAGGAAAGGAATAAAAAAGGAAGATGTGCTTGAAAAGGATAATCACGAAGAAAAATGCACACGGACGTGAAAGAAATACAGATAAGGCAACAATCCGTGAAAAAGGTGGACATGCGTGAAAAAAGTGGACATATAGAAATGCAAAATAAAGGAAAGAAAAAAGTTGGATGTGCGTGAAAAGGGTTGAAAAGGTACCTGTCCGTGAAAGAAGAAGATGAGCGTGAAAGGGATAATTCCGAAGAAAACTGTAGACTGACGTGAAAGAAAAATAGATAAGGCACCAATCCTTGAAAAAATTACACAGGCGTGAAAATGGTAGACATAAAGAAAAACAAAAAAAAACGAATGAAAAAAAAAGGTGTGCGTGAAAAGTGTTGAAAAGGTACCAGTCCGTGAAAGCAGATGTGCGTGAAAAGGATTATCACGAAGAGAAATGTACACTAACGTGAAAGAAATACAGATAGGCAACAATCCGTGAAAAAGTGGACAGGCGTGAAAAAAGTTGACATAAAGAAATACAAAGAAAAGGAATGAAAAAAGATGTGCGTGAAAAAGTTTGAAATGGCACCAGTCCGTGAAAGAAGAAGACGTGCGTGAAAAGGATAATTACTAAGAAGAATGTACACTGACGTGAAAAAAAAAGATAAGGGAACAATCCGTGAAAAAAGTGGACATGCGTGAAAAAAGAGGACATAGGAAATGCAAAATAAAGGAATGAAAAAGATGGATATGCTTGAAAAGGGTTAAAAAGGTACCAGTCCGAGAAAGAAGATGTGCGTGAAAAGGATAATCACGAAGAAAAATATAGCCTGACGTGAAAGAAAAATAGATAAGGCTTCAATCCGTGAAAAAAGTGGACAGGCGTGAAAAAAGTAGACATAAAGAAATGCAAAAAAAAAGGAATGAAAAAAAGAAGATGTGCGTGAAAAGGGTTGAAAAGGTACCTGTCCGTGAAAGAAGAAGAAGCTATTACTACTACGTCTACTGCTGCTGGTGCCATTGCTACTGCTTCGACTACTACTACTACTACTAATACTTCTAGTTCAAAGGCTTCTACTAGCACCTGTCCTACTACTACTACTGCTATGCTCCTACTGTTACAATCCTTCTACTAATACTACTACTGTCACTATTACTACTACTTCTACTACTACTACTGCTATAACTACTGCCGCCGCTATTGCTTCTCCTACTTCTACTACTCGTATTATTACTACTACTACTACCACTACTACTACTACTACTACGTCTACTACTACGACTACTACCACTACTACTTCTTCTGCAATTTCTGTGCCCCCACAAATCGGGGCTTTGAGAAACAGATGAGGTTGCATGGTTCTACTACTTGAGAGACTACTACTACTACTTCTTTAAATACTACTACTAATTTAACTAATGCTACTACTACTACTTTAACTACTACTACTTCACTACTACTACTCCTACTACTACTATTTAACTGCTACTACTACAACTATCACTTTAACTATTACTACAAATAATACTACTTTAATTACTACTTCTACTACTACTTTAAGCCCCCGCCAATAGGGGCTTGAAGAAATATAGTGGCTGCATGATGCTTCCACGCAGAGCTGAATCCGGCCCGCAGACTAGTACTGATAACCGCTTAGAGGATCTAAGCCTGTCCAGGAACCGTGGTGCGAGGTGCGTCCATGCTAATAAACCCTATTGGTTTCATTGGGCGACAGGGCTTGAGATGTCATTTCATCTCGATGTCGGGTAAAAGTCCCACAAAATTGTAAGTAACGTCTCCAAAATGACCTTTACAGTGTTGACGGGGACGTTAAACCTCAAATCAAAGAAAACTACTACTTTAACTACTACTGCTACTACTACTACTATCACTTTAAAGGCATTTATTCTTGATTATTGAGGACTATCATTTCTTTACATAATATTATGTAGCCCTCAGCGCTGACTGAAGAGAATTCTCTGTCTGCAACAGGTAAGGGGCCTCCTTGGAGGAAATCAATAATTGACTAACAGTTAACTGGAGTGTACCTTATTGATTTTCCCTTTAGTGCCTCAGTCAGGGATTTAACAGGAGCTACTAATCACTCTATGAAAGACCGCCTTTGATCTGCTATATACAGTATATCACAGGGGGACAATAAAACAATTATGAACACACGGTGTGTCCTACTGTCTAAGAATAAATGCCTTTAACTACTACTACTACTACTACTACTACTACTACTACTACTTTAACTACAACTACTACTACTACTTTAACTACTACTACATTAACTACTACTACTACTACTTTAGCTACTACTACTATTTCTACTTTAACTACTACCAATATTACTACTACTACTTTAAACCGGCCCCGATAGCTCAGTTGGTAGAGTGTCCGCTCCGGGGAACGGGAGGTCACGGGTTCGATCCCGGGCCGCGACATACCAAAGTCGTTAAAAATGGTACTAGCTGCTCCTCACTTTGCACTCAGATTTACGGGGAAGAGCTAGGACTGGTCGACCCAGTGTCAGGATAATGTGACTGGGTGTTGTATAATGTAATGTGTCTGGGACATGATACTTCAGTGAGGCAGCACTATAAAAGTGAGCATTGAGCTCCCTGTCGCAACCAGACACCGTCGTGATATGACTGAAAAATTGTTGAAAGCGACGTTAAACCCGAATTCACACACACACACACACACACACACGCACACGCACACACACACACACACACACACACACACACACACACTACTACTACATTAACTACTACTACTACTTTAACTACTACTTCTTCATTAGCTACTACTACTACTTTCACTTCTTATACTTCTTTAAATACTACTACTACTACTACTTTAACTACTACTACTACAATTACTACTTTAACTACTATTACTACTACTACTTTAACTATAGTCTGGCTCCAGACCCTTTCTTTACCAAGTAACATAAATGAAGCTCTTATAGTTCTTGAGAAATAAACTTTAACCTTAGGGTAAACGCTAGGGTGGTCGCAAATGTTGACGTCTTGACAAACGGACGGACGAAAGGACAAACGGACGAGAAACCGGGCGCCTATATCGCGCCATGCTTATAGCAGGCGTGACAAAAATATATATTATTTTCAGCTGGAAATTTTTAATATTAAATATCAAACTTTTCTATCAAGTTTTATTTTGTGTGTATGTAATTTTCTAAAGTTCATTAATATTATTATTATTATTATTATTATTATTATTACAGTGGGGTACCGTTACTGATGTAATTTGAATGACAGTTGTTCAAGGGCATATAATTCTGCAATAAGGGTCTAGATCAGAATCCTGTTTCCTTTATGCTCATGTTCAATGCATGTCTGAAGTGTGGAAGGAGTTGATGAGACAGGAACAGTATTTTCTAACTGCCTATGCTACACATATGGCCAAAATCAGTAAGTAGTTCAAGGGAGATAATTCTGCAATAAGAGGCTGGTTCAGGATCCTGTTTCCTTTATGTACATGTCGAATACATATCTGAACTGCACTGCAAATTTCAAAGCCCTGCATCAAATACTGTTGGAGAAATTTTGGAGACACGAACAGTACTATTTAACCTTCTATGCTACAAATATGGACAAAATATTTTGTCTTCAGATGGACATAATTCTGCAATAAGGGGATGGATCAGAATCCTGTTTCCTTCATGCACATGTTCAAGTCGTGTCTGAATGCCCTGCATCAAATACTGTAGGTGGAGTTGCGGAGACAAGAAAAGTACTTCAAAATGTGACGTATAGACATACAGATAAAAGACGTACACATGGATAGGAGCAACTATATGCCCCTCCCCCACTTCGTGGCGGGGGCATAAAATGGCAGATTTAGCCTATTAGCAACCTCAAACCACTCAGATCTGGGGGCGTATCTGACTGGTGATCAGATGGACATCGGTTCGATACCTGCCGGGTTGGCCAAATTCTTTTATAGAGATTGATCATGATTTTTTACAGTCATTCTCTCCCGTCAGCTAATTTAAGTGGGACAATTGTCAGTTTCTGGCAAAAGTATGTGCGCTGTACTGATGAACTGCTTACGCAATTATTCCAGGTCACACTTTTCCTGGGCAGGATAATCCAGCCCAGGGAAAGCATCAATAGGTAAACTGGCCGGACCGATATGATCTAAATAGTATCGACAGGATTGTTAACTCCAAAAGAAAAAAAAACAAAACAACCATCTTCCCGAAATACAATTTTTGACAAATTTGAAGGAATGATATTGTAAAGTGTTGATTCTCAGTTTCTCAGTTTATCAATCAGTAATTAGACGAAAAGACATACGGGTGGACATACAAGCACATTCCTTCTTATGGCGTCGCGTATGAAAAGGAACAATTTCTATATATTCTCAGATCTGATGCTGCATTCTTTGGAATCTGATGAGCATCCAGTATACAACTAGATGAACCACACAAATTTGATGTTCTTTTTTTCTATTACATTCAATGAACTATCTTCGAGTCAATCGTTTGCCAATCGAACCTAAGTTACTAAGTATAGACCCTCGTCAGTGTTAAGGTCCAAGTTGTAGAAAAATAGCCCCAGTATCCTGGGTTACCGTGTTGCGTATTAGGGTTAATTATAAATCTGGACTGGAATCATGTGTTGGGTTTGCCAAACCATGTTGACCCAGATCAGTAGCCGCTGTATGTGGCATCTGATCAGGCTCTACACTGTTTCTGATTGTAGAACCAGATCAGATGTCACAGTATATGGTGTCTGATCAGGGGCTTGTTTGCTTTTGTTTGTTGACCCAGATCAGAGACCACAAAGTGCAGTGTCTGATCAGCGTTTGCACTGTCTGCTTACAGTGCATAAGGGTAAGGGTTAAATGAAATGTTAACGGTTAAGTAATAATTATTCCAGCCTACACCAAGAGACAATCCACCCAACAGAGCTGACACTGCTTTGATTTTTTGTTTCTCTGGTAACTTTCTGCTTTGTAGTGGGTGTTAGCTACTTATTGGAGTTCATCCTGGATGCAGTCTGGTAACAATATACATGTATACAGTTCTCAACACTATAGAATTAAACTGGGCCCTTGCTCAACCAAATCACACAGTTTACAATTTAATTCTCTCTAGTTGTGAATGGGCCAGTAAAGGATTCCAACAGAATTCAGGGAACATTTAGAGATAAGGATCTGTGTTATTACTAAATGGCTGTTTTATAGCATCCTTATTACTTCCAGATTTTATTTAGATATTTTGGAGGTGGATCATATTTCAGAGCCTTCTACGCTTGTTACCAGTCGTTTTTGTTCGGAGAAAGGTAAATTGAAATTGTATTAAAGAGGAACAAGATACAATCAGAGATGGATATAAAACAAAAACGACTGGAGCCAGTCTACTTTAACTACTACTACTACTACTTGACTCTAACTGCTGCTGCTACTACTACTACTACTACTACTACTACTACTACTACTACTACTACTACTACTACTACTACTACTTTAAGTACTACTACTACTTCTACTACTACTTTAACTACTATTACTAATACTACTACTTTAACTACTACTACTTCTACTTATACTAGTACTTTAACTACTACTACTACTAAACTACTTAACTACTACCACTCTAACTGCTACTACTACTACTACTACTACTTTAACTACTACTACTACTACTACTTTAACTACTACTACTACTAATACTACTACTTTAACTACTACAACTTCTACTTCTACTACTACTTTAACTACTACTACTACTATACTACTTAACTACTACTTCTCCTACTACTGCTACTACTACTACTACTACTACTACTACTACTACTACTACTACTACTACTTTAACTTCTGTGACTACTACTTTAACTACTACTACTATTACTGCTACTACTACTACTACTACTACTACTACTACTACTACTACTACTACTACTACTACTACTACTACTACTTTAACTACTACAACTACTACTACTACAACTTTTAACTACTACTGCTCCTACTTTAACTACTACTACTACTACTCCTACTACTACTTTAATTTCTACTACTACTGTTTCTTTAACTACTACTACTACCACTACTTTAACTACTACTTTAACTACTGCTACTTTAACTACTACTACTACTTTAACTACTACTACTACTACTACTACTTCAACTACTACTACTACTTCTACTACTCTACTACTTCTGAATTAACTACTACTAGTACTACTACTTTAACTACTACTACTTTAACTACTACTGCTACTACTACTTGAACCACTTCTACTGCTACTACTTTAACTTCTACTACTACTTTAACTATTACTACTATAAACTTCAACTACTACTACTACCTTAACTATTAATACTACTACTACTACTTTAACTATTACTACTACTGCTTTAAGTACTACTACTACTACTACTACTAACTTTAACTACTACTTCTACTATTACTACTACTACTACTCTTCCTTTAACTGCTACTCCTACTACTTTAACTACATGTACTACTACTACTCCTACCACTTTCACTACTGTTATTGTTACTACTTAGAGACTAGCGACTACTACTTTAACTGCTCCTACTACTACTTCGGCTATTATTTCTACTACTACTTTAACTACTACAACTGCTACTACTTTAACTACTACTACTTTTACTACTAATACTACTTACACTTCTACTACAACTACTACTACTACTACTACTTTAACTGCTACTACTACTACTACTTTAACTACCAAATATTACTACTACTTCTACTACTACTTTAACTACTTCCACATTTAACTACTACTTCTACAACTTCTACTACTACTACTACTACTACTACTACTACTACTACTACTACTACTTCTGCTACTACTACTTCTACTCCTACTTCTACTACTACTACTTCTACTTCAACTCTTACTGCTACTACTATTACTTTAACTACTATTACTACTACTACTACTTTAACTACTACTAATACTATAACTTTAACTACTTATGCTGCTGCTATTCCTACTTTTCTACTACTACAACTACTACTACTACTTCTACTACTACTTAAACGTCTACTACTACTTTAACTACTACTACTAAACTTTCTTCAACTACTACTACTACTACTTCGGCCCCCGCCCATCGGGGCTTGAAGAAATATATGGGCTGCATGATGCTTCCACGCAGAGCTGAAACCGACCCGCACACGCGTATTGGTAAACTGCTAAGAGGATCTAAGCCTGCCCAGGCAAAGCGGTGCGAGTCGGCCCTTCCATGCTTAAAACCGCTATCGGTTCCATTGGGCGGCAGGGCTTGAGATGTCATTTCATCTCAGTGTCGGGTAAAAGTCCCACAAAATTGGAAGCAACATCTCCAAAGTGACCTTTACAATGTTGACGGGGACGTTAAACCTCAACTAAAACAAACAAAATCTACTACTACTAGTTTAACTACTACTACTACTACTTTAACTACAACTACTACTACTACTATTTAAACTACTACTACTCCTCCTACTATTACTACTACTACTGCTTCTACTTTAACTAATACAACTGTTGCTACTACTTTAATAGCTACGGCTTCTACTACTACTGCATTAATTACTACTACTTCTGCTACTACAATTACTGCTACTACTACTACTACTACTACTACTACTACTACTACTTCTACTACTACTTTAACTTCTTCTTCTCCCACAACTCTAACCACTACTACTGCTACTACTTTAATTACTACTACTGCTACTACGTTGTCTACTACGACTACTTTAACTACTGCTACTACTCTCACTTCAACTACTTCTTCTACTTCTACTTTAACTATTACTACTACTACTTTAACTACTACTTCTACTACCACTTTAACTAATACTACTACTACTGCCCTAACTACTACTACTACTACTAACTTTATCGACTACTACTTATGCTCTTACTTCAACTACCACAGCTAATACTTGAACTACTGCTACTTCTTAAACTACTACTACTACTTTAACTGCTACTATTGTAACTAGTTCTACTACTTTAACTACTACTACTTTAATTTTTACTTCTACTACTACTTTAGCCACTACAACAACTACAACTTTACTTACTTCTACTACTACTTCTTTAACTACTACTACTTTAAGTACTTTCTATTACTACTTTAACCGCTACAACTACTACTACTTTAACTACTATTACTACTACTTTATCTACTACTACTACTTTTACTACTACTACTACTGCTACTACTACTTTTACCTACTACTACTACTGCTTTAACTATTACTACTTTAACTATTACTACTACTTAAACTACTACTACTACTACATTAACTACTACTACTACTACTACAACTACTACTACTACTACTACTACTTCTACTACTACTACTACTTTTTAACTACTACTACTACTACTTTAACTACGACTTCTACTACTAGTGCTTCTACTTTAACTACTACTACTATTACTACTTTAACTACTACTACATCTTTAACTAGTAGTTAAACTACAACTACTACTACTTCTACTACTACTGCTACTTTAACTACTACTTTAAATACTACTTCTACTGCTACTTTAACTACTTCTACTCCTGCTACTACTTTAACTACTACTACAACTACTACTACTACTACTACTCCTACTACTACTACTACTACTTCTTTAAATTCTACTACCTCTACTTAAACTCCTGATACTTTAACTACTACCACTTCTTCTACTGTTTTAATGACTACTTATACTACTTTAACTACTACAACTACTGTAACTACTTTAACTACTACTACTACTTCTACTTTAACTACTACTACTAGTACTACTCTTACTACTACTACTGCTACTTTAACTACTACTACTACTACTACTTTAATTTCCACTACTCCTATTACTTTAACTACTACTACGTTATCGACTGCCACTACTACTACTTTTCTACTATTACTACTTTTACTTCTACTACTACTACTTCTACTACTACTTTAACTGCTACTACTACTATTACTACTGCTAATTTTCTAACTACTACTACTACTTTATCTACTACTACTACTACTACTACTACTATAACTTTAACTACTACTGCTGCAACTAACTACTACTACTATTACTGCTTAAAAACCGGCCCCGATAGCTCAGTTGGTAGAGTGTCCGTAACTACTACCACTACTACTACTACTTTAACAACTACTACTACAACTGTAACTACTACTACAATTACTACTACAACAACAACTATTACTACTAAAATAACTACTACTACTAATACTACTCTAACTACTACTTCTTCAACTACTACTTCTACTACTTTAATTTCTTTTTACACTACTACTTCTACTTTAACTACCTCTACTTCTGCTACTACTACTTTTACTACTACTTCTACTTTAACTACTTCCACTACTACTACTACTTTAACAACTACAACTACTACTTTAACTACTTCTACAATTACTACTACAACAACAGCTTCTAATACTAAAACAACAACTATTACTAATACTACTCTAACAACAACTTCTTCAACTACTACTTCTACTACTTTAATTTCTACTACGACTATTACTATACCTACTACTACTTATACTACGTCAACTGCTACTGCTACTACTTTTACTACTATTACTACTTTAACTCTTACTACTATCACTACTATTACTACTTTACTTACTACTACTTTAACTACTACTACTACTACTGTTCTAACTACTACTACTACTTTATCTATTACTACTACTACTTTAACTAATACTACTCTTACTACTTAAGCTGCTTCTACTACTACTACTACTACTATTTCTACTACTACTTAAACTCTTACTACTTCTACTCTTTTAACTACTACAACTGCTACTCTTTAACTACTTCTATTTTAACTACTACTACTACTTTTAACTATTACTACTTTAACTACAACTTTAACTACTACTTCTTCAACTTTATCCAATACAACTACTACCGCTTTAACTACTACTACACCTACTACTACTTTAACTACTACTTCTACTACTACTATAACTACTACTTCAACATTACCTTAACTACTTCTACTAAAACAACTACTGCTATTAATACTACTCTAACTACTACTTCTTCAACTACTACTTCTACTACTTTAATTTCTACTACTACTACAACTTTAACTACTACTACTACTTTAACTCTTACTATTACTTCTACTACTACTTTAACTACTACTCCTCCTACTACTACTACTTTTCTAACTGAAACTTCTACTCCTTTACATACTCCTTCTACTACTCTAACTAATACTACTCTTACTACTTTAGCTACTTCTAATATTACTACTTTAACTACTTAAACTGCTACTACTACTATTACTACTACTGCTACTACTACTGTTACTGCTACTAATACTTTAACTACTATTTTTACTACTACTTTAACTCTTACTACTACTACTACTTTAACTACTTCAACTGCTAATCTTTAACTACTACTATTTTAACTACTAATTCTACTTTAACTACTACTACTACTACTTTTAACTACTACTACTTTAACTACTACTTTAACTACTACTTCTACTATTACTTTAAAAACTACTTCTTCAACTTTAACTAATACAACTACTACTACTTTAACTACTACTACTCCTACTTCTACTTTAACTACAACATCTACAACTACTTAAACTACTACTTCACTACTTTAACTACTACATCTACTACTTCTACTACCTCTACAACTACTACTACAACTACTACTACTATTTTAACTACTTCTACTACTTTAACTACTTCTGCTACTACTACTTTAGCTACTACTACTTCTTCTAATTTAACTACTACTAGTACTACTTCAACTTCTTACACTACTACTATTACTACTTTAACTACTACTACTGCTACTTAAACTACTACTACTACTTTAACTACTCCTCCTACTTCAACTTCTTTGAAGAAATATATGGGCTGCAGGATGATTCCACGCGGAGCTGAATCCGGACCGGACGAATACTACTTTTACTACAACTACTATTACTACTACTACTACTTTAACTACTACTTAAAAATCTACTACTGCTACCCCTTAAACTACTTCTACTACAACTTTAACTACTACGTGTACTACTCTAACTTCAACTACTACAACTACTTTAACTATTACTAAAACTACTTTAACTACTACTACTTCTACTACTACTAACTACTACAACTACAACTACTACTACTACAACTACTACTTTACTACTACTACTTTAACTACTACTACTGCTGCTTTTTAAACACTACTACTACTACTACTACTACTACTACTAACTTTAACTACTACTACTACTACTACTCTTACTTCAATTACTACTATCTACTTTAACTTTTACTTTAACTACTACACTGTACTTCTACTACTTCTTTAACTACTACTTCTTCAACTTTAACTAATACAACGACTACTACTTTAATTAGAAGCCTTCGTGGTGCAGTGGTTACGCTACTCGCCTTGTAAACCAGGGATCGCAGGATCGATCCCGGGCTTCTCCAGACTTTCGGATGAATCTTTAAACCGAGGTCCCGTCTCCGTATGACCTTAGTTGTTGGTGGGACTTAAAACTAAAACTCACTCACTCACTACTACTTTAACTACTACTACTCCTACTACTACTTTAACTACTACTTCTACTACTACTTTAACTACTACTACAACACTACTTTAACTACTACTATTAAAACATCTAATACTATTAATACTACTCTAGCTACTACTTCTTCAACTACTTCTTCTACTACTTTAATTTCTACTACTACTACTACTACTACTACTACTACTACTATTACTACTTTAACTACTACTACTACCCTAACTCTTACTATTACTTTAACTCTTACTATTACTTCTACTACTACTTTAACTTCTACTCCTACTACTTTTATAACTACTACTACTAGTTTATCTACTATTACTACTACTTTAATTAATACTACTCTTACTACTTTAGCTCCTTCTACTATTACTACTTTAACTACTTTAACTACTACTACTACAACTACTACTACTATTATAACTACTACTGCTACTAATACTTTAACTACTATTTCTACTTCTACGTTAACTCTTACTACTACTACTACTTTAACTACTACAACTGCTACTCTTTAACTACTACTATTTTAACTACTACTTCTACTTTAACTACTGCTTCTTCAACTTAATCTAATACAACTACTACTACTTTAACTACTACTTCTACTACTACTTTAACTACTACTTCTTCTACTACTTCAACTTCTACTTCAACACTACTTTAACTTCTACTACTTTAACTACTACTTCTACTACTATAGCTACTAATTCTGCTATACTACTACTACTACTACTACAACTACTACTTCTACTACTACTATTTTAACTACTACAACTTTAACTACTTCTGCTAATACTAATTTAGCTACAACTTCTTACTCTTACTTCAACTACTACTTCTAGTTTAACTACTACTACTAGTACTACTTCAACTATTTACACTACTACTATTACTACTTTAACTACTACTGCTACTACTCTTACTACTAGTACTACTTTAACTACTGCTACTCTTACTTAAACTTCTTCAACTACTACTTTTACTACTACTACTACTACTACTTTAATTACTACTACTAACTTGAACTACAACTACTACTCTACTTCAACTACTACTACTGCTTTTACTACTACCACTACTACTACTTGAACTTCTACTATTTTAACTACTACTTCTACTTTAACTACTTATACTAGTTTGACTACTTTTACTTCTAGTCCAAATTAAACTACTACTTCTACTTCTTAATTACTACTACAATTACTACTTTAACTACTACTACTACTAATTCTACTACTACTTCTTCCACTTCTACTACTACATCTTCCACTTCTACTACTTTTACTTTAACTACTACTATTACTCCTACTTCAACTCTAACCACAACTTCTACTACTATAAGAACATCTACTTTAACTACAACTGCTACTACTACTACTTTAACTACTACTGCTACTAATACTACTACAATTTAACTACTACTGCTAATACTACATTTACTACCACTACCACTACTAATTTTACTACTACTTCTACTACTTCTACTACTACTACAACTTCTACTACCACTACTTAAATTTTACTTCTATTGCTACAATAACTATTACTTCTACTTTATCTACTCCTACTACTTTTACTACTACTACAACTACTACTACTACTTTAACTACTACTCCTGCAACTCCTTTAACTACTACTACTTTAACTACTACTTTTACTACTCTAACTTCAACTACTACTACTATTTTAACTATTATTTAAACTCTTTTAACTACTACTACTACTACTACTACTACTACTACTACTACTACTACTTTACTACTACTACTTTAACTACTACTACTACTCCTACTACTACTACTACTGCTGCTTCTTAACTTCTACTACTACTTTAACTACAAATACTTTTCTAACTACTACTACTTTATCTACTACTACTACTTTATCTACTTCTACTACTACTACTACTACTACTACTACAACTTTAACTACTACTGCTGCAACTTACTACTACTACTATTACTACTTTAAAACCGGCCCCGATAGCTCAGTTGGTAGACCTTACGCTCCGGGGAACGGGAGGTCACGGGTTCGATCCCGGGCCGCGACATACCAAAGTCATAAAAAAATTGTACTAGCTGCTCCTCGCTTGGCACTCAGATTTACGGGGTAGAGTTAGGACTGGTCGATCCAGTGTCAGGATAATGTGACTGGGTGTGGTATCATGTAATGTGTCTGGGACATGATACTTCAGTGAGGCAGCACTATGAAAGTGAGCATTGAGCTCCCTGTCGCAACCAAACACCGTCGCGATATGACTGAAAAATTGTTGAAAGCGACGTTGAACCCGAATTCACGCACACACACACTCACACCCACATACTACTACTACTACTACTACTACTACTACTACTACTACTACTACTACTACTTTAACTACTACTACTTCTGCAACTACTCCTTTTACTACTACTTCTACTTTACTACCACTACTACTGCTACTTTAACAACTACTAACGCCCCCGCCCATAGGGGCTTGAAGAAATATATGGGCTGCATGATGCTTCCACGCAGAGCTGAATCTGACCCGCACAGTAGTACTGGTAAACCGCTTAGAGGATCTAAGCCTGTCCAGGAACCGCGGTGCGAGGCGGACCGTCCATGCTTATAAACCCTATTGGTTTCATTGGGCGACAGGGCTTGAGATGTCATTTTATCTCAATGTCGGGTAAAAGTCCCACAAAATTGGAAGCAACGTCTCCAAAATGACCTTAACAGTGTTGACGGGGACGTTAAAACTCAAATCAAACAAACAAATTAACAACAACTACTACTACTTTAACTACTACTACAATTACTACTACAACAAAAACAACTACTACTTAAACAACTACTATTGCTAATACTTCTCTAACTACTACTTCTTCAACTACTACTTCTGCTACTTTAATTTCTACTACTACTATTACTTTAACTGCTGCTACTACTACTACTTCGTCAACTGCTACTGCTACTACTTTAACTACTACTACTACTACTACTACTACTACTACTACTACTACTACTACTACTACTTTAACTACTATTACTACTTATAGTAGTTTAACTCTTACTACTACTTTACCTAATACTACTCTTACTGCTTTAGCTACTTCTACTATTACTAGTTTAACTACTATTACTGCAACTACTACTACTACTATTCCTACTACAGCTTTAACTCTTACTACTACTACTACTTTAACTACTACAACTGCTACTAATTACCTAATACTATTTAACTACTACTTTTACTTTAACTACTACTACTACTACTACTACTACTCTTACTACTACTGTTTCTACTACTTTAACTACTACTTTTATTACTACTTTAACTACTACTACTACTATAACTACTTGAACTACTACTACTTCTTTAACTACTAAAACTACTACTACTTTAACTACTACTATTTTAACTACTACTTCTACTTTAACTACTACTGCTACTTTAACTACTATTCTTACTTCTTTAACTACTACTTCTTCTACTTCTACTTCTACTTAAACCACTACTACTTCTACTGCAACTCCTTTAACTGCTTATACTACTACAACTACTACATTAACTACTACTACTACTTTAACTACTACTATTACTACTTTAACTACTAAAACTACTACTACTTTAACTACTACTACTATTACTTCTTTAACTACTTCTACTACTACTACTACTACTATTTTAACTACTACAACTGCTACTATTTTAACTAATACTATTTTAACTACAACTTCTACTTCAACTACTACTACTACCTTAACTACTACTTCTTATACTACTTTAACTGCTACAACTACTTTAACTACTGCTACTACTACTTTAACTTCTACTACTTCTACTACTTTAACTACAACTATTATTAATAGTTTAACTACTACTACTATTACTACTTCATAAACCACTACTACTACTACTATTACTACTACTTCAACTACTATTTACCTTAACTGCTACTACTTTAACTACTACTACTACTACTTTAGCTTCTACTTCTTATACAAATTTAACTGCAACTACTATTACTACTACTACTACTACTACTTTAACTACTACAGCTACTTTAACTACTTCTTCTCTTACTCCTACTTTAACTACTACTTCTACTACTACTGTAACTACTACTACTGTAACTACTACTTTAACTACTACAACTACTACTTTAACTACTCTTACTACTACTTCTACTACATTAACTTTTACTACTACTACTACTACTGCTACTTTACTTATGACTTCTTCTACTAGGTTATCTACTTCTTTACTACTTTAACTACTACTACCACTTTAACTACTTCTACTACTTTATCTTTTTCTACTGCTACTACTTTAACTACTACTTTTCTAACTACTACTACTACTACTTCTTTATCTAATACTACTACTACTGCTACTACTACTACTTTAACTACTACAACTACAACTATTGCCTTTAATACTACTACTATTAGAAGTAGTTAAAGTACTACTACTTCTACTACTACTTTAACACTTACTTCTACTACTACTTTAACTACTACAATTACTACTACTTTAACCACTACAATTTTAAATATTACTTCTACTTTAACTTCTACTACTAGTTAAACTTCTACTACTTCTACTACTATTACTACAATTACTACTTTAACTACTACTTCTAGTACTTTAACTAGTGCTTCAACTGCTACTTTAACTACTGCTACTACTACCACTTTAACTACTACTTCTACTACTTCTTTAACTACTCCTACTTTAACTACTATTACTACTTCAACTACTACTACAACTACTACTACACTACTACTACTACTACTACTTTAACTACAAGAACTAATACTTTAACTACTACTAGAACTTTAACTACTTTAACTACTACTGCTAGTTGTACTACTACTACCATTTCAGCTACTACTACTACTACTTTAACTACAACTACTACCACTACTACTATAACTACTACTACTTTAACTACTACTACAAAAACTACTTTAACTTCTTCTACTTCTACTCCAGCTACTACTACTACTTCTACTTTAACCACTGCTACTACTGCTGCTTCTTTAACTACTTACACTACTACTACTACCACATTAACTACCACTACTACTTTAACTACTACTATAGCTACTCTTCAAATACTACTACTACTACTACAACTATTACTACTACTACTACTACTACTTTAACTACAACGTCTACTACTATAACTTTAACTTCTACAACTACTACTACTTTTACTACTACTACTATTACTAAAACTACTTTTTCACTACTACTACTACTAGTTCTACTACAACTACTTTAAATACCACTACTACTATTACGTTGTACTTTAACTTCTACTACTTCTACTACTATTACTACTACTACTACTTCAACTACTTTTTCTAGTACTTTAACTAGTACTTAACTTGTGCTTCCACTGCTACTTTAACTACTGCTACTACTACCACTTTAACTACTACTACTTCTACTACTTCTTTAACTACTATTACTTTAACTACTATTACTACTTTAACTACTACTAGAACTTTAACTACTACTACTTTAACTACTACTGCCATTTCAGCTACTACTACTACTACTACTACTACTACTACTTTAACTACAACTTCTACCACTACTACTATAACTACTACTACTTTAACTATTACTACAACAACTACTACTACTACTACTTTAACTACAACTTCTACTACTATTACTTTAACTACTACAACTACTACTACTTTTACTACTACCACTACTACTATTACTAAAACTACTTTTTAACTACTACTACTTCTACTACTACTACTTTAAATACTACTACTACTATTACGCTGTACTTTAACTACTACTACTGTTACTACTTTAACTGCTACTACTTCTACTACCACTTCTACTTTAACTACTACTAGTACTGCTTCTACTTCAACTACTTATACTACTACTACTTTAACAACTGCTACTACTTTAACTACTACTTTTACTACCCTTACTTCAAATACTGCTACTACTACTACTTTAACGACTACTACTATTACTTTAACTACTACTATTATAACTACTTTAACTACAACTACTATTACTACTTTTAACTCCTACTGCTACTACTACTACTACTTCTTCAACTAGTACAACTACTATTTTAAATACTGATTCTACTTTAACTACTACTTCTACTTAAACTACTACTACTACTACTACTTTAACAACTACTTCTTCTACTACTTGAACTACTACTACTATTTCCCCCGCCCATAGGGGCTTGAAGAAATATATGGGCTGCATGATGCTTCCACGCAGAGCTGAATCCGGCCCGCACACTTGTACTGGTAAACGGCTTAGACGATCTAAGCATGTCCAGGAACCGCGTTGCGAGGCGGACCGTCCATGCTATTAATCCCTATTGGTTTCATTGGGCGACAGGGCTTGAGATGTCATTTCATCTCAATGTCGGGTAAAAGTCCCACAAAATTGGAAGCAACGTCTCCAAAATGACCTTTACAGTGTTGACGGGGACGTTAAACCGAAAATCAACCAACCAACTACTACTACTACTTTAACTACTACAACTACTGCCACTTTAACAACTACTTCTCCTACTACTACTTTAACTACTACTTCTACTACTACTGTAACTACTACTGCTGCAACTACTACTTTTACTTCTACTACTACTACTTTAATTACTACTACTACATTAACTACTACAACTACTACTACTTTAACTACGACTACAACTACTTTAACTGCTACTACTACTACTACTTTAACTACTACTTATATTACTACTTTAACGTCTTCTACTATTACAACGTTAACTACTACTACTACTTCTACTACTTTAAATACTACAACTACCACTCCTTTAACTACTACTTTTTTAACTTCTACTTCTACTTTAACAACTACTACTACTTTACCTACTACTCCTACTACTATTTTACTGCTACAACTGCTACTCTTTAACTACTACTATTTTAACTACTACTTCTACTTTAACAACTACTACTACTTTTAACTACTACTACTTTGACAGCTACTTTAATTACTACTTCTACTACTACTTTAACTACTGCTTCTTCAACTTTATCTAATCCAACTTCTACTACTTTAACTACTGCTACCACGACTTTAACTACTACTACTACTTTAACTGCTACAACTACAACTACTTTAACTAGTACTACTACTTTAACTACTACTTCTACTGCTACTGTAACTACTACTTCTACTACTTTAACTACTACTACTACTACTACTTCTACTACAACTACTTTAACTATTACCACTACTACATTAGCTTCTAGAACTATTACTACTATTTTAACCTAAACTTCTACTTTAACTACTACTACTACTTTAACATCTACTACTACTACTACTATTACTACTGCTACTACTACTTTAACTACTACTATTAGTACTTTAACTAGTACTTATACTGCTATTCCTACTACTACTTTAACTACTTCTTCTACTACTACTGTAACTACTACTTCTACTACTTTAACTACTACTACTACTACTACTACTACTACTACTACTACGTCTACTACTTTAACTACTACCACTACTACGTTAACTTCTACAACTTTTACTTCTATTTTAATCATTACTTCTACCTTAACTACTACTACTACTCTAACTTATACTACTTCTACTATTACTACTTTTACTTTAACCACTCCTACTTCTGCTGCTACTCCTTTAACTACTTATACTACTACTACTACTACTACTACATGAACTACTACTACAACTTTAACTCCTACTATTACTACTAGTATTCCAAATACTACTACTACTACTACTACTACTACTACTACTACTACTACTACTACTTCTACTACTACTACTACTATTTTAACTACTTCTACTACTACTACTTTAACTTCAACTGCTACTACTTCTACTTCTTTGACTACTACTATTATTACTACTTCAACTACTTCTACTATTCCTACTTTAACTACTACTACTACTACTACTACTTAAACTTCTAAAACTACTACTACTTTAACTACTTCTATTAAACTACTACTATTTAACTACTACTTCTACTTTAAGGCCCCCGCCCATAGGGGCTTGAAGAAATATATGGGCTGCATGATGCTTCCACGCAGAGCTGAATCCGGCCCCCACACTAGTACTGGTAAACCGCTTAGAGGATCTAAGCCCGTCCAGGAACCGTGGTGTGAGGCAGACCGTCCATGCTAATAAACCCTATTGGTTTCATTGGGCGACAGGACTTGAGATGTCATTCCATCTCAATGTCGGGTAAAAGTCCCACAAAATTGGAAGCAGCGTCTCCAAAATGACCTTTACACTGTTGACGGGGACGTTAAACCTCAAATCAACCAAAAAACCACTTTCTACTTTAAATTCTACTACTACTTTAACTACTATTACTTTAATTACTACTTTTACTACTACTGTAACTACTTCTGCTACTACTACTACTACTACTTTAACTACTACAACTACTTCTTCTTAAACTTCTACTTTAACTACTACTTCTACTACTACTGTAACTACTACTACTATAATTACTACTTTAACTACTGCTACTACAACTACTACAACTACTACTACTCCTACTTTAAATACTACTACTTTAACTAGTACTGCTATTACTACTTTAACTGCTAATGCTATTGTAACTTGAACATCTACTACTCTTACTTCAACTACCACTACTACTTTAACTACTACTACTACTACTTTAACTACTTTAACTACAACCACTACTTTAATTACTACCGCTACTTTAACTGGTACTTCTACTTTAGCTTCTACTTCTTTTACTACTTTAACTACTACTACTTTAACTAACATTATTGTAACTACTTCTACTACTTTAACTACTACTTTAACTATTACTTCTACTACTTCTTTACCTACTACAACTACAACTTCTTTAACTACTACTACTACTAATTTCACTACTACTACTTTAACTACTTCTACTACAACTACTACTACTACTACTGCTGCTACTACTACTACCGCTACTACTACTACTACTACTACTACTACTACTACTACTACTACTACTACTTTAACTACTGCTACTACTACTACTTTAACTACTACTACTATTACTACTACTACTACTGTTTTAACAACTACCAGTACTACTACTTTAACTACTACTTCTACTACTACTACTACTACTTTAACTAATTTTACTACTTTAACTTCTGCTACTTCTACTACTACTACTACTACTACTACTACTACTACTACTACTACTACTTCTACTTTAACTACTACTAGTTCTGCTACTACTTTAACTACTTATACTTCTACTACTTTAACTACTGCTACTACTTACTACTACATTTACTACTCTTACTTCGAATACTGCTACCACTACTACATTAATTACCACTACTACTACTACTACTACTACCGGCCCCGATAGCTCAGTTGGTAGAGTGTCCGCTCCGGGGAACGGGAGGTCTCGGGTTCGATCCCGGGCCGCGACATACCAAAGTCGTTAAAAATGGTACTAGCTACTACTACTATTTTAACTACTACTACTTCTTAAACTACTACTACTACTACTGCTACTACTACTTTATCTAATTTTACTACTTTAACTTCTGCTATTGTACTACTACTACTACTACTACTACACTTTAGCTACTTATACTACTACTACTACTACTACTTTAACTACTGCTACTACTTTAACTACTACATTTTCTACTCTTACTTCAAATACTGCTACCACTACTACTTTAGCTACCACTACTTCTACTACTTTAACTACTACTACTTCTTTAAATATTACTATTATTACTACTATAACTACTACTACTATTACCACTTTTACTCCTACTGCTACTACTACTACTACTACTACTACTACTACTACTTTAACTACTGCAACTACAACTACTTAAACTAATACTATTTTAACTACTGCTTCTACTTTAACTACTACTACTTCTACTTTAACTACTAGTACTACTACTCTTACTCCCTACTACTACTACTTTAACTACTACAACTGCTACAACTTTAACTACTACTACTCCTACTACTACTACTTTAACTACTACTTCTACTACTACTGTAACTACCGCTACTATTACTACTACTTTAACTACTACTTCTACTTTAACTAATTATACTACTACTACTACCACATTAAATACTACTACTACTTGAACTACTACTATTTCTACTCTTACTTCAAATACTACTTCTACTACTAATACTACTACTACTTTAACTACTACAACTGCTACTACTTTAACTACTACTACTATTACTACTACTACTATTACTACTACTACTATTACTACTACTTCTATTTTAACTACTACTACTTCTACTACTACTACTTTAACTACTTCTACTACTTTAACTACTACTACTGTTACTACTTTAACTGCTACTACTTCTACTACTACTACTTCTACATTAACTACTACTGGTAGTGCTTCTACTTTAACTGCTTATACTACTACTACTACTACTTTAACTACTGATTCTACTTTAACTACTACTATTACTACCCTTACTTCAAATACTGCTCCTATTACTACTTAAACTACTACTACTACTTTAACTTCTATTATAATAACTGATTTAACTACTATTACTATTACTACTTTTACTCCTGCTACTTCTACTACTACTAATACTACATTAACTAGTACAACTACTACTACTTTAACTACTGCAACTTCTACTTTAACTCCTCATACTCCTACTACTACTTTAACTACTACTTCTACTACTGCTGTAATTACCGCTACTACAACTACTTCTTTAACTACTACTACTACTGCTACTTTAACAACAACTACTACTACATTATCTACTACTAATACTAGTACTACTATAACTTCTACAACTACTACTACTTTAAATACTACTACTATTACTTCTACTATTACTACTACTAATAATTTAACTGCTACAACTACTATTACTACTACTACTACTACTACTACTACTTTAACTTCTACAACAACATCTACTTTAACTACTACTTATTTAACTACAACTTCTACTTTAACTACTTCTACTACTTTACCGGCTTCTTAACTACTACTTCTTCTACTACTTCAACTTCTACTTCTACTTTAACTACTACAACTACTACTACTTTAACTAATACTACTCATACTACTACTTTATCTACTTCTCCTACTACTGTAACTACTACTACTACTAAAACTATCACTTTTACTACTACTACTACTACTACTACTACTTAAACTACTACTTCTGCAACTACTACATTAACTACTACTACTACTACTACTACTTCTTCTTTAACTAATACAACTACTTCTACTTTTTCTCTTACAAGTAGTTTAGCTACTATACAATTACTACTTTAACTACTGCTATTCTAACTACTACTACTACTACTACTACTTTAACTACTACTACTACTACTACTACTTTAACTCATTCTTCTACTACTACTTTAACTACTACAACTTCTACTTTAACTACTACTTCTCCTACTACTACTTTAACTACTACTTCTACTACTACTGTAACTACCGCTACTATTACTACTACTTTAACTACTACTACTACTTTAACTAATTATACTTCTTCTACTACCACATTAAATACTACTACTACTTTAACTACTACTATTTCTACTCTTATTTCAAATACTACTTCTACTACTAATACTGCTACTACTTTAACTACTACAGCTGCTACTAATTTAATTACTACTTCTATTACTACTACTACTATTACTACTACTTCTATTTTAACTACTCCTACTACTTCTACTAAGCCCCCGCCCATAGGGGCTTGAAGAATTATATGGGCTGCATTATGCTTCCACGCAGAGCTGAATCCGGCTCGCACACTAGTACTGGTAAACCGCTTAGAGGATCCGAGCCTGTCCAGGAACCGCGGTGCGAGGAGGACTGTCCATGCTAATAAACCCTATTGGTTTCATTGGGCGACAGGGCTTGAGATGTCATTTCATCTCAATGTCGGGTAAAAGTCCCACAAAATTGGAAGCAACGTCTCCAAAATGACCTTTACAGTGTTGACGGGGACGTTAAACCTCAAACAAAACAAAACTACTTCTACTACTACTACTACTTTAACTGCTACTACTACTTTAACTACTACTACTGTTACTACTTTAACTGCTACGTCTACTACTACTACTACCACTACTACTTCTACTTTAACTACTACTGGTACTGCTTCTTCTTTAACTGCTTATACTACTACTTCTACTTTAACTACTGCTTCTACTTTAACTATTACTATTACTACCCTTACTTCAAATACTGCTACTATTACTACTTAAACTACTACTACTACTTTAACTACTATTATTATTACTGATTTAACTACTATTACTACTTTGACTCCTGCTACTTCTACTACTACTAATACTACTTTATCTAGTACAATTACTACTACTTTAACTAATACTATTTAACTACTGCTTCTACTTTAACTACTACTACTAATTTAACTACTACTACTACTTGAACTTCTACTACTTGAACTGCTACTTCTACTACTACTACTTTAACTACTACAACTACTACCACTTTAACAACTACTACTACTACTACTTTAACGACTACTAATATAACTACTTTAACTACTTCTACTATTACTTCTATAACAACTCCAACTACTACTTCTACAGCAACTACAACTACTGCTACTTGAACTTCTACTACTACTATTACTACTGCTACTACTACTTTAACTACTACTACTAGTACTTTAACAAGTACTTCTACTGCTACTTAAACTACTGCTGCTACTACCACTTTAATTACTACTAATATTACTTTAACTACTACTACATTAACTACTACTAACACTTTAACTACTACTGCTACAACTACTACTACTTTAACTACTACTACAAGTACTACTACTACTACCGTTTAAACTACTACTACTACTACTGCTTTTACTACTATAACTTCTTCTACTACTACTTTAACTACTACTACTATTACAACTTTAACTACTTCTTCTACTACTACAACTACTACTACTTCTACTTTAACCTCAACTACTACTACTGCCAATCCTTTAACTACTTATACTACTTCAACTACTACTACATTAACTACTACTATTACTTTAACTACTACTATTACTACTCTTACTTCAAATACTACTACTACTGCTACTACTACTACTATTACTACTATTTTCACTACTACTACTACTACTACTTTAACTACAACAACTACTACTTCTACTACTTTAACTACTACTATAATGATTACTTTAACTACTACTACTATTACTACTTTAACTACTACTACTACTTAACTACTAAAACTACTACTACTTTAACTACTTCTATTTTAACTACTACTTTAACTTCTACTGCTACTTTCACTACTATTACTTTAATTACTACATTTACTACTACTAAAACTACTCCTACTTCCTACTACTACTATTTTAACTACTACAACTACTACTAATTTAACTACTACTACTCCTACTACTACTTTATCTACTTCTCCTACTACTGTAACTCATACTACTACTAAAACTATCACTTTTACTACTACTACTACTACTACTACTACTACTAATACTACTTCTACTACTACTACTACTTAAACTACTACTTCTGCAACTACTACATTAACTACTACTACTACTACTTCTTCTTTAACTAATACAACTACTTCTACTTTTTCTCTTACAAGTAGTTTAGCTACTATACAATTACTACTTTAACTACTGCTATTCTAACTACTACTACTACTACTACTACTACTTTAACTACTACTACTACTACTACTACTTTAACTCCTTCTACTACTACTACTTTAACTACTACAACTACTACTACTTTAACTACTACTACTCCTACTACTACTTTAACTACTACTTCTACTACTACTGTAACTACCGCTACTATTACTACTACTTTAACTACTACTACTACTTTAACTAATTATACTACTTCTACTACCACATTAAATACTACTACTACTTTAACTACTACTATTTCTACTCTTATTTCAAATACTACTTCTACTACTAATACTGCTACTACTTTAACTACTACAGCTGCTACTAATTTAACTACTACTACTATTACTACTACTACTATTACTACTACTTCTATTTTAACTACTCCTACTACTTCTACTAAGCCCCCGCCCATAGGGGCTTGAAGAATTATATGGGCTGCATTATGCTTCCACGCAGAGCTGAATCCGGCTCGCACACTAGTACTGGTAAACCGCTTAGAGGATCCGAGCCTGTCCAGGAACCGCGGTGCGAGGAGGACTGTCCATGCTAATAAACCCTATTGGTTTCATTGGGCGACAGGGCTTGAGATGTCATTTCATCTCAATGTCGGGTAAAAGTCCCACAAAATTGGAAGCAACGTCTCCAAAATGACCTTTACAGTGTTGACGGGGACGTTAAACCTCAAACAAAACAAAACTACTTCTACTACTACTACTACTTTAACTGCTACTACTACTTTAACTACTACTACTGTTACTACTTTAACTGCTACGTCTACTACTACTACTACCACTACTACTTCTACTTTAACTACTACTGGTACTGCTTCTTCTTTAACTGCTTATACTACTACTTCTACTTTAACTACTGCTTCTACTTTAACTATTACTATTACTACCCTTACTTCAAATACTGCTACTATTACTACTTAAACTACTACTACTACTTTAACTACTATTATTATTACTGATTTAACTACTATTACTACTTTGACTCCTGCTACTTCTACTACTACTAATACTACTATATCTAGTACAATTCCTACTACTTTAACTAATACTATTTAACTACTGCTTCTACTTTAACTACTACTACTAATTTAACTACTACTACTACTTGAACTTCTACTACTTGAACTGCTACTTCTACTACTACTACTTTAACTACTACAACTACTACCACTTTAACAACTACTACTACTACTACTTTAACGACTACTAATGTAACTACTTTAACTACTTCTACTATTACTTCTATAACAACTCCAACTACTACTTCTACAGCAACTACAACTACTGCTACTTGAACTTCTACTACTACTATTACTACTGCTACTACTACTTTAACTACTACTACTAGTACTTTAACTAGTACTTCTACTGCTACTTAAACTACTGCTGCTACTACCACTTTAATTACTACTAATATTACTTTAACTACTACTACATTAACTACTACTAACACTTTAACTACTACTGCTACAACTACTACTACTTTAACTACTACTACAAGTACTACTACTACTACCGTTTAAACTACTACTACTACTACTGCTATTACTACTATAACTTCTTCTACTACTACTTTAACTACTACTACTATTACAACTTTAACTACTTCTTCTACTACTACAACTACTACTACTTCTACTTTAACCACAACTAGTACTACTGCCCATCCTTTAACTACTTATACTACTTCAACTACTACTACATTAACTACTACTATTACTTTAACTACTACTATTACTACTCTTACTTCAAATACTACTACTGCTACTACTACTACTATTACTACTATTTTCACTACTACTACTACTACTACTTTAACTACAACAACTACTACTTCTACTACTTTAACTACTACTATAATGATTACTTTAACTACTACTACAATTACTACTTTAACTACTACTACTACTTAACTACTAAAACTACTACTACTTTAACTACTTCTATTTTAACTACTACTTTAACTTCTACTGCTACTTTCACTACTATTACTTTAATTACTACATTTACTACTACTAAAACTACTCCTACTTCCTACTACTACTATTTTAACTACTACAACTACTACTAATTTAACTACTACTACTCCTACTACTACTTTATCTACTTCTCCTACTACTGTAACTACTACTACTACTAAAACTATCACTTTTACTACTACTACTACTACTACTACTACTAATACTACTTCTACTACTACTACTACTTAAACTACTACTTCTGCAACTACTACATTAACTACTACTACTACTACTTCTTCTTTAACTAATACAACTACTTCTACTTTTTCTCTTACAAGTAGTTTAGCTACTATACAATTACTACTTTAACTACTGCTATTCTAACTACTACTACTACTACTACTACTACTACTACTTTAACTACTACTACTACTACTACTACTTTAACTCCTTCTACTACTACTACTTTAACTACTACAACTACTACTACTTTAACTACTACTACTCCTACTACTACTTTAACTACTACTTCTACTACTACTGTAACTACCGCTACTATTACTACTACTTTAACTACTACTACTACTTTAACTAATTATACTACTTCTACTACCACATTAAATACTACTACTACTTTAACTACTACTATTTCTACTCTTATTTCAAATACTACTTCTACTACTAATACTGCTACTACTTTAACTACTACAGCTGCTACTAATTTCTACTACCATTACTACTACTACTATTACTACTACTTCTATTTTAACTACTCCTACTACTTCTACTAAGCCCCCGCCCATAGGGGCTTGAAGAATTATATGGGCTGCATTATGCTTCCACGCAGAGCTGAATCCGGCTCGCACACTAGTACTGGTAAACCGCTTAGAGGATCCGAGCCTGTCCAGGAACCGCGGTGCGAGGAGGACTGTCCATGCTAATAAACCCTATTGGTTTCATTGGGCGACAGGGCTTGAGATGTCATTTCATCTCAATGTCGGGTAAAAGTCCCACAAAATTGGAAGCAACGTCTCCAAAATGACCTTTACAGTGTTGACGGGGACGTTAAACCTCAAACAAAACAAAACTACTTCTACTACTACTACTACTTTAACTGCTACTACTACTTTAACTACTACTACTGTTACTACTTTAACTGCTACGTCTTCTACTACTACTACTACTTCTACTTTAACTACTACTGGTACTGCTTCTACTTTAACTGCTTATACTACTACTACTACTTTAACTACTGCTTCTACTTTAACTATTACTATTACTACCCTTACTTCAAATACTGCTACTATTACTACTTAAACTACTACTACTACTTTAACTACTATTATTATTACTGATTTAACTACTATTACTACTTTTACTCCTGCTACTTCTACTACTACTAATACTACTTTAACTAGTACAATTACTACTACTTTAACTAATACTATTTAACTACTGCTTCTACTTTAACTACTACTACTAATTTAACTACTACTTCTTCTACTACTTGAACTGCTACTTCTACTACTACTACTTTAACTACTACAACTACTACCACTTTAACAACTACTACTACTACTACTTTAACGACTACTAATATAACTACTTTAACTACTTCTACTATTACTTCTATAACAACTCCAACTACTACTTCTACAGCAACTACAACTAATACTACTTTAACTGCTACAACTACTACTTCTTTAACTAATACTACTCCTGCTATTACTTTAACTACTATTTCTACTACTACTGTAACTAATACATCTACTACTTTAACTACTACTACTATTTTAACTACAACGACCACTACATTAACTTCTACAACTTTCACTACTATTTTAACCATTGCTTCCACTTTAACTACTACTGCTACTTGAACTTCTACTACTACTATTACTACTGCTACTACTACTTTAACTGCTACTACTAGTACTTTAACTAGTACTTCTACTGCTACTTAAACTACTGCTGCTACTACCACTTTAACTACTACTACTACTACTTTAACTACTACTACATTAACTACTACTAACACTTCAACTACTACTCCTGCAACTACTACTACTTTAACTACTACTACAAGTACTACTACTACTACCGTTTAAACTACTACTACTACTACTGCTATTACTACTTAAACTTCTTCTACTACTACTTTAACTACTACTACTATTACAACTTTTACTACTACTTCTACTACTACAACTACTACTACTTCTACTTTAACCACAACTACTACTACTGCCAATCCTTTAACTACCTATACTACTACAACTACTACTACATTAACTACTACTACTACTTTAACTACTACTATTACTACTCTTACTTCAAATACTACTACTACTACTACTACTATTTTCACTACTTCTACTACTACTACTACTTTAACTACAACAACTACTACTTCTACTTCTTTAACTACTACTATAATTATTACTTTTACTACTACTACTACTTTAACTACTAAAACTACTACTACTTTAACTACTTCTATTTTAACTACTACTTTAACTTCTACTGCTTCTTTCACTACTATTACTTTAATTACTACATTTACTACTACTAAAACTACTCCTACTTCCTACTACTACTACTTTAACTACTACAACTAATACTACTTTAACTACTACTACTCTTACTACTACTTTAAAGTTTAACTACTTCTACTACTACTGTAACGACTACTACCACTACAACTACTACTTTAACTAATGCTACTACAACTACTACTAATCCTACTTTAACTACTACTACTTTAACTAGTCCTACTACTACTACTTTAACTGATAATGCTACTACTAACTTGAACTACTACTACGACTACTCTTACTTCAACTACTACTACTACTTTAACTGGTACTACTACTACTACTTTAACTACCACCACTACTTTAACTACTTCCACTACTTTAACTGTTACTACTACTTTAATTTATTATTCTTCTACTACTTTAACTACTACTACTTCTACTGTAACTTATGCTATTGTAACTACTTCTACTACTTTAACTACTTCTTTAACTATTACTTCTACTACTTCTTTAACTACTACAACTATTACTACTACTGCTCCTACTACTACTGCTACTACTCCTACTACTATAACTAATTTCACAACTACTACTTTAACTACTGCTACTGCTACTACTACTACTACTACTACTTTATCTACTACTACTTCTTCTGCTACTACTACTATTTTAACTACTACTTCTATTACTAAAACCACTACTACTATTTTAACTACTACTTCTACTTTAAATACTACTACTACTACTACTTTAACTTCTGCTGTTACTACTTTAACTTCTGTTTCTTCTACTACTACTACTACTACTTCTACTTTAACTACTACTAGTACTGCTGCTACTTTAACTACTTATACAGCTACTACTACTACTACAACTACTACTTTAACTACTGCGACTACTTTAACTACTACTATTACTACTCTTACTTCAAATACTGCTGCTACTACTACTTTAACTACTACTACTAGTACTACTACTACTTTAACTACAACTACTACTATTTTAACTATTATTATTATTACTACTTTAACTACTACTACTATTACTCCTTTAACTCCTACTGCTACTACTACTTCCACTACTACTTCTACTATAACTACTACCACTACTTTAACTACAACAGGTACTACTTCTTTACCTAATACTATTTTAACTACTGCTTCTACTTTAACTACTACTACTACTACTTTAACTACTAGTACTACTACTTTAACTACTACTTCTTCTATTACTTTAACTACTAAATACTACTACTACATTAACTAATGCAACTACTTCTACTTTAACTACTACTACTCCTACTACTACTTTAACTACTACTTCTACTACAACTGTAACTACCGCTACTACAACTACTTCTTTAACTACTACTACTACTGCTACTTTAACAACTACTACTACTACTACATTTACTACTACTAATACTACTACTACTTTAACTTCTACAACTACTACTACTTTAAATACTACTACTATTACTTCTACTATTACTACTAATAATAATTTAACTGCTACTACTACTATTACTACTTTAACTACTACTACTACTACTACTACTACTACTTTAACTTCTACAACTACATCTACTTTAACTACTACTAATTTAACTACAACTTCTGCTTTAACTACCACTACTACTTTACCGGCTTACTAACTACTACTTCTACTACTACTTCAGTTACTACTTCTACTTTAACTACTACAACTTCTACTACTTTAACTAATACTACTCCTACTACCACTTTAACTACTACTTTTCCTACTACTGTAACTACTACTACTACTACAACTACCACTTTTACTACTACTACTTCTACTACTACTACTACTACTACTTTAACTACAACTACTTCTACTTTTTCTCTTACAACTAGTTTAGCTACTACTACAATTACTACTTTAACTACTGCTATTCTAACTACTACTACTACTTCAACTACTACTACTTTAATTACTACTACTACAACTACTATAACTACTACAACTGCTACTACTTTAACTGCTACTCATCTATTGCTTTAACTACTACTACTACTTTAACTACTATTACTACTACTACTACTACTACTACTACTATAACTACTACTACTACTACTTCTTTAACTACTACTACTACTTTAACTACTACTACTACTTCTACTACTACTACAATACTACTACTACTATTTTCTTCTACTGCTACTTCTAACTTTAGCTACGACTACTACTACTCTTACTTTAACTACTACTGCTACTACTACTTCTTTAACTACTACTATTTTAACTACTACTACTACTACTACTTTAACTACTACTGCTACTTTAACTTCTACTTCTACTACTACTTTAACTACTACAACTACTACTACTTTAACAACTACTATTACTTTAACTACTGCTACTACTTCTTTAACTACTGCTACTACTTCTACTACTACTTTAACTACTACTACTACTACTACTTCTACTACTTTAACTGCTACTACTTTAACTACTACTACTGCTACTACTTTGACTACTACTACTCCTTTTACTAAATTTAACTACGACTGCTACTGCCACTCTTACTTCAACTGGTACTACTACTGCTACTACTTTAACTACTACTATTACTTCTACTTTAACTACAGCTTTTTTAAATACTACTACTACTTAACTTCTACAACTACTTTAACTACTACAACAACTACTACTTTATCTACTACTACTACAACTACTACTTCTACTTTAACTACTACTACTACTTTTACAACTACTACAACTACTACTTTAACTACTACTACAACTACTACTTTAACTTCTACTACTACTACAACCAAACACCGTCGTGATATGACTGAAACATTGTTGAAAGCGACGTTAAACCCGAATTCACACACACACAATACTACTACTACTACTACTACTACTACTTTAACTACTGCTGCTACTACTCCTTTTAACTACTACTACTACAAATACTACTTTAACTACTTCTGCTACTACTTTAACTACTAGTCGCACCCGCCCATAGGGGCTTGAAGAAATATATGGGCTGCATGATGCTTCCACGCAGAGCTGAATTCGGCCCGCACACAAGTACTGGTAAACCGCTTAGAGGATCTAAGCCTCTCCAGGAACCGAGTTGCGAAGCGGACCGTCCATGCCAATAAACCCTATTGGTTTCATTAGGCGACAGGACTTGAGATGTCATTTCATCTCAATGTCGGGTAAAAGTCCCACAGAATTGGAAGCAACGTCTCCAAAATGACCTTTACAGTGTTGACGGGGACGTTAAACCTTAAATCAAACAAACAAACAAAACTTTAACTACTACTGTTTCTGCTTCTTTAACTGCCACTGCTACTACTACTTTAACTTCTACTACTACTTCTACTTTAACAACTTCTGCCAATATAACAACTTCTACTACAACTACTTTAACTACCATAACTACTACTACTTCTACAACAACAACTACTACTACTACAACTACTGTTACTACCACTTCTGGAGCTGCTCTTTCTGCATCCCCACCGGGACTTTGACAAACAGATAAGATTGCATGGTTTTACTACTACAATTGCTACTATTACTATAATTACTACCTCTGCTACTACTTATGCTACTACTGCTATTACTCTCACTACCACTACTGCTACTGTTGCTTCTGCTACTCCTGCTTCTACTACTAAACTAGTACTACAACCTCTACTACTACTATTACTACTACTACTACTACTTTAACTACTTCTACTACTACTGCTACTACTACTACTACTTTAACTACTACCACTACTACTTTAACTACTTCTGCTACTTTAACAACTTTTACTACAACAACTACTAGAAGGCTTCATGATTTTAGGTCTATGCCCACCAAGCATATTAATTTTCCTGTACAAAGTGTCAACCTTTGTTTCATTGTGCTGCAGTAATGTATGTTAGCTAGAAGGCTACATGATTTCAGTTCTATGCCCTTCAAGAATATTAATTTCCCCTTCACAAAGTGTTGACAGCTACTTTATTGTACTTCAGTACTCTAAGGTATCTAGAAGGGTACATGATTTCAGTTCTTTGCCCTTCAAGAATGTCAATTCCCCCTGCACAAAGTGTTCACCTTTATCTTATTGCGCTGCAGTGCTGTATGTTTCCCAGAAGGCAGCATGAATACAGTTCTACGCCCTTCAAGAATTTTAATTTCCGCTTCCAAAAGTGCCTACCTTTATTCAATTGTGCTGTAGTGCTGTGTTAGCTGGAAGGCTACATGAAAACAGTTCTATGCCCTTCAAGAATGTTAAATTCCCCTGCACAAAGTGTCGTCCTTTATTTTATTGTGCTTCTGTGCTGCATTTTTGCCAGAAGGCTACATTATTATAGTTCCATACCCTTCAAGAATACTAATACCCCCTGCACAACGTGTTGACCTGCATTTATTGTGCTGCAGTGCTGTATGTTAGCCAGAAGACTACATGATTTCAGTTCAATGCCCTCCAAGAATATAAGTTTTCCTGTACAAAGTGTCGACCTTTATTTTATTGTGCTGCAGTAATGTATGTTAGCTAGAAGGCTCTATGATTTCAGTTCTATGCCCTTCAAGAATATTAATTTCCCCTGCACAAAGTGTCGATATGCATTTTGTTGTACTGCAGTACTGTATGTTACCTAGAAGGGTATATGGGTTCAGTTTTTTGCCCTCCAAGAATGTTAATTCCCCCTGCACAAAGTGTTTACCTTTATTTCATTGCGCTGAAGCCTCCGTGGTGCATTGGTTTCGCTACTCGCCTTGCAAACCAGGGATCGCAGGATCGATCCCGGGCTTCTCCAGATTTTCGGATTAGTCTTTAAACCGAGGTCCCGTCTCCGGATGACCTTAGCTGTTGGTTGGACATAAAACTAAAACTCACTCACTTGTTTCATTGCGCTGCAGTGCTGTATGTTTGCCAGAAGGCTGCATGAATACAGTTCTACGCACTTGAACAATTTAAGTTCATGAAAATGTGCAATTTAAGTTCCCCTTCACAAAGTGTCGAATTTCATTTTATTGTGCAGCAGTGCTGTATGTAAGCTATATTGCTGCATTATTTCAGTTCTATGCCTTTCAAGAATATTAATTTCCCCGGTACAAAGAGTCGACCTTTATTGTATTGTGCAACAGTACTGTATGTTAGCTAGAAGGCAGTATGATTTCAGTTATATGCCCTTCAAGAATATTAATTTCCCCTGCACAAAGTGTCGACATGCATTTTATTGTACTGCAGTACTGTATGTTAACAGCAGAGTACATGGTTTCAGTTCTTTGCCCTTCAAGAATGTTAAAGAATGTTTATTCCCCTCTGCACCAAGTGTTTACCTTTATTTCATTGCGCTGCAGTGCTGTATGTTTGCCAGAATACAGTTCTACACCCTTCAAGAATATTAATTTCCCCTGCACAAAGTGTCGACCTTCCATGTATTGTGCTGCAGCACTGCATGTTAGCTAGAAGGCTAAATGATTTCAGTTCTATGCCCTCCAAGATTATTAGTTAGCCTGTACAAAGTGTCGACCTTTATTTTATTGTGCTGCAGTAATGTATGTTAGATAGAAGGCTACATGATTTCAGTTCTATGCCCTTCAATAATATTGTTTTCCCCTACAAAAAGTGTCGACATGTATATTATTGTTCGGCAGTACTGTATGTTAGCTTGAAGGGTACATGATTTCAGTTTTTCCCCTTCAAGAATGTCAATTCCCCCTGCAAAAAGTGTTTACCTTTAATTTTTTTGCGCTGTAGTGTTGTATGTTTGCCAGAAGGCTGCATGAATACAGTTCTATGCCTTTCAAGAATATAATTTCCCCTTCACAAAGTGTCGACCTTTATTTTATTGTGCTGCAGTACTTTATATTGGCTAGAAGGCTTTAATATTTCAGTTCCATGCCTTTCAAGAATATTAATTTCCCCTTCACAAAGTGTCGACCTTTATCTTATTGTGCTGTAGTGCTGTGCGTTAGCTGGAAGGCTACATTAATACAGTTCTACGCCCTTCAGGAATATTAATTTCACCTGCATAAAGTGTCGACCTTCAATTTATTGTGCTGCAGTACTGTATGTTAGCTAGAAGGCTACTTTTTCAGTTTTATGTCCTTCGAGAATATTTATTTCCCCTGCACAAATTAGCGACCTTTATTTTATTGTGCTGCAGTACTGTATGTTAGCTAGAAGGCTACATGATTTCAGTTCTGTGCCCTTCAAGAATATTAATTTCCCCTTCACAAAGTGTCGACCTTTATTTTATTGTGCTGCAGTGTAAAGTAAGCTTGCAAGCTACATGATTTCAGTTCTATGCTCTTCAAGAATATTAATTCCCACAGCGCAAAATGATGACCTTTATTTCATTGTGATGCAGTGCAGTATGTTAGCAAGAAGGCTACATGATTTAAGTTTTATAAGAATACTAATTCCCCTGTACAAAGTGTCCACCTTTATTTTATTGTGCAGCAGTATTGAATGTTAGCTAGAAAGCTACATGGTTTCAGATCTATGCCCTTCAAAAATATTAATCCCCCCTGCGCAAAATGTCGACCTTTATTATATTGTGCTGCAGTGCTGTATGTTAGCCAGAATGCTGCATTATTTCAATTCTATGCCCTTCAAGAAAATTAATTTCACCTGTACAAAGTGTCGACATGTATTTTATTGTACTGCATTACTGAATGTTAGCTAGAAGTGTTCATTATTTCAGTTCTTTGCCCTTCAAGAATGTTATTTTGCCATGCACAAAGTGATTACCTTTATTTTATTGCGCTGCAGTCATGTATGTTTGCAAGAAGGCTGCATAAATACAGTTCTACGCCCTTCAAGAATATTATTTTCCACTTCCCAAAGTGTCAATCTTTATTTTATTGTGCTGCAGGACTGTATATTAGCTAGAAGGCTACAATATTTCAGTTCTATGCCCTTCAAGAGTATTAATTTCCCCTTCACAAAGTGTCGACCGTTATTGTGTATTGTACTGCAGTGCTGTATTTAGCCAGATGGCTACACGATTTCAGTTTTTGCCCTCCAAGAATATTAATTTTGCTGTACAAAATGTCGACCTTTATTTTATTGTGCTGCAGTAATGTACGTTAGCTAGAAGGCTACATGATTTCAGTTTATTATTTCAGTTCTATGCCCTTCAAGAACATTAATACCCCCTGCACAAAGTGTCGACCCTCATTGCATGGTGCTGCAGTGGTGTATGTTAGGCAGAAGGCTACATGATTTCAGTTCTTTTCCCTCCAAGAATATTAATTTCCCCTTCACAAAGTGTCGACATTTATTTAATTGTGCTGCAGTACTGTATGTTAGCTAGAAGGCTACAAAATTTCAGTTCTATGCCCTTCAAGAATATTAATTTCCCCTTCACAAAGTGTCGACCTTTATTTTCTGTGGTGTAGTGCTGTGTGTTAGCTGGAAGTCTACATTAATACAGTTCTACGCCCTTCAAGAATATAAATTTCCCCTGCAAAAAGTGAGGACCTTTATTTTATTGTGCTGCAGTGCTGTATGTTTGCCAGAAGCTTACACATTTCAGTTCAGTGCCCTGTAATAATATCAATACCCCCTGCAGAAAGTGTCGACCTTTATTGTATTGTGCTGTAGTGCTGTATGTTAGCCAGAAGGCTACATGATTTCAGTTTTTTGCCCTCCAAGAATATTAATTTTCCTGTACAAAGTGTCGACATGTATTTTATTATGCTGCAGTAATGTATGTTAGGTAGAAGGCTACATGATTTCAGTTATATGCCCTTCAAGAATAACAATGTATATTATTGTTCTGCAGTACTGTATGTTAGCTAGAAGGGTACATGATTTCAGTTATTTGCCGTTCAGAAATGTCAGTTCCCCCTGCACAAAGTGTTTACCTGAAATTTTTTTGCCCTGCAGTGCTGTATGTTTGCAGAAGGCTGCATGAATACAGAATATTCATTTCCGCTCCCAAAGTGTCGACCTTTATTTTATTGTGCTGCAGTACTGTATGTTAGCTAGAAGGCTACAGTATCTCAGTTTTATGCCCTTCAAGAATATTAATTTCCCCTTCACAAAGTGTCGACATTTATTTTATTGTGATGTAGTGCTGTGTGTTAGCTGGAAGGCTACATGAATACAGTTCTACGCCCTTCAAGAATATTAATTCCCCTGCACACGGTGTCGACCTTATTGTATTGTGCTGCAGTGCTGATTGTTTCCCAGAAGGCTACATTATTTCAGTTCATATAAATTTCCCCTGCACAAAGTGTCGACATGTATTTTATAGTGCTGCAGTACTGTGTGTTAGCTTGAATGATACATGATTTCAGTTATTTGCTCTTCAAGAATGCCCTTCGAGAATGTCGACCTTCATTTGACGTGCTGCAGTACTGTATGCTAGCGAGAAGGCTTCAAGATTTCAGTTCTATGCACTTCAAGAATATTAATTTTCCCTTCACAAAGTATCGACCTTTATTTTATTGTGCTGTAGTGCTGTGTGTTCGCTGGAAGGCCACATGAATGCAGTTCTACGCCCTTCAAGAATTTTAATTTCCCCTGCACAAAGTGTCGACCTTTATTTTATTGTGCTGCAGTGCTGTATGTTTGCCAGAAGGCTACATTATTTCAGTGCTATACCCTTCAAGAATATTAATTTCCCCTGCACAAAGTGTCGACCTTTATTGTATTGTGCTGCAGTGCTGTATGTAAGCCAGAAGGCTACATGATTTCAGTCCTATGCCCTTCAAGAATACTAATTTATCCTGTACAAGGTGTCGACCTTTATTTTATTGTGCTGCAGAGCTGTATGTTAGCCAGAACGCTACATTATTTCAATTCTATGCCCTTCAAGAATATTAATTTCACCTGTACAAAGTGTCGACATGTATTTTATTGTACTGCAGTACTGTATGTTACCTAGAAGGGTACATGATTTCAGTTCTTTGCCCTTCAAGAATGTTAATTTCCCCTGCACAAAGTGTCGACATTTATTTTATTTTGCTGTGCGTTAGCTGGAAGGCTACATGAATACAGTTCTACGCCCTTCAAGAATATCAATTTTCCTGAACAAAGTGTCGACCTTTATTTTATTGTGCTGCAGTAATGTATGTTAGCTAGAAGGCTATATGATTTCAGTTCTATGCCCTTCAAGAATATTAATTTCCCCTTTACAAATTGTCGACATGTATTTTATTGTACTGCAGTACTGTATGTTACCTAGAAGGGTACATGATTTCAGTTCTTTGCCCTTCAAGAATGTTAATTTCCCCAGCACAAAGTGTTTACCTGTCTTTTATTGCGCTGCAGTGCTATATGTTTGCCAGACGGAGCATGGTTTCAGCTTTACTCCCTTTAAGAATTTTGACTTCACCTACACAAATTATCGACCTTTATTTTATTGTGCTGCAGTACTGCTTGTTAGCTAGAAGGCTACACGATTTCAGTTCTATGCCCTCCAAGAATATTAATTAGCCCTGCACAAAGTGTCGACCTTTTTTTTTATTGTGCTGCAATACTGTGCTAGCTAAGATGCTTCATGATTTCAGTTCCATGCCCTTCAAGAATGTTTATTTCCCCTACCCAAAGTGTCGGCCTTTATTTTATTGTGCTGCAGTACTGTATATTGGCTAAGAAGCTACAGGATTTAAGTTCTATGCCCTTCAAGAATATTTTATTGTACTGCAGTACTGTATATTACTTAGAAGGGTACATGATTTCAGTTCTTTGCCCTTCAAGAATGTTAATTCCCCCTGCACAAAGTGTTTACCTGTCTTTTTTGCGCTGCAGTACTGTGTGTTTGCCAGACGGCTGCATGGTTTCAGTTCTACGCCCTTCAAGAATATTTATTTCTCCTATACAAATTATCGACCTTTATTTTATTGTGCTGCAGTACTGTTTGTTAGCTAGAAGGCTACACGATTTCATTTCTATGCCCTCCAAGAATATTAATTAGCCCTGCACAAAGTGTCGACCTTTATTTTATTGTGCTTCAATACTGTGTTAGCTAAGAGGCTTCATAATTTCAGTTCTGTGCCCTACAAGAATGTTAATTTCCCCTACCCAAAGTGTCGACCTTTATTCTATTTTGCTGCAATACTGTGTAAGCTAAGAGGCTACATGATTTCAGATCTATGGCCTTTAAGAATATTAATTTCCCCTTCACAAAGTGTCGACATTTATTTTATTGTGCTGTGCGTTAGCTGGAAGGCTACACGAATACAGTTCTACGCCCTTCAAGAATATTAATTTCACCAGCACAGACTGTTGACCTTCAATTTATTGTGCTGCAGTACTGTATGTTAGCTAGAAGGCTACATATTTCAGTTTTATGCCCTTCAAGAATATTTATTTTCCCTGCATAAATTATCGACCTTTATTTTATTGTACTGCAGTACTGTATGTTAACTAGAATGCTACACGATTTCAGTTCTATGCCCTTCAAGACTATTAATTAGCCCTGCACAAAGTGTCGACCTTTATTTTATTGTGCTGGAGTGCTGTGTTAGCTAGAAAGCTACATGATTTCATTTCTATGTCCTTCAATAATATTAATTTCCCATGCACAAAATGAACACCTTTATTTTATTGTGCTCAGTACTGTATGTTAGCTAGCCGGCTACAAGATTTCAGTTCTATGCCCCTCAAGTGTATTAATTTTCACTGCACAAAGTATCGACCTTTTTTATTGTACTGCAGCACTGTGTGTTAGCTAGAAGGCTACATGATGTCAGTTCAATGCCCTTCAAGAATATTAATTTCCCCTGCACAAAGTGTCGACATTTATTTTATTGTACTGCAGTGTTGTATGTTAGCCAGAAGGTTACATGATTTAAGTTCTATGCCCTTCAAGATTATTAATTTCCCCTGTACAAAGTGTCGGCCTTCATTTTATTGCGCAGCAGTACTAAAGTAAGCTTGCAAGCTACATGATTCAGTTCTATGCCCTTCAAGAATATTAATTCCCACAGCGCAAAATGACGACCTTTATTTTATTGTGATGCAGTGCAGTATGTTAGCAAGAAGGCTACATGATTTAAGTTTTATGCCCTTCAAGAATACTAATTTCCCCTGTACAAAGTGTCCACCTTTATTTTATTGTGCAGCAGTATTGAATGTTAGCTATAAAGCTACATGATTTCAGATCTATGCCCTTCAAGAATATTAATTCCCCCTGCGCAAAATGTCGACCTTTATTATATTGTGCTGCAGTGCTGTATGTTAGCCAGAATGCTGCATTATTTCAATTCTATGCCCTTCAAGAAAATTAATTTCACCTGTACAAAGTGTCGACATGTATTTTATTGTACTGCAGTACTGAATGTAAGCTAGAAGTGTTCATTATTTCAGTTCTTTGCCCTTCAAGAATGTTATTTTGCCATGCACCAAGTGTTTACCTTTATTTTATTGCGCTGCAGTGATGTATGTTTGCCAGAAGGCTGCATGAATTCAGTTCTACGCCCTTCAAGAATATTATTTTCCACTTCCCAAAGTGTCGATCTTTATTTTATTGTGCTGCAGGACTGTATATTAGCTGGAAGGCTACAATATTTCAGTTCTATGCCCTTCAAGAGTATTAATTTCCCCTTCACAAAGTGTCGACCGTTATTGTGTATTGTACTGCGGTGCTGTATTTTAGCCAGATGGCTACACGATTTCAGTTTTTTGCCCTCCAAGAATATTAATTTTCCTGTACAAAATGTCGACCTTTATTTTATTGTGCTGCAGTAATGTATGTTAGCTAGAAAGCTACATGATTTCAGTTTATTATTTCAGTTCTATGCCCTTCAAGAATATTAATACCCCTGCACAAAGTGTCGACCCTTATTGCATGGTGCTGCAGTGCTGTATGCTAGCCAGAAGGCTACATGATTTCAGTTCTTTGCCCTCCAAGAATATTAATTTCCCCTTCACAAAGTATCGACATTTATTTTCTTGTGCTGCAGTACTGTATATTAGCTAGAAGGCTACAAAATTTCAGTTCTATGCCCTTCAAGAATATTCATTTCCCCTTCACAAAGTGTCGACCTTTATTTTCTGTGGTGTAGTGCTGTGTGTTAGCTGGAAGTCTACATTAATACAGTTCTACGCCCTTCAAGAATATAAATTTCCCCTGCAAAAAGTGAGGACCTTTATTTTATTGTGCTGCAGTGCTGTATGTTTGCCAGAAGCTTACACATTTCAGTTCAATGCCCTTTAATAATATCAATACCCCCTGCAGAAAGTGTCGACCTTTATTGTATTGTGCTGTAGTGCTGTATGTTATCCAGAAGGCTACATGATTTCAGTTTTTTGCCCTCCAAGAATATTAATTTTCCTGTACAAAGTGTCGACATGTATTTTATTATGCTGCAGTAATGTATGTTAGGTAGAAGGCTACATGATTTCAGTTATATGCCCTTCAAGAATATTAATGTATATTATTGTTCTGCAGTACTGTATGTTAGCTAGAAGGGTACATGATTTCAGTTATTTGCCGTTCAAGAATGTCAGTTCCCCCTGCACAAAGTGTTTACCTTAATTTTTTTTTGCCCTGCAGTGCTGTATGTTTGCAGAAGGCTGCATGATTACAGAATATTAATTTCCCCTCCCAAAGTATCGACCTTTATTTTATTGTGCTGTAGTACTGTATGTTAGCTAGAAGGCTACAGGATTTCAGTTTTATGCCCTTCAAGAATATTAAATTCGCCTTCACAAAGTCGACATTAATTTTTTTGTGCCGTAGTGCTGTGTGTTAGCTGGAAGGCTTAGCCTACATGAATACAGTTCTACGCCCTTTAAGAATATTAATTCCCCTGCACAAAGTGTCGACCTTTATTTTATTGTGCTGCAGTGCTGATTGTTTCCCAGAAGGCTACATTATTTCAGTTCTATGCCCTTCAAAAATATAAATTTCCCCTGCACAAAGTGTCGACATGTATTTTATAGTGCTGCAGTACTGTGTGTTAGCTTGAAGGATACATGATTTCAGTTATTTGCCCTTCAAGAATGCCCTTCGAGAATGTCGACCTTTATTTGACTGTGCTGCTGTACTGTATGTTAGCGAGAAGGCTTCAAGATTTCAGTTCTATGCCCTTCAAGAATATTAATTTCCCCTTCACAAAGTGTCGACCTTTATCTTATTGTGCTGTAGTGCTGTGCGTTAGCTGGAAGGCTACATTAATACAGTTCTACGCCCTTCAGGAATATTAATTTCACCTGCATAAAGTGTCGACCTTCAATTTATTGTGCTGCAGTACTGTATGTTAGCTAGAAGGCTACTTTTTCAGTTTTATGTCCTTCGAGAATATTTATTTCCCCTGCACAAATTAGCGACCTTTATTTTATTGTGCTGCAGTACTGTATGTTAGCTAGAAGGCTACATGATTTCAGTTCTGTGCTCTTCAAGAATATTAATTTCCCCTTCACAAAGTGTCGACCTTTATTTTATTATGCTGCAGTGTTGTGTTAGCTAGAAGACTACATGATTTCAGTTTTATGCCCTTGAATAATATTAATTTCCCTTGCACAAAGTGTCGACCTTTATCTTATTGTGCAGCAGTACTGGATGTTAGCTAGAAAGCTACATTGTTCCAGTTCTATGTACTTCAAGAATATTAATTCCCCATGCGCAAAATGTCGACCTTTATTTTATTGTACTGCAGTGCTGTATGTTAGCCAGAAGGTTACATGATTTAAGTTCTATGCCCTTCAAGATTATTAATTTCCCCTGTACAAAGTGTCGGCCTTCATTTTATTGCGCAGCAGTACTAAAGTAAGCTTGCAAGCTACATGATTCAGTTCTATGCCCTTCAAGAATATTAATTCCCACAGCGCAAAATGATGACCTTTATTTCATTGTGATGCAGTGCAGTATGTTAGCAAGAAGGCTACATGATTTAATTTTTATGCCCTTCAAGAATACTAATTCCCCTGTACAAAGTGTCCACCTTTATTTTATTGTGCAGCAGTACTGAATGTTAGCTAGAAAGCTACATGGTTTCAGATCTATGCCCTTCAAGAATATTAATCCCCCCTGCGCAAAATGTCGACCTTTATTATATTGTGCTGCAGTGCTGTATGTTAGCCAGAATGCTGCATTATTTCAATTCTATGCCCTTCAAGAAAATTAATTTCACCTGTACAAAGTGTCGACATGTATTTTATTGTACTGCATTACTGAATGTTAGCTAGAAGTGTTCATTATTTCAGTTCTTTGCCCTTCAAGAATGTTATTTTGCCATGCACAAAGTGATTACCTTTATTTTATTGCGCTGCAATGATGTATGTTTGCAAGAAGGCTGCATAAATACAGTTCTACGCCCTTCAAGAATATTATTTTCCACTTCCCAAAGTGTCAATCTTTATTTTATTGTGCTGCAGGACTGTATATTAGCTAGAAGGCTACAATATTTCAGTTCTATGCCCTTCAAGAGTATAAATTTGCCCTTCACAAAGTGTCGACCGTTATTGTGTATTGTACTGCAGTGCTGTATTTAGCCAGATGGCTACACGATTTCAGTTTTTGCCCTCCAAGAATATTAATTTTCCTGTACAAAATGTCGACCTTTATTTTATTGTGCTGCAGTAATGTACGTTAGCTAGAAGGCTACATGATTTCAGTTTATTATTTCAGTTCTATGCCCTTCAAGAATATTAATACCCCCTGCACAAAGTGTCGACCCTTATTGCATGGTGCTGCAGTGGTGTATGTTAGGCAGAAGGCTACATGATCTCAGTTCTTTTCCCTCCAAGAATATTAATTTCCCCTTCACAAAGTGTCGACATTTATTTAATTGTGCTGCAGTACTGTATGTTAGCTAGAAGGCTACAAAATTTCAGTTCTATGCCCTTCAAGAATATTAATTTCCCCTTCACAAAGTGTCGACCTTTATTTTCTGTGGTGTAGTGCTGTGTGTTAGCTGGAAGTCTACATTAATACAGTTCTACGCCCTTCAAGAATATAAATTTCCCCTGCAAAAGGTGAGGACCTTTATTTTATTGTGCTGCAGTGCTGTATGTTTGCCAGAAGCTTACACATTTCAGTTCAATGCCCTGTAATAATATCAATACCCCCTGCAGAAAGTGTCGACCTTTATTGTATTGTGCTGTAGTGCTGTATGTTAGCCAGAAGGCTACATGATTTCAGTTTTTTGCCCTCCAAGAATATTAATTTTCCTGTACAAAGTGTCGACATGTATTTTATTATGCTGCAGTAATGTATGTTAGGCTACATGATTTCAGTTATATGCCCTTCAAGAATATCAATGTATATTATTGTTCTGCAGTACTGTATGTTAGCTAGAAGGGTACATGATTTCAGTTATTTGCCGTTCAGAAATGTCAGTTCCCCCTGCACAAAGTGTTAACCTGAATTTTTTTTGCCCTGCAGTGCTGTATGTTTGCAGAAGGCTGCATGAATACAGAATATTAATTTCCCCTCCCAAAGTGTCGACCTTTATTTTATTGTGCTGCAGTACTGTATGTTAGCTAGAAGGCTACAGGATCTCAGTTTTACTTAATTAGCCCTGCACAAAGTGTCGACCTTTATTTTATTGTGCTGGAGTGCTGTGTTAGCTAGAAAGCTACATGATTTCATTTCTATGTCCTTCAATAATATTAATTTCCCATGCACAAAATGAACACCTTTATTTTATTGTGCTCAGTACTGTATGTTAGCTAGCCGGCTACAAGATTTCAGTTCTATGCCCCTCAAGTGTATTAATTTTCACTGCACAAAGTATCGACCTTTTTTATTGTACTGCAGCACTGTGTGTTAGCTAGAAGGCTACATGATGTCAGTTCAATGCCCTTCAAGAATTTTAATTTCCCCTGCACAAAGTGTCGACATTTATTTTATTGTACTGCAGTGTTGTATGTTAGCCAGAAGGTTACATGATTTAAGTTCTATGCCCTTCAAGATTATTAATTTCCCCTGTACAAAGTGTCGGCCTTCATTTTATTGCGCAGCAGTACTAAAGTAAGCTTGCAAGCTACATGATTCAGTTCTATGCCCTTCAAGAATATTAATTCCCACAGCGCAAAATGACGACCTTTATTTTATTGTGATGCAGTGCAGTATGTTAGCAAGAAGGCGACATGATTTAAGTTTTATGCCCTTCAAGAATACTAATTTCCCCTGTACAAAGTGTCCACCTTTATTTTATTGTGCAGCAGTATTGAATGTTAGCTATAAAGCTACATGATTTCAGATCTATGCCCTTCAAGAATATTAATTCCCCCTGCGCAAAATGTCGACCTTTATTATATTGTGCTGCAGTGCTGTATGTTAGCCAGAATGCTGCATTATTTCAATTCTATGCCCTTCAAGAAAATTAATTTCACCTGTACAAAGTGTCGACATGTATTTTATTGTACTGCAGTACTGAATGTTAGCTAGAAGTGTTCATTATTTCAGTTCTTTGCCCTTCAAGAATGTTATTTTGCCATGCACCAAGTGTTTACCTTTATTTTATTGCGCTGCAGTGATGTATGTTTGCCAGAAGGCTGCATGAATTCAGTTCTACGCCCTTCAAGAATATTATTTTCCACTTCCCAAAGTGTCGATCTTTATTTTATTGTGCTGCAGGACTGTATATTAGCTAGAAGGCTACAATATTTCAGTTCTATGCCCTTCAAGAGTATTAATTTCCCCTTCACAAAGTGTCGACCGTTATTGTGTATTGTACTGCAGTGCTGTATTTTAGCCAGATGGCTGCACGATTTCAGTTTTTTACCCTCCAAGAATATTAATTTTCCTGTACAAAATGTCGACCTTTATTTTATTGTGCTGCAGTAATGTATGTTAGCTAGAAAGCTACATGATTTCAGTTTATTATTTCAGTTCTATGCCCTTCAAGAATATTAATACCCCTGCACAAAGTGTCGACCCTTATTGCATGGTGCTGCAGTGCTGTATGCTAGCCAGAAGGCTACATGATTTCAGTTCTTTACCCTCCAAGAATATTAATTTCCCCTTCACAAAGTATCGACATTTATTTTCTTGTGCTGCAGTACTGTATATTAGCTAGAAGGCTACAAAATTTCAGTTCTATGCCCTTCAAGAATATTTATTTCCCCTTCACAAAGTGTCGACCTTTATTTTCTGTGGTGTAGTGCTGTGTGTTAGCTGGAAGTCTACATTAATACAGTTCTACGCCCTTCAAGAATATAAATTTCCCCTGCAAAAAGTGAGGACCTTTATTTTATTGTGCTGCAGTGCTGTATGTTTGCCAGAAGCTTACACATTTCAGTTCAATGCCCTTTAATAATATCAATACCCCCTGCAGAAAGTGTCGACCTTTATTGTATTGTGCTGTAGTGCTGTATGTTAGCCAGAAGGCTACATGATTTCAGTTTTTTGCCCTCCAAGAATATTAATTTTCCTGTACAAAGTGTCGACATGTATTTTATTATGCTGCAGTAATGTATGTTAGGTAGAAGGCTACATGATTTCAGTTATATGCCCTTCAAGAATATTAATGTATATTATTGTTCTGCAGTACTGTATGTTAGCTAGAAGGGTACATGATTTCAGTTATTTGCCGTTCAAGAATGTAAGTTCCCCCTGCACAAAGTGTTTACCTTATTTTTTTTTGCCCTGCAGTGCTGTATGTTTGCAGAAGGCTGCATGATTACAGAATATTAATTTCCCCTCCCAAAGTGTCGACCTTTATTTTATTGTGCTGCAGTACTGTATGTTAGCTAGAAGGCTACAGGATCTCAGTTTTATGCCCTTCAAGAATATTAATTTCGCCTTTACAAAGTCGACATTAATTTTATTGTGCCATAGTGCTGTGTGTTAGCTGGAAGGCTTAGCCTACATGAATACAGTTCTACGCCCTTTAAGAATATTAATTCCCCTGCACAAAGTGTCGAACTTTATTTTATTGTGCTGCAGTGCTGATTGTTTCCCAGAAGGCTACATTATTTCAGTTCTATGCCCTTCAAAAATATAAATTTCCCCTGCACAAAGTGTCGACATGTATTTTATAGTGCTGCAGTACTGTGTGTTAGCTTGAAGGATACATGATTTCAGTTATTTGCCCTTCAAGAATGCCCTTCGAGAATGTCGACCTTTATTTGACTGTGCTGCAGTAATGTATGTTAGCGAGAAGGCTTCAAGATTTCAGTTCTATGCCCTTCAAGAATATTAATTTTCCCTTCACAAAGTATCGACCTTTATTTTATTGTGCTGTAGTGCTGTGTGTTCGCTGGAAGGCCACATGAATGCAGTTCTACGCCCTTCAAGAATTTTAATTTCCCCTGCACAAAGTGTCGACCTTTATTTTATTGTGCTGCAGTGTTGTATGTTTGCCAGAAGGTTACATTATTTCAGTGCTATACCCTTCAAGAATATTAATTTCCCCTGCACAAAGTGTCGACCTTTATTGTATTGTGCTGCAGTGCTGTATGTTAGCCAGAAGGCTACATGATTTCAGTCCTATTCCCTCCAAGAATACTAATTTATCCTGTACAAAGTGTCGACATGTATTTTATTGTACTGCAGTACTGTATGTTACCTAGAAGGGTACATGATTTCAGTTCTTTGCCCTTCAAGAATGTTAATTTCCCCTGCACAAAGTGTCGACATTTATTTTATTTTGCTGTGCGTTAGCTGGAAGGCTACATGAATACAGTTCTACGCCCTTCAAGAATATCAATTTTCCTGAACAAAGCGTCGACCTTTATTTTATTGTGCTGCAGTAATGTATGTTAGCTAGAAGGCTATATGATTTCAGTTCTATGCCCTTCAAGAATATTAATTTCCCCTTTACAAATTGTCGACATATATTTTATTGTACTGCAGTACTATATGTTACCTAGAAGGGTACATGATTTCAGTTCTTTGCCCTTCAAGAATGTTAATTTCCCCAGCACAAAGTGTTTACCTGTCTTTTATTGCGCTGCAGTGCTATATAATTGCCAGACGGAGCATGGTTTCAGCTTTACTCCCTTCAAGAATCTTGATTTCCCCTACACAAATTATGAACCTTTATTTTATTGTGCTGCAGTACTGCTTGTTAGCTAGAAGGCTACACGATTTCAGTTCTATGCCCTCCAAGAATATTAATTAGCCCTGCACAAAGTGTCGACCTATATTTTATTGTGCTGCAATACTGTGCTAGCTAAGATGCTTCATGATTTCAGTTCCATGCCCTTCAAGAATGTTTATTTCCCCTACCCAAAGTGTCGACCTTTATTTTATTGTGCTGCAGTACTGTATATTGGCTAAGAAGCTACAGGATTTAAGTTCTATGCCCTTCAAGAATATTAATTTCCCCTTTACAAAGTGTCGACATTTATTTTATTGTACTGCAGTACTGTATATTACTTAGAAGGGTACATGATTTCAGTTCTTTGCCCTTCAAGAATGTTAATTCCCCCTGCACAAAGTGTTTACCTGTCTTTTTTGCGCTGCAGTGCTGTGTGTTTGCCAGACGGCTGCATGGTTTCAGTTCTACGCCCTTCAAGAATATTTATTTCTCCTTTACAAATTATCGACCTTTATTTTATTGTGCTGCAGTACTGTTTGTTAGCTAGAAGGATACACAATTTCAGTTCTATGCCCTCCAAGAATATTAATTAGCCCTGCACAAAGTGTCGACCTTTATTTTATTGTGCTTCAATACTGTGTTAGCTAAGAGGCTTCATAATTTCAGTTCTGTGCCCTACAAGAATGTTAATTTCTCTTACCCAAAGTGTCGACCTTTATTCTATTTTGCTGCAATACTGTGTAAGCTAAGAGGCTACATGATTTCAGATCTATGGCCTTTAAGAATATTAATTTCCCCTCCACAAAGTGTCGACATTTATTTTATTGTGCTGTGCGTTAGCTGGAAGGCTACACGAATACAGTTCTATGCCCTTCAAGAATATTAATTTCACCAGCACAGACTGTTGACCTTCAATTTATTGTGCTGCAGTACTGTATGTTAGCTAGAAGGCTACATTTTTTCAGTTTTATACCCTTCAAGAATATTTATTTTCCCTGCATAAATTATCGACCTTTATTTTATTGTACTGCAGTACTGTATGTTAACTAGAATGCTACACGATTTCAGTTCCATGCCCTTCAAGACTATTAATTAGCCCTGCACAAAGTGTCGACCTTTATTTTATTGTGCTGGAGTGCTGTGTTAGCTAGAAAGCTACATGATTTCATTTCTATGTCCTTCAAAAATATTAATTTCCCATGCACAAAATGAACACCTTTATTTTATTGTGCTCAGTACTGTATGTTAGCTAGCCGGCTACAAGATTTCAGTTCTATGCCCCTCAAGTGTATTAATTTTCACTGCACAAAGTATCGACTTTTTATTGTACTGCAGCACTGTGTGTTAGCTAGAAGGCTACATGATGTCAGTTCAGTGCCCTTCAAGAATATTAATTTCCCCTGCACAAAGTGTCGACATTTATTTTATTGTACTGCAGAAATGTATGTTAGCTAGAAGGCAACATGATTTCAATTCTTTGCCCTTCAAGAATATTAACTCCGGTTGCACAAAGTGTTGACTTTTATTTTATTGTACTGCAGTGCTGTATGTTAACCAGAAGGCTACATGATTTAAGTTCTATGCACTTCAAGAATATTAATTTCGCCTGTACAAAGTGTCGAACTTTATTTTATTGTGCAGCAGTACTGAATGTTAGCTTGAAAGCTATATGATTTCAGTTCTATGCCCTTCAAGAATATTAATTCCCCTTGCACAAAATGTCGACCATTATTATATTGTGCTACAGTGCTGTATGTTAGCCAGAAGGCTACATTATTTCAGTTCTATGCCCTTCAAGAATATTAATTTCACCTGTACAAAGTGTCGTCATGTATTTTATTGTACTGCAGTACTGTAGGTTAGATAGAAGGGTACATTATGCAGTTATTTGCCCTTAATACAGTTCTACGCACTTCAAGAATATTAATTTCCCCTGCACAAAGTGTCGACCTTTATTTTATTGTGCTGCAGGACTGTATGTTAGCTAGAAGGCTACAAGATTTCAGTACTATGCCCTTCAAGGATATTAATTTCCCCTTCACAAAGTGTCGATCTTTCCTGTGTATTGCGCTGCAGTGCTGTATGTTAGCCAGATTGCTACACGATTTCCGTTATTTGCCCTTCAAGAATGTCAATTACCCCTGCATAAAGTGTTTGCCTAATTGTATTGCGCTGCAGTGCTCTATGTTTGCAGAAGACTGTATAAATACAGAATAATAATTTCCCCTTCCCAAGGTGTCTACCTTTATTTTATTTTGCTGCAGTACTGGATGTTAGCTAGAAGGCTACACGATTTCAGTTCTATGCCCTTCAAGAATATTAATTTCCCCTTCACACAGTGTCGACCTTTATTTTATTGTGCTGTAGTGTTGTGTGTTAGCTGGAAGGATACATGACTACAGATCTACGTCCTTCAAGAATATTAATTTCACCTGTACAAAGTGACGACCTTTACTTTAATGTGCTTCAGTGCTGTATGTTCGCCAGAAGACTACATTATTTTAGTTTTATGCCCTTCAAGAACATGAATTTCCCCTGCACAAAGTGTCGACATGTAAATTATAGTACTGCAGTTAGTATGTTAGCTTGAAGGATTCATGATTTCAGTTCTTTGCCCTTCAAGAATGTCAATTCCCCCTGCACAAAGGGTTTATATCTTTATTTTATTGCGCTGCAGTGCTGTATGTATGCCAGGAGGCTGCATGAATACAGTTCTACGCCCTTCAAGAATATTATTTTCACTTTCCCAAAGTGTCGACCTTTATTTTTTTTGTGTTGCAGTACTGTATGTTAGCTAGAAAGCTACAGTATTTCAGATCTATGCCCTTCAAGAATATTAATTTCCCCTTTACAAAGTGTCGACCTATATTTTATTGTGCTGCAGTAATATATGTAAGCTAGAAAGCTACAGGATTTCAGATCTATGCCCTTCAAGAATATTAATTTCCCCTTTACGAAGAGTCGACATGTATTTTATTGTACTGCAGTACTGTATGTTACCTAGAAGGGTTCATGCTTTCAGTTCTTTGCCCTTCAAGAATGTTAATTCCCCCTGCACAAAGTGTTTACCTTTATTTTATTGCGCTGCAGTACAGTATGTTCGCTGGAGACTACAATATTCCAGTTCTATGGCCTTCAAGAATATTAATATCCCCTTCACAAAGTGTCGACCTTTATTTCATTGCGCTGTAGCGCTGTGTGTTGGGTGGAAGGCTACATGATTTCAGTTCTATGCCCTCCAAGAACATTAATTTTCCGGTACAAAGTGTCGACCTTTATTTTATTGTGCTGCAGTAATGTGTGTTAGCTAGAAGGCTACAGGAGTTCAGATCAGGATTGGAAGGCCACATGAATACAGTTCTGTGCCATTCAAGAACATTAATACCCCTTGCACAAAGTGTCGACCTTTATTGTATTGTGCTGCAGTGCTGTATGTTAGCCAGAAGGCTACATGATTTCAGTTCTATGCCCTCCAAGAAAATTAATTTTCCGGTACAAAGTGTCGACCTTTATTTTATTGTGCTGCAGTAATGTATGTTAGCTAGAAGGCTACAGGATTTCAGATCTATGTCCTTCAAGAATATTAATTTCCCCTTTTCAAAGTGTCGACATGTTTTTTATTGTACAGCAGTACTGTATGTTTCCTAGAAGGGTACATGATTTCAGTTCTTTGCCCTTCAAGAATATCAATTCCCCCTGCACAAAGTGTTTACCTTTATTTTGTTGCGCTGCAATTCTGTATGTTTGCAAGGCTAAATGAATACAGTTCTACGCCCTTCAAGAATCTCAATTTCCCCTTCACAAAGTGTCGACCTTTATTTTATTGTGCTGCAGTACTGTATGTTAGCTGGAAGGCTACAGGATTTCAGTTCTATGCCCTTCCAGAATATTAATTTGCCCTTCACAAATTGTCGAGATTATGTTTCATTTTTGCTGGGCGTAACCAGGAAGGCTACATGAATACAGTTCTACGCTCTCCAAGAATATTAACTTCACCTGCACAAAGTGCCGACCTTCAATTTATTGTGCTGCAGTACTGTATGTTAGCTAGAAGGCTACATTTTTCAGTTTTATGCCCTTCAAGAATATTTATTTCCCCTGCATAAATTATCAACCTTAAATTTTATTGTGATGCAGTACTGTATGTTAACTAGAAGGCTACACGATTTCAGTTCTATGCCCTTCAAGAATATCAATTATCCCTGCACAAAGTGTCGACCTTTATTTTATTGTGCTGCAGTGCTGTGTTAGCTAGAAGGTTACATGATTTCATTTTTATGTCCTTCAATAATATCAATTTCCCATGCACAAAGTGTCGACCTTTATTTTATTCTGCAGCAGTACTAAATATTAGCTAGAAAGATACATCATTTCAGTTCTATGCACTTCAAGAATATGAATTCGCCCTGCGCAAAATGTCGACCTTTATGTTATTGTGCTGCAGTGATGTAAGCCAGAAGGCTACATTATTTCAGTTCTATGCACTTCAAGAATATTAATTTTCATCTGCACACAATGAACACCTTTATTTTATTTTAGTTGTAAGCCCTTCAAGAATATTCATTTCCCCTTCCCAAAGTGTCGACCTTTATTGTATTGTGCTGCAGGACTTAATATTAGCTAGAAGGCTACAAGATTTGAGTTGTATGCCCTTCAAGAATATTATTTCCCCTTCACAAAGTCTCGATCTTTCCTGTGTAATGCGCTGCAGTGCTGTATGTTAGCCAGATGGCTACACGATTTCAGTTTTTGCCCTCCATGAATATTTATTTTCTTGTACAAAGTGTCGACATTTATTTTATTGTGGTGCAGTGCAGTATGTTAGCCAGAAGTCTACATGATTTAAGTTCTCTGTCCTTCAAGAATATTAATTTCACCTGCACAAAATGAACACCTTTATTTTACTGTGCTCAGTACTGTATGTTAGCTTATGATCTTGAGAGTATTAATTTTCACTGCACAAAGTGTCGAGCTTTTTTGGTGTGCTGCAGCACCGTGTGTTAGCTAGAAGGCTACATGATTTCAGTGCTATACCCTTCAAGGATATTAATTCCCCCCGCACAAATTGTCGAACTTTATTTTATTGTGCTACAGTGCAGTATGTTAGCCAGAAGGCTACATGTTTTAAGCTCTTTGCCCTTCAAAAATATTAATTTCCCCTGTACAAAGTGTCGACCTCTATTTGTTTGTGCTGCAGTAATGTATGTTAGCTAGAAGGCTACATGATTTCAATCTATGCCCTTAATTTCCCCCATCACAAGGTGTCGGCCTTCACTGTATTGTTCTGCAGTAATGTATGTTTGCCAGAAGGCTACATTATTTTAGTTCTATGCCCTTCAAGAATATTAATTTCCCCTGCACAAAGTGTCAACATGTATTTTATTGTACTGCAGTACTGTATGTTAGCTAGAAGGGTACATTTCAGATCTTTGCCCTCCAATAATGTTAATTCCCCCTGCACAAAGTGTTGACATTTAATTTTTTGTGCTGCAGTGCTGTATGTTTGCCAGAAGGCTGCATGAATACAGTTCTACGCCCTTCAAGAATATTAATTTCCCCTTCACAAAGTGTCGGCCTTTATTGTATTGTACTACAGTACTGTATTTTAGCTAGAAGGCTACATGGTTATAGTTCTATTCTTTTCTAGAATATTAATTTCCCCTTCACAAAGTGTCGACCTTTATTTTATTGTTCTACAGTGTTGTCTGTTAGCTGGAAAGCCTCATGAATACAGTTCTATGCCCTTCAAGAATATTTATTTCCGCTGCACAAAGTGCCGACCTTTATTTTATTGTGCTGCAGTGCTGAATGTTTGCCAGAAATCAACAAAATTTGAGTTCTATGCCCTTCAATTATATGAATACCCCCTGCACAAAGTGTCGACCTTTATTTTTTTGTGCTGCAGTGCTGTATGCTAGCCAGAAGGCTACATGATTTCAGTTCTATCCCCTTAATTTCCCCCTGCACAAGGTGTTGACCTTTATTTTATTGTGCTGCAGTACTGTATGTTAGCTAGAAGGCAACATGAATTCAGTTCTATGCCCTTCTAGAATATTAATTTCCCCTGCACAAAGTGTCGACATGTATTTTATTGTACTGCAGTACTGTATGGTAGCAAGAAGGGTACATGATTTCAGTTCTTTGCCCTTCAAGAATGTAAATGTCCCCTACACAAAGTGTTTACCTTTATTTTATTGCGCTGCAGTGCTGTATGTTTGCCAAAAGGCCGCATGAAAACAGTTCTACGCTCTTCAAGAATATTAATTTCCCCTTCACAAAGTGTCGACCTTTATTTTATTGTGCTGCAGTACTGTCTATTAGCTAGAAGGCTACAAGATATCAGTTCTATGCCCTTCAAGAATATTTGTCCCCTTCACAAAATGTATACCTTTATTTTATTGTGCTGTATTGCTGTGTATTGGCTGGCAGGCTTCATGAATACAGTTCTACGCCCGTCAAGAATATTAATTTCCCCTGCACAAATTGTCGACCTTTATTATATTGTGCTGCAGTTCTGTATGTTTGCCAGAAGGCTACATTATTTCAGTTCTATGCCCTTCAAGAATTTAAATACCACCTGCACAAAGTGTCGACCTTTATTGTATTGTGCTGCAGTGCCGTATGTTAGCCAGAATGCTACATGATTTCAATACTGTGCCCTCCAAGAATATTTAGAAGCCTCAGTGGTGTAGTGGTTTCGCTACTCGCCTTGTAAACCAGGGATCGCAGGATCGATCCCGGGCTTCTCCAGACTTTCGGATGAGTCTTTAAACCGAGGTCCCGTCTCCGTATGTCCTAAGCTGTTGGTGGGACGTAAAACTCAAACTCACTCACTCACTCCAAGAAAATTTATTTTCCTGTACAAAGTGTCGACCTGTATTTTATTGTGCTGCAGTAATGTATGTTAGCTAGACGACTACATGATATCAGTTCTATGCTCTTCAAGAATATTAATTTTCCCTGCACAACGTGTAGACATGTACTTTATTGTACTGCAGTACTGTATAGTAGCTAGAAGGGTACATGTTTTCAGTTCTTTGCCCTTCAAGAATGTCAATTCCACCTCCACAAAGTGTTTACCTTTATTTTATTGCGCTGCAGTGCTATATGTTTGACAGAAGTCTGCATGAATACAGTTCTACGCCCTTCAAGAATAATGATTTCTACTTCCCAAAGTGTCGACGTTTATTTTATTGATTGTGCTGCAGTACTGTATGTTAGCTAGAAGGCTGCAAGATTGCAGTTCTATGCCTTTCAAGTATATAACTTTCCCCTTCTAACAGTGTCGACCTTTATTTTATTGTGCTATAGTGCTGTGTGTTAGCTGGAAGGCTACATGAATAGAGTTCTACGCCCTCCAAGAATATTTCTTTCCCTGCACAAAGTGTCGACCTTTATTTGCTTGTGCTGCAGTGCTGTATGTTTGCCAGAAGGACACATGATTTCAGTTCTATGCCCTCCAAGAATATTAATTTTCCTGTACAAAGTGTCGACCTTTATTTTATTGTGCAGCAGTAATGTATTTTAGCTAGAAGGCTTCATGATTTCAGTTCTATATCCTTCAAGAATATTAATACCCCCTACACAAACTGTCGACCTTTATTGTATTGTGCTGCAGTGCTGTATGTTTGCCAGAAGGCTACATGATTTCAGTTCTCTGCCCTCCAAGAATATAAATGCTCCTGTACAAAGTGTCGACCTTTATTTCATTTTGCTGCAATAATGTATGTAAGCTAGAAGGCTGCATGATTTCAGTTCTATGCTCTTCAAGAATATTTATTTTTTACCCTGCACAAAGTGTCAACATGTATTTTGTTGTACTGTAGTACTGTAGTTTTGCTAGAAGGGTACAGGATTTCAGTTCTTTGCCCTTCAAGAATGTTAATTCCCCTGCACACAGTGTTTACCTTTATTGTATAGCGCTGCAGTGCTGTATGTTTGCCAGAAGGCTGAATGAATACAGTTCTACGCCCTTCATGAATATTAATTGACCCTTCACAAAGTGTCGACCTTTTTTATTGTGCTTCAGTACTGCATGTTAGCTAGAAGGCTACAAAATTCCAGTTGTATGCCTTTCAAGAAATATTAATTTCCCCTTCACAAAGTGTCGACCTTTATTTTAATCTGCTGTGTGTTAGCTGGAAGGCTACATGAATACAGTTCTACGCCCTTCAAGACTATTAATTTCCCTTGCACAAAGTGTCAACTTTTAGTTTATTAGGCTGCAGTGCTGTACGTTTGCCAGAAGGCTACATTATTTCAGTTCTATGCCCTTCAAGAATATTAATACCCCCTGCACAAAGTGTCGACCTTTATTCTGTTGTGCTGCAGTGCTGCCAGAAGGATACATAATTTCAGTTCTATGCCCTCCAAGAATATTAATGTTCCTGTACAAAGTGTCGACCTTTATTTTATTGTGCTGCTGTAATGTATGTTAGCTTGAAGGCTACATGATTTCAGTTCTATTCCCCCTGCACAAGGTGACGACCTTTATTTCATTGTGCTGCAGTACTGTGTGTTAGCTATAAGTCAACATGATTTCCGTTATATGCCATTCAAGAAAATTAATTTCCCCTTCACGAAGTCTCGACCTTTATTTTTTGTGCTGCAGTACTGTATGTTATCTAGAAGGCTGCATGATGTCAGTTCTACGCCCTTCAAGAACATTGATTTCCCCTAGACAAAATGTATACGTTTATTTTATTGTGCTGCAGTACTGTATGTTAGCTAGTAGTCTACATGATTTAGTTCTGTGCCCTTCAAGAATATTAATTTCTCATGCACAAATTGTTGAAATTTATTTTATTGTGCTGCAGTACTGTATGTTAGCTAAAAGGCTACATGATTTCAGTTATATGTTATTCAAGAATATTAATTTCCCCTGCACAAAGTGTTTATCTATATTTTATTGTGCTGCAGTACTGTATGTTCGCTGGAAGACTACAAGATTTCAGTTCTATACCCTTCAAGAATATTAATACCCCTTTCACAAAGTATCGACCTTTATTGTATTGTGCTGCAGTGCTGTATGTTAGCCAGAAGGCTACATGATTTCAGTTCTATGCCCTCCAAGAATATTAATTTTCCTGTACAAAGTGTCGACCTTTATTTTATTGTGCTGCAGTAATGTATGTTAGCTAGAAGGCTACAGGATTTCAGATCTATGCCCTTCAAGAATATTAATTTTCCCTTTACAAAGTGTTGATATGTATTTTATTGTACTGCAGTACTGTATGTTACCTAGAAGGGAACATGATTTCAGTTCTTTGCCCTTCAAGCATGTTAATTCCCCCTGCACAAAGTGTTTACCTTTATTTTTATTGCGCTGCAATGCTGTATGTTTGCAAGGCTGCATGAATGCAGTCCTACGCCCTTCAAGAATATTATTTTCCCCTTCCCAAATTGTCGACCTTTATTTGATTGTGCTGCAGTATTGTATGTTCGCTGAAAGACGACAATATTTCAGTTCTATGCCCTTCAAGAATATTAATTTCCCCTTCACAAAGTGTCGACCTTTATTTTATTGCGCTGTAGTGCTGTAGGTTACTTGGAAGGCCACATGAATACAGTTCTACGCCATTCAAGATTATTAATACCCGTTGCACAAAGTGTCGACCTTTATTGTATCGTGCTGCAGTGATATATGTAGCCAGAATGCTACATGATTTCAGATCTATGCCCTCCAAAAATATTAATTTTCCTGTACAAAGTGTCGACCTTTATTTTATTGTGCTGCAGTAATGTATGGTTGCTAGAAGGCTACAGGATTTCAGATCTATGCCCTTCAAGAATATTAATTTCCCCTTTACAAAGTGTCGACATGTATTTTATTGTACTGCAGTACTGTATGTTACCTAGAAGGGTACATGATTTCAGTTCTTTGCCCTTCAAGAATGTTAATTCTCCCTGCACAAGTGTTTACCTTTATTTTATTGGGCTGCAATGCTGTATGTTTGCCAGAAAGCTGCATTAATACAGTTATACGCCCTTCAAGAATATTAATTTCCCCTTGACAAAGTGTCGACCTTTATTTTATTGTGCTGCAGGACTGTATGTTAGCTAGAAGGCTTCAAGATTTCAGTTTTATGCCCTTCAAGGATATTAATTTCCCCTTCACAAAGTGTCGATCTTTCCTGTGTATTGCGCTGCAGTGCTGTATGTTAGCCAGATGGCTGCACGATTGCCGTTATTTGCCCGTCAAGAATGTCAATAATCCCTGCACAAAGTGTTTACCTAATTTTATTGCGCTGCAGTGCTGTATGTTTGCAGAAGACTGCATGATTTCAGAATAATAATTTCCCCTTCCCCAAGTGTCTACCTTTATTTTGCTGCAGTACTGGATGTTAGCTAGACGGCTACACGATTTCAGTTCTATGCCCTTCAAGAATATTAATTTCCCCTTCACACAGTGTCGACCTTTATTTTATTGTGCTGTAGTGCTGTGTGTTAGCTGGAAGGATACATGAATACAGATCTACGCCCTTCAAGAATATTAATTTCACCTGTACAAAGTGTCGACCTTTATGTGCTGCAGTGCTGTATGTTCGCCAGAAGGCTACATTATTTCAGTTCTATGCCCTTCAAGAATATATTTATTTCCCCTGCACAAAGTGTCGACATGTAAATTATAGTATTGCAGTTCTGTATGTTAGCTTGAAGGATACAGGATTTCAGTTCTTTGCCTTCCCCCTGCACAAAGGGTTTACATCTTTATTTAATTGCGCTGCAGTGCTGTATGTTTGCCAGAAGGCTCCACGAATACAGTTCTACGCCCTTCAAGAATATTATTTACCCCTTCCCAAAGTCTCGACCTTTATTTAATTGTGCTGCAGTTATGTATGTAAGCTAGAAAGCTACAGGATTTCAGATCTATGCCCTTCAAGAAAAGTAATTTCCCCTTTACAAAGTGTCGACATGTATTTGCAAATATTAATTTTCCTGTACAAAGTGTGGACCTTTATTTTATTGTGCTGCAATAATGTATGTAAGCTAGAAAGCTACAGGATTTCAAATCTATGCCCTTCAAGAATATTAATTTCCCCTTTACAAAGTGTCGATATGTATTTTAGTGTACTGCAGTACTGTATGTTACCTAGAAGGGTACATGATTTCAGTTCTTTGCCCTTCAAGAATGAAAATTCCCCCTGCACAGAGTGTTTACCTTTATTTTATTGCGCTGCAGTACAGTACCTTCGCTGGAAGACTACAAGATTCCAGTTCTATGGCCTTTTAAGAATATTAATTTCCCCTTCACAAAGTGTCGACCTTTATTTCATTGCGCTGTAGTGCTGTGTGTTAGGTGGAAGGCCACATGAATACAGTTCTATGCCATTCAAGAATATTAATACCCCTTGCACAAAGTGTCGACCTTTATTGTATTGTGCTGCAGTGCTGTATGTTAGCCAGAAGGCTACATGATTTCAGTACTATGCCCTCCAAGAATATTAATTTTCCTGTACAAAGTGTCGAGCTTCACTTAATTGTGCTGCAGTAATGTATGTTAGCTAGAAGGCTACAGGATTTCAGATCTATGCCCTTCAAGAATATTAATTTCCCCTTTACAAAGTGTCGACATGTATTTTATTGCCCTTCAAGAATGTAAATTCCCCCTGCACAAAGTGTCTACCTTTATTTTATTGCACTGCAATGCTGTATGTTTGCAAGGCTAAATGAATACAGTTCTACGCCCTTCAAGAATATTAATTTCCCCTTCACAAAGTGTCGAGCTTTATTTTAATGTGCTGCAGTACTGTATGTTAGTTAGAAGGCTACAGGATTTCAGTTCTATGCCCTTCAGGAATATTAATTTGCCCTTCACAAATTGTCGACATTTATTTCATTTTGCTGTGCGTTAGCAGAAAGGCTACATGAATACAGTTCTACGCTCTCCAAGAATATTAATTTCACCTGCACAGATTGCCGACCTTCAATTTATTGTGCTGCAGTATTGTATGTTAGCTAGAAGGCTACATTTTTTTTCAGTTTTATGCCCTTCAAGAATATTTAATTCCCCTGCATAAATTATCGACTTTTGTTTTATTGTGCTGCAGATCTGGATGTTAACTAGAAGGCTACACGATTTCAGTTCTATGCCCTTCAAGAATATCAATTATCCCTGCACAAAGTGTCGACCTTTATTTTATTGTGCTGCAGTGCTGTGTTAGCTAGAAGGTTACATGATTTCATTTTTATGTCCTTCAATAATATTAATTTTCCATGCACAAAGTGTCGACCTTTATTTTATTCTGCAGCAGTACTTAATGTTAGCTAGAAAGCTACATCATTTCAGTCCTATGCACTTCAAGAATATTAATTCCCCCTGCGCAAAATGTCGACCTTTATGTTATTGTGCTGCAGTGCTGTATGTAAGCCAGAAGGCTACATTATTTCAGTTCTATGCCCTTCAAGAATATTAATTTCATCTGCACAAAATGAACACCTTTATTTTATTTTGCTCAGTACTGTATGTTAGCTATCCGGCTACAAGATTTCAGTTCTATGCCCCTCAAAAGTATTAATTTTCACTTCACAAAATGTAGACATTTATTTTATTGTACTGCAGAACTGTATGTCAGCTAGAAGGCTACATGATTTCAATTCTTTGCCCTTTAAGAATATTTATTCCGACTGCAAAAAGTGTTGACTTTTATTTTATTGTGCTGCAGTGCTGTATGTTGGCTGAAAGGCTACGTGATTTAAGTTCTATCCACCTCAAGAATATTAATTTCGCCTGTACAAAGTTTCGACCTTTATTTCATTGTGCAGCAGTACTGAATGTTAGCTAGAAAGCAACATGATTTCAGTTCTATGCCCTTCAAGAATATTAATTCCCCATGCGCAAAATGTTGACCTTATTATAGTGTGCTGCAGTGCTATATAAGAGCCAGAAGGCTACATTATTTCAGTCCCATGCCCTTCAAGAATATTAATTTCACCTGTACAAAGTGTCGGCATGCATTTTATTGTTCTGCAGTACTGTATGATAGCTAAATGGGTACATTATTTCAGTTATTTGCCCTCCAAGAATGTTAATTCCCCCTGCACAAAGTGTTTACCTTTATTTTATTGCGCTGCAGTGCTGTATGTTTGTCAGAAGGCTGCATGAATACAGTTCTAAGCCCTTCAAGAATATTCATTTCCCCTTCCCAAAGTGTCGACCTTTATTGTATTGTGCTGCAGGACTGTTTGTTAGCTAGAAGGCTACAAGATTTCAGTTGTATGCCCTTCAAGAATATTAATTCCCCTTCACAAAGTCTCGATCGTTCCTGTGTATTGCGCTGCAGTGCAGTATGTTAGCCAGATGGCTACACGATTTCAGTTTTTGCCCTCCAAGAATATTAATTTTCCTGTTCAAAGTGTCGACATTTGTTTTAATGTGCTGCAGTGCAGTATGTTAGCCAGAAGTCTACATAATTTAATTTTCTCTGTCCTTCAAGAATATTAATTTCACCTGCACAAAATGAACACCTTTATTTTACTGTGCTCAGTACTGTATGTTAGCTCATTTTCCCCTCAAGAGTATTAATTGTCAGCCTCGATAGCGCAGTGGTTAGCGCGTTCGACTCATGATCGAGAGGTTGTGCGTTCGAATCCGGCCACCGGTATCGAGGCGTGTCCTTGGGCAAGACACGTAATGACACTGCCCCACTCCACCAAGGTGTAAATGGGTAGCAGTGGTGTAAAAGCCACTGCCTCTCTCTCGCGCGCGCGTGAAAAAAAACGGAATGAGTGTTCGAGAGCGATTCAATAAGCTTGAAGCTTTCATCGCAATCGAACTAAAATAAATTAGTATAAACTAAACTAATAGTAATAATTTTCACTGCACAAAGTGTCGAGCTTTTTTTGTTGTGCTGCAGCACTGTGTGTTAGCTAGAAGGCTACATGATTTCAGTTCCATACCCTTCAAGGATATCAATTCCCCCTGCATAAATTGTCGACCTTTATGTTATTGTGCTGCAGTGCAGTATGTTAGCCAGAAGGCTACATGTTTTAAGCTCTTTGCCCTTCAAGAATATTAATTTCCCCTGTACAAAGTGGCGACCTTTATTTAATTGTGCTGCAGTAATGTATGTTAGCTAGAAGGCTAAATGATTTCAGTACTATGCCCTTAATTTCCCCAATCACAAGGTGTCGGCCTTCACTGTATTGTCGTGGAGTAATGTATGTTTGCCAGAAGGCTACATTGTTTTAGTTCTATGCCCTTCAAGAATATTAATTCCCCCTGCACAAAGTGTCGAACTTTATTTTATTGTGCTGCAGTACTGCTTGTAGGCTACATGATTTCAGTTCTGTGCCCTTCAAGAATATTAATTTCGCCTGCGCAAAGTGTCAACATTTATTTTACTGTGCGGCAGTACTCTATGTTGGCTAGAAGGCTACATGGTTTCAGTTATGTCATACAAGACTGTTAATTTACCCTGCACAAAGCCTCAACTATTATTTTATTGTGCTGCGGTACTCTGTTAGCTAGAAGGCTACATAATTTCAGTTGTATTCCCTTCAAGAATATTCATCTCCCCTGCATAAAATGTTGACCTTTATTTATTGTGCTGCACTACTGTATGTTAGCCAGAAGGCTGCATGATTTCAGTTCTACGTCCTTCAAGATAATTAATTTCCCCTACACAAAGTGTCGACTTTATTTCATTGTGCTGCAGTTCTGTATGTTGGCTAGTAGGCTATATGATTTTAGATAAATGCCCTTCAAGAATATTTATTTTCCCTGCACGAAGTCCCGACTTTTGTTTTATTGTGCTGCAGTGCTTTAGCCAGACGGATACGTTTTTGTCCGTTCTATGCCCTTCAAGGGTATTTATTTTCAACGCACAATGTGTCGACCTTAATTTTATTGTGCTTTGAACTGTATGTTAGCTTGCCAGCTACAATATTTTAGTTCTATACCCCTTAATTTGCACTGCTCAATGTGTCAACCCCACTTGTGTTGTTCTGCAGTACTGTATGTTAGCTAGAAGGCTACAAGATTTCAGTTCTATGTCCTTCAAGAATATTAACTTCCCCTGCCCAAAGTGTCAACATGTATTTTATTATACTGCAGTACTGTATGTTAGCTAGAAGGGTACATTTCAGTTCTTTGCCCTCCAATAATGTTAATTACCCCTGCACAAAGTGTTGACCTTTACTTTTTTGCGCTGCAGTGCTGTATGTTTGCCAGAAGGCTGCATGAATACAGTTCTACGCCCTTCAAGAATATTAATTTCCCCTTCACAAAGTGTCGGCCTTTAATGTATTGTGCTGCAGTACTGTATTTTAGCTAGAAGGCTACATGGTTATAGCTCTATTCTCTTCTAAGATATTAATTTCCCCTTCACAAAGTGTCGACCTTTATTTTATTGTTCTACAGTGTTGTCTGTTAGCTGGAAAGCTACATGAATACAGTTCTATGCCCATCAAGAATATTTATTTCCCCTGCACAAAGTGTCGACCTTTATTTTATTGTGCTGCAGTGCTGTATGTTTGCCAGAAAGCAACAGAATTTTAGTTCCATGCCCTTCAATAATATGAATACCCCCTGCACAAAGTGTCGACCTTTATTGTATTGTGCTGCAGTGCTGTATGCTAGCCAGAAGGCTACATGATTTCAGTTCTATCCCCTTAATTTCCCCCTGCACAAGGTGTTGACCTTTATTTTATTGTGCTGCAGTACTGTATGTTAGCTAGAAGGCAACATGAATTCAGTTCTATGCCCTTCAAGTATATTAATTTCCCCTGCACAAAGTGTCGACATGTATTTTATTGTACTGCAGTACTGTATGGTAGCTAGAATGGTACATGATTTCTGTTTTTTGCCCTTCAAGAATGTTAATTCCCCCTGCACAAAGTGTTTACCTTTATTTTATTGCGCTGCAGTGCTGTATGTTTGCCAGAGTGCTGCATGAATACAGTTCTACGCCCTTCAAGAATATTAATTTCCCCTTCACAAAGTATCGACCTTTATTTTATTGTGCTGCAGTACTGTATATTAGCTAGAAGGCTACAAGATTTCAGTTCTATGCCCTTCAAGAATATTTTTCCCCCTTCACAAAGTGTATACCTTTATTTTATTGTGCTGTATTGCTGTGTGTTTGCTGGAAGGCTACATGAATACAGTTCTACTCCCGTCAAGAACATTTATTTCCCCTGCACAAATTGTCGACCTTTATTATATTGTGCTGCAGTTCTGTATGTTTGCCAGAAGGCTACATGAATTCAGTTCTATGCCCTTCAAGTATATTAATTTCCCCTGCACAAAGTGTCGACATGTATTTTATTGTACTGCAGTACTGTATGGTAGCTAGAATGGTACATGATTTCTGTTTTTTGCCCTTCAAGAATGTTAATTCCCCCTGCACAAAGTGTTTACCTTTATTTTATTGCGCTGCAGTGCTGTATGTTTGCCAGAGTGCTGCATGAATACAGTTCTACGCCCTTCAAGAATATTAATTTCCCCTTCACAAAGTATCGACCTTTATTTTATTGTGCTGCAGTACTGTATATTAGCTAGAAGGCTACAAGATTTCAGTTCTATGCCCTTCAAGAATATTTTTCCCCCTTCACAAAGTGTATACCTTTATTTTATTGTGCTGTATTGCTGTGTGTTTGCTGGAAGGCTACATGAATACAGTTCTACTCCCGTCAAGAACATTTATTTCCCCTGCACAAATTGTCGACCTTTATTATATTGTGCTGCAGTTCTGTATGTTTGCCAGAAGGCTACATTATTTCAGTTTTATGCCCTTCAATAATTTTAATACCACCTGCACAAACTGTCGACCTTTATTGTATTGTGCTGCAGTGCCGTATGTTAGCCAGAAGGCTACATGATTTCAATAATGTGCCCTCAAAGAATATTTTAATTTCCTGTACAAAGCGTCGACATTTATTTTAATGTGCTGCAGTAATGTATGTTAGCTAGACGACTACATGGTTTCAGTACTATGCTCTTCAAGAATATTAATTTCCCCTGCACAACGTGTCGACATGTACTTTATTGTACTGCAGTACTGTATGGTAGCTAGAAGGGTACATGTTTTCAGTTTTTTGCCCTTCAAGAATGTCAATCCCCCCTCCACAATGTGTTTACCTTTGTTTTATTGCGCTGCAGTGCTGTATGTTTGCCAGAAGTCTGCATGAATACAGTTTTACGCCCTTCAAGAGTAATGATTTCTACTTCCCAAAGTGTCGACGTTTATTTTATTGATTGTGCTGCAGTACTGTATATTAGCTAGAAGGCTGCAAGATTTCAGTTCTATGCCTTTCAAGAATATAAATTTCCCCTTCTAACAGTGTCGACCTTTATTTTATTGTGCTGTAGTGCTGTGTGTTAGCTGGAAGGCTACATGAATAGAGTTTTACGCCCTCCAAGAATTTTACTTTCCCTGCACAAAGTGTCGACCTTTATCTTATTGTGCTGCAGTGCTGTATGTTTGCCGGAAGGCTACATAATTTCAGTTCTATGCCCTCCAAGAAAATTAATTTTCCTGTACAAAGTGTCGACCTTTATTTTATTGTGCAACAGTAATGTATTTTAGCTAGAAGGCTTCATTATTTCAGTTCTATATCCTTCAAGAATATTAATACCCCCTGCACAAATTGTCGACCTTTATTATATTGCGCTGCAGTGCTGTATGTTATCCAGAAGGCTACATGATTTCAGTTCTATGCCCTCCAAGAATTGTCCTGTACAAAGTGTCGACGTTTATTTCATTGTGCTGCAGTAATGTATGTTAGCTAGAAGGCTACATGGTTTCAGTACTATGCTCTTCAAGAATATTAATTTCCCCTGCACAACGTGTCGACATGTGCTTTATTGTACTGCAGTACTGTATGGTAGCTAGAAGGGTACATGTTTTCAGTTTTTTGCCCTTCAAGAATGTCAATTCCCCCTCCACAATGTGTTTACCTTTGTTTTATTGCGCTGCAGTGCTGTATGTTTGCCAGAAGTCTGCATGAATACAGTTTTACGCCCTTCAAGAGTAATGATTTCTACTTCCCAAAGTGTCGACGTTTATTTTATTGATTGTGCTGCAGTACTGTATATTAGCTAGAAGGCTGCAAGATTTCAGATCTATGCCTTTCAAGAATATAAATTTCCCCTTCTAACAGTGTCGACCTTTATTTTATTGTGCTGTAGTGCTGTGTGTTAGCTGGAAGGCTACATGAATAGAGTTTTACGCCCTCCAAGAATTTTACTTTCCCTGCACAAAGTGTCGACCTTTATTTTATTGTGCTGCAGTGCTGTATGTTTGCCGGAAGGCTACATAATTTCAGTTCTATGCCCTCCAAGAAAATTAATTTTCCTGTACAAAGTGTCGACCTTTATTTTATTGTGCAACAGTAATGTATTTTAGCTAGAAGGCTTCATTATTTCAGTTCTATATCCTTCAAGAATATTAATACCCCCTGCACAAATTGTCGACCTTTATTATATTGCGCTGCAGTGCTGTATGTTATCCAGAAGGCTACATGATTTCAGTTCTATGCCCTCCAAGAATTGTCCTGTACAAAGTGTCGACGTTTATTTCATCGTGCTGCAGTAATGTATGTTAGCTAGAAGGCTACATGATTTCAGTTCTATGCTCTTCAAGAATATTAATTTCCCCTGCACAAAGTGCCAACATGTATTTTATTGTACTGTGGTACTGTAGTTTAGCTAGAAGGGTACATGATTTCAGTTCTTTGCCCTTCAAGAATGTTAATTACCCAGCACACAGTGTTTACCTTTATTGTATAGCGCTGCAGTGCTGTATGGTTGCTGAATGAATACAGTTCTACGCCCTTCAAGAATATTAATTTCTCCTTCACAAAGTGTCGACCTTTTTTATTGTGCTTCAGTACTGCATGTTAGCTAGAAGGCTACAAAATTTCAGTTATATGCCCTTCAAGAAATATTAATTTCCCCTTCACAAAGTGTCGACCTTTATTTTATTCTGCTGTGTGTTAGCTGGAAGGCTACATGAATACAGTTCTACCCCCTTCAAGAATATTAATTTCCCTTGCACAAAGTGTCGACTCTTAGTTTATTGTGCTGCAGTGCTGTACGTTTGCCAGAAGGCTACATTATTTCAGTTCTATGCCCTTCAAGAATATTAATACCCCCTGCACAAAGTGTCGACCTTTATTTTGTTGTGCTGCAGTGCTATATGTTAGCCAGAAGGGGACATAATTTAAGTTCTATGCCCTCACAGAATAATAATATTCCTGTACAAAGTGTCGACCTTTTTTTTATTGTGCTGCTGTAATGTATGTTAGCTGGAAGGTTACATGATTTCAGTTCTATGCCCTTAATTTCCCCCTGCACAAGGTGTCGACCTTTATTTTATTGTGCTGCAGTACTGTATGTTAGCTAGAAGGCTACAAGATTTCAGTTATATGCCCTTCAAGAATATTAATTTCCCCTGCACAAAGTGTCGACATTTATTTTATTGTTCTGCAGTACTGTACTCGTATGTTAGCTAGAAGGCTAAATGATTTCTGTTCTATGCCTTTCAAGAATATGAATTTCCCCTGCACAAAGTGTCGACCTTCAGTTTATTTTGCTGCAGTACTCTATGTTAGCTAGAAGGCTACATTTTTTCAGTTCTGTGCCTTTCAAGAATATTTATTTCCCCTGCAAAAAGCATCGTCCTTTATTTTATTGTGTTGCAGTACTGTATGTTAGCTAGGAGGCTACACAATTTCAGTTCTATGCCCTTCAATAATATTAATTAGCCCTGCACACAGTGTCAACATTTATTTTATTGTGCTTTAGTGGTGTGTTAGGCACAAGGCTACATGATTGAAGTTATTTGCCCTTCAAGAAAATTAATTAGCCCTGCACAACGGCACCCGCCCATCGGGTCTTGACGAAATATATAGGCGGCATGATGCTTCCACGCAGAGCTGAAACCGACCCGCACACGAGTACTGGTAACCCATTTAGAGGATCTAGGTAGCCCAGGAAAAGCGGTGCGAGTCGGCCCGTCCATGCTTATAAACCATATTGTTTCAGGGGGCAGCAGGGCTTGAGAAGTCATTTCATTTCTATCTCGGGTAAAAGTCCCATAAAATTGGAAGCAACCTCTCTAAAATGGCTTTTATATTTTACTTTTGGTCCTTTGAGATCAGCGTGAATATTCTGAGAAATCGGAAATAAATTATTGGTTTAGACTCATATTCTAGACAGGTTTTTAATCATTTGGACCCCATTTTGATTTATATCAGTCTTTGAATCGACTTCCAACTCGAAATTCGCAAAATTGCAGTATGTTTCCTCTGGCTTTCTTTGCCGGATCATTACAGGGTCACTGATGAGGCTTTATTAGCCGAAACTATGTAGTATGACCCATCTTCTTTCTTATGAATGTTTTCATTGCTCTTAAAGGAACTCATTATTGATTTTTATTTGCCTTACTGCAGCTGGTGTTGTGCCGTGTGGCGGCCGTAAAACGTCTCCCCGTACATCAACCATAGTGCAGTTTATATTTTACTTTTGGTCCTTTGAGATCAGCGTGAATATTCTGAGAAATCGGAAATAAATTATTGGTTTAGACTCATATTCTAGACAGGTTTTTAATCATTTGGACCCCATTTTGATTTATATCAGTCTTTGAATCGACTTCCAACTCGAAATTCGCAAAATTGCAGTATGTTTCCTCTGGCTTTCTTTGCCGGATCATTACAGGGTCACTGATGAGGCTTTATTAGCCGAAACTACGTAGTATGACCCATCTTCTTTCTTATGAATGTTTTCATTGCTCTTAAAGGAACCCATTATTGATTTTTATTTACAGTGTTGACGATGACGTTAAACCTCAAATCAAACAAAAAAACAAAGCCCTGCACAAAGTGTCGACCTGTATTTTATTGTGTTGCAGTGCTGTGTTAGCTAGAAGGCTACATGATTTCCGTTCTATGCCATTCAAGAATAATTATTTCCCATGCACAAAATGTCGACCTTTATTTTATTGTGCTGCAGTACTGAATGTTAGCTAGAAGGCTTCATGATTTCAGTTATATGCCCTTCAAGAATATTAATTCCCCCTGCACAAAGTGTCGACCTTTATTTTATTGTCCTGCAGTGTTGTTTGTTAGCTAGAAAGTTACATGAATACAGTTCTACGCCCTTCAAGAATATTAATTACCCCATACACAAAGTATCGACCTTTATTTATTGTGCTGCAGTATTGTATGTTACCTCGTAGGCTACATTATTTCAGTTCTGCGCACTTCAAGAATATTAATTCCCCCTGCACAAAGCGTCGACATTCGTTTTATTGTGCTGCATAACAGTATGTTAGCTAGAAGGCTACATGATTTCAGTAACATGTCATTCAATAATATTAATTTCCCCTGCACTCTGTCCCGACCTTTTTTTTATTGTGCTGCAGTACTGTATGTTAGCTGGAAGGCTACACAATTTCAGTTCTATGCCCTTCAATAATATTAATTAGCCCTGCACACAGTGTCAACATTTATTTTATTGTGCTTTAGTGGTGTGTTAGGCACAAGGCTACATGATTGAAGTTATTTGCCCTTCAATAAAATTAATTAGCCCTGCACAACGGCACCCGCCCATCGGGTCTTGACGAAATATATAGGCGGCATGATGCTTCCACGCAGAGCTGAAACCGACCCGCACACGAGTACTGGTAACCCATTTACAGGATCTAGGCATGCCCAGCAAAAGCGGTGCGAGTCGGCCCGTCCATGCTTATAAACCATATTGTTTCAGGGGGCAGCAGGGCTTGAGAAGTCATTTCATTTCTATCTCGGGTAAAGTCCCATAAAATTTGAAGCAACCTCTCTAAAATGGCTTTTACAGTGTTGATGATGACGTTAAACCTCAAATCAAACAAAAAAAAAAACAAAGCCCTGCACAAAGTGTCGACCTGTATTTTATTGTGTTGCAGTGCTGTGTTAGCTAGAAGGCTACATGATTTCCGTTCTATGCCATTCAAGAATAATTATTCCCCGTGCACAAAATGTCGACCTTTATTTTATTGTGCTGCAGAACTGAATGTTAGCTAGAAGGCTACATGATTTCAGTTATATGCCCTTCAAGAATATTAATTCCCCCTGCACAAAGTGTCGACCTTTATTATATTGTCCTGCAGTGTTGTTTGTTAGCTAGAAGGTTACATGAATACAGTTCTTTGCCCTTCAAGAATATTAATTACCCCATACACAAAGTATCGACCTTTATTTATTGTGCTGCAGTATTGTATGTTACCTCGTAGGCTACATTATTTCAGTTCTGTACACTTCAAGAATATTTATTCCCCCTGCACAAAGCGTCGACATTCGTTTTATTGTGCTGCATTACAGTATGTTAGCTAGAAGGCTACATGATTTCAGTAACATGTCATTTAAGAATATTAATTTCCCCTGCACTCTGTCCCGACCTTTTTTATTGTGCTGCAGTACTGTATGTTAGCCGGAAGGCTACATTATTTCAGTTCCATGCCCGTCAAGAATATTGGTTTCCCCTGCACAAAATGTTGACCTTTATTGTATAGTGCTGCAGTGCTGTATGTAGTTAGAAGGCTGCATGATTTCAGTCTACGCCCTTCAAGAATATAGAATTCCCCTACTCAAAGTTTCGACTTTCATTTTATTGGCTGTAGTACTGTCTGTTAGCTAGAAGGCTAAATGATTTATGTTTTATGCCTATATTTTATTGTGCTGTAGTACTGTATGTTGGCTGGTAGGCTGTATGAATTTAGATCTATGCCCTTCAAGAATATTAATTTTCCATGCACGAAGTCTCGATATTTATTTTATTGTGCTGCACTACTGTATATAAGCTAAAAGGCTAGATTTCCGTTCTATGCCGCCCTCGCCCACCAGGGCTTGGAGAAATATATTGTGTTGCACGATGCTTCCACACAGAGTTGATACCGACCACAAATGAGTCTGATAATCCGCTTAGAATGTCTAAGCTTGCCCAGGAAAATTGCTGCGAGGCGGCCCGTCCATGCTAATAAACCAAACCCTATTGGTTTCATTTGGCGGCAGGAATTGCGATGTCATTTCATCTCAATGTCTGGTAAAAGTCCCACAGAATTGGAAGCAACCAAAATTACCTAAATAGTGTTGACGTGGACGTTAAACCTCAGATCAAATCAAAACCACTTCAAGAATGTAAATTTCCACTGTACAAAGTGTCGACCTTTACTTTATTGTGATGCAGTACGGTATGTGAGATCGAAGGGCTACATGATTTCAGTTCTATGTCCTTCAAGAATATTATTTTCCCTTGCACAAATTTTCCACTTTTATTTTATTGTGCTGCAGTAATGTATGTTAGCTAGAAGGCTACATGATTTAAGTTCTATGCCCTGCAAGAATATTAATTTCCCCTGCACAAAAAGTCGCCTTTTTATTGTATGGCAGTACTGTATGTATGCTAGAAGGCTTCATGATTTCAGTTCTATGCCCTTCAAGGATATTAATATCCCCTGCGCAAAGTATCGACATTTATTATATTGTGCGGCAGTTGTGTGTTGGCTAGAAGGTTACATGATTTCAGTTCTATGCCCTTCAAGAATAGTAATATCCCTGCACAAAGTGTCGACCTTTATTTTATTGTCCTGCAATACTGTATGTTAGCAAGTAGGCTAAATGATTTAAGTTCTATGCCTTTCAAGAATATTAATTTCCCCTGCACAAAGTGTCGACCTTTATTTTATTTGCTGTAGTACTGTCTGTAAGCTAGAGGGCTAAATGAATTATGTTCTATGCGTTTCAGGAATATTAATTTCCCCTGCACAAAGTGTCGACCTTTATTTTATTGTCCTGTAGTACTGTATGTTAGCTACAATGCTACATTATTTCAGTTCTATACCGTTCAAGAATATTAATTAGCCCTGCACAAAGTGTCGACCTTTATTGTATTGTACTGCAGTGCTGTGTAAACTAGAAGGCTACTTGGTTTCAGTTATATGCCATTCAAGAATATTAATCTGCAATGCACAAAGTGTCGACCTTCAGTTTTATTGTGCTGCAGAACTGAATGTTAGGTAGAAGGCTACATGATTTCATTTCTATGCCCTTCAATAATATCGATTCCCCCTACACAAAGTGTCGCCCTTTATTTTATTGTGCTGCAATTCTGTATGTTAGCCAGAAGGCTACATTATTTTAGTTCTATAACCTCCAAGAATATTAATTTCCCTTGAACAAAATGTCTGCCTTTACTTTATTGTGCTCCGTACAGTATGTTAGCTAGCCAGCTACAAGATTTCAGTTCTAGGTCCCTAAGAGTATAAATTGTCACTGCTCAGTGTCGTCATTTATTTTAATGTCCTGCAGTATTGTATGTATGCTAGAAGGCTACATGATATCATTCATATGCCCTTCAAGAAAATTAATTTCCCCTGCACAAGTGTCGACATTTATTTTATTGTACTGCAGTACTGTATGTTAGCTAGAAGGCTACATGATTTCAGTTCAATCCCCTTCAAGAATATTAATACCCCTGCACAAAGTGTTGACCTTTATTTTATTGTGCTGCAGTGCTGTATATTTGCCCGAAGGCTACATTATTTCAGCTCTATGCCCTTCAAGAATATTAATTCCCCATGTACAAATAGTCGATCTTTATTAGCTCGGCTGTTTTCGAAGAAAACGACGAGGTATTGTCATAGCTCTGTCGTCGTCTGCGTCGTCGTCGTGCAAGAACTTGGACATTTTGTAATATCTCTGTCATTACTGAACATATTAACTTGAAACTCGGAATAGTTGTTTATTATGAAAAGGAGAACTCATACCAATAGCTGTAATTCTCAAAATATTTTGGCCCAGTTATGCCCCTTTTTCGACTAAGAATTTTTGTTTAACTAAAAGAAAGTGCAGCCGAGCGTTGGCACCCGCATGCGGTGCTCTTGTTTTATTATGCTGCAGTGCATAATGGTAGCCAGAATGCTACATGATTTAAGTTCTATGTCCTTCAAGAATATTAATTTCCCCTGTACAATGTCTCGACCTTTATTTTACTGTGCTGCAGTAATGAATTTTATCTAGAAGGCTACATGATTTCAGTTCTTTGGCCTTAATATCCCCCGTCAAATGGTGTCGACCTTTATTTTATTTTCCTGCAGCACTGTATGTTGCCAGAAGGCTACAATATATAAATTCTATGCCCTTCAAGAATATTAGTTTCCCCTGCAAAAAATGTCGACCTATATTTTATTGTGCTGCACTGCTGTATGTAAGATAGAAGGCTACATGAATACTGTTCTACGCCGTTCAAGGATATTAAGTTCCCCTAAGCAAAGTGTCGACCTTTATTTTATTGTACTGCATTACTGTATGTTGGCTAGTATGCTACATGATCTTAGTTATGTGCCCTTCAAGAATATTAATTTCCCTGCACAAAGTGTGGACATTTATTTCATTGTGCTGTATTTCCGTATGTTAGCTAGCAGGCTACATAATTTCAGCTATATGTCATTCAAGAATATTAATTTTCCCCTGCACGAAGTCTCGACTCTTATTTTATTGTGCTGCAGTACTGTATGTTAGCTAGTAGGCTACATGATTTCAGTTCTATGCCCGTCAAGAATATTGATTTCCCCTGCAGAAAATGTTGACCTTTATATTATTGTGCTGCAGTACTGTATGTTAGCTAGAAGGCTGCATGATTTGAGTTCTACACCCTTCAAGAATATTGATTCCCCCTACAGAAAGCGTCGACCTTTATTATACCCCCGGCATACGAAGTATGCAATGGGGGTATATAGTTTTTTGTCTTTTCCGTCTGTCTGTTTGTCCGTAAACAATTATTTTGTGACAAAGATATCTCAGGAACTGCTTCACATAGAAACTTGAAATTTTGCACACATGATCAGTATAACTACTTGTATTGTGGGAAAGAAAATAAGGGCCAAGGGTAGGCCTTTTAGAGTTATTTCCCTTTGTAGTTCTTGTTTCAGCTGAGGCGATGGCCCTGGCCGGGGGTGTACGTGCCCCACTGGGCACTTTGCCTAGTTTTATTGTGCTGAAGTACTGTGCGTTGGCTAGTAGGCTATATAATTTTAGATCTATGCCATTCACGAATATTAATTTTCTCTGCACGAAGTCTCGACTTTTATTTTATTGCGCTGCAGTACTGCATATAAGCTAGAAGGCTACATGATTTCAGTTATATGCCGCCCCCGCCCATCGGAGCTCGGAGAAATAGATTGGGCTGCACGATGCTTCCACATTTCAATCACAATATCGGGTAAAAGCCCTACAAAATTGGAAGCAACGTCTTCAAAGAAAGACCTAAATAGTGTTGACGGGGACTTTATACCTAAAATCAAATCAAAAACCTTCAATAATGTTAATTTCCCCTGTACAAAGTGTCGACCTTTTATTGTGCTGCAGTACTGTATGTTAGCTAGAAGGCTACATGATTTCAGTTCTATGCCCTTCAAGAATATTAATTTCCCCTGCACAAAGTGTCGACCTTTTATTGTCCTGCAGTACTGTATGTTAGCTAGAAGGCTACATGATTTCAGTTCTATGCCCTGCAAGAATATTATTTCCCCCCGCACATATTATAACCTTTATTTTATTGTGCTGCAGTACTGTATGTTAGCTAGAATGCTACTTGATTTCAGTTCTGCGCCCTTCAAATTTAGCAATTAGCCCTGCACGAAGTGTCGACCATTATGTTATTGTGCTGCAGTGATATGTGAGCTATAATGCTACATGATTTCAGTCCTATGCCCTCCAAGAATATTAATTTCCCATGCACAAAGTGTCGACATTTTATTTATTATGCTGCAGAACAGAATGTTAGCTAGAAGGCTACACAATTTCAATTTCAATACTATGCCTTTCAAGAATATTAATTTCCCCAACACAAAATGCCTATCTTTATTTTATTGTGCTGCAGTGCTGTATGTTAGACAGAATGCTACATTATTTCAGTCGGCCCCCGCCCATAGGGGAAATATATGGTCTGCATGATGCTTTCACGCAGACCTGAAACCGGCCCGCACACTAGTACTGGTAAACCGCTTAGAGGATCTCAGCCTGTCCAGGAGCCGCGGTGCGAAGCGGACCGTCCATGCTAATAAACCTTATTGGTTTCATTGGGCGACAGGGCTTTAGATGTCATTTCATCTCAATGTCGGGAAAAAGTCCCACAAAATTGGACGCAACGTCTCCAAAATGACCTTTACAGTGTTGACAGGGACGTTAAACCTCAATCAAACCAACAAACACTATTTCAGTTCTTTGCCATGCAAGAATTTTAAATTCCCCTGCGCAAAAGGTCCAACTTTATTTATTATGCTCAGTACTGTATGTTAGCTAGACGGCTACAAGATTTCAGTTCTGTGCCCCTCAGAGTATTAATTTTCACTGCACAAAGTGTCGACCTTTATTTTATTGTGCTGCAGTGCTGTAGGTTTCCCTGTAGGCTACATGATTTCAGTACTATGCTCTTACAGAATATTAATCCCCACCCCCCCCCCCCCCCCTGCACAAAGTGTCGCCCTTTATTTTATTGTGCTGCAGTGCTGTATGTTAGCGAAAGGGCTACATAATTTCAGTTCTATGTCCTTCAAGAATATTAATTTCCCCTGTACAAAATGTCGACCTTTATATTATTGTGCTGGAGTAATGCATGTTAGCTAGAAGGCTACATGATTTCAGTGCTATGCCCTTTTATTCTCCTCCTGCACAAGGTGCCGACATATATTTTATTGTGCTGCAGTACTGTATGCTGGCTACAAGGCTACATGATTTCATTCTATGCCTTTCAAGAATATTTATTTCCCCTGCACAAAGTGTCGACCTTTATTTCATTGTGCTTCAGTGCCGTATGTTAGCTGGAAGTCTACATGAAAACAGGTCTACGCACTTCAAGAATATTAGTTTCCCTACACAATGTGTCGACCTTTATTTTATTGTGCTGCATTAGTGTATCTAGTAGGCTACATGATTTAAGTAATGTGCCCTTCAAGAAAACTAAGTTCGCCTGCACAAAGTGTCGAAATTTATTTTATTATGCTGCAGTGCTGTATGTTTGCCAGAAAGCTAAATAATTTCAGTTCTGTGATCTTCAAGAATATTTATTCCCCCTGCACAAAGTGTCGAATTTATTGTTTTGTGCTCCTGTGCTTTGTGTTACTAGCCAGAAGGCAGTTCTATGCCCTTCACGAATAAAAAACTCCCCTGAACAAAGTGTTGACCTCTATGTTATTATGCTGTAGTATTGAATGTTAGCTAGAAGGCTACAGGATTTCAGTTCTATGCGCTTCAAGATTATTAATTTCAAAGCGGGGCTATATTGGATTTGGCTTGTCCGGTATTCTGTCTGTCTGTCTGTAATATTTGATAGTGGGTACCTTGTGATCGCAACTCCTCTTACAGGTCTTTGTCAATCCTTTTGAAACTTTACAGGTGTTTTCATATAGGTCTGAAGATGTGCATGTGCTTCTTTCATTATCCTTAAATAATTTTTTCAACTTATTTCACCTTTTTTAACTTAGACAATTTTTGAGATCTACTAATGTTAAAATGTATAGGGAGTAGCTACATTGTGATCGAAACTACACTTACAGTTCTAGGTCAATCCTTTTGAAACTTTACAGGTGTTTTCATATAGGTCTGAAGATGTGCATGTGCTTTTTTCATTATCCTTAAAAAATCTTTTTTCACTTATTTTACCTTTTTTAACTTAGACAATTTTTGGTATCTACCAATGTTAAAATGTATATGGAGTAGCTACCTTGTGATCGCAACTCCTCTTACAGTTCTAGGTCAATCCTGTTGAAACTTTACAGGTGTTTTCATATAGGTCTGAAGATGTGCATGTGCTTTTTTCATTTTCCTTAAATAATTTTTTTTTATTTAAATCACCTTTTTCAACTTTGACAATTTTTGATATCTACTAATGTTAAAATGTATAGGGAGTAGCTGCCTTGTGATCGCAACTCCTCTTACAGTTCTAGGTCAATCCTTTTGAAACTTTACAGGTGTTTTCATATAGGTCTGAAGATTTGCATGTGCTTTTTTCATTATCCTTAAATAGTTTTTTTTAACTAACTTCATCTTTTTTAACTTAGACTGTTTTTCAGATCTAATAACGCGAAATGTCTATAAGGCGTAGGTACCTTGTTAGGGATTTAACCCTCTCACAAGTTTTTACCTTTAGTTCACGAGTCTTTCTCCTCTGACAGGGCTATAGCGGGGTTATAGTCAGATCCTCTGACAGTTCTAGTTTAGTATACAGAAGATGTCGACTTTTTTATTGTTCTGCAGTACTGTATGTTAGCTAGAAGGCTGCATGATTTAAGTTCTACGCCCTTTAAGAATAGTGATTCTCCCTACGCAAAATGTCGACCTTTATTTTATTTTGCTGCAGTATTGAATGTTACCTAGTAGGCTACAACATTTCAGTTTTATGCCCTTCAAGAATATTAATTTCCCCTGCACATAATGTCGACTTTATTTTATTGACCTGCAGTACTGTATGTTATCTAGAAGGCTAGATGTTTTCAGTTCTATGCCCTTCAAGAATATTAATTTCCCCTGCCCACAGTGTCGACCTTTATTTTATTGTGCTGCATGGCTATATGTTAGCTAGAAGGCTACATGAATACAGATCTACGCCCTTCCAGAATATTAATTTCCCCTGCAAAAAGTGTCGACCTTTATTTTATTGTGCTGTAGCACGGTATGTGTGCTAAAGCGACTGCATGATTTCAGTTATATGCCCTCAAGAATATTATTTTCCCCCGCACAAAGTGTCGGCCTTTATTTTATTGTGCTGCAGTATTGTATGTTAGCCAGAAGGCTACATGATTTCAGTTCTATGCCCTTCAATAATATTAATTCCTCGTGCACAAAGTGTTGACCTTTATTTTATCGTGCTGCATTACTGTATGTCGGCTATTACGCTACACGATTTCAGTTCTATGCCCTTCAAGAATTTAAATTTCCCCTGCACAAAAGATCGCCGTTATTATTATGCGGCATTACTGTATGTTAGTTTGAAGGCTTTATTGATTTCAGTTCTATGCCCTTCAAGAATATTCATATCCCCTGCACTAAGTGTCGACTTCATTTTATTATGCTGCAATACCGTATGTTAGCTAGAAGGCTACATGATTCTATTTCTATGTCCTTCAAGAATATTAATTTCCCCTGCACAAAATGCCAACCTTTATTTTATTGCGCTCAGTGCTGTATGTTAACTCGCCGGTTACAAGATTTCAGTTATATGCCCCTCAAGAATATTAATGTCCCCTGCACAAAGTGTCGACCTTTATTTTATTGTCCTCCAGTGCTGTTTGTTAGCTAGAGGCTACTTGATTTCAGGTTTATGCCCTTCAAGAATATTAATTTCCCCTACACAAAGTGCCGACATTTATTTTATTGTACTGCAGTACTGTATGTTAGCTAGAAGGCTGAACGATTTCTGTTCTATGCCTTTCAAGAATATAAATTTCCCCCTGCACAAAGTGTCGACCTTCATTTTATTGTGCTGCAGTACTGTATGCTAGCTAGAAGGCTGGAATATTTCAGTTCTAAACCCTTCACGAATTTTTATTTCCCCTGTACAAATCATCGACCTTTATTTTATTATGCTGCGTTACTGTATGTTAGCTAGAAGGCTACACGTTTTCAGTTCTATGCCGTTCAAGAACCTATATATTAGCCCTGCACAAAGTATCGACCTTTATTTATTGTACTGCAGTACTGTATGCAAGCTAGAAGGCTACCTGATTTCACTTCTATGCCCTTCAAGAATATTTAATTCCCCCTGCACAAAGCGTTGACCTTTATTTTATTGTGCTGCTGTGCTGTATGTTATCCCGAAGGCTACATTATTTCAGTTCTATGCCCTTCAAAAATATCAATTCCCTCTGCACAAGTCTATAAGTTCTATGTTTGCCCGAAGGCTATATGATTTAAGTTCTATGCCCTTCAAGAATATTAATTTCCCCTGTACAAAGTGTCGATCTTTATTTTAGTGTACTGCAGCGCTGTATGTTAGCCAGAAAGCTACATGCTTTCAGTTCTATGCCTTTCAAGAAAATTAATTTCCGCTGCATGAAATGTCCACCTTTATTTTATTGTGCTCGGTACTGTATGTTAGCTAGCCGTCTAGAAGATTGCAGTTATTTGCCCCTAAATAGTATTACTGAAGTGTCGACCTTCATTTTATTGTGCTGCAGTACTGTATGTTAGCTATAAGCTATGCCCGCCAAGAATATTAATTTCGCCTGCACAAAGTATCAACCTTTTTTATTGTGCTACAGTACTGTATGTTAGCTAAAAGGCTACACGATTTCAGTTCTATGCTCTTCAAGAATACTTACTAGCCCTGCACAAAGTGTCGGCCTTAATTTTATTCTGCTGAAATACCGTGTTAGCTACACGGCTACATGAGTTCAGTTCTATGCCCTTCAAGAAAATTAATTTCCCCTGAACAAAGTGTCGACCTATATTTTATTGTGCTGGAGTAATGTATGTTAGCTAGACAGGCTACACGATTTCAGTGCTATGCCCTTTTTATTTTCTCCTGCATAAGGTGTCGACCTTATTTTATTGTGCTGCAGTGCTGTATGTTTGCCCGAAGGCTACATTATTTCAGTTCTATGCCCTTCAAGAATACCAATTCCCTCTTTACAAAGTGTTGACCTTTATTTTATTGTGCTACAATGCTGTATGTTTGCCCGAAGGCTACATTACTTTAGTTCCATGCCCTTCAAGAATATTAATTTCCCCTGTACAAATTGTTGATCCTTATTATATTGTGCTGCAGTGCTGTATATTAGTCAGAAGGCTACATGATATAAGTTCTATGTTTGCCCGAAGGCTACATGATTTAAGTTCTATGCCCTTCAAGAATATTAATTTCCCCTGTACAAAGTGCCGATCTTTATTTTAGTGTACTGTAGCGCTGTATGTTAGCCAGAAAGCTACATGCTTTCAGTTCTATGCCTTTCAAGAAAATTAATTTCCGCTGCATGAAATGTCCACCTTTATTTTATTGTGCTTGGTACTGTATGTTAGTTAGCCGTCTAGAAGATTGCAGTTATATGCCCCTAAAGAGTATTACTTAAGTGTCGACCTTCATTTTATTGTGCTGCAGTACTGTATGTTAGCTATAAGGCTACATTATTTTAGTTCTATGCCCGTCAAGAATATCAATTTCGCCTGCACAAAGTATCAACCTTTTTTTATTGTGCTACAGTACTGTATGTTAGCTAAAAGGCTACACGATTTCAGTTCTATGCTCTTCAAGAATACTTACTATCCCTGCACAAATTGTCGGCCTTAATTTTATTCTGCTGAAATACCGTGCTAGCTACACGGCTACATGAGTTCAGTTCTATGCCCTTCAAGAAAATTAATTACCCCTGTACAAAGTGTCGACCTATATTTTATTGTGCTGGAGTAATGTATGATAGCGAGAAGGCTACACGATTTCAGTGCTATGCCCTTTTTATTTTCTCCTGCACAAGGTGTCGACCTATATTATATTGTGCTGCAGTACTGTGTGTTTGCTATAAGCCTACATGATTTCATTCTATGCCTTTCAAGAATATTTATTTCCCCTGCACAAAGTGTCGACCTATTTTTCATAGTGCTGCAGTGCTGTATGTTAGCTGGAAGGCTACATGAATACAGTTCTACGCCCTTCAAGAATATTAATTTCCCCTACACAAAGTGTCGGCCCTCATTTTATTGTGCTACAGTACTTTATATTAGCAAGAAGGCTACAGGATTTCAGTTCTATGCCCTTCAAGAATATTAATTCCCCCTGCACAAAGTGTCGACCTTTAATTTATTGTGCTGCAGTGTTGTGTGTTAGCTGGAAGGCTACATGAATACGGTTCCACGCCTTTCAAGAATGTTTTATTTTCCCCTACCAAAAGTGTCGACCTTTATTTTATTGTGCTGCAGTACAGTATTTTAGCTAGTAGGCTGCATGATTTTAGTTTGATGCCCTTCAAGAATATTAATGTCCCCTGCTTATAGTGTCGGCATTTATTTTATTGTGCTGAAGTACTGTATGTTAGCTAGAAAGCTACATGATTTCAGTAATATGTCATTCAAGAATATTAATTTCCCCTGCACGAAGTTTCGAGCTTTATTTTATTGTGCTGCAGTAAAGTATGTTAGCTAGGAAGCTGCATGATTTCAGTTCTATGCTCTCCAAGAATATTAATTTTCCTGTAAAAAGTACGACCTTTATTTTATTGTGCTGTATTACTGTATGTTAGCTAGACGGCTGCGTGGTTTCAGTTCTACTCCCTTCAAGAATATTGATATCCTCTACACAAATGATCGACCTTTATTTTATTGTGCTGCAGTACTGCTTGTTAGCTAGAAGGCTACACGATTTCAGTTCTATACCCTCCAAGAATATTAAATATCCCTGCACAAAGTGTCGATCTTTATTTTATTGTGCTGCAATACTGTGTTAGCTAAGAGGCTTCATGATTTCAGTTCTATGCCCTTAAAGAAAGTTAATCTCCCCTACCCATTGTGTCGACCTTTATTTTATTGTGCTGAAGTAGTGAATGTAAGCTAGAAGGCTAAATGATTACAGTTCTATACCCTTCACGAATATTATGTTCCCCTGCACAAAGTGTCGACCTTGATTTAATTGTGCTGAAGTACTGTATGTTAGCTAGAAGGCTACATGATTTTAGTTCTATGCCCTTCAAGATTATTAATTTCCCCCGCACAAAAGGTTGCCTTTCTATCGTGTGGCAGTACTGTATATTAGGTAGTAGGCTACATGATTTCAGTTCTATGCCCTTCAAGAATATTTATTTCCCGTGTACAAAGTGTCGACCCTTATTTTATTGTGCTGAAGTACAGTATGTGAACTAGAATGGCTACATGGTTTCAGTTCTATTCTCTTCAATAATAGTATTTCCCCTGCATAAAGTATCAACCTTTTTTTAATGTGCTGCAATACTGCATGTTAGCTAGAAGGCTACACGATTTCAGTTCTATGCCCTTCAAGAATATATATTAGCCCTGTATAAAGTGTCGACCTTTATTTTATTGTACTGCAGTACTGTATGTTAGCTAGAAGGCTACATGATTTTAGTTCTATGCCCTTCAAGATTATTAATTTCCCAGTACAAAAGGTTACCTTTTAATTGCGCGGCAGTACTGTATGTTAGCTAGACGGCTACATGATTTCAGTTCTATGCCCTTCAAGAAAATTAATATCCCCTTCACAAACTGTTGATATTTATTTTATCATGCTGCAATACTGTATGTTAGGTAGAAGGCTACATGATTTCAGTTCTATGCTCTTCAAGAATATTAATTTCCCCTGCACATAATGTCCACCTTTATTTTATTGTAGAAGCCTCCGTAGCGCAGTGGTTACGCTACTCGCCTTGTAAACCAAGGGTTGCAGGATCGATTCCGGGCTTCTCCAGACTTTCGAATGAATCGTATTTTTTTTTTTTTTTTTTGGTGCAGCCCTATTCATTTAATGATGTGTCTGATTTGGGTATCATGGCCCTTCAAGAATATAAAATGTTCCTCATACAAATGATTGGCTTCCTATGATATGTTGAAGAAGGCTTCCATGGCACGGGACACTGCGTTCAGATGGATAGATTTTTTGGTGCTGCAGCACTTTAAATAGTTTATGCTGATAAGTTGTCTAATTTGGGTAAATTTGGCTCTACAAGAACATAAATTTCCCCTGTACAAAGGCTAGCCATCCTCTGTTATAATGAAGTGGGGTTTATTTTGTTTGTCTTTTATTGTGTTTGCTGCAGTATTATACACTATTAGCCGGTAGATTTCGTATGTTGACCTTTCAATAATATAAGTTTTCCTTGTGCAAAGGCTAGACTTGCCAAATGTATGTTGAAGAGAGCCCCCTTGGCATGGGTCCCATTGCACAGTTGCGTGTTTTACCTTTGATGTGCACTGCACTACTGTACATTTTCTGGTAGGTAACATCCGACGCGTGTGCCCTTCACGAGTAGAGACTACTTCTGTTCAAGAACTAGACTGCAGATTGTATGTTGAAGAAACCTATGCCACTGGGCGCTGTGCACGAATGGGAGTATTTGGTACATATGCTCGTAGGTTGTGTCAAATTGTAAAGTTATGGCTCTTCAAGAAATAGATTCCCCCACCCATGCAAAGGCTAGTCTGCCTATGTTATCTTGAAAAAAGGCTCCAATGGTGCGATACGCTGCACACGGCCGGATGCGTGTTGTTTTTCTTTTATTTTTTCTTGTGTTGCGGTACATTGATTAGTAGGTTCCCCTGATTTGAGTGCTAAGGCACTTCAAGCATGTAAATTTCCTCTGAACAAAAGCTAGACTTCCCATGGCATGTTGAAGAATGCTCCTTTGGCATGGGACCCTGCGCACGCATGGATGCTTTAAGGTGTTGCAGCCCTATACATACGCTGGTAGGTCACATCTGATTTCAGTTCCATGGCCCTTGAAGAATATACATTGCCCCTGTACAACGGCTAGACTTTCCCTGGTATGTTGGAGGACGCTTCAAAGGAATGGATATTTTTCTTAGGTGCTGCAGTCTATACGTATGCGGAGAGGTTACGCCAGATTTAAGAAAATGGAAATACCTTCAGGGGAGGCAACTCATACAAAAGTGCTTTGTCTCCCATGGCAATATGTGTCAACTCTTAAAGGAAAGAATTTGCTCCTCAGTGGCATGTAGAAAAGCGAACAGGAATTCCCGATGAAAAAGGGAGAAAATCATCCAGGTGTTCCAATTCTCCTTAAGTGCCACTGCCCTTCAGGAATATACATTTCGCATTTAATAAAAATTAGGCTTCCTATATTATGTTGAAGAAGGCTCCCAAGGAGCGGGGCGCTGCACATGGACGGATGGACTTTTTTTTATTTTGTGTGCTGCAGGACTGTTCATATACTTTTGGACAGTCATGCAGATTCAGTACAATCTGTATCCTGGTGTATAGTTAGCATTCTACAACGTGCGCATTGTCTTGGTGCGGAACACTGCGCACGAAGGGTTGAGTTTTGTTTAACTTTTCCTGCGGTATTGTATATAAGGTAGCAGGTATCATCTGTTGACTGCTATGGCATTTCCTAGATATAAATTTACCAATGCAAAAGCTAGCATTCTAAAGTTATGTTCGAGAAGGCCCTCAGGTCATGGGGAGCTGCGCAAGGATGCGGTTTTATGGTCTGTAGCCCTGTATATGTGCTGGTAGATTGTCTAAGTTGAGTTTCATGGCCCTTCGAGAATATAAATTCCCCCTGTGAAAAGGCTAGATTTCCCATGGTATGTTGAAGAGGGCTCCAATGGCATGGAGTGATATGAATTGATGTTTTTGTACATAAGCTGGTTTGAGTGCGATGACCAATCAAGAATTTACATTTATCCTATACACGGGCTGGCCTTCCTCTGTTGTTGAAGAAGGCTGCTATGACAAGAGCGCTGCGCGCGGACGATTTTGTGTTACTGTACATATGCTAGTTGGCTATGTCTGATTTTTTATTTAAACCTATCAATTTCCCCTGTTCAAAGCCTAGCCTTTTGTTATGCAGTTTGTCTGGACCCGCTGCAAACGGAAGGTAGGTTTTTTTTAGTGCTGCAGTGCTGTACATATGCTTGTGGGCTATGTCTGATTTTTTCACCTTTCAAGAATATGAATTACCCCTGTATAAAGGCTAGCCTTCTTTTTCTATGCAATTTGTCTGGACCTGGCTTGCTGCTGGGAAGTGTCATGCAACCAGTACAACTTATTCCATGGTGGGTGGTGTCGTGTTGTACGTGCGGTGTAGGGCGCTGCGTACGAATTTCCTGTGTACACATGCTAGAGTTCCTATTTTATGTTGAAAAGTCTCCAATGGCACGGGGCGCTGAGTACAGGTGGATGTGTCATATAATATGCTGATAAGTCATGTCTGATTAAAGTGTCATGGCCCTTCAAGAAAATAAATTTCAGCTATTACAAATATTAGCTATCCCGAATATTTATAAAGTTAGATCAGTCTCAATAGTGTCACTGTTCTGCTAGTCTTGCTTTTATCCGTTCTATCCGATCTCTTGTTTTCTAACATACATGATCGATTGTCTAGTACCTTCTGCTCCAGATCTTTTAAAGTTGGACAGATGGTCTGGTCTTGTCAATTGGGTAATTATGTTCTTTACCATGCTAACCTTTCGGAGCAAGGACCAAAGCACAAAAGGGTAAACTGTGGAGAGACATCGTTTTTATACGTTTATGCGTCCATTATATTTTGTTAATGCGTTTTCCTATCGTCCGTCAGTCCGTCCGGAATATTCTGACCAAACTTGAAAGTGATGTGTAAGGGGTCAAGACTGCGTGTCATGTACAGAAATGATTGCTCACTGTTTCTTAGCTTCTGACTTAATTTCCCTCTGATTATTTTTTTCACACGACCCTTGTGTGCGCCATAACTAGATAATCGTACAGAATATCTGAATGCAATTTCGTTGCAATATCTATGCGATAAAGCTCGCAATCCATCTTATTCCCCCCATTGGCGAGCTATGTTTTCGTCTGACAACTTTGGTTTAGTCTTTCTTAAGTCGTATTGTCCTTTTTCTTTTCTTTTTGGGAGAGTCGGTGGTGGTGTTGTGCTGCGTGTGTGTGTGTGTGGGGGGGGGGGGGGAGGGGGGTCTTTCCTGAATAACATAATCGTATAAGGTGCGTAACGTGGTCTTTTCTTTGCACCTTTCTTGGATAACATACTCGTATTAGGTGCGAAACGTGGTCTTTTCTTTGCGTCTTTCTTGAATAACATAATCATATTAGGTGGTAGCGTGGTCTTTTTTTTTTTTTTTTTTTTTTTCGTCTTTCTTGAATAACATAATCGTATTAGGTACGTTACGTGGTCTTTTCTTTGCGTCTTCCTTGAATAACTAATCGTATTAGGTGCGTCACGTGGTCTTTTCTTTTGTTCGGGTTTTTAAGTTGATAATCTTTGCTTCAGCGGCTTTTAAGTTTTTTGTTTGCTTCAGTGGCTTTTTAAGTTTGTTTGTTTTTGATATTTAGAGAGGAGGTTTCTTTTGTTGGACTTTTCCATTGGTTAGTTGGTGTTTTGTTTGCTGGTTTATCGGGCATGTTTAAAGTGGTTTGTTGCTTTAGTTGGTCTTTGAAAGGATATTTTTTCTTTAGTCGGTCTTAGATGTGTGTGTATCGGGATTGTCTTTCTTGTGTTGATATTTCGGGTGTTTATTTATGACGGGGTCTTCGTTGAGTTTTTGTCTTTCATCAGTCGGTGTTAAATTGGCTTTATTTTGTTTGCCTTGTTTTTAGTAATATCCAAAAGTCGCTTCAATTTGATTTTTTTCTGTTTTTTTGTACACATCTGTTTTATTTGCCGGTAATTAAAATGAAAACTTGTATCATATCATTTATCTGTATTTACATGTATTTATTGTATTGTCATTTATATGTATTTATTGTATGTCATTTATATGTATTTATTTTATGTCATTTATATGTATTTATTATATGTCATTTATATGTATTTATTGTATGTCATTTATATGTATTTAGTGTATGTCATTTATATGTATTTATTGTATGTCATTTATATGTATTTATTGTATTGTCATTTATATGTATTTATTGTATGTCATTTATATGCATTTATTGTGTGTCATTTATATGTATTTGTTTATCATTCATATATTTATTGCGTGTCAAAGTCCAGCTTTCCATCCATTTGCTAATCCATATTTTCTGTTCGCCAGTCCCTTACCTTGGCAACAACCTTAGTGTCCTTCCAAATGTTGAAGTACATACAAGCGAGACATATACTTCGCTGGAATTCTCGTTCTTAATTAATGCTTTGTTTTACGGGTTATTACGTTTTCTTAATTCAACTTTGTATTTCAGGCTCTTTATATTTTACTTTTGCTTAATTTTTTGTTGCTTCTGCTTTAATCCATCACGAAAACACGCCTATATAATTTTGACCCTTTAAAAACTCACTTTTATATAATAAAACTTGAGTTTACAGGAGCATTCATTACTTTTTATTTCCGATCAAAAGCATAGATTGTAGTTACACGTAAGAACCGCCTCGCCGAGGCGGATCTAAGACAATCTATATTTAAAGCAAATAGGTGTAAACGAGTACCCACTTTCTGTTTTAGCAGAAGTAAGAGAAACATTATACCGCTGTAAACCCCAGTTTTACTATATAAAAGTGGAGTTTCAAGGGGACAATATCATATGCTTGTTTAAGTAATGGGAGTTCTTGTTCTAACTAATGCTTAATTTTATAAGCTGCTATTATTACTGAATTCATCTTTGTATTTCATGTTCTTTGTATTTCATGCTCTTTGTATTTCATGCTCTTTGTATTTTGTTTTTTTTGTATTTTGTTTCTTTGTATTTTGTTTCTTTGTATTTTGTTTCTTTTTCTTTGTATCTTGTTTCTTTGTATGTTGTTAGCTGTTTGTTGTATCTGCTTTACGCAATGCTCTGTATAGGAGTCCAGTTTCCCTCCGTTCGTTCATCAAGCGGTCAATATTCATCACGTAAACACGACTATATAATTTTGACCACATTGAACCCTCCTTTTATGTAGTAAAACTGGGGTTTACAGGGGTAAACGCTATTTTTCTTATTTCTGTTCTTAAATATAGATTGTGGGTATTCGTTAGAACCGCCTCGATGAGGCGGTTCTAACGAGTAACAACAATCTATAGTTTGAGTAGAAGTAAGAAAAATAACAATTCTTCGTCTTCAAATTTTCGTTTTTCTGGCGATAAAACTTAAAATGTATTTGTATAGGCGTGTTTCCGTAATGCATTATTTTTCTTATTTCTGCTCCTAGACATAGGTTGTCGGTACTCGTGAGGCGGATCTAACGAGCACCTACAACCTACGTTTGCAGTATTTATCAGAAAAATATCACGGATTTTCATCCGAAAAATGGCCATTTTGGAGATGTGAAAAAAATACTTTGTCGCACGGATGTGTTATCGTAATGCATTCCAGGCTCTTTGTATTTTTTTTTTATTTTTTGTTTTTTTGTATTTTGTTTCTTTGTATTTTTGTTTGCTGTTTTGTTGTATCTGCTTTAAGCAATGCTCTGTATAGGAGTCCAGTTTCCCTCCGTTCGTCCATCAAGCGGTCAATATTCATCACGAAAACAGGACCGTCACTATAGTAAAAGTGGGGATTACAGCGGTAAACGCCATTTTTCTTATTTCTGTTCTAAAATATAGATTGTGGGTACTCGTTAGAACAGTCTCGATGAAGAACCGTCTCGATGAGGCGGTTCAAACGAGTAACAACAATCTTTAGTTTGAGCAGAAGTAAGAAAAATATCACAATTTTTCATCTTCAAATTTCCTTTTTCTGGCGGTAAAACTTACAATATATTTGTATAGGTGTGTTTCCGTAATGCATTATCATCACGATAACAAGTCCGTGAAACGAAGACCCCCTAAACCCCACTTTATATAGAGAAAAGTGGGGTTTACGGGGGTCCACATTATCTGCCTTATTGTTGCTCAAAAACATAGATTGTAGGTACTCGTTAGAACCGCCTCATTGAGGCGATTCTAACGAGCACCCACAGTCTATGTTGAAAGCAGTATTAATAAAGATGTTATAATTTTTACCTAATATTTATCATTTTCTGACACCATGTTGGACGCCATTATTTTTTACGGACATGCTTTCCTAATGTTTTCTCATTTCTGCTCCTAGACATAGGTTGCGGGTACTAGTTGGAACCGCCTCAATGAGGCGGTTCTAACGAGCACAAACAACCTATGATAGCAGTGTAAATAAGAAAAACATCACGTATTTTCATCAGAAAAGTAGCCATTTTGGAGATGTGAAAAAATGCACTATTTTGCACGGGTGTGTTATCATAAAGGACAACTCCTCGGCATAATGTTCAAGTCCATAAGGCACAACATAGCAATCTGCGGATTTCTAGTTTAACAATACTTGGTTGTTTTGTAGCCATATGGAAGTGAAGGCAGTGATCAGGAATCTTTACAATTACCTCACACCTCCAACGGGCTTCTCCATACTTTCGGGTGTCTTTAAACCGAGGTATGCCATATGTCCTAAGCTGTTGGTGAGACGTAAAGCTCAAGCCACTCACCCACCTCACACCTGCACCAAAAACCCCAAAGGGAAAGAAATAAAAACATAAAATGACTTCACCATAATGAAAAGGTCACAAGCAGAAAACCAAAAGGACAGCTACTTTACCACAAAATGGCCAAACCGCTATCCAGAATTAAAATATATTAGCAATACAAACATGCAAAGACGGACTATCAAAATAATAAACCACATAAGAATAACGCCTTGCTACGGTCAGTTTTTTTTTATATAGCCACAATCCTCACCCTCACAGCATGAAATAACAAATACTGGACCAAAAGAAAACCAATTGCTGAACGGTGGGTCCCGACTATTTTGGTCTCCTTACCAGCCAGAGGCATTCTGGCTTTCTGCAGATGTGCACGTCTGCAAAGAGGCTGGGCACTTCCTTGCATGCGACTTCCTAATTACCTTTTTCGCCGAAGCTCGCAGTGAAGTTCTACTTGAGGTAATGCAGTAATTCCTGTGTCATAGTTACAAATGGGTTCTCTTTACTGATAACGGTTTTTCTTCACGCCAGGGTCTGAGGTCAGAGTTGGAAAACGGAACACCATCAAGGAATTTGTCTGTCGCCAACGGGCACACAACGTTGAAATGACGTGTCAACGTCGAAGTGATGACATCTCGTCGCATCGATGTTGATAGGACGTCATTTCAAGGCTGAGTGCCTGCTGGGTCTTATGGCTAATACCCGTCTGCTTAGCCATTGCAACAGCCCTCTGTTGCCAGCAACTGTTCTCAGTTGCCAATGCACCCACCTGTCTGTTTCCAGCCTGCATCCGGTCTGTGGGGACTACGAAAGCAGGGTCCTCGTCCCAGTCCCCGGGTACAATTGTTTACGATGCTGTTATAAAATTAATGTGATGTTGTTTTGAAGCAGTTGGTTATTAACCCATTGAGTACCAGAAACCCCTAAAGGGGTACCTTTGCGAACAGTGCAGGCCCAGATCAGACGCCGCAGAATACGGCGTCTGATCAGGGCCTACACTGTTTGCAAAAAGTTAAGCCATTTCCCAAATAAATTTTGAAGAAAACACAACCTGAGACCGTTAAATTTTGAATTGGACTCCTGCTATATATAAGGAGGAAGATTCCATTTGGTACAAAAAGTGTTAACACGGCCCATCTGGAATATCTAATTTCTGTTCTCAGTCTTTTTTTGTGTGTGTGTTTATATATATATATATATTTTTTTTCTTCAGAAAATTGGATAGTTCAATAATAATATAAGGGCATCGTGAAACAATTGTAGCGAATGCTTTCAGAATTGACACATTAGACGTGTCAGAGATAGGACATTTTGAAAGGTATATTTTTACGACACTTTCAAGATTATTTCTCCCTGATTTCGAGGTGGGCGAAAACCGGAGTACCCGGATAAAAAAAAACCGACCTGTCGTTTCACATGTGACCCCAGCGAGTCGGCGCTCTTAACCACATATAATCTTACCCATGAGGCCACTCATATAAAATGACGTTGCTGAAAGGCTGGCGATTACGGTCAGGTTTTGTTGTTGTTTTTGCTTTTCGTTTTTTTTTTTTTTTTTTTTTTTTTTTTTTTGTTTGTTTGTTTCTTGTTTTTCTTAGCACTCTTATCACAAATTTTCGACAGAACATTAACCGTTTAGGCGATAGGAATGAATATACTTGGTCGCGCGGATTAGTTATCGTGATTCCGTGTTTTAACAGATTTTATGTTCTCGGAGTTGCCACAACTCCGAGAACATAAAAATGGTTAAAAAACAGCCGAGTTAGAACTGTACGAATTATTTCGACAGAACCAAGGACCAGGATTGTGGTTACGTCAAATCCATTTTAGCCTCCTTCACGAAAACACGCTTGTATAATTCCGACCCCTTGAACTCCACTTTTATAAAGTAAAACTGAGGTTTACAAGGGTAAACCTTATTTTCCTTATTTCTGCTCTTAAATATAGATTGTGGGTATCCGTTAGAACCGCCTCGATGAAATCGAGCGGTTCTAACGTGTACCCTCAATCTTGAATAAGATCTTTATCAGAATATTTCATCTGAAAATTATCATTTTTTTTTTCGGCGGGGAACTGTGCAATGTATATGAATAGGCGTGTTTTTAGAATGCAGAGCATTGTTTAAACTACCGTTCCAAGGTAGAAGCCTCCGTGGTGCAGTAGTAACGCTACTCGCCTTGTAAACCAGGGATCGCAGGATCGATCCCGGGCTTCTCCAGACTTTCGGATGAGTCTTTAAACCGACGTCCCGTCTCCGTATGACCTTAGCTGTTGGTGGGACGTAAAACTAACACTCACGCACTCACCGTTCCAAGGCGATTCTTCTGTTGTGTTTTATTATTGCCATACATCGTCTTTGCATGTATGTAGTCCTATCTTTTTATTTTGGATAGCATTTCGGGCATTTTGATGGAAAGTAACTGTCATCACGTGGACAAGTCCGTGAATTGAACACCCCCATAAACCCCACTTTATATAGAATAAACTGGGGTTTACGGGGGTAGTAATTATTTTTCTTATATCTGCTCCAATAGATAGGTTGTGATTACTCGTTAGAACCGCCTCAATGAGGGGGTTCTAACGATTGAGGCGGTTCTAACGAGCACCGACAACCTATATTTGCAGTATAAATAAGAAAAATATCACATATTTTCATCAGAAAAGTAGCCCTTTTGGAGATGAGGAAAACATGCACTATTTCGCACGGATGTGCTATCGTAATGCATTTTAATATTTTTTTAAGATGAAAAAATTTCGATATTTTTCTTATTTCTGCTAAAAATATAGATTGTGGATACTCGTTGAAACCGCCTCGACGGCAGAAATAAAAAATGTATACAACAACAACAACAGCAACAGAAACCATTTACGAAAACAGTCCATATTGGCAGGGCATAGCTTTCCGTGCATTACGGAAACACGCCTATTCAAACGTAGTAAAAAAATCTACCGCCAAAACATTAAAAAAAAAAAAGTTTTTTTTTCGTATTTCTGCAAAAATGAAATGTGGGTACTCGTTTAAACAGTCGCGACGAGACGGTGTTAACGAGTACCCACTTTCTGTTTTAGCAGAAATAAGACAAACATATACACCGCTGTAAACCCCAGTTTTTACTTTATTGAAATCGATCTCTGCAATCAGCTATTAATAAGACATTTCAATGCAGAGCTCTGCAAACAATCTAGCATTGCAATCAACTATGAGTTTGTTTTTTCAACGCAGAGCTCTGCAATCGACATAGCTCTACATACAACTTTCAATGCGCCAGTTAGTGCAGAGCTCTGCAATCACCTTAGGTTTGCATCCAACTTTGAAATCACCATATCAATGCAGAGCTCTGCATACAACTTTGAATTCGCCAGTTTAGTGCAGAGCCATGCAATCGGCTAAGGTCTGCACAAACTTTGAAATCACCACATCAATGTACAACTCTGTGCTCGACATAGCTCTGCATACAACTTTCAATTCGGCAGTCTAATGCAGAACTCGACATAGCTCGACATAGCTCTGCTTACAACTTTGAATTCGCCAGTCTAATGCAGAGGTCTGCAATCAGCGTAGACCTGTAGTCAATTATGATTAAGACATTTCAATGCAGAGCTCGGCAAAAAAAAAAAAATAAAAAAAAATAAAAAAAACAGCACTACAATAAACTATGAGTTTGTGATTTCAACGCAGAGGTCTTTAATCGACATAGCTCTGCATACAGCCGGCCTCGGTGGCTCAGTCGGATGCGTGTCTGACTGGTGATCAGGAGGACGCGGGTTCGACTCCCGCCGGGGTCGGCAACATTCTTTCGTGGAGATTGATCATGAAATCTTTTCTACGGTCATTCTCTCCCTTCCGCTGATTCAAGAAGGACAGTTGTCAGTTTCTGGCGAAAGATTGTGCACTGTACTTGTTAACCGCTTACATATAAGCCTGCCCAGGAAAGTGTTGATAAGTAAACTGACCGGCTCAAAAATGACCTACATAGTGTTGACTGGGCCGTTAAACTCCAATACAAACAAACAAAAGCTCTGCATACAACTTTCAATTCGCTAGTTTAGTGCAGAGCTCTGCAATCGCCTAAGTTCTGCATCCAGTTTTGAAATGACCATATCAATGCAGAGCTCTGCAATCGACATAGCTCGACATAGCTCTGCATACAACTTACAATTCGCCAGTTTAGTGCGGAGCTCTGCAATCGGTTTAAGTATGCATAAACTTTGAAATTACCACATCAATGCACAGCTCTGCGCTCGACATAGCTCGACATAGCTCTGCATACAACTTTCATTTCGTAGGTCTAATGCAGAGCTCTGCATAGCTCTGCGTACAAATTTGAAATCGCCAGTCTGATGCAGAGCTCTGCAATCACCGTAACTCTGCAGTCAACTAGGAATAAGACATGTCAATGCAGAGCTCTGCAAACAACCTAGCACTGCAATCATAAATGAGTTTGTCATTTTAACACAGAGCTTTGCAATCGACATAGATCTCCATACAACTTACAGTTCGCCAGTTTAGTGCAGAGCTCTCCAATCGCCCTAGGTTTGCATTCAACCTTGATATCACCATATCAATGCAGAGCTCTGCAATCGACATAGCTCGACACAGTACTGCATACAACTTTCAATTCGCCAGTTCAATGCAGAGCTCTGCAATCGGCTTAGGTCTGCATAAACTTTGAAATTACCACATCAATGCACAGCTCTGCGCTCGACATAGTTCGGCATAGCTCTGCATACAACTTCCAATTCGCCAGTCTAATGCCGAGCTCGTCATAGCTCTGCGTACAAATTTGAATTCGCCAGTCTAATGCAGAGCTCTGCGATCAGCGTAGCTCTGCAGACAACTATGAATACGACATTTCAATGCAGAACTCTGCAAACAACCTAGCACGTCAAACAACTATGAGTGTGTCATTTCAACGCAGAGCTCTGCAATCGACATAACTCTGCATACAACTTACAATTTGCAAGTTTAGTGCAGAGCTCTGCAAACGGCTTGGGCTTAAATCCAACTTTCAAATCACCATATTAATGCAGAGCTCTGCGTTTGCCATAGCTCGACATAGCTCTGCATACAACTTTCAATTCACAAGTCTAATGCAGAGCTCGACATAGCGCGACATAGCTCTAGGGGCACATTTGAATTCGCCAGTCTAATGCAGAGGTCTGCAATCGCCTTAGGTCTGCATCCAACTTTGAAATCACAATAACAATGCAGAGCTCTGCAATCGACATAGTTCGACAAAGCTCTGCATATTACTTTCAATTCGCCAGTTTTGTGCACAGTTCTGCAATCGGCTTAGGTCTGCTTAATCTTTGAAATCACCATAGCAATTGTACAACTCTGCGCTCGAAATAGCTCTGTATAGCTCTGTATACAAATTTCAATTCGCCAGTTGAGTGCAGAGCTCTGCAATTGGCTTAGGTCTGCATAAACTTTCAAATCAGCACATCAATGTACAGCTCTGCGCTCGACAAAGCTCGACATATCTCTGAATAAAACTTTCAATTCGCCAATCTAATGCAGACTACATAGCTCGACATAGCTCTGCGTACAAATTTGAATTCGTCATTCTAATGTAGAGCTCTGCAATCAGCGTAGCTCTGCAGTCAACTAGGAATAAGTCTTTTCAATGCAGAGCTCTGCAAACAACCAAACACTGTAATCAACTTTGAGTTTGTCATTTCAACGCAGAACTCTGCAATCGAAATAGATCTGCATACAACTTTCAATTAGCCAGTTTAGTGCAGAGCTCTGCAATCGCCTTAGGTCTGCATCACCTTTGAAATCACCATATCAATGCAGAGCTCTGCAATCGACATAGCTCTGCATACAACTTATAATTCGCCAGTTTTGTGCAGAGCTCTGCAATCGGCTTAGGTCTGCTTAATCTTTGAAATCACCATATCAAAGCACAGCTCTGGGCTCGACCTAGCTCTGCATACATTTTTCAATTCGCCAGTTTTATGCAGAGCTCGACGTAGCTCGACATAGCTATGCGTACAAATCTGAATTCGCCAGTCTAATGCAGAGCTCCGCAATCAGCGTAGCTCTGCAGTCAACTATGAATAAGACATTTCAATGCAGAGCACTGCAAACAACCTAGCAATGCATTCAACTATGAGTTTGTCATTTTAACGCATAGCTATGCATACATTTTTCATTTCGCCAGTCTTATGCAGAGCTCTGCAATCAGCGTAGCTCTGCAGTCAACTATGAATAAGACATTTCAATGCAGAGCACTGCAAACAACCTAGCACTGCATTCAACTATGAGTTTGTCATTTTAACGCAGAGCTCTGCAATTGACAAAGCTATGCATACAATTTTCAATTCTCCAGTTTAGTGCAGAGCTCTGCAATCGCCTTAGGTCTGCAACCAACTTTGAAAACACCATATCACTGCAGAGCTCTGCAAACAACATAGCTCTGCATAGAACTTTCATTTCGCCAGTTTAGTGCAGAGCACTGCAATCGGCTTAGGTCTGTATTAGCATTGAAATCAGCATATCAATGCACAGCACTGCGCTCGACATAGCTCTGCATACAACTTTCAACTTGCCAGTCTAATGCAGAGGTCGACATAGTTCGACCTAGCTCTGCGTAGGAATTTGAATTCGCCAGTCTAATGCAGATGTCTGCAATCAATGTAACTCTGCAGTCAACTATGAATAAGACATTTAATGCAGAGCGCTGCAAACAACCTAGCACTGCATTCAACTATGAGTTTGTCATTTTAACGCAGAGCTCTGCAATCGACAAAGCTCTGCATGCAACTTTCAACTCTCCAGTTTAGTGCAGAGCTCTGCAATCGCCTTAGGTCTGCATCCAACTTTGAAAACACTATATAAATGCAGAGCTCTGCAATCGACGTAGCTCGACATAGCTCCGCATACAAATTTTAATTCGCGAGTTTAGTGCAGAGCTCTGCAATCGGCTTAGGTCTGCATAAACTTTGAAATCAGCACATCAGTGCATAGCGCTGCGCTCGACATAGCTCGACACGGCTCTGCATACAACTTTCAATTTGGCAGTCAAATGCTGAGGAAGACAAAGCTCTGCGTGCAAATTTGAATTCGCCTGTCTAATGCAGAGCTCTGCAATCAGCGTAGCTCTGCAGTCAACTATGAATAAGACATTCTAATGCAGAGCTCTGCAAACAACCTAGCACTGCAATCAATATGAGCTCGTCATTTCAACGCAGAGCTCTGCAATCGACATAGCTCTACATGCAACTTTCAATTCGCCAGTTAAATGCAGGGCTCTGCAATCGCCTTTGGTCTACATCCAACTTTGAAATCACCTTATCAATGCAGAGCTCTGCAATCGACATACGAGGGTAGGCTGAAAAGTTCTGACCCTGACCAAGAAGCAGGCATCGAACAGCCATGAAATTTTGTATTTATTAAATCCAAACCTTAATTACATAATTTGACTCAAATGAGTTCAAGTTTACCTACAATAACGTAGAAATTCTAGACTTTGAAAATTGATACTAGCACTTGTTTGAGAAAATGGACAAAATCTGGCATTGTGGTGTCATCAAGTACCTCCATAAAAAGGGGTTAGCTCCTAAGGACATTCATGCCGATATGGTTGCTACATTAGGGGATGATGCTCCTTTGTATGCAACCGTGAAAAGGTGGGCAGCAAATTTTAAGATGGGCAAGGACAGCCTTGAAGATGATGACCGGTGTGGACGACCCACAACGGCTAAAACTGAGGAAACCATCAGCAAAGTGCACAGGGCCGTGATGGATGACAGGCGGCGTTTAACTGTGAATCAGTTAGCTAACACTGTTGGCATCTCCCGTGAACGAGTAGAGAACATTCTACACAGTGAATTAGGAATGTCGAAGGTTTCCGCCAGATGGGTGCCACGGCTTTGGACGCCTGACCAAAAGTTGACCAGACTGAACCTGTCACAAGCCAACTTGGCTATTTTTGAAGCAGACCAAGATGGTTTTCTTGACCGTTTTGTCACTCAGGATGAGTGTTGGGTTCATCACTTTGAACCAGAGACCAAAAGACAATCCTTGCAATTGAAGCACCCTGGCTCACCCTCTCCAAAGAAGGCAAAGGTCGTCTCCTCTGCAGGGAAGGTGATGACATCAGTGTTCTTGGATGCCAAGGGTATAATATTCATAGATTACCTTCAAAAGGGCAGAACAATTAATGGGGAGAATTATGTAGATCTGCTGAAACAATTGCGAAAAGCAATTAAGGCTAAACGACCCGGAAAATTGATAAAAGGGGTCTTGTTCCATCAGGACAATGCGCCTGCTCATAAATCGGTTGTCGCAATGGCTGCTGTGAATGACTGTGGCTTCACACTTGTCGATCACCCTCCGTATTCACCTGATCTAGCTCCATAAGAATATTTCCTGTTTCCAAACATGAAACAGCACTTGGCTGGGCAGCATTATCGGTCAGACGAGGAGGTGATAGCTGCTGTGGAGGAGTTTTTCAGGGACCAAGATGAGACCGTCTATACAACTGGGATCCAAGGACTCCAGCATCGCTGGAGGAAGTGTGTGTGGACAGGAAGGGAGACTATGTTAAAAAATAAGGCACTTCCAGCATGGACAAACCATTGGATCTTGGTCAGGCTCAGAACTTTTCAGCCTACCCTCGTAGTTCGGCAAAGCTCTGCATACAACATTCAATTCGCCAGTTTAGTGCATAGCTCTGCAATCGGCTTAGGTCTGAATAAACTTTGAAATCACCACATCAATCTACAGCTCTGCATTCGACATAGCTCGACGTAGCCAATCTAATGCAGAGCTCGACATAGCTCGACAAAGCTCCGCGTATATGGGGCGCCGTTTTACTATTTAATCCGTATTTATAGATATCCATAATTATTTATGGATATCCATAATTCGAATTAAAGATATCCATAATTCGAATTATGGATATCCATAAATCGAACTGAATTGATATCCATAAATCGAATAATGGATATCCGTTATTCGATTAATGGATATCTATAAATCGAATTATGGATATCCATTATTCGGCTGATTTATGGATATCCATTAATCAAATTATGGATATCCATAAATCAAATTATTGATATCAATAAATCGATTTATGGATATCATTAATTTAGATCGAAATATGGATATCCATAAATCGAATTATGGATATCTTTAATTCGAATTATGGATATCCATTATTCGGCTGATTTATGGATATCCATAAATTGAATTATGGATATCCATAATTCTCCTCAGCAAATAAACCTAATGAATAATGACTGCTCCCTTTGCAAAAAAAAAAAAAAAATAGGTTTCCGATTTACGTGTGTAATAAAAGCCGGGATGGAGGTGGAGGTAATGTAGGGTAGGCTTAGTGGTGGCCTATGGTGTGGGAGAGAGATGTTTTGTTTGATTTTAGGTTTAACGTCCCCTTCAATACTTTTAAGGTCATTTTGGAGACATTGCTTCCATAATGCCTTCATTGAGATGAAATGACATCTCAATCCCGCCGGCCTCGGTAGCTCAGTCGGATGCGCGTCTGACTGGTGATCAGGAGGACGCGGGTTCGATACCTGCCAGGGTTGGAAACATTCTTTCGTGGAGATTGATAACGAAATCTTTTCGACGGTCCTTTCCGCTGACGCAAGAAGGACAGTTGTCAGTTTCTGGCGAAAGAATGTGCACTGCACTGGTTTACTGCTTACGAATATGCCTGCCCAGGAAAAGTGTGGATAGGTAAACTGACCGGCTCAAAAATAACTTAAATTAGTGTTGACTGGGTCGTTAAACTCAAATACAATCAAACAAACAAACATCTCAATCCCTGTCGCCCATTGTCTCGCACGACTTTGTTAGGACAGACTTAGACCTTCTAAACGGTTTACCAGTACTCTCAGCTCATGCAGCCAAATCTAGGGCGGGGACCAGGAGATATATCTGAATCTGCCTTGTACTCCATACGCCTCAAGTAGAGTATTCTATGGATATATGTTTGTTTGTTTGTTTATTTGTTTGATTTGAGGTTTAACGTCTCCGTCAGCACTGTATAGGTCATTTTGGAGACGTTGCGTCCAATTTTGTGGGATTTTTGCCCGACATTGAGATGAAATGACTTCTCAAGCCCTGTCGCCCAATGAAACCTTTGTTTGTTTGTTTGATTTGAAGTTTTACGTCCCCGTCAACACTGTAAAGGTCATTTTGGAGACACTGTCTCCAATTTTGTGGGACTTTTACCAAACACCGAGATGAAATGACATCTCAAGCCCTGCTGCCCCATGAAACCAATAGAAACCAATATAAGCATGGACAGACCTACTCGCACTGCATTGCCTGGGCAGGCTTAGATCCTCTAAGCGGTTTACCAGTACCCATGTGCGGTCGGTTTCAGCTCTGCGTTGAAGCATCATGCAGCCCATCTATTTCTCCAAGCCCCGATGGGCGGGGGCCGATGGATATATGTTAATACTATATATAACGAACATGTGCATTTTTTCTCCAGAAAGTATACACGGATTGCCTGTTTGGATCATTATAGTCTGACGTCCGACTTTCAGTGTCCTTAGGTGCGCAGTCCTCATATGGGTGATTCCAGAGGGCCTGAATTTCCAGATCTTACGGCTGGTTCCGATATTTAACTGCACACATGGCGGGCGTTCTGCGTATGGTGTCCGTTGCTTTGAAAGCCTTACGGGCTGACAAGGCTGCACGGCAGAGAGGTCCCTTTGACTGGCCATCATCTTCCAGCGATGAAGGAAACCTTGAAGATTTTGAAGATTTTTACATTAAACAATCACGTGTCTTAGGGAGAAATCATTAAACCAAAAGCTTTGGGGGTGATTTATGGATATCCATTATTCGAATTATGGATATCCATAAATCGATCTGAATTATGGGTATCCATTAATCGAATTATGGATATCCATAATTCGAATTATGGATATCCATAAATCACCACCAAAGCTTTTGGTTTAATGATTTCTCCCTAAGACACGTGATTTATGGATATCCATGATTCGAATTATGGATATCCATAAATCGATCTGAATTATTGGTATCCATTAATCGAATTATGGATATCCATAAATCAGAGGAATAATTGATATTCATAAATCGAATTATGGATATCCATAATTCGAAATATGGATATCCATAAATCGATCTGAATTAATGATATCCATTAATCGAATTATGGATATCCATAATTCGATTTATGGCTATCTATAAATACGGATTAAATAGTAAAAGGGCGCCCCATACGTGTACAAATTTGAATTCGCCAGTCTAATGCAGGGCTTTGCAATCAGCGTAGCTCTGCAGTCAACTATAAATAAGACATTTCAATGCAGGGCTCTGCAATCGACATAGCTCATCATATACGAACAAAATATTTTAATGTTACAACGACGAAAGAACTTTTCAACGACATACAATCGTACCAAATGATCAATTTTCTTAAAGAAACCGGCATTTTTAACAAACTGTAATTTTAATCTAACATTATTTTATGCATAAAATATAATTTTTGTAGACCCTATATGCCCTATTAGGGTTGAGCGTCTTTAAATAAATAATCCATCCATCCATCCAACATTGAAATCACCATATCAGTGCAAAGCTCTGCAATCGACACAGTTCTACATAGTAATGCATAGAACTTTCAATTCACCAGTTTAGTGCAGAGCTCTGCAATCGCCTCAGTTCTGCATCCAACTTTGAAATGACCGTATCAATGCAGAGCCCTGCAATCGACATAGCTCGACATAGCTCGACATAGCTCTGCATACAATTTTCAATTCGCCAGTTTAGTACAGATCTCTGCAAACGGCTTAGGTCTGTATAAACTTTGAAATCACCACATCAATGTACAGCTCTGCGCTCGACATAGCTCGACATAGCTCTGCATACAACTTTCAATTCTCCGGTCTAATGCAGAGCTCGACATAGCTCTGCGTACAAAAATGAATTTGCCAGTCATATGCAGGGCTTTGCAATCGGCGTAGCTCTGCAGTCAACTATGAATAAGACATTTCAATGCAGAGCTCTGCAAAAAACCTAGCACTACAATGAACTTTGAGTTTGTCATTTCAACGCAGAGCTCTGCAATCGACATAGTTCTGCATACAACTTCTAAATTGCCAGTTTAGTACATAGCTCTGCAATCGCCTTAGGTCTGCATCCAACTTTGAAATCACCATATCAATGCAGAGCTATGCGATCGACATAGCTCGACATAGCTCTGCATACAACTTTGAATTTGCAGTCTAATGCAGAGCTCGACATAGCTCTGCGTACAAATTTGAATTCGCCAGTCTAATGCAGAGCTCTACAATCAGCGTAGCTCTGCAGTCAACTATGACTAAAACATTTGAATGAAGTGCTCTGCAAACAACATAGCACTGCAATCAACTATGAGTTTGTCATTTCTGCAATCGACAAAGCTCTGCATACAACTTTCAACTCACCAGTTTAGTGCAAAGCTCTGCAATCGCCTTAGGTCTGCTCTGAACTTTGAAATCACCATATCAATGCATAGCTCTGAAATCGACATAGCTCGACACAGCTCTGTATACAACTTTATTTCGCCAGTTTAGTGCATAAACTTTGAAATCCCCACATCAATGGACAGCTCTGCGCTCGACATAGCTATACATAGCTCTGCATTCAACTTTCAATTCGCCAGTCAAATGCAGAGGTCGACATAGCTCTGCGTACAAATTTGAATACGCCAGTCTAATGCAGAGCTCTGCAATCACCGTAGCTGAGCAATCAACTATGAATAAGACATTTCAATGCAGAGCTCTGCAAACACCTAGCACTGCAATCACTTTTGAGTTTGTCATTTCAACGCAGAGCTCTGTAATCAACAAATATCTGCATACATCCTTCAATTCGTCAGTTTAGTGCAGAGCTCTGCAGTCGCCTAAGTTCTGCATACTACTTTGAAATCATCATATCAATGCAGAGCTCTGAAATCGACATAGCTCGACATAGCTCTTCATACATCTTCGAATTCGCCAGTCTAATGCAGAGCTCGACATAGCTCTGCGTACAAATTTGAATTCGCCAGTCTAATGCAGAGCTCTGCAATCAGCGTAGCTCTGCAGTCAACTATGAATTTCAACGCAGAGCTCTGCAATCGACATAGCTCGGCATAAACCTTTCAGTTTGTCAGTTTAGTGCGAAGCTCTGCAATCAACTAAGAATACGACATTTCAATGCAGAGCTCTACAAACAACCTAGCACTGCAATTAATTTTGAGTTTGTCTTTTCAACGCAGAGCTCTGCAATCGACATAGCTCTGCATACATCTATGCACAAGTCGGCGCTCGATCGAGCTCGACATAGCTCTGTATACAACTTTCAATTCGCCAGTTTAGTGCATAGCCCTGCAATCGCATTAGGTCTGCATCCAACTTTGAAATCGCAATAACAATGGATAGCTCTGCAGTAGACATAGCTCGACATGGTTCTGCATACAACTTTCAATTCGCCAGTTTAGTGCAGAGCTCTGCAATAGGCTTAGGTCTGCATCCAACTTTTCAATCAGCACATTAATGCACAGCTCTGCGCTCGACATAGCTCGACATAATTTTGCATACAACTTTCAATTCGCCAGTTTAGTGCAGAGCTCTGCAATCACCATAGCTCTGCATTCAATTATGAATACGACATTTCAATGCAGAGCTCTGAAAAACAATCAAACACTGCAATCAACTATGAGAATGCCATTTCAACACAGAGCTCTGCATTCAACTTTCAGTTCGCCAGTTTAGTGTAGAGCTCTGCAATCGCCTTAGGTCTGCATCCAACTTTGAAATCAACATAATACAGATCTACATAGATCGACATAGCTCTGCATATAAGTTTCAATTAGCCAGTTTCGTGCAGAGCTCTGCAATCGCCTTAGGTCTGCATAAACTTTGAAATCACCACATCAATGCAGAGCTCTGCGCTCGACATAACTCGTCATAGCTCTGCATACAACTTTCAATTCTCCAGTCTAATGCAGAGCTCGACATAGCTCTGCATACATTTGAATTCGTCAGTCTAATGCAGAGCTCTGCAATCAGCGTGGCTCTGCAGTCATCTATGAATAAGACATTTCAATGCAGAGCTCTTAAAGCAATCTAGCACTGTTATTTACTATGAGTTTGTCATTTCTACGCAGAGCTCTGCAATCGACATAGCTCTGCATACAACTTCCAATTTGCATCCAACTTTGAAATCAGCATATCAATGCACAGCTCTGCGCTCGACATAACTCGGCATCCAAATTTGAATTCCCAGTCTAATGCGGAGCTCTGCAATCGGCTTAGATCTGCATACAACTTCCACCACATCAATGCACAGCTCTGCGCTCGACATACCTCGACATAGTTCTGCATTCAACTTTCAATTCGCCAGTTAAGTGCAGAGCACTGCAATCGCCTCAGGTTTGCATCCAACTTTGAAATTGCAATATCAATGCAGAGCTTTGCCATCGAAATAGCTCTGCATACAACTTTAAATCCGCCTGTCCAATGCAGAGCTCTGCAATTGGCTTAGGTCTGCATCCAACTTTGAAATCGCCATATAAATGCAGAGCTCTGCAATCGACATAGCTCAGCAAACAACTTTCAAATTGCCAGTTTAGTGCAGAGCTCTGCAATCGCCTTAGGTCTGCATCCAACTTTGAAATGACCACATCAGTGCACAGCTCTGCGCTCAACATAGCTCGACATAGCTCTGCATAAAAAATTCAATTCGCCAGTTAAGTGCTGAGCGCTGCAATCGGCTTAGGTCTGCATCCAACTTTGAAATCTCCTTATCAAAGCAGAGCTCTGCAATCGACATAGCTTGACATAGCTCTGCATACAACTTTCAATTCGCCAGTTTAGTGCAGAGCTTGTTTGTTTGTTTGTTTGATTTTAGTTTAACGTCCCCGTCAACACAGTAAATGTCATTTTGGTGACGTTGCTTCCAATTTTGTGGGACTTTTACCCGGCAATGAGATGAAATGACATCTCAAGCCCTGCCGCCAAATAAAACCCACAGGGTTTATTAGCAATGACGGGCCGACTCGCACCGCATTGCCTGGGCAGGTTTAGATCCTCTAAGCGGTTTACCAGTACTCGTATACTGTTCGGTTTCAACTCTGCGTGGAAGCATCATGCAGCCCATCAATTTCGTCAAGCCCCGGTGGACAGGGTCTTTTAGTGCATAGCTCTGCAATCGCCTTAGGTCTGCATCCAATTATGAAATCACCACATCAATGCAGTGCTCTTCGCTCGACATAGCTCGACAGCTCTGCATACAACTTCCAATTCGCCAGTTTATTTCAGAGCTCTGCAATTGGCATAGGTCTGCATCCAACTTTGAAATTGCCATATCAATGCAGTGCTCTTCAATCGACATAGCTCTTTACACATCTTCTAATTCGCCGGTCTAATGCAGAGCTCGACATAGCTCTGCGTACAAATTTGAATTCGCCAGTCTAATGTAGAGCTCTGCAATCCGCGTAGCTTACAGTCAACTATGAATTTCAACGCAGAGGTCTGCAATCGACATAGCTCGGCATAAACCTTTCAATGTGTCAGTTTAGTGCAGAGCTCTGCAATCGCCTTAGGTCTGCATCGAACATTGAAATTACCATATCAGTGCAGACCTCTGCAATCGACATAGCTCGACATAGTAAGGCATACAACTTTTAATTCGCCAGTCTAATTCAGAGCTCGACATAGCTCGACATGGCTCTGCGTACAAATTTGAATTCGCCAGTCAATTTCGTTAAGCCCCGGTGGACGGGGTCTTTTAGTGCATAGCTCTGAAATCGCCTTAGGTCTGCATCCAACTTTGAAATCACGACATCAATGCAGTGCTCGTCGCCCGACATAGCTCGACAGCTCTGCATACAACTTTCAATTCGCCAGTTTATTGCAGAGCTCTGCAATCGGCATAGGTCTGCATCCAACTTAGAAATTGCCATATCAATGCAGAGCTCTTCAATCGGCTTAGTTCTGCATTCAACTTTGAAATCGCAATTTGAATGCAGAACTCTGCAATCAGCCTAGCATTGCATTTAATTGAATTAGTCTTTCAGTGCAGAGCCTGGTAAACAGCCTATTTTTTCGATTCTAAATTCGATATTTGCCGGCCTTGGTAGCTCAGTCGGTGGTGATCAAGAGGACACGGGTTCGATATTTGCCGGGTCGGCAACATTCTTTCGTAAAGATTGATCGTGAAATCTTTTCTGCGGTTATTCTCTCCCTTCCACTGATTCAAGAAGGGCAGTTGTCAGTTTCTGGCGAAAGAATATGCACTGTACTGCTTAACTGCTAATGGATAAGCTTGCCCAGGTCAAGTGTGGACAGGTAACTGGCCGGCTCGAAAATGACCTAAATAGTGTTGGCTGGTGCGTTAAACCCCAATACAAACAAACACGCACGCTAATAACTCGACAGTTCAATGCACAGCTCTGCAGTCAGCGTAGCTCTGCATTCAAATCTGCATTCACCATTTCTAGAGCTCTGAATTCTCTCTTCAAATCTATAATAGACATTTGCATCTATAGAGCTCGTGTTGTCATAATGAGGGCAGCCTTTCTTGTAAAAAAGGAACTAATGAATCAACACAGGAAATAAATGTACCAGAATGTTTAATTGTGGTTCTTTGTGTTGAGGTTCTGCGTCCCCGTCAACACTATTTGGCTTTTTTTGCGAGACGTCGTTTCCAAGTTTGCTTGATTTTTATCACGGATTGAATTGAATACCGCCTCAAGGACAACCACCCAAAGACACTGCTAGGGATAAAGATGCGATCAGTCTCTCGGTACTCGTATTTTTCCGTGGCAGGCGTAAATCTTCGATGCAGTTTACCAGACTCAAGCTTGGTCGGTTTCAGCTCTGCACTGAAGCATCATGCTGTCCAATATATTTCTCTAAGACCTGATTGGTACGGAACCCGGGAAGGGACATGATTTTTTTTTATTTTATAAGTTGTGCGCACAAGATAATATCTTGTGCGGACAAGATATTATCTTGTTCGGACAACATATTATCTTGTGCGCACAAGATATTATCTTGTGCGGACAACATATTATCTTGTGCAGACAAGATATTATCTTGTCCGCACAAGATATTAAGTTGTGCGAACAAGATATTATCTTGTCCGCACAAGATAATATCTTGTCTGCACAAGATAGATCTTGTGCAGACAAGATATTATCTTGTTCGCACAACTTATTATCTTGTGCGCACAAGATATTATCTTGTCCGCACAAGATAATATCTTGTGCGCACAAGATAATATGTTGTCCGAACAAGATAATATCTTGTCCGCACAAGATAATATCTTGTTCGCACAACTTCCCAAGATCTATGTTGTGCAAACAAGATAATATGTTGTGCGGACAAGATATTATCTTGTGCGGACAAGATATTATCTTGTTCGCACAAGATAATATGTTGTGCAAACAAGATAATATCTTGTCCGCACAAGATAATATCTTGTCCGCACAAGATAATATGTTGTCCGAACAAGATAATATCTTGTCCGCTCAAGATATTATCTTGTTCGCACAACATAATAAAAATAAAAAATCATGTCCCTTCCCGGGTTCCGTAGATTGGCGTGTGGACGATGGTAACTTAATTTATCCCATATTAACACACGGTCATAATTCTAAAGTCAAGCTTCGATAACTCGAACACATTCGGGACAATGATTTTTTGATCGAGCTAGGGGTAGTTCAAACTTTTGAAAGTTACTTATAGTGCCCGTCCCTGAGGACTAATGCGGATGAGCTTGGGAGTTACTCATAGTGCCCGTCCCTGAGGGCGAATGCGGATGAGCTTGGGAGTTACTCATAGTGCCAGTCCCTGAGGACTAATGCGGATGAGCTTGGGAGTTACTCATAGTGCCAGTCCCTGAGGACTAATGCGGATGAGCTTGGGAGTTACTCATAGTGCCCGTCCCTGAGGGCGAATGCGGATGAGCTTGGGAGTTACTCATAGTGCCAGTCCCTGAGGGCGAATGCGGATGAGCTTGGGAGTTACTCATAGTGCCCGTCCCTGAGGGCGAATGCGGATGAGCTTGGGAGTTACTCATAGTGCCAGTCCCTGAGGGCGAATGCGGATGAGCTTGGGAGTTACTCATAGTGCCAGTCCCTGAGGACTAATGCGGATGAGCTTTTGTGTGTTCGCTGTACTCGTAAGAATCGCCTCGATGAGGAAATTCCAATGAGTAAACACAGCATATATTTCAAGTTAACCCTTCTCTTGCTGAATATTCAGATTAGCCACACCCATTTCTGACTTTGAACCAATCAGATTACTTGATGTAATCTTTTCCTACAAATTCATAAATTGAATGTCAAACAGTGTAGATCCTGATCAGATGGCTTCTTCAGAAGCCATCTGATCTGGATCTAAACTGTTTCCAAAGATAGGGGTTGTCGTGATAAGAGTTCAAATCAAACAAACCTTAATAAATTAACCTTAACACTTTGATATCTTGAGCTATGGGAACAATTTTATAGGGACCCAAGAATGAGTTCAAATCAACCATTATAAACGCAATCGAGTTACTGAAGTTTCACTGTATTTGGTTCTTGAAGATAAATATTAAAAACATGTTTTAAAGATATCATAAATTGACAGCCATGTCTGCTAACACGTTGAATAAATAAATGCTCACAAAATTGGAGTCGTAGCTGTTTGTTAGAAACTTTTATTGTAATCAACAGACTTTTAACATGCTTATACCAACTTGCGTATCCTTGCGTTAGTACATCATAAACAAGCCTTTGAATTATGTAAAGTAGTTTTACGGCCCTTTCCAGATTATTTCACTTATTCCGAGTCGATCGTTTATCAGATGTATGGGAAAATTGGAACAGCCTGAGAAAAAAATCTGACCTTCCGTTGCAGGCCTTTTTTATTTATGCTTTACGTCCCTGTCAAGATTATTTCACTAATATCGTGCCGCTCGTGAATCAGAGGCGGGCGGAAACCGGACTACCCGGGGAAAACACTTGACCTTCCCTTGCAGAACTTGGTGGCCCACATGTCCCGTGCGATAAATCTTTGATTCTTGAATTTGATACATACGAGGACTGTTCAAATATAAATGCAACTAAGCACATAAAAACGAGTCCGTGATAGATTTCGTTGTAAAATTTATTTTGTCCCCTCAAAGTATTCCCTTTTAACAGATATACAAACTTTCAGTCTTCTGCTCCAATCATTGAATGCATTTTGGTAGTCTTTTCGAGGTATACTATGAAGGCACTGGAATATTGCAGAACCGAGGTGTTTGCGCTGTACAAATTTTCGACCAGAAAGGTATTTTATCAGCCGCGGGAAAAAAAGTCACACAGGGCAAGGTCAGGGGAATACTGGGTTTAGGGAGTTCAACAACCTTTTCCTGCTTCAGATAGTCTTGCACAATGAACGCCTTGTGCGATGACGTATTGTCATGTAGCAATCTGACATTGGCCAAACCAGTTGCGGGTCTTCGTTCTTTGAAATATTTCTTCAATTTTCGAAAAACTTTATTCTTGTAAAACTTCGCATTTACAGATTTGCCTTTAGGCACAGCAACCTGAATAGCAGGGCCCTGATTTGAAAAGAATATGGCATACATTACCTTCTTGACGCTCATCGTTCGTTTTGGCTCAAAAAAGTGAACCCATGTCTCGTCACCTGTGACGACATTAGCGAAAGACCGTGCATTGTAATTTGGAAACTTTTTAGCAGCTTCTTGGCGCACTGAACGCGTGTCTTTTTCTGCTCATCTGTCAACAGATGGGGAATCCATCTAGCACAGATCTTTCTCATTTTCAAATCCCGTTTCAGAATTGTATGAGCTGCTCCTAATGAGATGCCAACCATACTAGCTATTTGCCTAGTGGTGTATCGTGCATCGGTAGCAACTATTTCTTTCACTCTAGCAACCATCTTGGCAGATGTTGCTTTTTACGGCCGACGATCATGTGGTGCATCTTCTGTTGGGCCTAGCCCACAGCTGAATTTTTTACACCAACGAAAAACTGTCGGAAAAGACATTTCATTATGCCCATAAACCGAACATATTTCATCAAAAATGTCTTTGCACTGTACCAAGAATACAACGATTCTTAATATAGGACCGTATTTCAACGGCGTACTCTGACATTCGTCCAACCATGTTTTGTATTAGTATACAAGAGCAGACAGTGTTTATCGAACGATATACATGGCTAAAGTCAACGGATTTTAACAGGTTTGGTATCAATGTATAGATAAAATATTTTTTTTCTACGCTGTGATATTTATTTCCAGGTGATTTTCGCATTGGTGCATGAGAAAACGTTCTACTTGCATTAATATTTGAACAGTCCTCGTATCCTGCGAAACAGTTGTCAACATAAACTTTGTTACAATGTTTCACAGTAATGACATAAAAATGAAAAAGAAAAAAAAAAAACATTATTCCGTAAAAGTCCTATATTAAGACCACCTTTGAACAGTCCCAAAGATGGTCTATGACCAGAGGACACAGTTTGCAGTAAACACAAGGGAACAATACCAACCTACTATATGAGGCTTTCAAAGCATAATTTATCCGAATTTAGGTGGTCTTAACCCTTATCGTGCTGTTCACAACAACCCCTATCTTTGCAAACAGTGTAGATCCAGATCAGATGGCTTCTGAAGAAGCCATCTGATCAGGATCTACACTGTTCGGCATTCAGTTTATGAATTTGTAGCAATAAATTACATCAAGTAATTTGATTGGTTGATAGACAGAAATGGTTGTGGCTTAAATGAATATTCAGCAAGATAAGGGTTAATATCGGAATTTCACTGTACATATCTAGCATGTGATATTTAATAAGCTGATGGAATCAGAACAAAATACTAAAACTATTTAGGGGATCGGCGAACAAAAACATATCTTAATGGGCGACTTGTCCAGTGAGCAGCTTTCTTCCACACCACGAAAACACGCCTACATAATTTTGACCCCCTAGAACCCCACTTTTATATAGTAAAACTGGGGTTTACAGGGGTAAGTAAACCTTATTTTTCTTATTTCTGCTAAAAATATAGATTGTGGGTACTCGTAAGAACCGCCTCATCGAGGCGGTTCTAGCGAGTATCCACAATCAATATTTTGAGCAGAAATAAGCAAAGTATCACAATTTTTCATCATAAAATTTTCGACTTTACGGCGGTAAAATAGGCAATGTATTTGTATAGGCGCGTTTTTGTGATGACAAACAAATACATGTCGTTGTAGTAATAATACTTTACTGTCGGCATCGGTAGCTCAGTCGGATGCGCGTCTGACTTGTGATCAGGAGTTCGATACCTGCCGGGGCGATAATATTCTTTCGTGTCGATCGATCAGGAAATCTTTTCTACGGTCATTGTCTCCCTTCGGTGATTCAAGAAGGGCAGTTGTCAGTTTCTGGCGAAACAATTTGCACCGTACTGGTTTAACCGCTGACGTATAAGCCTGACCAGGAAAGGTGTGGATAGGTAAACTGATCGGCTCAACGATGACCTAAATAGTGTTGACTGGGCCGTTAAACTCCACTACAAACAAATAAACATTACTAATTAGAGACCCCAGTTGGTCAGAATGAGGCTGATCATATATTACATTGTGCCTTGGTGGTCAAACTGTCAATAAGATCAGAATGTCTTTAGCATCTGAATGTTGCCTTAATGCCTTTGAGAGCTCCGTCTGATTTATGATTCAGAAATAGATGTTGTTGATGTAGAGTGGGGTTGAACAGTTTGGCAGGTCAGAGCTATCGTTTGCACCTGCTTGTGGAACGCTTTATTTACAAATAGGTAATCCAAGACACAATCATATAAATTCAGCTGACACACAAATGAAGCTAGCAAACAACTCTTCCGAAATTTCTTGTGGACTCAGCGACGTTGACAAACAATGACAAGACCAGATCTTATCTGCAATAACAATAGATGTGCTCCGAAGATGGCTGCCGTCCTGGATATGGAAACCAAAATAAAATAATCATAATAAAAAAGAAAACAATTTTAGCAATTCTGAATCTCCCTGTTACGAAAGAGCATTAGGGCCAGGTATACTTTTTTTCTTTTGATAGGTATCTCGAAATTTCGACTTACGAGATATTAAGTCCTATACACACAGTTAATGTTAAACACCCCCGTTTCATTATAATCCCAGTTTGAAAACAAGTTTACATCAAGCAGATTATGCAAATTATGTGATAACATTGTGAGACTATATATGGTCATTATCGGCTTACTTGTATCGTGTAAACGCTAAGGACCTTTCTCGGTGTATTTTTTCACATCACATGTTCTTTCATTCTTCTTTCTCTCTATATTGGCCAATGTTAATTTTATCAAATATTTCTCAAGAACTATAAAACTAGGGGCCCAAAACATATATATCATGTAAGAGTCTGAGGGTTGTGTGTCTCATCAGGACGTCGCGCATTCAATCCTGTTTCACGGCCCCCGCCCATCGAGGCTTGAATAAAGTGATAGGCTGCATGGTGCCTCAACGCAGAGCTAAAATCCGACCACACACGAGTACTGGTAAACCGCTTAGAGGAGGTAAAGCGGTGCGAGTCGGACCGTCCATGCTTATAAGCCCTATTGGTTTCATATCGATTTCATAAGGCGACAGGGCGGCCCCCGCCCATCGGGGCTTGAAGAAATATATGGGCTGCATGATGCTTCCACGCAGAGCTGAATTCGACCCGCACACGAGCACTGGTAAACCGATTAGAGGATCTAAGCCAGCCCAGGCAAAGCGGTGCGCACGAGTCGGACCGTCCATGCTTATAAACCCTATCGGTTTCATTGGGCAACAGGGTTTGAGATGTCATTTCATCTTAATGTCGGGTAAAAGTCCCACAAAATTGGAAGCAACGTCTCCAAAATGACCTTTACAGTGTTGACGGGGACGTTAAACCTCAAATCAAACAAACAATGCGACAGGGCTTGAGAAATCATTTCATCACAACGTTGGGTAAAAGTCCCACAAAAGTGGAAGCAACGTCTTCAATATGACCTATACAGTGTTGACGGGGGGTTAAACCTCAAATCAAACAAACAAATTCAACCCCGTTTCAGTAAAATAAAAGCGGGCTAAAAGTCATATTTGACAGGGTTTTTTTTCGGTATCAAACTTTCTCATCGTGTGCTGTAAAAATCATGTATAGATCAAAGCACTGACAGCACTGGTGGGTCGATTGTCTTCCAGTGTGGATTTGAACATGTTTCGTTTATCTTTTAAATTTCTATACTATAAGCAAAATGTGTAGATTCTGATCAGACGCCGCACTTGGGTCGATTAATTATCAATTGACTAAAAGTTACTAACTACAGAAGCTTCCCGCCTTCTATTGACCTCGTGACTATCACTGACCATGTTCAAAATCCAGGTCGAGCTATTTATAGCAGCGCTATAGTCTTTCCTTGTGACGTCAGTGCGCCAAGTAGACTGGGCCGGGGAACATGGACATTGCAAACAGTGTAGACCCTGATCAGACGCCACAGAAGAGAGTTTCATTAAATAACCGGTACGTTCATGTGTAGATGGTCAGCGATAGCCACGTGGACAATAGCAGGCGAGAAGCTTCTGTAGGTTGTTACTTTGGGTCGAATGAAAAAAAATCGACCCAAAACACGGGGGTAATACCATTTTCTATACCTGTGTTGTCGACCGAGCCGGTACTGTGTAAAGCTGCTGTCGACCGAGAAATACGGTTTTCGACCGAGCAGTACGGATGTCGACAGAGGAGGTTAGTCGATAAATTCGCTGTAAATGTGTTATTTTGTGAATTTCTGTCCATTTGTGTGGTGTCACATTGTTTGTGAAATAGTTTGCTGTTGTTTCAAGTGTTTTGGAAGTCTGACTCATAGCCTGTTTTGACGCTGAGCGGAATTAAACGGGAAAATCTATAAAATAAGTACTTCCGGGGAAATGCGTGGCTCTTATTCAGTGTCATTGAATATCGAGGACGAAATGATGCAGATACATCATTAACATACGCGATAACCTTTTATTTGTGTGTCAACATGTCTTTATATGCATCTGTGGAACTGTTTATAGTTTCATCGATACGGCTGTCGATGAAGTGAAAGTTTGCGGGGTACAGTTGTCGACGTTACTGGGTACGGATGTCGATGATTCAACGAGAGTGTAAGGGACAGATTTACTGGAAATTAACCCCAGTTAAACAATAAAATAACTTGCATTCTTCGTCAGGCTTTGTTTGTTTGTTTGAAATGGCTGATTGATAATAAACTATCGTTCCTTTCTTTTGTTTGTTTGATTTGAGGTTTAACGTCCCCGTCAACACTGTAAAGGTCATTTTGGAGACGTTTCTTCCAATTTTGTGGGCGAAAACCTGAGTACCCGGAGAAAAACCACCTGACCTTCCGTTGCAGAACTTGGCATCTCACATGTGACCCAAGCGAGGCTCAAACCACAGCGGTGAGAGACCTAATGATCAAGAGTCAGCGCTCTTAACCACTCGGCCACGGAGGCCCGTCACCAATGAGATTGTTCATTAGGTTTTTGGCTCACCCTAGCCGCAAGTTCAGCAAGTGAGTATACTCATGCCCCGGCATCCGTCGTCGTCCGTTCACATTCTGCAAACATCTCATCCATCACGAAAACACGCCAATGTAATATTGACCCCCGTAAACCCGACTTTTATATAGTAAAACTGGGGTTTACAGGCGTTTATGTTATATTTCTGATTTCTGCAAAAACAGATTGTGGGTATTCGTCAGAACCGCCTCGTCGAGGCTATTCTAACGAGTGCCCTAAATCTATGTTTAGAGCAGAAATAAGCAAGCGAAAAGTTTCATATTGAGAGGCGTGTTTACGAGGCGCCGTTTTACTATTTATTCCGTATTTATGGATATCCATAATTATTTATGGATATCCATAATTCGAATTATGAATATCCATAAATCGATGTGAATTAATGATATACATAAATCGAATAATGGATATCCATTATTCGATTTATTGATATCCATAAATCGAATTATGGATATACATTATTCGGCTGATTTATGGATATCCAAAAATCAAATTATGGATATCCATAAATCGAATTATTGATATCCATAAATCGATTTATGAATATCATTTATTTAGATCGAAATATGGATATCCATTAATCTAATTATGGATATCCTTAATTCGAATTATGGATATCCTTTATTCGGCTGATTTATGGATATCCACAAATCGAATTAGGGATATCCATACGTCTCCTCTGCAAATAAACCTAATGAATAATGACTGCTCCCTTTGCCAAAAAGAAAAAAAAAAACTCGACTATTCGCGTCAGGTTTCCGATTTAGGTGTGCAATAAAAGCCGGGATGGAGGTGGAGGTAATGTCGGGTAGGCTTAGTGGTGGCCTATGGTATGGGAGAGATATGTTTGGTTTGATTTGAGGTTTAACGTCCCCTTCGATGTTATTTAGAACATTTTTGAGAAGTTGCTTCCAGTTATGTTTGTCATTAAGCCTTCATTGAGATTAAATGACATCTCAATCCCGCTGGCTTTGGTAGCTCAGTCGGATGCGCGTCTAACTGGTGATCAGGAGGAAGCGGGTTTGATACCTGCCGGGGTCAGCAACATTCTTTCGTGGAGATTGATCATGAAATATTTTCTACAGTCATTCTCTTCCTTCCGCTGATTCAAGAAGGGCAGTTGTCAGTTTCTGGCGAAAGAATGCGCACTGTACTGGTTAACTGCTTACGTATAACGTATAAGCCTGCCCAGGAAAAGTGTGGATAGGTAAACTGACCGGCTCAAAAATGACCTAAATTAGTGTTGACTGTGCCGTTAAACTCAAATACAAACAAACAAACAAACATCTCAATCCTTGTCGCCCATTGACTCGCACGACTTTGTTTGGACAGACTTAGACCTTCTAAACGATTTACCAGTACTCTCAGCTCTATTTCTCCAAGCTTCAATGGGCGGGGTCGACAGCAGCTTTACACAGTACCGGCTCGGTCGACAACACAGGTATAGAAAATGGTATTACCCCCGTGCAAAAGATGGTAAACTATGCAACACGAACACCATGGCTAACTTAACAAAGCAACAACCGGACAGAAAATGCAGTATCAGAATACGTTGCGTGTTCAAGATGTATCATTTTGACAGAGCAGCAGATTCCTTGACCCTACGTTTTATCCCATCGGTCAGACGTCGAAATTGATGTCTGGTCAGCTCTAGCCACGCGTGTGTGTGGTGGTGGTGTGTGTGTGTGTGTGTGGGGGGGGTGTTCAATGTTCTGTATTCGACGCCCAAGAATCTCCCAAATATGTACAAGGGGATTCAAATCCGGGCTTCTAGCTAGCCAAGCCAATATCTCAATTCCGTAACGGCGGGATCTAGCACACAGGTCAAGTGGCAAATGATTCGTTCTCAAAATGCGGCATGATAGGCCAGTACATTTAGCCGGAAACGACCTTTGACCCACAACTCATTCCTTGAGAAATGTTATCAGCAGTTTTAGTATCAGGAAGGTGTCCTGATTTATAGAAAAAAAGTCCTCAAAAAATCCGAGGGGAAAAGGTATTGGGGGGGGGGGATGAAAAAAGAATACGAAAAATGAAGAAAAATCACAAAAACAAGGCGTATGTTAAACAATTAATACTTGACTTCATTAAATCATCCGAAACGAATATTTCTATCTGGGGAAAAATACTAAAAATTCTGAAGATAAAAAGTTTTCTTTTATTTATTTATTTATTTTTTTTTTTTTTTTTTTGTATATTTTTTGTGCGAAAAACAAGTATTAGCTTTTATAAAAAGCTTGAGTCTATGCTAAGTTAATTTGTGTAGAACTAAAATGTGCCAGTTACCACAAAGTGTAAAAAAAGTCAAAGATATCAAATGAGGATTTCCAAATCTTATCGCCAATGTCACATAAAACCACATTTCCGATTTTTTTTTTTCACTATCAATTACAACTAATTGTACTACATGTCTACATTTATGGTTTCTTCATTTCACACCCTAGTTTAACCTTTCATTTTACATTCTACGTTAATTCAATGAAAAAACGATCTGCCAAGATTGCCGTCTAGAAATGAAAACATTAAGAATGGGATTTGTGAAGAACTAGATAAGAGCAAATATATGTTAATTTTGCAAGTGTGAGAGCAATCGTGCATATCCATGTGATATAATCGTGCATATAATTGTGCATATCCATGTGATAAACTTTAGGCAGCTTTAAGCGTTCTAGTATGACCAGAGTTGGGATGTCCAGGGGTAACCAGATGGAAAATGAAAAGTAGAACCAGTCAACAGAATACCAGTCATGACCTTTCATTAAATGCTTCCGGAGCAAAAGCTATCATTAAGATTGTCTTCACCCGTGGGCGTAGACAATAAAGGAAAGTAGCTTAAAACGTTAAGTAGATCCATATCGGTACTTAACTTCATTAAATCATTAAAAAATGATAATTTCTGTGCGCCAAAATAAATGATAAGTTATGTACACCAAAAGATATTTTGTGTGTTTGTGTGTGTGGGCAGGGGGTTGGTGATCAAAAGCAAACACATCACGAAAACATGCCTATAAAATTTTGACCCCCACTAACCCACTAAATATTTGAAAAACTTGGGGTTTAGTGGTTATATTTTATTTTTATTTTTTTCTGCTCAAAAACATAGATTCTGAGATTGTTGTTCCTCAATAGAACTGCCTCATCTATGTTTTTATGTTTTGAGCAGAAATAAGTGAGTGAGTGTGTTTGAGGTTTACATCCCGTCAACAGCAAATGTTTTACGAGGGCAGTGGTTTCAAAAACATTTCGTGTTCTAGATTTCAAGGAAAGATAGGAGTGTGATTTTCAATGTTATCTGAATAAAGCCCTTTCAAATTTATCAAGCGTAGCAGGGGAATAATGTCTAAGTAAACGGGAAAATCCCCACTACCCTTCTATTGATGAAACCCCTGCATATGGAGACCGGACCTTGGTTTAAAGACTCATCTGAGAGTCTGGCGAAGCCCTTGGATCGAACCCACGACTCCTGGTCTATGAGGCTAGTAGCTTATCCACTACACCATGGATGCTTCTTTTAGCAGAAATAAGAAAAATAATGTACATGTACACCACCTAAAGCTCCCCACTGCCCCACCCACCCAGGTGTAAATGGGTAGCAGTGGTGTAAAAGTCAACTGCCTCTCCCTCGTGCGCGGGATAACATCCGGAATAAGTGTTCGTGGGCGATTAATTTAGCTTGAGGCTTTCATCGCAATCGAACTAAAATAAATTAGTATAAACTAAAACTCCAGTAGGAGGGGGTTTCTATCAACTACCCACAATCTATGCTTTTGAGCAGACATTACGTAACACGCCTAAACAAAAACATTGTCAATTGTTCAGCCCAAAAATGGAATTTTAACATAAAAAAAATGATGTTTTTCTTATTTCTGTTCAAAACATAGATTGCGGAGCTCGACAGAACCGCCTGAACTTGGCGGTTCTACCGAGTACCCACAATCTATGTTTTGAGCTGATATAAGAAATTTAATATTTATCCCTGTACTATATAAAAGTGGGGTTCGAGGGGTCAAAATTATATAGGCGTGTTTTTTGGCCCCACCCATCTGGACTTGGAGTTGTAGATTTGGCTGCTAATGCTTCCGCACATAACTGATACCGACCGCATATGAGTACTGCTAAAGCACTGAGAATATCCAGAAAAGTTGCTGCGAGTCAGCCTGTCCATGCATGTAAACCCTTTCGGATTCATTGGGCGGCAGGGATTGAGATGTCATTTCATCTCGATGTCAGGTAAAAGTCCCACAAACTTGGAAGCAACGTCTCGTTTTCGTGATGTATAAGAAAAAAACTCAGAATTTTTCTCTGGATTTTTAGTGGGTGATCAATGGAAGATTTGAATATGCGTGTTTTCGTAATGTTTTTTATGACCCCAACTTTAAAAAAAAGTTGGAGGGCATATTGCTTCTGGCTCGTGCATTCAACTTTCCTTTATGCCTTTGATGCAAAGCATAACGCAAGAAACGTGCATGCTAGGGTTTTGAAATTTCATATATCTATTCTTCATGGAAAATTAGCTAACGCGTATTTTTTTCTTATCCGGACTATGCCCCTTTCATTTTTTTTTTTTTTTTTATAAAATCTTGTCAGCAAAATATCTCAAAATCTATTGGAGCTAGAGCCTTGTAAGTTGGTGACGAGTAGATGTCCTGATAAACTTTTGACTAAATTCCAGAAAAAATACTTTGTGGCTAATGGCACTTTGTCACTTTGCGAACATTGTAGGCCTATGCTTTGTGATGCATAGCAAAACATTAGAACCTTGTATGCCAGGGTTTTGAAATTTCATATATGGATTCCTCATGGCAAATTAGCTGGAAGATATTTTTCACATCCGGATTTTGCCCCTTTTAAGGTTGTTTGAGTCAACCTTTGTGTTCAGTCAGCTCAAAACAGTTATTGTGCGCAATGTTGGGAGACAAAATTTGTAAATCGATTTCAAGGGGGTACACCCCTATTATTTTCCCTGCCTGTTAAAAAGTCAGCGGCCAATTTCTATTGCAGTAAGTAGATAGGACAGTGTTGCAATTGTTCTGATTGTGATTTTAGAGTGGTTGCTTCCACAAAGTCACACATAGCTATCAAAATCTTACGTGCGCCATGTAACCGGAATACACCGTATGCACATATTTACGATATTAATTCATTTGATTCTGACCGGCCCCGATAGCTCAGTTGGTATAGTGTCCGCTCCGGGGAATGGGAGGTCAAGGGTTCGATCCGGGGCCGCGTCATACAAAAGTCGTTAAAAATGGTACTAGCTTCTCCTTGCTTGGCACTCAGATTTACGGGGAAGAGTTAGGACTGGTCGACCTAGTGTCAGGATAATGTGACTGGGTGTGGTATCATGTAATGTGTCTGTAACATGATACTTCAGTGAGGCAGCACTATAAAAGTGAGCATTGAGCTCCCTGTCGCAACCAGACACGGTCGTGATATGACTGAAAAATTGTTGAAAGTGACGTTAAACCCGAATTCATACACACACACACACACATCTGATTCTGATGGCACAAATGTGCTTCCATACATTAAAATTTTGTCATAAGACATTGACAAATGTATTTTCCGACCAAAAAAAAAAAAAAAAAAAATGTTTATTTTTACAACTTGAAAATAGACATTGTTTATCAATAGCATACAAGGAAAATATAAATGGCATGATTAAAAAAAAACAGAATGTAGAAAGACGGCACTTTATCAATTTCTGACGTAAGTTTTGTTTTTGATGACGTCATTTGTTTGCGCGCGAGGAGCCTTACAGCCGGTAAAACAGTGTATGGTACTGTTATCTGGCCATTACTTATTTAATGCTTTGCTGCGGATTAAATCCTAATTTTCTCAGAACTGGCACGGATATTTTTTGAGGACTTTTTTTTGGTAATTAATATAACATAGCCCTTTATTTTGGTGTTAAAAAAATTTCTCAAGGAATTAGTTGGACCATAAAAATTAAAGTACCCCGCCTATGACTTCTGGCGCTAAACATGCAAAAATATCCAAACTCCATATTTAAACCGTCATAATAATGTTGTGGAAAGTTGGTTCTGAGATCTGAGGTCTTCTTTCAACTCTAAGTTGACCATAACAAGATTCCTGTTATGGCTAATCCCTATTCAGAGTTGATTGCACAGCGCAGATCACAGAGTCAGTTTCGAGCTAGTATGTCGAAATTTCTAAATAGTAAGTCGAAATTTCGAGTTAGTATGTCGAAATTTCGAGATAGTAAGTCGAAATTTCGAGTTAGTATGTCGAAATTTCGAGATAGCAAGTCGAAATTTCGAGTTGTTAAGTCGAAATGTCGAGATAATAAGTCGAAAATTCGAGATATTAAGTCGAAATTTCGAGTTACTAAGTCGAAATTTCGAGTTATTAAGTCGAAATTTCGAAATAATAAGTCGAAAATTCGAGATATTAAGTCGAAATTTCGAGATATTAAGTCGAAATTTCGAGATAATACGTCGAAATTTCGAGTAACTAAGTCGAAATTTCGAGATACTAAGTCGAAATGTCGAGATATTAAGTCGAAATTTCGAGTTATAAAGTCGAAATTTCGAGATACTATGTCGAAATTTCGAGATATTGAGTCGAAATTTCGAGTTATTAAGTCGAAATTTCGAGATAATATGTCGAAAATTCGAGATATTAAGTCGAAATTTCGAGTTATTAAGTCGAAATTTCGAGATACTAAGCCGAAATTTCGTGAACCTAAGTCGAAATTTCGAGTTACTAAGTCGAAATTTCGAGATAGTAAGTCGGAATTTCGATATAATAAGTCGAAAATTTGAGATACGAGTCAAAAAAATAAAAGTTAAAGTGGCCCTAATGCTCTTTCGTACCCTGTCGCCCAAAAGCATCACTACAATTTTAATTCAATGCCACAAACCATTAGGCTGCAACGGAAGCCTAATAGGTTCAAATTAAGATGAGAAAAAATATTTTCTCGTACAAAAAATTCTCGTACGAACGAAAAACTTTCTCGTAAAAACGAGAAATATTCGCATACGAACGAGAAATTTTCGCGTACAAACGAGAAACTGTCTCCAAACGAGAAAAAATCTCGTACGAACGAGACACTTTTGCATAGGAACGAGAATTTTTTCTCATCCTACGAGAAATTTTCTGGTACAAACGAGAAAAAAGCTCGCACGAACAAGAATATTTGGTCAAGGTAATGACTCAAAAACTCCTAAGATGATAGATCAAAGTGAGTGAGTGAGTGAGTGAGTTTTAGTTTTACGTCCCACCAACAGCTAAGGTCATATGGAGACGGGACCTCGGTTTAAAGACTCATCCGAAAGTCTGGAGAAGCCCGGGATCGATCCTGCGATCCCTGGTTTACAAGGCGAGTAGCGTAACCACTGCACCGCGGAGGCTTCTATAGATCAAAGTACTGACAGACTTGAGTGCTGATGGGGCGATGGGTTGTAATCTTTGGATAGCATTAGGCAAATTTTGCATCTTGTTAGCAGTTTTTTTTAATCAGGTTTAAAGAATATAGTAGTTTAAATTGGGCTAGAATATTTTGGGGTCACTGATGAGGCCTAATTTGATGGAACTAGCTAATCTGACCCAAAAAAATTGTACACCTGACGGTTTTCATGTCTTTGATCCAAAGCAGAAATCTTAACAGAAGACAATAACTACAGCCCAGGTACTGAGGGACTGGTTGGTCACCGAAATTGTTTTCATTGTTGTTGTGGTTGTTATTAATTTCCATTTTAGAAAAACAAAATGTTTATTTTTCTTTATCAAATCCTGCAAGTATTTAAACTATATAAATTTATAAATGATATATCGATGTTTACAAGAACATCAGAAACAAAGCAATCAGAATCGGTTGCAAATAGTTTCTGAAGTGGTATCTTTCACCATCCCCTGTATAAATAAAGTATCAATAAAATAGTTGTCACTTGATTCTCCATTACCTTTCCAACCCAGAACACCTAGGTTTTGTGACGGTTTGGGGCAAAACGTCTCCAGCACGAAACATACCATTACCACGGTATTCACCAGTTTTACCCTCACCCGCTGTTATTAGATTGGTCTCGTCTTAAAATCCTATTCGTTCGATTGTGCCTGCTCTAAAAAGCACTAGCCAGGAAAACATGTCCGTAAGAACTAATGGCGTCCAACATGGTGTCAGAAAATGAAAAATATTAGGTAAAAATGATAACATCTTTATTAACCGCCTAAATGATGCGGTTCTAACGAGTACCCACAATCTATGTTTTGGGGCAAAACGAAGACAGATAATGTATACCCCCGTATACCCCACTTTTCTCTATATAAAGTGGGGTTTAGGGGGGTCTTCGTTTCACGGACCTGTTATTCTGATGTATGTCGTCAAAGAAATGCGATAAGATATTTTCTATAACAAAAATAACTTCTTTATTGATCAGAAACTACCCATAAATGACATATGTGTATACTTTCTAATACCAATTTCATGCTGTCAGTGAATGGTATCTGCTACCTAAAGAAACACAAGGTCATTTCAAAATTTAGGGATGTAAGGTTGTGAACTTAGGGATGTCAGGTTTTCTTCAAAATCTATTTGAGAAATAGTGAAACTGTTTGCAAACAGCGTAGGCCCCGATCAGACGCCACAGAAGCCGGCATATGATCTGGACCTGCACTGTTTTACCATCACCCGCTATTTTTAGATTGGTCTAGAGAATATAATTGAACTCTGCTATATTTTCTATAACTGCGTACTTTTAACCCATTTTGTACTGAATGGAATCTGCTACATTATATATGAGCACAAGATCATTTCGAAATTTAGGATGCCAGGTTGTGTTTTCTTCAAAGTTCTTTTTTGAAAATAGTAAATTATTTGCAAACAGCGTAGGCCCAGCTCACACGCCGCAGAAGGCGGCATTTGATCTGGATCTGTAATGTTTGCCAAATACCCCTTTTGGGTTTCCTGTACAAAAGAGGCATTTTGCAGTAATTTCACTCCCTTCTTATCACTCTGGGACCATCGCCCCAAAACCATTATGTACCTAGATAACACATAATTATTATAATAACAGTTTTTGGGTCGATTGTTTGTCAGTCGACCCAACGTGAAGCAAAGTAGCCTTTTATATTGCTGCCCACGTGACTTTTACTTGTCTGTAGGAAAACTAATAAGAAAAGTTCACTCAGGATAGTCCACAATCTAAGAACGCAGCCGTCATGTGGACTAAACGAAATTAGTGTATACCGCGACAGAGGTAAGGGCGAGGATTATGGCCATGTAAAATCGATTTAAGCTCCCCAGTGGAATTCTTTCCACTGACCGTTTCAATGCGGTTCTTCTGTTGCGGTTTATTTATGTTATTGTTTGCTACTTACTGTGTGTATCACTTGTGTCTTTTTATTTTGGATGGCCATTCGGCAATTTTGTGGGAAAGTAACTGTCCTTATGGCCTTCCTTTGTTTAGGTTTCCATTATGGTCTGGTCGCTTCATGTTTGTGTTTCTTTCCCTTTGGTGTCTTCGATGGGTGGAGTAAGTTAATTGTATCGATTCCTGATCTTTGTTTTACTTCTACTTTTAACGAGTACCCACAGCCTACGCTATAAAGCTTGTAGGCCATAAGCTAGGATATGGTAACCCTGCATCATGCGTGGGAGTTTTGCAGACATACATAGTTTGAAAGTACATATACTAAGGTACCAAATGCAAAATGTTAGCACTCTGGGTGGGGCTTTATTATATGCCGGGCTGTATAATACGTTACCAATACGTTATTTATAAATGTACCATGCAAATAAAAGAACAAAAGAAATTGATGCTTAAGACAAGAACTGACCAAAATTTGGGCATAACTGTTGAAAAGAAATAAAGGGTTTTCTAAATAGATACATTTGAAGACATTCGAAACTTCAATGTCCCTGTTATTGATTTTATTTGTTTGATTTGAGGTTTAACGTCCCCGTCAACACTGTAAAGGTCATTTTGGAGACGTTGCTTCCAATTTTGTGGGACTTTTACCCGACATTGAGATGAAATGACATCTCAAGTCCTGTCGCCCAATGAAACCAATAGGGTTTACTAGCATGGACGGTCCGCCTCGCACCGCGGTTCCTGGACGGGTAACATAGATTACACATGCAATTTGGTAATTGTACCTCCTGCCGTTTGCAAAACCAAAGTTCTGTTCAAGAATATACATGTAGCTGTTACTTATCTACAAAACCAAATTGCAGTTATTTACCTGCATTTTTGCGCATATTTGAGCTTTCTTTCTCTAATAAAGGGTAACATTGTAAGCATACCCCCATTTTCAAGTATTGTAATAATGACAGTTCATCAGCTATCGAAACTGAGTAACTGACCTCTGGACACTTGAACTTGACGGCTAGCTATCTTTGTAGTCCGGACATAGAGTAAGCAACATTAAAGCGCTGGAAAAATGTTACAGATCACGAGGGTATAGTTATACTATGGTATAGTTATACTATGGTAATGTACACTACACTGAGAAATAGTAACGTATATTGCATGGAAAATTTACTTGGACCAGCATTGTCCTGCTTTTAATGCGATCTTAAGATTTAAAAAATCTATAAAGTCTCAATTTAAAAAGGAGGACAAAAATGTTAGTTTAGTGGGAACAGGTTTGGCTTCCCAGACAACAGATAGGGTAACTATATGGAGCCATTCAGTAATTCAACTGACACTGCCCCCGGGTAGGCTTACACAATCTAAGCCGAAAATAGTCTTTTATGCAGCAAAAGCACGCCAGCAGTGAACTGACAACTACTGTTTGAGTAATCACAACAGTTTAAACCCTATCAGTAGTCATTGGCGATTAAGACAGTGGTTAATATTATAATCTATCCAAATATCATTTTCATATACTTCATTGACTATGCAATACACCTTCATTTGTTAGTTCGGTACTGTCCTCATCATATATCATAAGCTAGCACATAGTCACATTGCACGTGTACGGGAGTGTTGCAGACATATTATTTTTGAAAGGGCATATTTTAAGGTAACAAATGAAACATGTTAACACTCTAGCCGTTGGGGCGTATCGTATGACGACCCGTAGAATATTAGAATATTTTGAAAAAAAAAGACAAGCAGATCTTAAATTCATATAGATTATGAGAAGAAGTTTGTATCTATATAATTTGACTAATACAGCGAATTTCAGAATGTTCGGACAATCACCCGATGACACTTCTAATATGATTCGAAGGGTAAACAAAAGGATAGTCAATAATTCATGTGACAAAAACCCAGGGTAACTCTTTTATTTCGAGGTCTATGGCTTTCCTTTTAACATAAAGGCAATATAATTTATTTTTGTTTTCAGCTTTTTACAATTTAAATGAATTAAAGCTGTAAAAGAAGAAACACTATGCTAACTAGATATGTATTTATGCATGTGTTCGAAAAGAAGAAAGGCAGGGTATGAGAATTATTGAGAATAGGTGGAGAGGGGATGAGTATTGTAGACTAAGAGGTTTTATACCCATGTACACGGAAGTCTAAAACTATTGTCATTTGCCTACCGTCTGCTCCCTAACCTTACCTAACTTCCCTATCCAAGCACTCATCCCTTCTCAAAATGTAACCTACCATAACCTAAGCATGTATTATCATACACCAATTCAACCAAACCTACGATTTGGATAAGGGTATTGTCACTCAATATATAACATAATACCCCCTGTGCAGGGTCAGCAAGGACTGTGTGACACTTTGGTTACAGACATTAAATATATGCATATCACTTAGCCTATAATATCATTCCATACCTTACCTTACATAGGACAGGGTAAACTATACCTTTCCTAATAAGTTCTGAAATTAGATCCTTTGGAAGCAAGTAATACAACAAATAAACGAAAATAGCAGACTCGGTTTTGTTGAGTCTGTTCATGACCAGTACTGAAATGTGCAACACCGACCACGCCCTCTAGCACCGGCTTAAGCAGAACTCTATTTTCAAATTGATACCAAATGTACTCAATGATCCCAAAGGACCAGAAAATATAATCTGCACTATGATGATGTACGGGGAGACGTTTTACGGCCGCCACACGACACAACACCAGCTACAGTGAAAATAAATAAGTTCTGAAATTAGATCCTTTGGAAGCAAGGAATACACCAAATAAACGAAAATAGCAGTCGGTTTTATTGAGTATGTTCATGACCAGTACTGAAATGTGTAACACCGGCCACGACCTCTAGCACCGGCTTAAGCAGAACTCTATTTTCAAATTAATACCAAATGAACTCAATGATCCCAAAGGACCAGAAAATATCATCTGCACTATGATGATGTACGGGGAGACGTTTTACGGCCGCCACACGGCACAACACCAGCTACAGTGAAAATAAATAAGTTAAGTCTGGGTATATTCCATACCCTACCCAGGGCAGGGCCTGAGTATGGGTGGGCGGAATATGTGTATGGTAGGGTAGGTAAGCACGTTTATATGTTCATGTGTGCACATGTCCGCAACCAATGTCTTACGCTTACCTATGGTTAACTACCCTGGCTCCTCTCTCTACCCTTATCACTCTACTGTAGAATTCTCAGACCAAACAGTATCCATACTCATACCATATTCTACCCTTACCTAATCACGCCCTTCGCTACCCATTCTCCCACCTACCAAAGGTTCGATTGTGGAAAAGGTACCTGTCTTGTAGGGTATCATGGCTGTGAATATATACAGGATTCTATGTCCAACTTTAAACATGTCCTAACATTCTTATACCCTCCCCAGATTACAATATCCTATCTGTACCAACATGACATATGATATGTACAATGGGCTACATTAAGGTATGGTTTGATATGATGAGGTAAGTTAGAATAGAAGAATGTATTTACTAGGGTTACCATGTTCGAATATATCCTAGCATCCCCCGTAACACTTCTATTCAATTCACACTGTACGGTACTCACTTTATCCAATCATTCATACCCTTCTCACTATCTAATGGTAACATACTATAACAGTTAAAGTACTGACACTACTACTAATCATATACTGTAACCAATTACTGCTCAAACTAGGGAAGGTATGGGTATCATAGACTTTGGTTACGAACGTTACATATGTACACATAAGCTTATTATCCTATCGTAGCCTTAGTTCAACTATCCTAACTTTCTATAGCAATGACCTATTCTTCTTCTATTCATGAAGTGTAGGAGGCTATTTGATATCGCTATGGTAAAGCAACGTTAGCCGTTGGTTACAAAAGTTACATATGGACATATAAACATGTATCAAAGTTAAATGCCCTGCACATGCCTTACAAAATTGTTAATTGCTGGTTTGCACCTAATAAATCGATTAATAAATGCAAGGAGGATATTGTCTTATAAAGAACAATTTTCACTTCCAAATGATGTACATGTATACTCTATTTCGTTATCCGTATTCTCAAAGGTAGTCAGTGCAGCATACAGAGACATACCTTACATTACGATAAGTCCCTGATAAGTACTTTTTACTCATTTTATGGTTAATCCTTGTATTGACCGATCTTGAAAAAACTGTAAGCCACATGATAATATTTGTATAAATAATCTCATCATTTTGGCATTATTTAAACTGTTCAAGGGTTACATATGTTGCCTACCTGATGCAGGATAATGCTGTCATTATTAAATACCTAACATGTGTTCTTTTGAAACTTATATAATGTAGTTTAAGATCATTCGAGTACAAAATACCCCTAAGGTTTGGGTTGTATATGGCCAGCCCAAGGACTGGCTAGAAGTAAAATCTGTCCTGCAGTTACATGTACATCATGAGCACCTGTTATGCCTAGTTGAAACTCATCTCATTCATGTTTTGCTTGACGATGAACAGTGTATGTTATCAGGTAATTATTTGGTATAGGTAACTCACCACAAACAACAGACAAGAGATACAAATCACCTTTGTATTGATGTTTGAATGAATGAGCTCCTAATTATACACATTGCTTTTCAATAGTATGAATTACTAGATTCCATGTACTCAAATCCATGGAAGCTACGTTACCCAAACTACATACAACACTGATTCAATAAGGGATTATTCTTAAGAAATAGTTTCTATTCAGCTTTGCTGTTAAATAAGCTAACACATTTCCTATATACTTGTACTTATTTCAAGTTCTGTGAAAGATTTGTTTCGGATATATTTCTTATCTCTTTCTGGCAAACAAAGTGGTGTGCAATACACTGTTGGAACATGGATTGCACAACAAACTAACTGCTAAATCAGCTATAAGTATGTTGTAAGCAAATGGCCACTTAATTCACAAATATGACGCAGACAAAGCGAAAAGATTGAAATGATGGCATTGCAGCTGAGACTCTCATATTTGTATCACATAGTGTCTATTTTTGTTTTGTTTGATTTGAGGTTTAATGTCCCCGTCAGCACTGTAAAGGTCATTTTGGAGTCGTCGCTTCCAATTTTGTTGGACTTTTACCCGACATTGAGATGAATTGGCATCTCAATCAATGCCGGCCAATGAAACCAATAGGGTTTATAAGCATGGGCGGGCCGACTCGCACCGCTGTGCCTGGGCAGGCTTAGATCCTCTAAGCGGTTTACTAGTACTCGTGTGCGGGTCGATTTTTGCTCTGCGTGGAAGCATCATGTAGCCAATCTATTTCTTCAAGCCTGATGGGCGGGGCGGTCAAAGTGCCTATTTACAAACGCTTATACATGTAATATACGTTACCTTTGTTGACATCACAAAAATGATCGCTGCACAGATCCTTCTTTGGACTACTTATGTTATCATGGACTCTTATTAAGGGCTATATACCATGAAATCCGCCTTCAAACCAGCTTTTTGGCTAATTATAAGCTAGTTTATTTAATATTGTCAAGAACCTTATATGTAACGTATTCTTCAGGCCGCCACATGGTTACGCCCAAACATCCTGAATGCTATCATGTCTCAATCTTTAGGGTTTAGAATAGGCTTTCAGGATATTATACCCTCCAAAACCCGCACATATGTTGCAGGGGGTCTATTGGCACCTGAAGGTCTATTGCTTTTGTCCGCGTGACTATCGCTGACCATCTGACTGCCGCCGACCCTGAACACAATCTAGGTACAGTCGATAGTCGCCTCCCTAAGACGTCAGAGCGCAGCGTAAAAAATAAATTCTGGAATGTGCCCGTGTACTTGGGCATTGGCAAACAGTGTATACCTAATCAGACGCCACATAACTGTCCGATCAGGGCTACTGTGCTTGCTTAAAATACTGGAATTTAAGGGTTAAACGAACAGTTCGATTCTCAGTACAGGGATATTTTACAAACCTACACTTAGAGACAATCCACTCACCAGTACTCTCAGTGCTTTGATTATTATCTGGTGTTTGCTCCTGTCGCATCACAGTTATGTGCTGAGGATGTGCGGGAGAAGTGTAGGTGGGTGTGGTAAAGAAAAAAAAACTTTGACTTCAATGCCAAAATACCAAAAGTTTGCAATTTTTTCAAACAGAAGAAAGCATTGAGAACATATTTGAGAGTTAAATTGTGCCCCATGAAGATCTGTCTTTCACTACCCATTTCGGTTTAGCTGCAACATTCTTTTAAACTGATTTCCTTAGATTTCGATTAACTTCTATTTTATGTCTTTGGCGGCGAGAATGTACTAGGATTGTCAGACAAGTTAATCAATTTGACAGTCACGCTTCTGTGACCTCAAAACTGTAAATTTGAACATGTATCATCATGACACAATACATTTACCAATCAATGATCATCACCGACAAGTGGGTTGGCTCTTGATCTAATTGGATGGACCGTGTGAAGGTAAAAATATTTCAGTGCATGTCTTTGATCCTTACATAAAAAAGAAACATTTGGCAGCAGTGCCAGAATTAGAATGTTGCAGCTAAAAAAACTTGTAGTAGGCCACGTCCGAAAACCATTAGAACATCACAAAACACGCCTACCACAGTTTTACCACCAAAAATGAAAACGTCTGATATTTTAAGCTCACCTGAGCAAAGCTCAATGTGAGCTTTTGTGATCACCTTTTGTCCGTCGTAGGTGCGTCGTTCGGCGTGCGTCGTCGACATTTACCTTGTTAAGACTCTAGAGACCATAATTTTGCTTCAATCTACATGAAACATTGCCAGAATGTTTGTCTTGATGATATCTGGCTCAAGTTCGAATATGGGTCATATCAGGTCAAAACGTAGGTCAGTAGGTCAAATCATAGAAAACCCTTGATAAGACTCTAGAGGCCACAGTTTTGGTCCAATCATCCTGAAACTTGCTCAGAATGATCATCCTGACAATATCTTGGTCAAGTTCGAATATGGGTCATGTCGGGTCCGAAATTAGGTCAGCAGGTCAAATCATAGAAAAACCTTGTTTACGCCCTAGAAGCCACAGTGTTGGTCCAATCATCCTGAATCTTGCTCAGAATGATCATCCTGACAATATCTCGGTCAAGTTCGAATATGGGTTATGTGCGATTAAAAAGTAGGTCAGTAGGTCAAACCATAGAAAAACCTTGTTAAAACTCTTGAGGCCACAGTTTTGAACCAATCATTCTCAAATTTGCTCAGAATGACCATCCTGACAATATATGGGTCAGTCTCGAATACGGGTCATGTTTTGTCATTATATAGGTCAGCAGGTCGAATCATAGAAAAACCTTGTAAAGACTCTAGAGGCCACAGTTTTGGTCCAGTTATCCTTAAACTTAATCAGAATGGTCATCCTGACAATATCTCGGTCAAGTTAGAATATGGGTCATGTGACTCTAAAGTAGGTCAGTAGGTCAAACCACAGAAGAACCTTGTTAACACTCAAGAGGCCACTGTTTTGAACCAATCATCCTCAAATTTGCTCAAAATGATCATCCTGACAATATCTGGGTCAGGCTCGAATACGGATCATGTCAAAAAGTATGCCATTAGGTCAAATCACAGAAAAAATTGTTAAGACTCTAGAGGCCACGGTTTTGGTCCAGTCATCCTCAAACGTGCTCAGAATGATCATCCTGACGATATCGTGGTCGTGTACGAATATTGGTCTTGTCGGGTCAAAAAGTAGGTCACCGGGTTAAATCTCATAAATACCTTGTTAACACTCTAGAGCCCACATTTTTGGTCCAATCATCTACAAACTTGCTCAGAGTGATCATCCTGACAATATCTCGGCGAAGTTCGAATATGGGTTATGTGCGATCAAAAAGTAGGTCAGTAGTTCAAACCACAGCAAAAAGTTTGTTAACATTCTAGAGGCTATAGTTTTGGCCTAATCATCCTCAAACTTGCTTAGAATGATCACCCTGACAATATCTCAGTCAGGTTCGAATACGGGTCAAGTGGGATCAAAAAGTAGGTCAGTAGGTCAGATCATAGAAAACCTTTTTAACACTCTAGAGGCCACAGTTTTGGTCCAATCATCATCAATCTTGCCCAGAATGATCATCACAACAATATCTAGGTCAAGTTCGAATATGAGTCATGTGGGGTCAAAAAGTAGGTCAGTAGGTCAAATCATAAAAAAAACCTTGTTTACATTGTAGAGACCGCAATTTTTAGCTCACCTGAGCAACGCTCAATGTGAGCTTTTGTGATCACCTTTTGTTCGTCGTAAGTGCGTCGTCAATTATTCATCATTCGATATGCGTCGTCAACATTTACCTTGTTAATCCTCTAGAGACCACAATTTTGCTTCAATCTTAATAAAACTTTACCAGAATGTTTGTCTTGATGATATCTGGGTCAAGTTCAAATATAGGTCATATCAGGTAAAAACTAGGTCCAGGTCTTTGATATTTGGTATGAAGCTTCATCTAGTGGACCTCTACCAAGATTGTTCAAATTATAGCCCTGGAGCCAAAAATGCCCCCTCTCCGGGGCCCTTTGGTATTACATAGACTTATATAGGGAAAATCTTGAAAAATCTTCTTCTCTGAAACCGCAAGGCCCAACTAGGTCTTTGATATTTGGTATGAAGCTTCATCTTATGTACCTCTACCAATATGGTCCAAATTATAGCCCTGGGGCCAAAAATGCCCCCGCTCCGGGGCCCTTTGGTTTCACATAAGACTTATATAGAGACAATCTTGAAAAATCTTCTTCTCTGAAACCACAAGACCTAGGTCGTTGATATTTGGTATGAAGCTTTATCTAGTAGACCTCTACCAAGATTGTTCAAATTATATCTCTGAGACCAAAAATGCCCCCGCCTCTGGGCCCTTTGGTTTTACATAGACTTATATTGGGAAAATCTTTAAAAATCTTCTTCTGTGAAACCACAAGTCCTAGGTCTTGGATATTTTGTGTGAAATTTCATCTAGTGGACCTCTATCAAGATTGTTCAAATTATAGCCCTGGGGCCAAAAATGCCCCCGACTCAGGGCCCTTTTGTTTTACATAGACTTATATAGGGAAATATTTAAAAATCTTCTTCTCTGAAACTGCAAGGCCCATGCCTTTGATATTCAGTATGGAGTTTCATCTAGTGGACCTCTACCAAGATTGTTCAAATTACAGCCCTCGGGCCACAAATACCCCAGCCCCGGGGGCCTTTGGTTTTACATAGACTTATATAGAGATATTTTTGAAAATCTTCTTCTCTGAAACCGCAAGGCCCAGGTCTTTTATATTTGGTGTGAAATGGACCATCATCAAGATTGTTTAAATTAAAGCCATGAGGCCAAAAATGCCCCCGCCCCGGGGCCCTTTCGTTTTACATAGGCTTATGTAGGGAATGTCTTCAAAAAATTCTCCTCTGAAACCTCAAGGCCCAGGTCTTTGAAATTTGGTGTTTAGCTTCATCTAGTGGAGATTTGCCAAGATTGTTCAAATAATAGCCTTTGTTGACATTTGGTATGAAGCTTTACCTTTTTAGACCTCCCTCAACATTATGCACATTATAGCCCTGGGGTCAATAATGGCCCTCCCCGGGGCCCACTTGTTACTCTATGCATCAGATGAGCGATCCAGGGCCATCATGGACCTCTTGTTTCCTATTACTTCTCAAAAAAGAAATAAAAAAAAATAATGTATGCCTCTGTAAACCCAGTTTTACTCTACAAAGCTGGGGTTGAATGGGATAAAAATTATAGGCATGTTTTCGTGACTAAGCTGTCAAAATTTATCATTTTCTGAAATGGTAGTAGTCCATAGTTGTTCATCTCCGACAGTCCACCACACTAACAACTCCGTAAAATAAACGTCGCTGTAGACCCCACTTTATATTGAGAAAACTTGATTTATATGGCGAAATATTTGTTTTTATTATTTATACTTTAATATAATGTCATTGATCAAATAATTTCGTACTGGCCAAGTATCTTCCCACAAAATTGGAAGTAACGTCTCGAAAATGACCTAAATAGTATTGACGGGGACGTTAAACCTCAAACAAAACAAACTTACACCCGTGTGGCAAAGTGCATTCTTTTCATTACCCCAATATGGTTACTTTTCAATCAAAATTTGAGAAATTTTTAATTTGAACTCAAAACCCAGACTGTGGATGATCGTTCGAGCCACCTCAATGAAACCAAATAGGGTTTATATGCATGGACAGACCGATTCGCACCACTTTGCCTGGGCAGTTGGTTGATTGGTTGATTTGAGGTTTAACGTCCCAGTCAACACTGTAAAGGTCATCTTGGAGACGTTGCTTCCAATTTTGTGGGACTTTTACCCGACATTGAGATGAAATGACATCTCAAGCCATGTCGCCCAATGAAACCAATAGGTTTTATTAGCATGGACGGTCTGCCTCGCACCCCGGTTCCTGGGCAGGCTTGGATCCTCTAAGCGGTTTACCAGTACTAGTGTGCGGACCAGATTCAGCTCTGCGTGTAAGCATCATGCAGCCCATATATTTCTCCAAGCCTTTATTTTATACTAATTTATTTAAGTTCGATTGCGATGAAAGTTCAAAGCTTTTTGAATCGCTCTCGAACACTCATTCCGGATGTTATCACGCGCGCGAGAGAGAGAGAGATAGAAAGAGAGAGGCAGGGAGAGACAGAGCGAGAGAGGCAGTGACTTTTATACCACTGCTACCCATTTACACCTGGGTCGAGTGGGGTATTGTCATAATGTGTCTTGCCCAAGGGCATACCTCGCCTCCGGTGGCCGGATTCGAACTCGCAACCTATCGATCATAAGTCGAACGCGGTAACCACTGAGCTATCGAAGCTGGGCAGGCTTTGACCCTCGAAGCGGTCTACCAGTACTCATGTGCGCTGCGTGGAAGCAGTCACACGCCGGGAGTGTTATCGTAATGGGTTAACATGAATATTAATAGAGTTGTCCCATTTTGTAAGCGATACTATGGAGCGATGTTTCTTGAGTGTTTTTCTTTAAGGGGAATGGGAACACCTGACAGATTTTCCCGCCATTTTTCAAAGGGAGAGAACTTTCGGGACATCCTGTTCGCTTTTCAAAAACCCTGACTTACTGAAAAAGGGGTTTACTCTTCAAGGACGCCTATTGACATTGGACATGGGAGACGAAAATACTAATGCAGGAGTTGCCGCCCCTGAACGTGTATCTAGTCCCCGTAAGCTGCGTACACATTTTATCCTTGCTACACCACATACGATAAAACCCGACGGAGACCGAGTATCTGACAGATACAGCAATTTTGTAAGATTATTCTCCCCTGATCGGCCATGTTGGGACAATAGGCAGAGATTTCTGAGTATAGAAATGTATCCACTTTTGTCGAATTATCCCTCAGAAATAAAACACTAAAGGGGTTAAACTGGGACTTCGATTATTCTTAAGTTCATATGAATAAAATAATCAAGTTTTAATCATAAATTTCCAATGGACAAGTTGTTTATAGAGAAAGTGCACACCCACCACTGATTATCAACCGATCAGATTTCTTGATGCAAATTATTGCAACAAATTCATGAGTTGAATGACAAAGAAGCCATCCTGATCCTTTAGAAGCCATCTGATCTGGATCTTCATCGTTTGAAAGATACAACATAACAGGGCTCAGAAGGACAAGGGTTAGAATTCTGTTTGAGCCTAGGTGTCTCCAGCAAGAATGATAACGCTGGGTGCAACCTCTCAATAATGGACCTTGCGGAGGCCGGTCTCGGTAGCTCAGCCGGATGCGCGTCTGACTGGTGAAAGGAGGTCAAGGGTTCGAATCCTGCCGGGATCGGCAACATTCTTTCGTGTAGATTGACCATTTCTCCATTCCGTTTATATTCCGTTGTCAGTTTCTGGCGAGAGAATGTGCACTCTCCTACCAAAAAGTGTTTTATGTAAACTGACTGGCTCGATATGACCTGTATAATTTTGACTGGGTCGTAAAACTTAACATAACAACTGAGCAGCGGCAGGAGAATAGATGTCTTCATGTTCGGAGTCTTCTAGCATGTACATGTACTAATAATCAATCAGCATACCAAGCAAGCATATGACGTAATTGTGACGTCACATCAACGTCGGTAAAACGTCATGATATTCATGCAACGTCAAATCTACGTCGGTGCAACGTCATGTGCAACGTCATGACGTTGCACCGACGTTAATTTGACGTTGCCATAGCGACGTGTGCCTGCTTGGTAGCCACTCAGTTATTTTACAGCCTTATCCATCTGGAAGAAGAAACTTAGGGCCAACGGATATTCGTATAGGTGTAGATGCACACGCTTATCACTTTGTCTGTCTGTCTGTCTGTCTAGAGTTTAAAGTACCAGTCATTATTATATACCCAGAAAATGTCCCGTTCACTTTGAATAGAATTGACCGGTCAATATTTTTCCATATTGCCCGTAGTCAAGTTCATATTGCCCGTAGATAAGCAGTCTCGTTCACAATAGAACTACTTTCAAATCTGTGCAATTCAAGATGATACATCGGCAGCCATATTGTCTTGCGTATCGACAGCAAGAACGTAAAACAAAACAAATATAGGTTCTGACAAAGTGCATAAAGCGCATTTTGTGCTGTCAAATATGACCTACCTGCAATCGGTTTAGATTTTCAATACTTTCTTCTAAGAAAGCAGTAGTATTTTGAAAGAAATATAACCGACGCTTCGGAAAAAATGGCGTCCTGCTTTGGGAAACGTCAATGTTTTTCATGACGTCACTTCCACGAACGTTAACGTCGTCTTCACTTTGGAGCCGTTGGGCGTGTTTTTTCAACGTGTAGAGAGACACTTAACGACCTTCATTGATTAAGAAATAGATCAGCTCTAACTGTGATTTGTTGAGTAATAAATCACAGTTTGAAGGTCAGTTGTAAAGTAGATCAAATCACAAGCGCGTAGCGCGCGTGATTTGTCTACTTACAACTGACCGACAAACTGTGATTTATTACTCAACAAATCACAGACTAGAGCTGATCTATTTCGATTCTAACACGCTGAAATCGGCAATAATGTTGTTGTTTCCTTCAAAATCTCACAACCTTTCGCCATTATTAGAAGAAATCCCGCTAAAATTATCGACTGAAACACATGCATTTATATCCTTTTCTTACGTTTTCGATGCGAGAAAATGACGTTACACTGTCTAACGTCAAGGAAATCGACTAGTGACGTCATAAATTTGGAATTATAATGACGTCACTCGTCACGCTCTTCCGAGCTGTGATTTGTTGTAGAATAAAACACAGTTATTTCCCATTGCCTATATAGGCGCGCTGTGTTAGAATTTCCATTTCAAACCACTTAAACATCTATAATCTGATTTTACGTTCAGATTTCTATACCAGACAATGCTGAATTCTAGAAGACAGTTCAAGTTTTTGGGGTATATAATCAAAAGGTTATTGACTTTATATTGTGAAATATTCGGCACTCGTTCATGAATATGTCGGAGACGCACTCGCAAGCTCGTGCGTCCTCCGCCATATGAACTCGTGCCGAATATTTCACATAAAAAGTCAATAACCTATAAATACTATTTATATCATATCAAACCGGTCAGTTAACCTGCCAAAATTTTCCTTGGCAGGCTTATACCGAAGCGGTTAAAGTAGACGCGAATCTGAGCAGGCTGATCAGAGTTTCCGCGAAGCATATATGAGCGAAACACACCTTCGCTTGGCGCGGTGAGAAAACCTGTCTTTGACGTTAGCGACTGTGTCTTGAAATTTTAGCTATAAAAACTAGAAGCAGCTTTGTTGTCTCGCAAGTGGCAAAAACATGTTTTCTCATGACGCGGCTAAATTAAAACCATCCTTTGCAAAAGGGGTATTTTTACAATAACCATACTGACCGAAGCTAGTTTTTCATTAATATTTACATTTTAAGTGTGAAGTCTAATGTAAACCTATAGAAAACTATTGCGTTCATTCTTCCATGAACGCACCGAATCACATGATTTTCAGTGACGTTAAGTGACGTAATTCTAAACCATTGTTCTCTACGGGCGTTGGTGACGTCAATGCTGCTCCGCTCTTTGTAGAAAAACAGTGTGTAAATGTTTTTCAGCTTTAAAATCTTGCACTACAAGCATTTTTTTCGCCTCGTGATGAGGGGCAAATAATGTAAATATGAAAAATAAATATAAAATATGAAAGTATGAACGGCAGTGGGTCGCTATCAAAGTTTACGGGGTTCATTTACTTTGCAAGCGACCCACAGTGTTCATACTTCCATGAACTGCAGTAAAATAAATTTCATTTTTAAACGACTTCTATTTTTCTATTAACCCCCCCCCCCCCCCCCCCCCTATTTAAATGTATTGATTTTTTAACAGCGCAAAATGAAAATTTCAGATGAAAAATCCAGCCATTTCATATATTTCTGCTCAAAACCGCTTCGTTGAGGCAGTTCTAACGAGTCTTTGCTTTGCTGGAGCAGAAATACAAAAAAAATAACGCATAAACATGTAAACCCCAGTTTTACTATATAAAAGTGGGGTTTTAGTGGGGGGGGGGGGGGTATCTAGGCGTGTTTTTGCGGTGGCTTCTTTTACATTGTTTCGAAGAGGTTGCAAGAAAGTAGAATTTTACATAATACATGCATATAGATATTTATTTAAAACATAAACAGGTTATACAGTGGTATTGTAGCCCCCGCCCATCGGGGCTATAGATGGCCTGCATGATGCTTCCACGCAGAGCTGAAACTGGCCCGCACAGGTGTACTGGTAAACCGCTTAGAGGATCTAAGCCAGCCAAGGCAAAGCGGTGCGAGTCGGAACGTCCATGCTTATAAACCCTATTTGTTTCATTGGGCGACAGGCCTTGAGAAGTCATTTCATCACAAAGTCGGGTAAAAGTCCACCAAATTTGAAGCAACGTCTCCAAAATGACCTTTACAGTGTTGACGGGGCATGAAACCTAAAATCAATCAAACAAACAATTATACAGTGGTATTACATAAAATATGATATACAATTGACTCTCGTTACCTCAAGCACTTACATGTGTAACCACTGCTTAAGTGAAACTAAATGTTAGGCGATGTTTAAGTTTTGCTTTAAGTTCCTTAGATTTCGATTCATAGTTTCTTCAACTAGTGTTATCTCAAATGCAAAATTCCAGTCCCTTCGAGTTTAAGACAACGAGGGCCAAGCATAGTTCTGATTCAATGAACAATATTACAGTTAATCAGACCATGCCATCAACTCCCTGGCAAATCCTACCTTTTAACCAGTGTTATCGTCAATGAACGATTAACTAGGCCCGTTTTCATTTTTTATTTTTGTTTGTTTGTTTGAGTTGAGGTTTAACGTCCCCGTCAACACAATTCGGGCCATTTACAATTCTGTGGGACTTTTACCCGACAATGGGATAAAATGATATCTCAAGCCCTGTCGCCCTATGAATTAATAAGACTTTTATGCACTGGACTCACACCACTTTGCCTGGGCAGGCTTAGTACTTCTAAGCGGTTTACCAGTACTCATGGTTGGTCAGTTACAGCTCTGCGTGGAAGAAACATGCAGCCCGATCTATTTCTACAAGTCCCGATGGTCCGGGCGATTTCAGTTATTCTTTCTTTGTGTGTTTCACACCCAGTGTTTCCTAGAGAGACCATCTTTGGGACTGTACAAAAGTGGTCTTTAGACTTTTGAACAGTCCCAAACGTGGCCTAAATATAGGAATTTTACTGTACCTGGTTCAAGAACTATGGGCTGCGCCAAGCGAAAAAGGATTAGTGCGCACATCAGATAATCAGATAAGACTGCACATCTGTACTTTCTAACAAAAGTGTTCGCTGTGTGCTATTTGGATCATCATGTTAACACGTCCATGAAATCAACGCCCCACTAAACCCCACTTTATATAGAAAAAACTGGGGGTTACAGGGGTAAACATGTTGTCGGGGACGCTCAACCTAAAATCAAAGAAACAAACGAACAGGGGTATACATGTACTTTATTTTGCTTATTTCTGCGCCAAGACATAGGTTGTGGGTACCCCCTAAGACAAGTTTTTAATTGACCGTTGCAGGCGGTTCTGGAAAAAAATCCATATCAAGCAAAAATATGTTCCCATAACAGAAGTATTATTCGCATTTATGTCAGTGTTTGTTCGGAGCTTCAAATTTCTTCGCGAGACTGTGTACCCCTTTTCTCAAGGGAGGTCCTTCAACCTTTTCGTCAGGTACTATTGTTGACTTTGATTCATCAGCCGGACTTTGAGCTTTGATATTTGTTTGCGACTCACATGCCGTATTATTGACATTTTTGTCAATCTTTTCTGTTCTTTGCTTAGATTTAGGTGTATGAAGCCCCAAATTAGCATACTTAAGTTCTCTAGGTAATGTCTGTGGATCAGACAAATCTGGGAGGTCCTGTATTTCCTTTAGTTCTGTCATAACGTTTCCCAAGCCTACTGGTGATACAACTTTATTAACAATGTCCTCGATACCTTTAACTGCAGACTTAGGTTTTGACTTAGCTTTAGTTGCAACGCCGTGAGGCGCAGAAATAGGTCTGCTACTATTATTTTTGACAGGTACTTCATACCCTCCTGAGGTATCACAAGAAATGTCTTGAGCACTACTACATTTCCTTAGACCTGTCTCAGTACTATGGTTCACGTCTTCATAAACAAGTTCTGGCGAAAGACTGTCCATAGTTTCATTGTTATCGTTATCAACGTCAGCGTAGCTGTAAACCATGTCACTGTTTTTTGAGTCCGTATTACTGAGATGGTCAAATGTAGATGAATATATTCGTTTGGAAGAACTGACTGGCCCCACATCTTTATCTGCATCTGCGTAGTCATAGGTCTGTTGATCAATCACAACTTTAATTGGTCTTTCGGTCGCAGTGGATTGTTTTGATTCTGTAACTACTGTTTTTGTTTTGTCAAGTTTTGGAGAAGATGGTTTAGGAGGAGGACGGTTTGGTTTCCTTAATTTTGAAATTGTCTCACTTTCTTTAGTTGCAGCCCCAGGTTTCAGTAATTGTGGATCATCTTCATCAAGAGTTCCAAATTGGAATTCTATGTAAGAATCACCAACCGCTACAGCTTTAACACCTTTCGGACTCGCCGATTGTTTTACACTATCTTTCTCTTGTTCAGTATCATTGGCGCTTTTGGCAATGTGTGTGTAAGGATCATACGTGTTAGTGTGTGCGTAAGGGTGTTGCGAATCCTCAGGTGGCGGTGTGACCTGCAATCGAACTTCTAGATTGTTTGCATTAAGATGGTCGTAAGAAGTCACAGATGCATCGCTTGGTTTTTTAATTATGTGAGGTGGTGTAAGACTATCATTGTTTTTGCGTCGAAAAAATGAAAGTATTTGTTCTTTCTTACTTTTAAAATCACCAAATGGCAATTTGTTTGCTTTTGCGGACTCCATATTACTTTTAATATTTTGATATGTATTGTGTTTCTTTGCTGTAGTTTCGGACTGACTGTCTACCGGCGCTCCGCTTTTCTGTCTGGCATTTACATAGTCATGCGTTGATTCTTTTGCCGACTCATATACCGGATCATATGAAGCCGGCCTGGGCTCACTTATTTCGTCATATTCTGCGTTGTTCGCTGCGGCGCCGTTTCTACTACCCACCGATGATGTGTAGCTATTTGCGGCTACTGGTCTTCTTTTTAAAGGACGGCGTTTCCTGCAAAGTAAATGGGAGTACGTTATTTACATATATGAGCCCCGGCACGAGAAAACTTGTATTCGGGGTTCTTGATCAACTTAAACACTAATCGACCTGCTAAGCTGGCTAAGCTTTCTAAACTAGCTGTTTAGATACAGAAACTGAAGGTATTAACCCATTTTGTACCCAAAAGGGTAGTTGGCAAACAGTGCAGGCCCAGATCAGACGCCGCAGAACTTGTATTCGCCGCAGAACACGGCGTCTGATCAGGGCCTGCACATTTTGCAAAATGTTCAACCAGTTTTCGAACAGATTTTGAAGAAAACACAACCTGGCACCCCTAAATTTTGAAATGTACTCCTGTTATATATAAGGAGGAAGATTCCATTTGGTACAAAAAGTGACTGTGCTTTTGGCTTTCCGCTAGTGATGTTTCCATTAGGGTCGAGTTGTTTCATGTTTATGTTTCTTTTCCTTGGTTTGTTTGATTTGAGTTTAACGTCCCCGTCAACACTGTATAGGTCATTTGTGGGACTTTTACCCGACATTGAGATGAAAAGACTTCTCAAGCCCTGTCGCCAAAAGAAACCAATAGGGTTTATAAGCATGGACGGTTTAGGGTTTATAAGCATGGCCCAGCGCTTTGCCTGGGCATGCTTAGATCCTCTAAGTGGTTTACCAGTACTCGTGTGCGGTCAGTTTCAGCTCTGCGTTGAAGCATCATGCAGCCCAACTATTTCTTCAAGCCTCGATTGGCGGGGGCCATCTCTGATTAGAGCTGTGGGTTAATTGTATCGATTCCTGGACATTGCCTTCACTTTCATTATTCAAAACAAACAGGGAACACGACGAGGGTGATGAAACTGCGCGCATGCGCAGGCTAATATACACCTTTCGTGTTCACAAATGATCAGCATAGGCTTTCGCATGTCGCGGCTCATATATTGCAGTTGATAATAGTAACAGAAAACAAGAGGCCCATCGGCCACTACGCTCACCAGAGGTCATGTGGTTTATACCATATACAGGCAAGGGGCCCATCTTGGTCATGTGACAACAATACCACGAATAATGTTTAATTGCTTCACCCCCATAGAGGCTTTTCATGTAATTTGGTTTCAATCAGCACAGCTCTTTTACTGGAGAAAGAGAAGAAAATACTGAATCTGAGCCATCCAAGACAAAGGTCAGTAATGACCTTGACCTCTGGAATTAATAAACGTCCATTCAGCTAACTGCAAATATCATTTTCGATGTCACAGCCTACCAAAAATCAGAAATATCCACTACTTTGCCATCTTTCCATACAAATGTCTAAGTGACCAAATTTGACCTTGACATAAAACAGGTCAAGGTCAACCAAAAGTCATCATTTGAACAAACTTGGTAGGGCCAGAGTCCCTGATGCTACATACCAAGTTTCAAGATCATCGGCCGTTCGGTTCTTGAGAAGAAGATTTTTAAAGGTTTTTACCATATATGGGCATGGCGGCCATATTGGTCATGTGACCCAGTCCACACGAACAAATTTACGTTCCCTCATGCCTTAGAGGTTCCACATGTAATTTGGTTTCTATTGTCCAAGTAGTTTAAGTGAAGAAGAAGATAAAAATACTGAATCTGAGGCGTCCTGGACAATGGTCCTTAAATGACCGTGACCTTTGGAACTGATAAACTTACATTCAGCTGATTGTAAATACCATTTCTGATGCCACTAGCAAATATACAATCAGAAAAATCCACTGTTTTGCCATTTTTCCATACAATTGTCTAAGTGACCAAATTTTGACCTTGACGTAAAACAGGTCAAGGTCAACCAAAGGTAATCATTTGAACAATCTTGGCAGGGCCAGAGTCCCTGATGCTGCATACCAAGTTTCAAGATCATCGGCCATTCGGTTCTTGAGAAGAAGCTTTTTAAAGGTTTTTACCATATATGGGCATGGCGGCCATATTGATCATGTGACCCAGTCCTCACGAACAAACTTTCGTTTTCTTATTCCATAGAGGCTCCACATGTAATTTGGTTTCAATTGGCCGAGTAGTTTAAGTGAAGAAGAAGATAAAAATACCGAATCTGAGCCATTCTGGTAAAAAGGTCGGTAAATGACCTTGACCTTTGGAACTGACAACTTCCATTCAGCTGATTGTAAATACCATTTCTGATACCACTAGCTAATATACAATTAGAAAAATCCCATGTTTTGTCATTTTTCCATAAAAATGTCTAAGTGACCAAATTTGACCTTGACTTGAAACAGGTCAAGGTCAACCAAAGGTCATCATTTGAACAAACTTGGTAGGGCCAGAGTCCCTAATGCTGCATACCAAGTTTCAATATCATCGGCCATTCGGTTCTTGAGAAGAAGATTTTTAAAGGTTTTACCATATATGGGCATGGCGGCCATATTGGTCATGTGACCCAGTCCTCACGAACAAACTTACGTTTTCTCATGCCTTAGAGGTTCCACATATAATTTGGTTTCTATTGGCCAAGTAGTTTAAGTGAAGAAGAAGATAAAAATACTGAATCTGAGGCGTCCTGGACAAAGGTCCTTAAATGACCTTGACCTTTGGAACTGATAAACTTCCATTCAGCTTATTGTAAATACCATTTCTGATGCCACTAGCTAATATACAATCAGAAAAATCCACTGTTTTGCCATTTTTCCATACAAATGTCTAAGTGACCAAATTTGACCTTGACTTGAAACAGGTCAAGGTCAACCAAAGGTCATCATTTGAACAAACTTGGCAGGGCCAGAGTCCCTGATGCTGCATACCAAGTTTCAAGATCATCGGCCGTTCGGTTCTTGAAAGATGATTTTTAAAGGTTTTTACCATATATGGGCATGCCGGCCATATTGGTCATGTGACCTTGTCCTCACGAACAAACTTTCGTTTCCTCATTCCATAGAAACTCTACATGTAAGTTGTTTTCAATTGACCATGTAGTTTAAGTGAAGAAGAAGATAAAAATTCTGAATCTGAGCCGTCCTTGACCTTTGAAACTGATAAACTTCCATTCAGCTGATTGCAAATACCATTTCTGATGCCACTAGCTAATATACAATCAGAAAAATCCACCGTTTTGCCATTTTTCCATACAAATGTCTAAGTGACCAAATTTGACCTTGACGTCAAACAGGTAAAGGTCAACCAAAGGTCATCATTTGAACAAACTTGGTAGGGCCCGAGTCCCCGATGCTGCAAACCAAGTTTCAAGATCATCGGCTGTTCGGTTCTTGAGAAGAAGATTTTTAAAGGTTTATACCATATATGGGCATGGCGGCCATACTGATCATGTGACCCAGTCCTCACGAACAAACTTTCGTTCCTCCTTCCCACAGAGGCTACACATGTAATTTGGTTTCAATTGGCCGAGTAGTTTCACAGGAGATGTTGTTTGAAAATGTTGACGACGCAGACGCAGACGACGACGACGACGACGGACGACGGACCAATGCTTATACTATAAGCTCCCCCGGAGCCTTCGGCTCTGGTGAGCTAAAAAATTGAACCATCTGAGTCATGACCAGGGCCCCGCGATAGCATGTTTGAGGTGGGGAAATAATAGCAGAAAAGTTTAGACATACAATAGGGTTTGCGTATCAGTAGTCACAGTCGGTACTCTGTTTCTTGCTAGGTATTTTAAACATTGCTGTAATGGTTTAAGAACTTTGGCCGTTGTAAAAAAATTAAATCGATAAGGGGCAAAAGTTAAAAATTATTAAAGGTAGAGTTGCTGCCACTTGTTTCACAAGTGGGTATTGTTACTGCAAAAAAGTACAGAAAGTTTCATTGAAATATCTATAACGGTTTTGAAATTATGAGGAAAAAAGACGAAAGATGGTGAAAATTTGAATTTTACAAAGGGCCATAACTCTGACAATTTTGTGGCTAGAGTAACATAACTTAATTTTAAACTGTGTATTGGTGTTGTGATCTTATGTTTAAAGTTTGAAGTTGATACGTTTAATGGTTTGGAGGTTATTAAGAAACAAGAGGGCCAAGATGGTCCTGTATCGCTCACCTGTGGACCAGAAAATCATAAGGGATATTTAGAAAGAAAAAAGAAGAAACTGTGGAAGAAGGCAAGGCATGTTTGTTAACCGGATTTATATAAATGTCTTCATAGATCCAGGGTTGTCAACACAGCTGTACATCAGTTGAACCCTTAGGCAGGGTCATATTTGGCCCCAAGGCTATAATGTGAAAATCTTGGTTCAGGTCCATTAGATGAAGCTTCATACCAAATATCAAAGACCTAGGCCTTGTGGTTTCAGAAAAGAGGATGTTCCCCTATAAAAGTAAGTCAATGTAAAAAATCTTCTTTGTGTGTGGAAAACACTGAACTGGCGAAAGTCTAACTTGCTTGAGATGTTATCATTCGCTGCATTTGTGTAAAGTTTTATTAAAATCCGTCAATAAATAAAGGTTTTTGAGAGATGACATTTTTTTTTCTGAAAATAGCCAAAGTGACCCTAACCTTGAGCCAAGGACCCCGAAAGTCGAACTGGCTCCAGATACCATTTCCAACATTTAAGCAAAGTTATAGCAAATTCCATCAATAAATGCAGGCACTAGAGCGATGGCAAAGTTTTTCTAAAAATAGCCACAGTCACCCTGACCTTGACCTCAGGACGCCGAAAGTCAACTTGCTTGGAATACTATCATAATAAAAAAGATACCCAGCATTTGTGTGAAGTTATATTAAAATCTGTCAAAAAATGAATGCACTAGAACGGTGTAAAAGGTTTTCTAGAAAAAGCCACAGTGATCATGACCTTGAGCCGAGAACCATGAAAGTCAAACTCGCTCGAGATATTTTCATAGGGAACATATGTGTGAAGTTATATTGATGATGATGATGATGATGGTGTCGTGTTTAACGACACGCCAACCCTCTTTGTGGGTCATAAGCGTCAAGCGGGTGATGATCAAAAGGTAAAGTTATACTGAAATAGATGGTCGTTTGTTTGATTTGCGGTTTAACGTACCCATCAACACAGTATAGCTCATTCTGGAGACGTTGCCTCCAATTTTATGGGACTTTTACCCTACAATGAGATGAAATGACATCTCAAGCCCTGTCGCCAATGAAACCAATAGGGTTTATAAGCATGGGCGGTCCGACTCGCATCGCTTTGCCTGGGCAGGCTTAGATCCTCTAAGCGGTTTACCAGTACTCGTGTGCGGTCAGTTTCAGCTCTGCGTGGAAGCATTGTGCAGCCCATTCTACTTCTTCAAGCCCCGATGGGCGGGGGCGATTGTTATCGGTGCAGAAATGTAAACGCTAGAGCGATGACAAAGTTTTTTTTCTTAAAATAGCCACAGTGACCTTGACATTGAGACCATGACCTTGAAAGTCCAACTTGCTCACAAGGAAAATTTGTGTGATGTTATATTGAAATCAGTGAATAAATTGTAGGCTAGAGTCATGATGAAGTTTTTCTAAAACTAGCCACAGTCACTTTGACCTTGAGGCCACGACCTTGAAATCGAACTCGCTGCAGATATTGTCATAAGGAACATTTGTGTGAAGTTATATTGAGATAAGTCAAGAAATCTAGGCGCTAGCGCGATTACAAAGTTTTTCTAGAAAATAGCCACAGAGAGCCACGGAGAATTTCCCGATTTTGGAAATAACACCAGAAATTAAGTCCTGTATCCATATTCCAATTTAAGTTGATATTTAGGCCCATACGAATACCAACGACGTCTTCTAGAACCGACCAAGAAAAAACCCATCAACCTTGGTAACGGACGTAACGTAACAACGTACCGCAGGGATACGTTTTACGTCACATCACGTTAATAGATAAAGCTAACATTTAAGTAACGTTCCCAAATACATGATGTCATATTACCAATTTATCCTTTTCTCCAGTGACCATGACTTTGAAGCCATGACCTTAAAAGTTGAACACGATCGAGATATAGTCATTAGGAACATTTGTGTGACGTTATATTGAAATCGGTCAAGAAATGTAGGCGCTAGAGGATTGACAAAATTTCTAAAAATAACCACAGTAACCTTGACAATTGAGGCAACCACCTTGAAAGCCAAACTCGCTCAAGGTATTGTCATAAGAAACATTTGTGTGAAGTTATATTGAAATCAACAAGAAATGTAGATGCTTGAGCGATGACAAAGTTGTTCTAAAAATAGCCACAGTGACCTTGACCTTGAGGCCGAATTCGCTCCAGATATTGTCATTAAGGAAAATTTGTGTGAAGTTATGTTAAAATCAGTCAAGAAAAGTAAGTGGTATAACGATGACAAAGTTTTTCTATAAATAGCCACAGTGACCTTCACCTAGGGGCCACAACCTTAAAAGTTGAACTTCCTCCAGATATAGGAACATTTGTGTGGAAATATATTGAAATCAATCAAGAAATGTAGGCCCTAGAGTGATGACAAAGTTTTTTTTTCTAAAAATAGCCACAGTGACCTCGATCTTGAAAGGTAAACTAGCTCGGGATAATGTCATAAGGAACATTTGTGTGAAGTTATTTTGAAATCGGTCAAGAAATGTAGCTCTAGAAAAAAGCCACAGTGACCTTGACCTTGACCTTGAGGTCAGGACATTTAAAGTCGAACTCGCTCGAGATATTGTCATAAGAAACGTTTGTGTGAAGTTATATTGAAATCGGTGGAGAACTGTAGGCACTAGAGCGATAACAACGTTTTTATTTCTAAAAATAGCCATAGCGACCTTGACCTTGAGGGCAGATTCTTGAAAGTCGATCTACCTCGAGATATTGTCATATGCAACATTTGTATGAAGTTATATTGAATAAGGTCCAGAAATGCAGGCGCTAGAGCGATGTCAAATGTACGGTGATGAAAAGGTCAAAGATAGGCATTTTCTGCAATCAATGGGGACATAACTCTCTGAAATATAGACCTCACCAATTTTTTTACTCAGTCGAGGTTTTATCCATTACTTACTTACATGAAAGTTTCAAAAAGTTGCTCTGAAAAGTGAAGGGGCTACGGTGATGACAAGGTCAAAAATAGTCATTTTCAGTAATCAAGGGGACGTAACTCTTTGACAGATAGGCCGACCCAGTTTTCAACCTCGTTCGAGCTTTTATCCCTGACTTACGCTAGAGCAATGACAAAGTTTTTCTAAAAATAGCAACAGGGGCCTTGACCTTGAGGCCACGATCTTGAAAGATGAACTTGCTCGAGATATTGTCATAAGGAACATTTCTGTGAAGTAATACTGAAATTGGTCAAGAAATGTAGGGGCTAGAGCGATGACAAAGTTTTCTTTCTAAAAATAGCCACAGTGACCTTGACCTTGAGGCCACGACCTTAAAAGTCAAACTCGCTCGAGATATTGCCATAAGGAACGGTTTTGTGAAGTTATATTGAACTCAGTGAAGAAATGTAGGCACTAGAGCGATGACAACGTTTTTCTAAAAATAGCAATAGCGACGTTGACCTTGAGGACAGATCCTTTGAAGTTGAACTCCCTCGAGATATTGTCATAAGGAACATTTGTATGAAGTTATATTGAAACAGGTCAAGAAATGTAAGCGCTAGAGCAATGACAGAGTATTTTCTAAAAATAGCCACAGTGACCTTGACAATTAGGCCACGATCTTGAAAGGTAAACTTGCTCGAGATTGTCATAAGGAACTTTTGTTTGAAGTTATATTGAAATCGGTCAAGCAATGTAGGTGCTAGAGCGATGACAAAGTTTTTCTAGAAATAGCAACAGTGATCTTGACCTTGAGGCCTCGACCTTTAAAGTCGAACTCGCTCTAGATATTGTTATAAGGAACGTTTGTGTGAAGTTATATTAAAATCATTGGAGAAATGTAGACACAAGAGTAATGACGTTTTTCTAAAAATAGCCATAGCAACCTTGACTTTGAGGACAGATCCTTGAAAGTCGAACTCCCTCGAGATATTGTCATATGGAACATTTGTATGAAGTTATATTGAATTATGTCCAGAAATGCAGGCGCTAGAGCGATGTCAAATGTATTTACGGTGATGAAAAGGTCAAAGATAGGCATTTTCTGCAATCAAGGGGGACATTACTCTCTGACATATAGACCTCACCAATTTTTTTACTCAGCCGAGGCTTTATCTATTACTTACATGAAAGTTTCAAAATGTTTCTCTGAAAAGTGAAGGGGCTACGGTGATGACAAGGTCAACTAGAATACTGTCGATGGCGCGCCATCCCAAATCCCCACGCTTTCTACAGAGGAGCCAAGTACCGAAAACCCCTTACCCTGGGCCCTAATTTGACCCAGGGTCAAAATATTACCTGTATTATATTCTACTTATCATGCCCTTCAATTTGATATGTCACATGACTATATCCCAAAAAACTTAAATTTTGACCCTTTGACCCCTCCCCCAGGGCCCCAATCTGACCCCAGGGTCAAAATTTTTGTATTGTATTATACTAATCACCCTCTTCAATTTGATATCCCATATGACTATATTCGGAAAATTTTGAATTTTGACCCCCTGACCCCCCCCCCCAAGTCCGACCCCTTGGGCATGACCCAGGGGTCGCAGCCAATATCCCGTTCAATATGTGTTACATATATACATATATCATTAATGATTACTTAGTCAAAGTTTGGTTTCAAAATCTATAAAATTGACTTTGAAATGGAATTTAATTGGTATTTGACCTTTTGGCCCTTCCCCAAGGCCCCTGGGGGCGGGGCCAAAAATAAATGTGACGTTGCACGCCCTCATCATGTTAGGAAGCTGTGTACCAAATTTGGTTACATTCCAACCAGTGGCTAAGGAGGAGATAGCGTGACGGACGGACGGACGGACGGACAGACAGACGGAGGCGTTCACAATATCCCCGAACGCTTTTTTTAAAAGCGTGGGGATAAAAATAGGCATTTTCAGTAATCAAGGGGGCGTAACTCTATGACAGATAGGCCGACCCAGTTTTCAACCTCGTTTGACCTTTTATCTCTGACTTACCTGTTTGTAAGTTTCAAGAAGATCCGATCAAAATTGAAGCGACTGCAGTTATGAAAAGGTCAATAATAAGCATTTTTAGCAAAGTAGGGTGCATAACTCCGTGGGTTATTGACCGACATCGCTAGTTTTCGAACTCATCCTAGTTTTTAACCTTGACTTACTTGTATACAATTTTCAGGAAGATCCGATCAAAACTGAAGGGGCTTTTAGCAATCAAGGGGGCGTAACTGTATAATTGTTGGGCCGATCTTGCCAGTTTTCGAACTCATCCGAGCTTTCATCCCCAGTCTGCTTATATATATGTTTCAGAAAGATCTTACCAAAACTGAAGGTGCTACGGTGATGACAAGCATTTTCCCATTGTCAGTCTATGAGACCTTGTGGTTGCCATAGCAATTCGAAGTTTTCATTCGATTTCGATAAAAAGCTAATGTCATCAATGCCCCACCAGAGGCATGCTAGAGATACATGCTCAGGTGAGCTAAAAACGCCGATGTATTAGTAAAAAAAAAATAAATAAATAAATAAAATTCCGTGTCTGATCTAAATCAAATTAAAAAAAAATGCTGTTTTTAGTCAAAATTAAATTAAAACCGCAAGCACTGCATAATGCACCGCCACTACAATTACATCAAGCAAGTGCCATATCAGAGTGAAACAAAACGTAATGGCTGTTTTCCCCCATCCTAATGATGTAACCATGCACATTTGGTCAGAATCAATCATTAAGTTCAGGAGAAATAGTGCTTCAAACAATCTACATGACAGAAATGGCTATGTTCAAGGGGTGATAACTCCAAAAGTAGAAAATCAGTGTTATGGTTCATTTGTTCTGCGTGTCGTCTTAGGCTGCTCTATATATCTGTGAAGTTTCGTGAAAATATCTCAAATGGTATCAGAGTTATGGATTGGACTCGAAACTGATAGTAACTGCTATATTCAAAGTTCAAAGGGCAATAACTCCTAAAGTAGGAAAACTAGTGTTATGGTTCATATGTTCTGCATGTCGTATCATGGTGCTCTACATATCTATGAAGGTTCACGAAAATATCTCAAATGGTATCGAAGTTATGAGGGACACGAAACTACGGTAGAAATGGCTATTTCAAATGTTCAAAGAGCAATAACTCCAAAAGTAGGAAAATCATTATACGGTTCAAATGTTCTGCACGTCGTCTGATGGTGCTCTACACATCAGTGAAGTGGAAATATCTTAAAATGGTATCAGTTATGGAGCGGACACGAAACTGATAGCAACGGCTATATTCAAAGTTCAAAGGGTAATAACTCAAAAAATAGGAAAATCAAAGTTACGGTTCATATGTTCTGCACGCCGTCTCATTGTGCTCTATATATCTGTGAAGTTTCATGGAAAATCTCAAATAGTATCGAAGATATGGAGCGGACATGAAACTATGATAGAAATGCCTATGTTCAATGTTCAAAGGGCAACAACTCCAAAAGTAGGAAAACGAGTTACGGTTTATATGTTCTGCACGTCGTCTGATAGTGCATAACATATCTGTGAATTTTCGTGAAAATATCTCAAACAGTATCAGGGTTATGGAGCGAACACGCGACTATGGGGCGCTGACGGACGGACGGACGTACGTACGGACGGACACTCAAAACTTCGGAGAGTATAACATAATACCCCGCCATTTTTTTTTTAAAAAAAAGCAAAATTTACCGACTGATTTTTTTTTTCTTATGAAATAAAACCACACTACCAACTGACCACAGAAAACAGCATGCTAGAAGACACATATTTTTGTTTGACCTTACTGTCCACTTTGTCGACCCTGTCAACCTGTCGACGCTGTCGACCAGTCAACCCAGTCAACCTGTCAACCCTATGGATCTGTCAACCCTGTCATCGGTCTGTCACCTGTCAGCGTTGTTACATCTCTACCCAGTGTAGGCCTACGTACATCAAACACGAAAACTTGTTTTACAATTCGTGTACATATGGGAATGTAATCTGTTGATTGTCGATGATCAACAAAATATTGCGTGATAATACAATATCGTAAACAAGAGGGCCCAATGGCCCAATATCGCTCACCTGTGTACCAGAAAATCATCAGTGTAGGATACCACTTGACATTGCTACATACTAAATATCTAAGGTCAGGCAAAGCGGTGCGAGTCGGTCCGTCCATGCTTATAACTCCTATTCGTTTCATTGGGCGACAGGGCTTGAGATGTCATTTCATCTCAACGTCGGGTAAAAGTGCCACAAAATTGGAAGCAACGTCTCCAAAATGACCTATGTATTGTTGACGGGGATGTAAAACCTCATATCAAACAAAATATGGGCCTTATGGTTTTGGAGAAGAAGATTTTTTTAAGCTTTTTCCACTGTAAGTCTAAAGGAGCTAATGAGCCCTGGGGTGTGGCCGATTTTGACCCAAAAGGCATGGCTGGCAGGTTTCATGGTTTCAAAGAAGAATGTTGAAGCTTTTTCCATTATAAGTTTACTGGAGTTAAGGGGCCACAGGATTTGGCCAATTTGGACCCTAGGGGCATAATGTAGGCTACCACTCGACATTGCTACATGCTAAATACCTAAGCTCTGGGCCTTATGGTTTCAGAGACGATTCTTGAAGTTTTGTTTTCGATTTTATTTATTTATTTATTTTTTCATTTTACGTCTATGCTAGCTAATGGGCCCATGGGCGTCGCCAATTTTGGCCGAAGGGACATGGTTGGCAGGGTTTCTTAAGATGACTATTTCATGTTTCTACATACTAAATATCTAAGCTCTGGGACTTATGGTTTCAGAGGAGAAGATGTTTAAAGTTCTTTTTTCATTATAAGTCTATGGCAGCTAATGGGCCGATGGGCGTGGCCAATTGTGCCCCAAGGGGCATGGTTGGCATGATTGATGTAGGTGACCACTTGACGTTGCTACATGTTGTATATTTAAGCTTTGGACCATGTGGTTTCAGAGAAAAAGGTTTTTGAAGTTTTTTCCAATTGTAAGTCTATGTGAGCTAAAGAGGCCTGTGGTGAGGCCAATTTGGATCCCAGGGGCATAATTGGCAGGATTTATATAGGTGGCCACTTGACGTTGCTACATACTAAATATCTAAGCTCTGTGCGTTATGATTTCAGAGAAGAAGATTTTTGAAGGTTTTTGTCAATGGCAGCTGATGAGCTCGGATGTGGCCAATTTTGAACCCAGGGGCAGTGTTAGCATGATTTGTGTAGATGACTATTTTATATTGCTAGATACTAAATATCTAAGCTCTGTGCTTCAAAGTGTCAGAGAAGAAGATTTCTGAAGCTTTTTTCCATAATGAGTCTCTGGGCGCTAAGGGGCCCCGGGGCGTGGCCAATTTAGAATAAAGGGACATGATTAGCAGGATTTATGTAGGTGACCACTTGCCGTTCCTACATGCTAAATGTCTAAGCTCATGGCCCTGTGGTTCCAGAGAAGAAGATTTTTGAAGTTTTTCCTCTTTTAAGTCTATGGGAGCGGATGAGCCCCGGGGAGGTGGACAATTTTAGCCCCAGGGGTATGGCTAGCAGGATTTATGTAGGTGACTATTTTATGTTGTTACATAATTAGTATCCAAGCACTGTGCTTCAAAGTATCAGAGAAGAATATTTTTGAAGCTTTTTTCCATTATAAGTGTATGGAAGCTAAGGGGCCCTGGGGTGTGGCCAATATGGACCCCAGGAGCATGATTGGCAGGATTTATGTAGGTGACCACTTGAGGTTGCTACAAGCTAAATATCTAAGCTCTGGGCCCTGTTATCCGGAAATGAAAAGTTTGCAAAAAATATTTCCAAGGTAGATAACTCTATTATCATTTGGTGGACTGCAATCTCGAAACAATATGCGTCGCCCCACATCATGGTCTATGTATGAAGTTTCAGCTCGATCAGATACAAACTTCATGAGCAGCTATCCGGAAACGAAAAGTTTACAAAAAATTTCAAAATAGGCATAACTATATTATTATTGGTGGACCGTAACCTCGAAACAATATGCGCTGTCCCACAACATGGTCTAACTATAATGAAGTTTCAGCTAGATCGGGTGTAAACTGTAGGAGTTATCCGGAAACAAAATTTTTACAAAAATTTCAAAGGGGCATAACTCTATTAATATTTGGTGGACCGTAACCTCGAAACAATATGCGCTGCCCCACATCATGGTCTATGTATGATCGGATGGAAACCGTAGGAGTTATCCGGAAACGAAAAGTTTACAGACGGACGGACGGACGCAAGGGGTATATCATAATACGTCCCGTTTTTCAAACGTGTGTATAAAAATGAAAGAATGAATCAAGAAGCAGAGGAAACAGACATACAGATGGGAACACAATGTCAAAAGAGTGAACACTGGTGCTGGGATAGTCGTCTTATTTCTGCTCGAAATATGGATGTTTTCGCTTTATTCTAAATCAAGGAAACAAATTATCTCATAAGGCCTTCAGGAGAAATGACCAGTAACGCACGTTGCTAACTTATAGAGAGCCAAAGCGTGGTTATTTGAAGTCCGCGTCAAAAGAGTCTTTCAGAGAAAGCCGCTATATTGGTAATTTCTTTTCTGTATCATATTATAATAGGAATCGTTTTACCGTGCTGTTTTATGATGAAATTGGCAAAATGCGAATTTGGATTTCCTTTGGCTTCGCCGTCGTGAACTGGATGTTAATCACGATAAAAATATTAGTATATTGAAAGTTCAACAAAATCACGGTCAAAATATCAGTGAGGTAAAGTCAGCGTTATACCCTTTCAGATAAATAAATACATATGTTAGAATCGAAATAATGTTTGCTTTACTGTTTTATTGTTTAAATAGCCAGATGCGAATATAGATTTCCCCCCCCCCCGCCCCCGCCCCCTCCCCCCTCCCCCCAGTGCCTTCGCCGTCGTGAATTAATACTTCGCCACCCACTCTCTAAAAATAGATTTAACTTCCTATAAAATATTAGTAAACTTTGACAGATTCTTACCTTCTCCATAAAATAAACACCACAACAGCAGCTATTATGACAATAATGACAGGAATCAATACTCCAACAATCACAGTCGTGCTGTTGTCTTCTCCTCCTACAACTGACACATACATCACGATAACACGCCTTTATAATATTGACCCCCTTAAACCCCACTCTTACACAGAAAAACAGGGGTTTACATGTGCATAGTTTGGTTTTCTTTTTTTTGCTCAAAATCATAGCTTGTGGGTTTATGTTAGAACCGCGTCGTCGAGGCGTTTCTAACGAGTACCCTCAATCTATATTTAAAGAAATAATATGGAAAATATCAGATTTTTTTTTATCTGAAAACTTTCAAGTTTTGGTGGAAAAATTGTCAATATATTTGAATAGGCGTGTTTTCGTATATAATGTTAAACATTAAAGTGAAATTTCAATGGCTCGCATACGTGCCTCATTTACTATGGCTCATTCGAATGAGCCTCGCATTGGACTTAAATAAACTGAAAACTCGCCTGAGATTTCCTTGTCTCAGTCTCAACCCCGTCTATTTATAAATAAGAGCATGGATTGGGTAACACGCAATATTTACATTCTCAGTTCAGTCATAGACAACCTACTTAATTAACTATGGGGGCGCAATGTTGATTATACTCTCCCGTAAGACTGGACAATGGCGACGATATGACGTCAAATGTGCTCTTCCGCTGTTCATAGAAAAAACTGCATGCCTTTGTTTGTTGTTGTTGTTTTCAAACAAGATTTTTTTTCGTCATATAATGAATGGAAGATATCGTATTTATTATACGAGGACACGTCAATAAGTAACAAGCTTATCCCATTTCCAATTGACCGAGGCAACTAAGATTTTCATGCATGTTTCAATACATGTTTAAGGCATGAGGGCAAAATTGCACTCATAAGATAATGAACGTCAAACATGCCTAGCGATGCAAAATCAAGCTTTTCGTCAAAAGTTCAGTACCGTGCTGTGATTCGGTGCTTGTATTTGAAAGGGAAAACAAGCTCTTTAGCTCTGGGCTGATGGCACTGGAACAGTTTTGGTCGAAGTGTATGTTTCTAGAGGGCAATTACATCGAAAAAGAAGAGATCGATCTCACCCAGAAATAAGTTGGGCTGTTTTTGTTTATTGATTCGCCCTCATAAGTAGCAAAGACACTTTATATAACGTTTACTGCTGAAGTATGAACAACATCGGATAACCAGCAAAGGAAGTGAAACCCGATTTTTTTTAAGTATGAAGAACATTGCGTCACGAGCTTTGCTCGTAATCCGATTTTGTACAATGAACTTCAATGAATATTAAACAAATTACATTCATTTCTGAAAAATAGTCAGCAACATAAAAATAAGCACACGCGAGCGAAACGCTATCTAATAATTATACCTGGTATAGTACTGTCCCCGGTATTGTTATTACCGCCCGTGACTGTAGCACCGGTTGTAATGGCCCCTGTGGTCACAGGGTGGGTGGGTATTGTAGGTGGCTGTAGAGGCTCGGGAAAACATCTGGTCTTTAGGGTTCCCGATACAGAAGCTGTAAATAAATAAATAATTGAAAGTCAGAAGCCCACAGTCAGTTGTTCAATACTGAGGAATTTTGAAAGCTGTTAGTTAACGTATCATTTACTAAATCAAATATCTGATATTTTTGCTAATACATGAATAGCTTTTGCAACATGCAAAATCTTATAACATTTTTTCATCAAAATTACCACCGTGTTAGTTATTGTACCATGTAACATTTTGGCTTCTAACGAATTCATCAAGCTAAGCCCTGAACTTGCGTTGTGTAAAGCATTATGTTTATGTCGTAATACAACAGGATGCACCAGCCTACTGTCATATGGTTCAACGTTTTACCGAATGAGGGTTACAGACTAGCTTATACACAGACTGTTCTGGTCAGCTACAAGGAGTAGCAAGATTCTTGATATTCTACATATAGAAACAAGAGATATTGCAATAATTAGGATGCTGATTAGCTTGCGCGAATGTGCAGCTTTGGTACTCGCAAGACAGGAAGACGGACGGACTGACGGACGAACCCATTACTATAGTTCATTCTGCTGACATCAGGGGACAACAATTATTGGAAAACTTCATCAAAATCCTTTGAGAATTACATGTATGCGTAGACAATATTGTGTCTACGGTCAGACGGACTGACGGACGTGGATACAATAACTGGAAAGTTCTAATGAAAACTCAATGAGGAGTTGTGCAGACTAGAACTTACAGGCTAAAACTTACAGTCTAGTAAAAAGCAGTGAAATGTGACGTCGTTATAGTATGATCATTTGACTTCAATCCATGATTTAAATTAATATTAAGTTTCAATTTTGTAGTCTGATTCGATGCTTCCTTTACGCATTTTGTTGATTGCATGTTCAAACTAAACATTAACAGGCAACACTACTTACCAAACAAGGGGACAATGATGGCCCTGGATAGCATGGCCCTGGATCGCTCCAAAATGATTCAAAACTTATGACAACGATGGAGTCAATGGTTTAAAGAAATATGGACTTTTTCTATTTTAGTTTTGGGGTCATCATTTACATAAGACTTGAACCCTTTAACCACTGCAGCATAAGAGAACTATTTCTGTGAATATTTTTAATTGGGATATTGGCCTAGAAAATGTCGTTTAAAGATTTTATTATTTTCAGCTCGGTCAGAATAATTTTAAAGGGCATAAGTGGAACATTGTTGTGAAGTTATTTTGAACTTTGGCCTTTAGCAGGAGGTATCGGTTCAATGTTGTGTTTTTTTTCTATTTTAAGCCCCGGTGGCCATATCGTTCAGCAGAACGGAATGATTTTAACGATTTCACTAAAGGCCATTTAAAGAACATTTCTAAGATTGGCCTAGGAGAAGTCGTTTAAGTGTTGTTGTTTTTTTTTCTATTTTTAGCACTGGTGGCCATTTTGTTCAGTGGAGCGGAGCAATTTTAGCAAATCTAGCAGAGGATCACACATGGAATATTTTTGTGAATTATTTCAAAATCGGTTATTTGCAGACGGTCAAACGAGGAACATTTTATGATATTTTTGTT